>JAVJGI010000050.1:77088025-77192370 GCA_035590275.1 Ibycter americanus | reverse complement strand
GGTGGAGCAGATCTCCCCCTGCAGCCCGTGGAGGACCCCACGCTGGAGCAGGTGGGAGCCCCAAGGAGGCTGTGACCCGAGGGAAGCCCAGGCTGGAGCAGGTTTGCTGGCAGGACCTGTGGCCCCGCAGGGGACCCACGCTGGAGCAGGCTGTGCCTGAAGGGCTGCACTCCGTGGGAGGGACCCGTGCTGGAGCAGGGGAAGAGTGTGAGGAGGAAGCAGCAGCAGAGACAACGTCTGCTGAACCGACCACAACCCCCATTCCCCGTTCCCCTGCACTGCTCAAGGGGAGGACGCAGAGAAATCAGGAATTAAGTTAAGCCTGGGAAGAAGGGAGGGGTGGGAGGAAGGTGTTTTTTTTCTGATTTGAATGGTAATAAATTAAACTAGTTTTCCCCAAGTCAAGTCTGTTTTGCCCGTGCCAATAACTGCTGAGTGATCTCCCTGCCCTTACCTCGACCCACGAGCCTTTCGTTGTATTTTCTCTCCCCTGTCTGGCTGAGGGCAGTGATAGAGTGGCTTTGGTGGGCACCCGGCATTCAGCCAGAGCCAAACCACCGCAAAAGGGCAGGGTTTTTTTGTACATCTGTGGATATTCATTCAGACAGTGTAAACTGAGTTTTTCTTGCCCAAAAGATGCCCTACTTACCAGAGCCGAAGAATGCAACACTGGCAGCGGTTTCTGGCACACAGCAGCATAAACCCAGCCACATTTGCCCTCACAGAGCAAGGTGAGCTCAAAGTAGTAATGCTTGTATTTGACAGTAAATGGAGCAGAAGTGCTCGTGGTCACCAAAAATGTCTTTGAACTGTGTCTAATATGCATTATATTACAGCTTCTATCTTGTCAATTGGCTGGGAATGGTGCAAGTTATGTGAGTTTACTTGGATGGCATAGCCAGACGACCAAAAAAAAAAAAATTATTCAGGATTGCTGCAGGTTCCCAATAAAAGCTACTTCTAATAAGTCTGTTAATTAAGAAGGGGAATGTGCCTTATGGAATGCTTTAGTAACTACACCCCAGCTGTCTATTCTGAGAGTAAGATTTAACACCCCCCTCCCAAACATATATATGGCATCAAGTAGGGAATGGGTATGATCTTCAATGATCCCAATGTAGTTTTTGAGAACATTTGTTCTGAAGTCTAATTCCTTCTCCTTCAGGAAGACATCTTTGATGATACTCTGGATCTCCCCTGGTAGACATCTTTTCCTTTCTCCTTCCTCCTTTCTTCACATAGTGTGTCAAAGTCCTGTTTGCACTGCAAATACTAATGCCCAAAAAGCATGTCATGGTCACAGAGGTAGTCATCATCCTCAATGTAGTGCTATGGTAAGAAAAGATGCCTTTACCTCTGTTAATTACTTGCTCTATCTTATTTTCTCCCTATCCTCTAAAGGCACTACCAACAGAAAACACTTTGTGCATTTAGTATTTTCTGTGTTAAAAAATTACGCAGAGAACAGGCATTAAGAGTTTGTCACCCGTGAATTTCAAGGACAGGATGACACATCACAAAAGGTATCTGATACCTACTCATCCCTGCCCTCTTTCACTATTGTGCTGAGAAACACTTGCATGGTCATCAGTACAGAAGTGTCACTGTCAGCATCAGCACAGCAACAATCCCTACTGAAGACTGAGGCACTACCAGGATCAGTACTGATCTATATGGCTTTAACAACATTTTCTTTATTGCCACATCTTCAGTTATGACATCCGTGTGGTGCAGGAAGGTAAGCAACACAAACCTTTACAATTTGTTGCAGATGGATGCATCCTCCAAGTAAAAGGTGTAATGCATCAATTACTTACATAGGTCTGCCTTACACCTCACATCATGTACACCTGAGAGTACACAGTGAGAAGGATTTGAACATCAGGCTTTTAGGGGACATCTCTCCTGCCAGTATGAAAGCTATCAGACTATGTTTATCACAAAATTATATCACAGGTCTTCAAACCCTGATATCTACAGCACGCTGTGATGAGTTGTGAGTAGACTCATGTTCCAAAGGCTAGAGAGAGTTGTATCCTTTTTGGTTTTGAGGAGATGATAGAGTTCCTTCCAAGAAATAAGTCAAGATCTTGAATTTTAAGTCTAGACTAAACAGAAGTTAGAAGGCTTGCACGTTTCTATAGTTTGAGAAGCAAACAGAGAGGATACAGATTTTGTGGCCTTCATGGTCTTGCACAGGCACAAATACACACGCATCCCCAATACAGACGAGTACAACTTCTTTATATGAGTTAAATACGCACCTATGACAGGATTCAATTCTAAAACATATTAAAATATTTTTATTTTTAGTATCAGTGGAAATTAAAGTAAGTGAAAGCATCAATGGGGCTAGATAGGACTTTTCCTTAATCTTCTGGGACTTCTGATTGTTCTGACCTACCGTTATTTTAACTGTGTTTCAAAATGTGAGTGTATCCTGATTTTATCTCACAGTATTTTTTTCTCTGTTTCACTGTTTAGAAGCCTTGTCTCAGTACCTAAAGGAAAGCTAAACTGAAAAATTAATAGCATGAACTTACTATCTCCCCTTCTCTATAACCTCCTTCTACAAATAAAATAAAAAATTTGGCCTAGGACAAAAATGCACTTAATGCATGGAATATGGCACTTCAAATATTATTATTCAAGACAACGTGAAATGAAGGTGGTATGCTTGGGCTATATGAAAGTGATTTGTTACAACTGCCTTTTACCTTAACCCAACAGCTAATTTAGGGAGTGACACAAACAGTAGCCTCTGAAAAAACTCTCTCATTAATCTTTCCAAGTATCTCTGTATTTAGGCATATTAGGAATTTTAAGAGAACTTAAAGAAATTATGGAAGATTTACTGTATAAAGTTCATAGTTGCAAAACCTTTATATTGAAACAGGCACTAATTGTGAACATCAATACATGCTTCAGACAACATAGACTAATCTCTATCCTGTGGAGTATCTGTTCACACAGAAATAAAAAGCAGTGTGTGAAAGGAGGGGTCTTACCTGGAATTTTCGGAAAATTTCTGAATGTTCTAAATTAAGAAAAACATCAATTCTTCCAGGAAATAAAAAGTCTTAAAACTTCCTCAACCCCTTAAAAGTTAGAAGGTGACTTTTACCAGCTTTCACAAAAAGCTAACGTTTCAGTGCACAAGCATACCAACTTTATTCCCTTATTTCAGAAAAGCAGATGCCTTCAGAGGAAAAACAGTGATTACAGAAGCATCAACCAATTTGATATTTGCTCTTCTGGAACAAAACAAGTATTTCAAATCCATGCTGAAAAGCTTTTCAGTAACTTTGGTCTTCAGATAAGATTCATCATCAAAATCTGTAAAAATCAGCAGCAAAGGTAACGGAGAGGGCCAGAATCTGACCTCCGAGTGACAGTTAAAAAGAAGAATCAGGAATAGAAAACAGAACGTTAAAAAAAAAAAAGAGTAGTGAAACACTAGACATTCTGTTACCTCGTCATCATCTGCATCATACTGTGCATAATGCTGCTCCAGCAGCTCTCTCTGGCGGCGTTCTTGTTCTAGAGTTTGGCTAATCAGCTGCGCAACCTCACTCACTTGTCCCGGTTTTTCTCGTCCAATCACAAACCTATACAAAACAGTGAAAAAATATTACTCCTAATGTTTTACCGAAGTTCTTTATCTCCACAGATATATGGCTGTGATTATTTTAAATGTGTTCTGTGGATGATGTTTGCCAGAAGGGCACTGTGTGCAAGACGAGGAGCGATCTGACCACGACAGTATTCACAGGAGTGGGAAAAAAGAAGTGACCACTAAAGCCTTCCCTCCAATTTCATTAAAAAAGATTCTCTGAGTTTGAACTTCACAGACACAGACCTAGAGTGGGCGATTTAAAAAATAATGTATCATCACTTCCATTACCTTTAAAGCAACGTATTTCCTGAAAGCCTACAGAAGACTAGATGCACAGTAACAGCACAGACACACTTCTGGCAGCTTGCTGTGAAAGGAACACGCACCAGAGTAACTTCTTTCTCCATTTTGACTTAGAAGAGATCTCTGAGCTTTTACATCTGCCTTCCTCCTGTCTATAACAAAGAATCTATTTCCACATTTTTAAATCTGACAGACACCGTTTCCCTAATTTTAAGCTGTATTTAAATCCCTCTTTTATTTCATGAACTTCTGTTGCTAAGGAGCATTTTTCTCCACTGTTAGCTATTGCTGAACACTGGGAGCACATTTCTTTGGCTTAACAAAAGACAAGGAAAGTGCCTCTTTCTTGGTTGAGACTTACAAGACTGCTTCCCAGTCTTGCTTTCAGCAACTGATATTCAGAATTGGTTTAGATTTTAACACTTTTTTTCAGCACAGTGGCATAACCATAATTAGATATTTTGCTATTTATAGTAATAATGATAAACACCCATTATATAGTACCAACACACTGTAAACTACTGAAGAAAAGCACAATTTAAAGATGTCAAGCTGAAGGATCATTTTCTTAGCAGGCTAGAAAGACAGTTAGGTAATTAGAGGTGAAAAAAGTATTATGCAGAGCTGAAAAGCACGATCAGGTGACACTGAGATACTGCATATGGTAAATTACTTGTTTTCATAACATTTGGCTTAGATGATGGATATAATTTATTATTGAAATGAGAGTTAGAAATGTGTATTATATCCCATGTAAGAAAATAATTTTCATTAGTACTGCCTATCACTGTTAAAGTCATTTGGGATTTGGCATCCATGTGTAAGCCAACTTCCCATGAGTGGATGACTCTGAGTCCATTTCCTAAGCCAAACAATTTGTCAGACTTCATGAAGACAGGCACTACAGAAAGGAATATAATTTGGAGAGTATTTCAACATCATAAAAAAATCCAAGTCATTAATTAATTCCAAAAGGATAAGAAAAGTGAGAATGAGTGACTCCATTTGAAATAATGACACAATGTACTCTGAAAATAATTTGCAAGGAAGTGTCTTAGCTTAAAAACATTTACAGAAAATACTGCAAAAACTAAATCAAGGAAATAACATCAGCATTTTAATCCTGTTCAAAACAGATCACAGTCTGGCACTCATATCCTACTATTACAAAATATGACATTGGTTCTCAGTAATGATAGAGACCTTGGGCTGAAAGGAAAAGAATGTTTCTTCACGGCCCCTAGACTTCATCTGTTCTGTATACTGACTCACAGTCAAATCTTGTGTCCTCTGGATTTTAATTTTAGAGCCAAGTATTACAAAGACTAAACAAGCCATGTTTTCAGTTTCAATCAGGAGGAAGAATGAACTTTTGATATTACCACATGAAGTAAAAAAGGATTCAATACACGGTTGCTACGTATTTGTCTCCTTTAATGTAAAAACAAATTAAAAGAAAATAAGGAAAAAATAACCTGTATTTTAAACAAACATTTTAAGCAACACTATACATGAGTGTATTATACACAGTAGAGAAAGCTTCATGTTTGTAAATACATGAGGGAGATCACCAGATGTAAATATTGCATTCCTACCTACCCTCTGCCTGATAGTTCACCTCCCTTGGAAAATCAGAGGCTCTAAATACTTCATACCATCATTCTGTACACTGGAAACATCAAGAAGACAATATGTAATGCATCTGAAGTCTGGTAACTCCTGATTATTCAAGGAGTGGTTTTGACACATTAGACTGTAATGCAGTAGTATTTTCATACAGGCAAACAAGTTTAGGTAGGACATAAAAATGTAAAAGCTCATTAATTGAATTTTTCTTCTCATGTCAAAGTCACTTACAGTTCATAGTGATGGGATTTTCAAGGCTTGAATCATGTCAAAATGAAGTTCCTCAATAATACCTGAAGCTGTTACATGATACATGAATAAGAGCCTCAAAGCAATGATGAAGTTTAAAGCAAATGTTTTCCTAAATAGAAATATGCAAGGAATATTTTATTTTCCTACAATTAACTGCTCTAAAGTGGGAGATTTCCACAGTGTCTGAAAATAAAGATTTAGAAGCATTCAATCCACGATTTATGTCAGTTCTAGATAAAGAATTGTAAATTTGCAAAATGGAATACTACGTTGCCAACAATTACAGTTTTTACAAACTAAACCAAGCCTTTTGTCATGGTACCTTCCATGACCTTAAGAATACCATGCTGCATATAATTATGTTTAACTTACAACTAAAATAAGCCATAAATTATAATTTAAAGAGAATTGAATAAATATTTTTCTCTCAGAAATCCATAAAGCAGAGTTAGTTATTAAAATGCTAAGCATGAATTACATCTTTATGCCTAGAATGGCTTTAAATACAAGAACTATCATCATCTGAAGTGTTTAAATACGAAAAAGAGACATAAGGTTGTGATTCACTGACCAGAAAATTAGTCACTGAACCATAATATGCACACTTCAACGAAGTGGCTAATTATGTATTTCGCATCATTCTGGCTCACCAAAATTAAGCACATGCATTTCAGACTTGATTAATTAGTCTCAAGGGCCAGAAGTATTACAACAAAGAACTATAAATTCTATCAGCAATAATATATTTAAGAAGCTGGTTATGTTTCTGGATATGAGACAAATGAGGGGTTTAAAGCCTTTAAACCTCATCATGGTAATATTCCCCTTAATTATCAGAGCAAGCAACTGCAAAATAAAACCCAGTGAATCTGTGACACTCCACTACGAGCCACCACCGTACTACATCTCAGGCCATTACTGATTATTTCTGATGTCCACAAAAAAAGAATGAGAGAGGAGAGAACATCACAGAGAAGCTGAGCATGAACTGGCCTTGATACTCAGGGTTACACCCAATCTAGCTGAAATAACAGCTCTGAAATATTCGCTTTGGTTGTTAAAATAAAGAGGGACAGAACTAGGAACATAATTAATACTTGACTCTATCTTGGATTTAAGGTCTAAAATAATACAGTATCTGGAGAAATTGAAAATTAGACCACGGCAACAGTGATTAAGAAAAGCACTCTACTGAAACTGGCAGCAACTCCTACATCTCCTGCAATCCAATCATGATTTAAGGACTTTAAAGCACACCTGATAAATGGCTTTCTGCATATTTCCAGCTTTTACTAAATGAGAATCTGCAGATCTGTGCTTCTTCAAATAACAAAAAATAATTTTTTACAAACCACGGGATCCAGAAACATTATTATAAGAACTGATGAAATTACAAAATATTTCCATTTTGAAAAGAACTTTGCTACTAGAAGAATGTGAAAGCATGAATTTTTAGTGACAAGAACTGATGATTTCTCCTGAAAATGTTTCAGGCATTAAGTGCTCAGCTAAATATAATTCAGCATGGATTCCTTAAATTCCACAAAAATCATTTAAGAATACAGCAGACTCATTCTAAGAAATTAAGACCTGAGGGGTTTCCTACAACAGGATTAATATTTTTTTCTTCTAACTTTTCCTGAAATATAATTTGATCAATAAAAAGGTACAGTAAATTTCATTGCATTTGGGGGAGTTTTACAGCTGGATTTTAAAAATGGTTTTCCTCTGAGCTTTAAAGCACAAAGCTGCTTCTGCTACCATTTATCTAATTTATTTCAAGATGTCTTCAATTACCTACTCTGGCTGCTTCCATTAGGATAATAGCCATATAATTAATTCAAAGTGCTAAAAGTGGTGTGAACCCTGTAAGAAGGCAGTTTTATTTAGTTCCAGCTGCAAGCTGGAACTTGTCAGGTTTTCATGAACAAGATCAAGCTCTTCTAAAAGACGGCAGCCTCAAATTCAGAGGTCACTGACTGGACATAAGGAACTCACAACCTATAAGCTTCCACTACACTTTTTCAGATAAAATTATCTGAAACTTAGAAGGCATAAAGACTCTTTGAATCGATCAATAATTTAGGTTGGAAGGTAGCTCTGGGCCATCCCAAGCCCTCCACTTCAAAGGAAGGCCAACTTTTTCATGGCCTTGATAAGTTTTTTATCTAATGATGGGATACAACCTGTTCCAATGTCTGAGAAACCTCATAGTATGTGGGGGGGTTTATGTGTGAAAGTATCTAGTCAGAATTCCCCTTGTTGCAAATTCTGTTCGTTGCCTGTTATCTTGTCCCTGTATAAACAGTACAAAGAATCTGGGTTCTTCCTTTCTGTCTCCTGGAAGGTAGCTGAGACAGGAATAATATGCCTACCATCCCACTCTTTTCTTCAGACTGAAGATGTTCTTTCCACTTCTTCCCAGGGCGATGCCTGCACAGCTGCTCTCTAGCTCACTGTGTCGCACAGGGCTATGTGGCTGCAGATACAGGACTCACATTTGTCCTTGCTTCATAAGGTTTCTGCCAGCTCATTTCTCCCACCTCTTGAGGTCCCTCTGAAAAGCAGCCCTGTCTGTTAGCCTATATAACCTCATCTGCGAACTTGCTAATGGTGCCTTCTGTCTTAAGTCTGCAAATCCACACAGCCCTGCCTTGCACCAAAGACAAGCATGTGCACAGCAATCTTTAAAGCTAGTAGCTGTAACCAAGAGGAACTGAGGGTGATTGGTAGAAGGAAGTAAACAAGGTTTGGCTGGAGATTAGTGATGGTAGTGACCCAAAACTAACACAAACAAGTGAACAGCTCTTCCTGGAGTACCCAAAGTAACATTAGGAAGTAACCACCACCAGTAGATGAAAGGGGCAATGAGTGAAGCTATCTAAAGCTACATAAGAAACATTTGACAAGGTAACCCATGTAATGCCTAGTGCAGGATGATGGCTATGTAAAGCCAGCACAGAAAAGCAAACTCCAGACCCTGGAGACAACTGCCAGTAAGCTGAACTACTGTGCAGAAGTTCTGTAGCCTCCATCCTTGTCCCCAGGCCCAGGATGAAGTAAGCTATGTGCTGTACCCTGAATTTGACCACAGACAGCAGGACCCCAACTTGTCAGTGATTTGAGCCAACATGGGTGTCCTTTTGCCCAGTCAGCAGTCAGGATGGATGCACGGGAACATGACTTCCTTGGTGTGGCTGCGGCATGAGCAAGTAGGTAACATGCAACAGTAATGTGCCAAGAATGAGATGTGTATATAATGTGCACTATATGATTAGCTGTTGTTGAAGTAGTGGTTTGGTTAGTATTAATTTTTTACTAATTTTATTTATTTTTTATGATTTAAAAAAAAAATATTTTAATGACTATGTATTTGAATTAAACAAGGGCTCATCTATTTTACTTGCATAAGCATAGTCAATACTGACTGAACTGTGACAGCACACCATGACAAAGTCTGGCATATGGTGCACGGGCAGCAGACACTAAAGGTATCACTAACCATATATGAACCCTTGCACTCCAGTACCATTGCTGCCCTGAGGCAAATTGTTGGAAAACACAGGAAACATGCAGATGTCCCTGCAACAATACCCAGATCATTAGCCAATGTGTGGAAAAACTAAGGCAAAGCAGTCACTAACTTATCTCAGATTTTTCTGTATTGTTTGCAACAAGGTCTTCTGCAGCACTGAGTAGGAGGCCTGGCTGCATAGAGGAGGGGAGAGCAGTAGATGTTGCTTAAACTGACTTTCTCAAGGCCTTTGGCATGGTCTCCTCTGGTCTCCTTGTATCCTCAAAGATCAAGCAGGTCTCCTGGACTCTTCTATCCTTCAGAGCAGTGGTCTTATAGAATCCTCCTAAGCAGATCCCTGAACAAGCCCGAATTTGCTCTCCTGAAGTCCAGGGTGTAATTCTAATGTTCGTTTAGATTTCTCTCCAGTTCTTAAGCTCCACCGTTTCATGGTGAATGCTCCTACAACTGCAATCAATCTTCACTGAAGAACTGGCCAGTTCCAAACTGCTCATAAAGCTGTTTGTAACAGATTTAGCAGACTGCCTCCCTTTGTTGGCTCACTGAACACTTGTGTCAAGAAGTTATTTTTTTACACATTTCAAAAATCTCCTAGATTACTTGCACCGAACCATGTCACCCTTGCAGTAATGCTGGAGCAGTCTAAGTCCTCTGTAAGTCCCTAACCATAACGTCTGAACCCACTTGTCACCTGTTCCAAAGCAAGGGCTAGGTCATCCTCCCTCCCAACCAAATTATGGGACCTGTTGGCGAACATGCTCTTGCCCAACTTTGTCAGGTGGATCCCTTATCTCCCCAGCATTTTTCATTCCTCCAAGAACGTCCATATAAAACAGTACTTCTCCTGCACCATCGGCTGCACAATCAGGGGCTGTCCTGCATCCAATCCTACATGACCAGCATGATCAAGAACACCTCTTATGCCCTTTCACCCTAGCCCCCAGAGCCCTGTGACATAAAATCATAGAATCATAGAATATGTTGGGGTGGAAGGGACCTTTAAAGGTCACCTAGTCCAACCCCCCTGCAATGAGCAGGGACATCTTCAACTATATCATGTTGCTCAGAGCCCCGTCCAACCTGATCTTGAAAGTCTCCAGGGATGGGCCATCTACCACCTCTTCAGGCAACCTGTTCCAGTGTTTCACCACCCTCATCACAAAAAATTTCCTCCTTACATCTAGTCTGAATCTACCCTCTTTTAGCTTAAAACCATTACCCCTTGTCCTATCGCAACTGCCTCTGCTAAAATGTTTGTCCCCATCTTTCTTATAAGCCCCCTTTAAGTACTTAAACCCTCCTCTGGACTCACTCCAACAGATCCATGTCTTTCCTGTGCTGAGGGCCCCAGAGCTGGTTGCAGTATTGCAGGTGGGGTCTCACCAGAGCAGAGCAGACGGGAAACTGAAATTTACAGGCTCCCCTTGATCAAGCAGCCCGTAGTAGACACCAGCCACAGGGTTCCCTTTGTTGCCTCGGTCTCTTAGTTCTTACCAGCAAGCTTTCAACCTGCTTGTGGCTATTCTTCAGAGACACACTGAAGGTCTTCCACAGCAGCATCGATGGTGCTGGTGGACAAGCAGCGAAGTAACAGCTTAAGTACCACAAGAGGCTCAGCACTCTCTCCACTGCATCCTGGACACAAGCCTTTGATAAGCTCCACTACTATCAACACTAAGTGGATATCGAGTCAGATGATTAGGAAGTCATGTAAAAAACCCACTCACCAATATTAATGCACTTAGATTAATTATTCCCACAGAAATCAATTCTAGTCTAGGGCCTCACTGACACATTACCTTTATTCAAGAGTACTTCAAAATTAGCCAAGGGATTCAATGTTTTGGCAGGTCTCCAGGTTCTTGTCCTTACATTGCTCTGCTCTTCTGAGAGCACAAGTAGAGAACCTCTTCCATCTCTTCCAGACAGCCCAACTGTATCCAAACACAACACTTGCATAAAAGGTTTCCCTGAATACATGATGAACATTTAATCAGCATTTGCTATAGCACTACACAATTCTTATGGGAATGGCCAGCTCAAAGAAACACATTTGTAAATCTATGTTTTAACACAGCTGAATGCAAGTGAAGTGCATACACCAGCTCTGCTCAAAAGGTACAAGTGCTACCCCAGAACGTTTCTACAACCTGACTGCATTTTGAGGTGAGATCTGCCCTCCCTCACCCTCATCCTTGCTGGCATCCATGGGAAGCAAATCCAGGAAGAAAATACAGGTGGGTCACAAGTAAGCTGCTGAGTTCAGACCATGTCCTTAATCTGGATGACTAGGTGATCCAGGTTCTAGGCAAGCTGGACCACCCTCATCGCACAGTCCAGGGGTAGCTAAATGCTCCTACAGCACCATCCCTGTGGCTTGGCAAGTTATCATGCAAGGATGAATGGTGGGTATTTCTGCCCAGCTGTCCACATTACATGATACAACACTGTACCACATTAATCACAGTGCACCAAAACTGGGTGGAAGCTTCCCAACATAGAACCCTGGGCTTTGAAAGGGTAAAAAAATTAGCTAAAAAAGCATTTATGATGATATTTCAGTCACAGGGTAGGAGTTGATGTTTACATCCAACCAACTTGAGGATAAAGTGATCCAAAACCTATCAAGTTCTTCCTTTTTCCAGGAAAGGAAAAGAAAAGTCACTCCTGATGAAATCCAGCCCCGCTGAATCTTATTAATTCATTCAAATCTTTTAATTAAGTCTTTCTCTATATATTTCACACTCAAACATGTAATTTCCTGTCCAAATCTGCAAGTATTTTGAGAAATAACTTGCCATAAAATTCAAATTAGCAAGATCTCAGGACATAGGTGCTATGTTTATGCCAGTAAATTAAACAGTGCCAGGGAATGCTCCCAAGCATTCATAATTGATCATCTACACTACTAAATTACTGAAACAGTCTCTGGAACGGTTTGGCCCAAGTTGACTATATTCATCTACCAAATTATACTCGGACACAGTTCAGGAGTTAGCAAAGGCTAGGAGTTAGCTTGGATGTTTCCAGTGGACAATTTAGATATGGCCACCCTGCTCTGAAAGGTAAGAAAGTTTAATGGTACGAGCACTGACCACTCTGGTGCCAGCTGGCCTCAAGTGCCGAGGAACAGTCCGAGGCACGGTTCATCTACTACAACAGGCACAGCCAAGGAATATAAACCAGCAAAGTAGTGATGAATGCAGTCTCATCTCACCAGTGCTAAGGGGTCACAGTACTCATGAGTAATTTTTCACATTGTTCAGCACGCTACCCTTGGTAGTCGTACAGAACGATTAACCGTGTTTGCAAGAGTTCTTTGCAGAGACCAAAAGAAAACAGCTCGTATTACAGAATCTTTAGTATAACCATAGTGGAATAAACAGGAGAAATTCACACTATTTTGGTGCACGGCACCACAGATTTAGTTTCTGCTGGGTCCATGATTCAGGTTTATCAAAGAAGCAGAAACTGCACCAAGCACACACGGATTCTTAAGCAGCCCTTCATGAAGTCCCACCTCAGCAACCAGCATCACAGAGCAAAGGGCTTTTCTTTCCTCTTCTTTTTCTCTCCTCAGCTCTAGCACTTGGATTCAAGGAAAAAGAAACAGACAAGGAAAGGAAGAACAAAACCATCACCCCCAACCAGAAAAAAGACAACATAATCCAGCTCTCTTAATCAGACATAGAGTGTGTTATCTTTTGCTTTTGGGTCCTGCCTCATTACCCAGGACTGAGAATCAGTACAATCTCTCCTGCCTCTTCCACAATGTGGATCTGCAGTATGGAGAATGCCTGCAAATGTTTAAAGGTCACAGCTGTTTCATAGGATAAGAGCACAGGCAGGGAAAGTAAGAAGCAGCAGGAGAAAATCTGCACAGGCATGCACACCGGAGGAAGAGAAGATGATTATCTAGGGGAAAAAAGTCACAAAAATAAAGTGATGCTGGTCACTGTTACTGTGAGCAAACACCATTCCCACTGGGGTATACTGCTGCTGGCTAGATCCTGCATTGGACTTCATCCGTCCTCTATACCGTCTTAGTGCTTGCAAAGACATGACTGTATAAATTACCTTTCCAGATGTTGTTAAGTTAAACAAAACTAACAGCAGGCATGCAAATGAGAAAGTATATTTTCCAGAAAAAAATCAACTCAAGATGGGATGAGGAATTAGCTGAAGAAGGAATAAATGACATATCAAGTTTATGTTAACTAAGAAGAGAACATTTTCACTTTTTGCCCTTTAACTGCTCCTTGTATAAGAGCTATCTAACAAAAAGTAAAAACTTCACTTTTGTCTGAAAGATTTCATTTGTACTACAGTAAGAGATAAAGAAATTAGGCTGTGAATTGGGAGTGGGAGTTGAGACAAGACCCTGTTCTGAATTAGAACCATTCAGATAAGGAAAAAACCACAAAAAGTAACAAATGATTCTTTATTATAATAGAGAATAGTTAACAGTGAAAAGCCCCAGGGTTTGACAGTTACACTGCTACTGTTAGAACCTACTCCTCAGTGATCTAGAAGATTAATTAAACATGGCAAAATTTGCTAACTAATTATTTTGATTCTTTATTAAATGGGAAGACTTTGATGCATTTGAGCAGAATTCAATTTAAAAAACCAACTGGTAAACTCAGTGGTAGGTTAGAATTTCTACAATTAATTGCTTTCAAGGTGGGGCAAATCATGAGGATCCAAACAGGTTTTGCACAGGTTCTGTGTGGTTCCCTGAAAACTCAAGAACTGCCTCAGAAAGCACCATGAGCGCATCCGCTCACTGCCTAGCAACAGTTAGAAAGCTGAGAAAATGCTTAGTCACATTCATACAGCAGCATATGGTAGTAGGACACTGAATTTAAAATCCACCTCTCCAGTAAAACACTGAATTTGCTTAACCTCCTTAAGAGAAACCTTTCAGAGGAAAGCAATAATGATAAAAGCATACAAGCACCGTATGAAAGACTGGGATTTTCCGGTGACTCTCACTCATGCAAGATCCTTTCTACTTATCAATGCATTAAGTCTTTCCAGGACCAGGTTCTCCTTTCCTGGGGCCCTGCCTTTCCCAGAGCTGCAAGGGCATGAACCTTTGTATCCAGTGAGGGAGAGAAGTGCAGTCCCCACTGAAAGCCCACATATTTGTCCTAGGAGGGAGAGAGACATGGTAAAAAGTATGGTTAAAAATATGGTAAAAAGTATGGCAAAAGGATAAAGTTTTCTCTGTAAAAGAATGAATTTTCTCTCTTGTGGGACCGTTCAAGAAAAAATAAAACTCGCTGGAAGCATACAGCTCTCCAAGTGAGCTTTCTCTGGTGAAGACACTAGGGTCCCCTAGCACCCTTTCATTATGATGAAGAACAGAGGGAAAGAGTGGGGTCACAAAGGCTCAACATCAGCGAAGCAACTGCAAAGAACTTCACGTCTGCTACTCAGTACCATAGTCCATGAGGAGACTGCAAACAAAATAACAGGAGAAGCTTCGTGACAGGATAGGACTCCCACTGTCAAGCTGCCTCCTTATCCTATCTTTTATGATTGTAGGCACCCCTCACAAACTTCCAAGCGGATGGATTACATCCTAAATGGGGTCAGAAGAAGAACAGAACAATTAGTGATATTAGTCTGGTGCTGCCTTTTGACTGATCCATTAATCTTAGAGCAGGGGCGACACTCAACAATATTGAAAAAACCACACATTTCAAAGGAAAATCCCTCTTGGATATAATCAAATTCTGAAATCCACTAATATGAGATATCAGTAAACTAAATAGTTAAGCAAAATTGTAAAGAAGATGATATTTACATCAATTGAAATAGCATTCATAGTTGTATTTGCCAGATTAAGAGTCACAAGGACAGTAATTCTCATCCATAAAAACAGAAGCTGATTGCCAGCTGGGATTATGAAAGAATTCCCTCTCTTTCCTTTATCTCATAGGCTACCAGAGTACATCTGGTGGGTGCTGATTATCCTTCTATAAAACGTTATAGGAAAGAGTAATTGAATTTATTATCATTGGAGAAGCCAGATTGGTTGGCAATGATCTTCCATTATGGTACAACAACTCTGCTGAGTAGTTCAATACTTCAAACAATGGATAAAATAATCATAGACACTTATATTTGCTCTTCTTCTCCCTCCTCTCACTCTCACCTGGAACAGTTCAAAAGGTAAAATCCACGTCTTCAATTTCATGAATTCTTTACTGTGTCAGCTACAGACATTCTGGATACATTTTTCTGGCAGAAACACTGCAAAAATCTATTCTAGGTCAACGATTTCCACTGTCAGGATCATTCAAAGTGTTCAGAAGGCTCAAAGGAGGCAAATAAATCACTAAGTATTGGTATTATGCAAGCTCCCTGAAGAGGTATTGACTGTATTTATTGCAAAGAACTAAGCAGTAGCTTTCATGTCATTCTGTTCATGAATGTCCTTTCTTTGCAACTGATTTCACATAATAAACCCTGTTACAAAAACTAGCATGCGCTTTGACTAGATTAAGGACAAAACAATTGCGTATACGTAATGCTGTGGGTTAAAAACATGAAGTAGTGCCACTGAAACACACACAAATGTCTGCGTGTACAGGACATCAGGCAGTAGAAAGGTACACACAGTTTACGCTATGATCACAATGATAACTATGCTTATTAAAGCAGTCCTATAAAATCCATTAAACTGACACTATTAAATAGCAGACATGCAAGTAAATATGGATGTGATTTCTCCAGTGAAAGAAGGATTCATGAAGTTGCCTTGCCTTGAATTAGGCAGGGTGTGTGACTGTACATTGCCAACACACTTGTAGTTCAGCTGGGATACATGCTGCAGGAATGGCAGGAAATATTTATATCACAATAACCTCTTCCACTGCTCCTGCCTCCCGCAGTGACATGGATCATTAATGGCAGCTGCCATGAGAACCATGCACTCCAAGGTCAGCAGCACCACTCCCTGCACTGCCAGGCAGGAGCTGATGGCTAGGGCAGGTGAGGGATTTTTCCCCAGAAGATCCTCTTATGTTGTCCCCAAGGTTCTGAAGCAGTTCAGGTGCAGCAGTGAGCACTGTCTGCCAAAGAGGGTGGAGATGAGGGATTTCTCCATCCTGGCTGTAACGCAGATGTAAGTGGGAAAGAGGATCTGTCAGAAAAGAATTGTTCTCTCCAGAAAACAAGCAGCAGGCAGGGCTCCTTTCTTATACAGCAGAAGAAAAACAGTCAGCAAGATAAAAATATTTGATTTTCTTTCAATGTAAATTCATCAATATTAGCTCTCACTTACTTTACAAGCAAAAGTTTAAACCTACAGTAAAGCCAAAATGCAAAGCATCCTGAAATCTCTACCTCCAAAAAACAGCTTTCTGGAACCGTTTCTGATTTTGAGTGGCTAAACCCAATACAGTTCATCAGTGCCAGCAGAGCATCAAGACAACTCAGTGGTTCAGGACCTGACCAGAAGCCAGGCCAGGAGCCTGTGCCACACGATGCTAAGGTATCTAATCAAGTCTCACTCCCAGCCCACCACAAACGCATTTCTCAGCTGGCCTGTGTAAAGCCAAAGAGTAGTCTGAGGTTTTTTCTGTGTAGTTTTAAATGAAACAAAAATAGAGGGAGCTGCACCAAATTCTACCCATTCCTTTCCTCTAATTAGACATATACATTAGTAAGACACTGCTAATTGCACAGTATGCTGGTATGCGTATAAATTCTTCTGTATCTGTTTAATATTAATGTAATATTTATATTATAACTCATATTATAATGTATTTAGAATTTTATTTTTAAATTACTATTATTTTATGAGGTTTTTTTATCAAGTTGTTACACTAATGCACTGGGTCATTTTTTCCCTGAAAGCTCAGTATCTTAAGCTTACTTACAAGGAAAAATGTAGAAGTAGAAGCTCACACATCTCTCCTTGATAAGTGAGACATGTCAGGAGCCAATGATCCCAGTGCACAGGATACATAGTACACTTGACAATGTGAGCTCAACAACAATGAAGCAATGCTTTTTACAGTCCACTGTTTTGTGACAAAAGGGTCAAGACTGCAACCAGTCTGACTGTAATTTATATCCCAAGAGAAGGTTCTGGGAACAACCTGTGTGAAAATTGTTTCATGTTTTCTTCCTTCCTCCATACTGGTTATTTTTCCATGAAAGCAAGTATTCTATTCTGTATCTTATGCAACAATAATGACATGAACTAAGCCGATTATGCATGTATATAATACATATGTTTTACTTGAATGCTTTTTTCTTTTTTTTTACTAAAACATTGACCACAAAATATACATAGCATTTGCTTTGTGTACCTAAACACAGGAAGACATTATTCTCTGTCATAATGATTTTAGGTTTGAAGGTCCCAACTGTACAGAAAATGTGTATGAAGTATACTAATTTTTATAGTTAACTCAGTAGAAATACTTGCAGCATGTGTGAGTCTGCAAAAATAGTACTGATGTAACTAAAACTGTAAATGTTACACAAAAATCTGTTGGCATGTAATTACACTACAATTTCTAATAACTTTTTCCCTACATAACCTCCTTCAAATAAAACCTTGATCAATCACCCCCAAGACTCTTTGCAGAATCCACATCCCAACATTATTCCTTCATGTAGTGCAGGAACAGATATGGAATTATAGTGGAAATGTGCACGCCAGCATATAGCACCACCATCTGAGGGGGCCTGCACATATTACCACCAATAGTTTAGTCATGGTTCGAAAGAAGTCAGCCCTGAACTCATTAATTAAAGAATTCAGCTATATTCCCTAGAGAGGATTTTGAAAGAGAACCAAAGGGTGACTACAGAATAGTTGTTACTCTGCAGTATGCCAAAGATATTTTTTGATTTATTTTGTAGAGTTAAATCTTTAATGAAATTAGTAAGCTATTAAATAGAAAAGCTATATGACTGCATAGGTTTTTAAATGTCAAAACAGTTCATTTCTAGGGAAACACTGTTCTTATTAATTACAAACATTTCACAGCCTTGTATTAGTTTAGAATTTTATTTGCAGTATATGTTACATTTTCTAGCCTATTCATTATTTTATGGATTTTTACAGGGATGCACCATGGCATACGAACAGAGAGAAACCCAGAGATGGTGCAGGGACTCAGGTAGCTCAATGAATTAATACTGGGATGTTATCCTCCTCAATTTGGTAGCTGTTAACGCTACTGCATCCAGTACTCGTCTCCTCTGTGCTGGTGCGGCATCTGCAAGCACCAGAGTGCTCACTACCTTACTCCTGCAACCCTGGGGCAATAATGTCACCAGTCTCCCCAGTGAACAGCAAGGAAAAATCAGTGGCAGCAGTTTCCATGTGACTAGCACCCATGATGTTTGTCATTCTCGCTAATACAAACAGCTTGAGGACCATGGAGATCTAGATCAGTGAAGAGCCTTCTTCTACATGCAATTTCAGTTTGTTTCAGTAGCCAGTGGCCATATTTTAAAAATCCAAGCCAAAACAAAAACCTGTAATACCACAGCTCATCCCTGCCTTGGGATAAAAGCAGAGAAGACATAAAGAGGCCAAAAAACTGATTCCATCTGGGCATACTGACACTTCTGTGAGAGAAGTCAGGTAATCTTAAGTATTCAATCATGATTTTTTTTCTTCTAAAATACTCACCTGACTTTCCCTTTGGTGTTTCTAAGAACAGTTGCAGCAAAATTTTGCGTAACACCAACAAGACTGATGCCATCAACTTCCACAATTTGGTCATTCACTTGGATCCTTTCAGGGGAAAAACACAAATATACAAATAATTGTGTGAATTCTTGGTGAATTTTCAGCAAAACTTAGCACAGAGAGGTCTGTTTAGTTTGATTTTAAATAAAGACTTTAAACAAAAACTCGTGCTTGTAATTTTTTCAATAATTGAGGTAAATATGAAAAATGCATCATTCCTTGCATGCAGACATCTCATAAATCCGGCTTCAAAGTTACCATTACAATTAACAGCATCAATCATCCATTCACCTTCCTTGTATATAAATACAGTAACACAAACTCTTGAATTTGTCATATGACTTAAATTAAATGAGATACTTGAACAGTTCTTGTATCATTCTTTCCTAAGTCAATCTTGAAAAACAGCATAAGACATAGCTCTGGTATTTCATGCTAATGGCAAAAAAATGTGATATTTAACTGAAACAACCTGCTCATCTGTGCAGAAAAGAGCTTGTGCATCAGACTTCATTGTGACATACTCTCTTAAAATATTTCATCTAACTTGTTCCAAAACGATGAATTCCCACTGTAAGTGTGATCTTGCTGCACACAATAAGAAGACCTTGGACTGCTTTAATGAGGACTCTCTTTTTGAAACCAAACACCTATTTACAGTCGATACACTGTTTGATACAGGAAAAGTTAGGTGGAATAAAAACCATGCTGCTTTTATCAGAAGTAAGCACTGCTCTGAAATCCCTAGAGCAGGCACTGGACTCATCTGGATTACAAATGCTTGGAAGGAGGACTGCTATACTAAAACATCCTCTAGAAATGCATGAACTCTTACAGTATGTAAGAATGTACTTTTTGTACATTCAGAACTAGTCAAAGGGAGCAATTTTCAAGTACTTACACAGATGCCACTGATCCAAATGATACAGTTTACAAAGGAACCAAGAAACAGCTATGAAAAAATCCCATTTTAATTACATGAAAATATCTAAATTGAGATATTTAATGTTTTAGCGATATCTTAGTGATAAAGACTTCTTTGCAAAGAACAACGGAGGCTTCAATAGAGGTGAAATATTTTGACTTGGAGCACTAATTTCCATGTCAAGTCTGAGGCAATGCTTTGCAGTTCTACATGTATTCAAGCAGTATCTTCAATTCTTTGAACCCCAGTGATGAGTAAGAAATACAAGATTTATTCTTCAGCAACCTCACACCACAGAACGTCACTGTGATCTGGGCAGGATCTCCCTTCTGTATATAGGAAATCCTGAAAAAATGGTCTTCATGACAGCCTATAAACTGTTACCTTAAAAATCATATCAGGCATTTTAATCTCAGAGTTTTATTGTCAGGAGCCAATGATCCCAGTGCACAGGATACACAGTACACTTGACAATGTGAGCTCAACAACAATGAAGCAATGCTTTTTACAGTCCACTGTTTTGTGACTGAAGCATTTAACAAATACACCCATCACATTGATATTTATTGTATTTTGATACTGTAAAAATTCTTTTTTTTTTTACTTTAGCAAACATGAGGTGTAGTCAGATGGTTGCAGGATTTCCAAGAAAAGAAGTTTAAGAAGTTGGTGCCCACTGAGTGGGAAGCTGTCACCCTCTTGGGTGAAAACTAAATGGTGGAAGAACAGATTCCTTTTTGATGGCAGTTTAGCTACAACACTTTACATACTGTACTATGCAGTGGACTAGCAGTGTTCATACAGATACATAATTACAGTATTTCAGGTGATGAAACATCATGTTAGAAAAAGGTTGCCTGCAACTTTGTAAGTGGCTCTATCTTGATCTACTGCAACTCAGTCTGATTCCACTCATCCTTCAGGCATATTTCTGATCTTCTTTCGTGTTGGTACTGCTCCTAAATTAATTTCCAACTCTTATTTTTATGGCCACTGTTCTCCAAACCTCCTCTCTTTCTATACATATATTTGAATTATATATAAACATACATACATATCAAACAACATACAATTAACATAATTGTTACTCAAATTATACAATTAACATATCTGTTATTCAACTTATACAATTACATGTAATGAAAAAAGAAGTTCCCTGTCTGTTGCTGTGTGTGTTCTATACTGCCCAGACTAAAAACCTCTTAGAGCCATATTCTCCTGACGACCTTCCTCTTCCTTGGGCATCCCCTCTCAAGAACCACTCCCATTGCAGCTCTGTACTTGTAGCCTAGCCATAACCACCCAGACAAACCAACTCCAGCATCATCTAGACCAAAATATTCTCACAGCCATGTTTCTCTGAGCAGCCTTCCCTTTAGAGCCCCCTCCATCAGGAGCTCTAGGCTTCCTGTCTCTCAAATCTAATTTCAAACATGAATGAAAAAATAGGCTCAGGTTGGCAAAGCCTGAATTATAGACGTTTAGCTGCTTTTATCACTAATGAAATTGGTAATTCTTCTGACAATTATTTTCTAATGCTCATGACTTAAATCTTTGTCTAGGTGAAGTAGCACTTCAATGAAGTAGCAACCACAGAAGTGAACCAACTAAAGTTGAACAAATTACTTGCATAATTACTGCTCTGTATGATGAACAGAAGAATTTAACCTATGCAGAGACAATGTTTAGAGTATTTTTCAAGTTAAGAACTACGTAATGTTTCAAAACTGTTGTTCTCAACGTTATCAAAATACTTTAAAATGTGAATGACTCATCACCACAAAATTTGAAAGAAGCAGCTATGAATTCATGCAGGAGAAGATTTTATTTTTTCTATTCGGTCTAATGATTGATTTCATATTTTACACACTATTAATAATCTCTCTTACTACTTATCAACATGCTTGCCTTTGGATTCATCTCGAAGCATCCTTGGTTAACTACCGCCACATAACGCCTTTTCATATGACAACTAAACGCTACCTGTTTGTTTGCAGCAACATGAATCAATCCAGTGGTGCTCAATCACTGAGAAACCCCTTTGTATAGATTTTGGGTTTCCATGGGAGGTGAGTACTTTGCATCACGACTCGATGGGTCTTTCGATAAAAGATGGGAGTTAGTCTATGGATATTGTAATGTTTTAAATTGTAGTTTCAGAAGAGCCCCATGGAAGATTGCTATGCAGTTATTCAGAGTATCTGATGCAACTGCTGAAATATAGGTTTATTTTCTGTTATGAGACTTTGTTTTGCTATCAGTGTTAATGATTACTAGGCTTTTCACAAAGATGAAGTTAACAGGATCCTTTACAGCTGATGCACTTTATTACAGAACTGGCTGCTCCTGACTGAGAAGATTACATACCCCTTTCCCAAGTGAATGATCAGTCAGGCTCTCAAAGAGAAAATCAAAGGGCTATTTCTTAGCTGACTGAACATTCAGCCAGTTGAAAACCAACAGAAATATTAGAATGGTCAAAGAAAGACATTATATTTTCTCAGCTGACAAGCTCCTTTCAGGTGCCATCTAGGGAAATGAAAGAAGAGACTTGTGACTGAACATTAACTTCTTCTGCAGCCCACTCAAACATGTGAATAATGAGAGGAACAGAAAATACAGATCATCATAGAGCAACCAGAGATTTTCACAGAGAATGCCAGTCGTGAGTTTAATGCCTTCTGGCTGAGCTCAAGCATACCTTGAGGTGTCAGCTTCTTCGCTTTCCTTCATAATTTTTAAGCCTGTGGTAAATCAGTATTTGGCCTTCAACCTGCTACCTTATTGCCAAGATCTGTAAAGATACCTGCAAGCCCAATCTGGAAGACAGTATACTTCAACAGTTTCAGAGCAATGTTATTAAACTTCGCAATCCCCTGCCACGTAGAGCCTTCTGACTTAATTTGCGAGGGGTTTCCACAACAGAACAACCTTTTGCCTGGCTGAAAGGTTATAGGTGTTCATCAATAAGGAACATGTTACTGCAATACATTTTTTGGAAGACAGCATCAGCTTTTTCAAGTTTATTCTTATCCTATTTGCCTGTGTTTGTGTTTGGTATTATTTATAACTAATACAACAGATCACTAATGGTTAAAAATAGAAGTAGAGAATGCATATAAGTAGACTTAATTGCTAATGTATCAGATAAGTAATATTTTATTCGCATGCAAATTTACAAAGGGTATGCACTTCGACAAAACAACAAATTATATGGGTTGGAAGATGTTTAAGAATACTTTTCATTACTAAATGATTACATAGTAGTGTTTTTCTAACTTCTAATGAGAAACAGTGGCCTGATTGTAGCAGGAATTGTGTAACACACAGGTAACTGTCCCATATGATAGGAAATATTGTATGTTCAAAAGGAATTCTTTAAGCTGCACATACCAAGTAAGCAATTACAGAAGCAACCAGGTTTTATATGAGCATCATGTAAGACTACAAACACCAATTCATTTATTTAGTGGGCAAGATTTATGGTACAGCTTCCTGTTCCAACTGATTAATGTAATTCCAGTGTTGTAGGAGTGAAAACTGAACTCTGGAACAGAAGACTATGCATAGTAAGAAATACAAAGTAACCACCTGTGTTAGTCACCTTGAAAGGCGGTGTATCTAGTAAGAGTTTAAGCATTCAGATATGCTAATTTATTTTTCTGATCAAATGTCGAGCAGAACTCTTTTTCGTACGTACTGATTGTTTAAAGCAGGACTGAAGCCAAAAGAACATGTAGGAGCTCAACACCTTTAAAATCTAAACTACCTTCAAAAGTGATACACAATTTGGAATCTCCAGCTTTACTCATGCTAAAGCGTTTGGGGTTTCAGTGGTCACAAACACATCCTCAGCAAACCTGTTCTCCTTAAACAGTTCAAACTCCATGCACCAAACTGGTGTATTCTCATAACCACATCAGGTATCTGGACCTTACCAATGAAGTCTCTGAATTTTACAGCTTTGTTACAGATAAGTTACAGTTATCATGACATACATTAAGCAAACAACTCTTTCCTATGAAAATCATAATTCATAGCTACTATTTGCTGGGAAAATGTCTAAACACTGAGTCTAGTTTACCTGCCATCTCTTTCTGCTGCCCCACCTTCTGTTACCGTTTTGACAAATATTCCCAGTTTTTCAAGGCCTGCATCTGCTCCAACTCCCATTCCAATAATGCTTATGCCAAGTCCATCTTCATCTGTGAAAAAGGCAAGCGAAAGCAGAAACTTCTTACATTTGACCTGTACCGTTATTTGGTAGGTAAACATTTACTCTTTGGTTCTTCTAGGTTTTCTATGTCAGTAACACCAATACTTTTTTGTTTCCCTTTAAAAAAACCTGTTCTACTACCATTTTAATTACACACAAAAAATGTCACCTTCACCCTTATAAGGAGCTTAAAACAACAATGAAGATTTTTACTCTTCCAGTGCAGAATGAACGTGTTGCACCAAACACCGTGTAAAATCATGTGTTAATGGAGTGTCGCAAAACAATTCTCTCAGGGAAGAATTGCATGTCTGTGAGCTGCTTCTTTAATTCCTTATTGAACAATTCCTGAAATCCAAAAAGCCAAGGTGACTACAACAGATTCATGGAAATTCAAGATAGGCTCTGTAGGCATGTGTGGACTTCCTCAGACTTGTAGATCAGTGTCACAGGAATGGGAAATGGCACACAGACCCCATACCTTTTTCTAGTTCAACTGGGAAGAGCTCCAGCTTTTCCACACGCTTCTCAAGTTCATATTCAGCTGACGCTGCCACTGGGTCAACTTCATCATTTCTCCTGTCATAGTCTTCATTGGAATATGTATTGAAAACCTGTGGAAACAGACCAAAAATCACTCAACTACCTACTCCAAAAAGACTTCCAACTTATGAAAATACCTACTGCTTTTGTACTGTAATGTTGCAGAGTTTGAAGAGGCTTTTAAAAGACAAATGTCTCCTATTCATTTATATTTCAAGTTTTTAAATTAGTGCTTTTTCATTCAAGTAAAGCACAAGTATGGTTACAGAAGTAAGTGGAGTATAAATGATTGATTTTTATTGTTTGTGATTATAAATACAGAAGATGATCTTGAATGTCTAAGTTGGTCTATACATGTCGATATTTAAAATACTTAACTCATTAAGAATGCACTATTAGTAAGGATTCACAGACATGATAAAGGAAACTACATTGAAATGATGATCAGTATACAGCTTCGGTTTCAGTTTTCCTAATAAAGTTCCAGTTTGCATTCATCTAACCAAAGCTAAACCTGAAGATTACTAATCTGCATTTATGCCTCCTATGGATATCATTAAATATCCATTATGTTCCATATTAGGTATTAATTTTTCAGGAGAGTAATGTACACAGCCATGGGTATTTTTTAAACTAACGAGGTTTACGGGTTTATTTCAGCTCTAAAGCAGTAATTTAACATTGACTGCATTAACCTGATCATATTCTTTATGCTACCTTCCATCATACTTTCAACATGAACATGGCCTTCAATCAGAGATTATTCAGACCAGGAACTTTAAACAGTCAGGAAAAGCATATTTTCATATTTTAGACGTCAGTTTGCCAGCTTAATTCACTTAACTGTCCATATTTGGCAGTAATGACAGAATATGCATTATTAGTGGCAATAATTTCACTGAACTTCAGTCCCACACGTATATCATATTCATTACTTCAAATAAAACAATTTCCCATATCTCCTCTTCCTCTTTTACAGGCACCCTACAGAAGATACTATTATGTAGCCATGTTGTACCGTATCTCTGTTTCTCTTACAACATGAAACACTGCACCATGCTATGTAGCTACATGTATATTCAGAAGGTCTCAAGAAACCTGCTCTCTTACAGCCTTGCTAGGGGGCTCCATAACGACTGCCCCTCGAGCAAGCACGCCAGCTTGCTGCCCAGTGCACTGCCGGGAGCTGGGCTCATTTCCACCTCAGGTTTCACCCACCCAAAAAGCTGTTAGTGCACATCAATTTCTTTTAAATAGTAAATATATTAAAGTTGCAATACAAAAATACTATTAAATACTATCATAAGTATAGCAACTGTGTTATGGCTACCACAAAGCTACTGCAAAAAACTCTAGCTTTATATAAAGTAGTGGTCAAAACAGAAAAGGCATTAGTCACTCTATGGAAGTTTGAACTCCCATATTTTATATCAATGTGAAACACTTAAGAAATTGCCTCTTCCAAGAAGACTAAGATGATAAACATTTCACAAGAATCCACAAACCTATCTCACATTGATTTTTAGTGATATTGATGCAAGAAAAAGACTGTTTTAAGTAAATCATGTTCCTAAGAAGTCTTCATAAATATATCCAAAAGCTAAGTAAAGTCAATCACATACAAAAAGCTGTCCAGTGCTACTGAACATTTTATGCTGTTTTAGTACGCGTAAGATCAGAGAAGAGACACTGATGCAAAAATAAGCATAAGGAAGTGTAACTATTTACTTGGTCTAAAATAACCTGCAAAATCTATGTGCAAGTTCTGGCCACACAACACAAAAATGGAGAAACCTTCCACTGCTTCCCTAAGCTTCTGTTTGTGGATGCAATAACTGCATCTGCATCTGTTATTTTGTAGAGGCCTTGAACAATATATTAATTTCTGCTCCTGTTGTCAACACCATTGGGTGTTTGAACTCCCAGCTAAAATGGAAAACAAAACAGAAGGTGTCCATATGTGCTTAACAGCCTGACAGAGGAGTTCTGAGAAGTGTTTCATTACTCCATGTCTTCCACAGACATCTTTTACACAAGATAAAAGACTTCTTCATGTTATGTACCCCTGCCTGCTGCTTCTCAAAACACTTGAAGACAGGAAGAATCATGACCATGGTTTTTCTATGTAGGTCATACCAAGCTAGAAAACAACCCAGAGATCTAAAGGTGCTAGCCTGTATGTAATGAAAAATAAGCAGGTATGGGACAGAAGGTCATCCCATTTATCTTTTGATTCAGATGTACAACTCATGGCAACCGTCTCTACCCTGACACAAGAATAGGTCAAACCAGTCCAGAAGAGCCCACTCAAAAGCAATGAAAAGCCGTGCTGCAGGCTGGTGGATAACCTCCCCTGGCAGTTTCCATCCTCTGTGATCAGCTGTCAAAGGCAACTATGCGCACTAAGGGTTCCATATCCAAACCCAACCTCATTCATGCTGACATTAACCAAAGTAAGTATCAATCAGTAGAGCTTGACCCAACTAAAACATTACTGAGCTAAGGTTTGACCACAAACCGTTAGGTCTGAAATGCAGCAATCATGCAAGCAAGTACAGGTCAAAAACAACAGCTGTGAGTTCAGCTTAGATTGTCTCATTTATCAACATGACAAGAGAGACCTGTGTTTGAAATGTGGAACAGAGATGGATGTTATCAAGGAAAACGGAGATACAGTCACTAGCTGTTGACAGATAGTGAGAAAGGTAGATAAATATTGCTTGCTGGAGACAAAGAATAGATGAGGGTGAGGTATAAGGAAAAATTACATCACAAAATGAGTATATTTATTTTGGGATTCCTTGTCACCATGTTAACTAGCCCTGTTCTTCTTATGTTCAGTGACTGGCATTAGTATATTGTGGCAGCAGTTCCAGATTTGTTGCAAAGTCACCGACTATGCTTCAGGATAATTTTCTTTCAAAGCATCAAATCATATATTGAGGTCTTGTTTGGGATGATCTTTCGTGAACCAGATTAGACAGAAAAGCCGGCTTCTTGGATCTTACTCACTGTTTCGGAACATTTAGATTTGCACATAAAAAGGGAACTAGAGGTACTGTTGGTGGTGAATACAGTTATCATTATGTCTTCAAATATATCATGCCACTCTTATCCAGTATCTTACCTAAGCATTCAATCTGAAATTGTAGGATCACTGATAGCATCCAGGGAAAATAGGCTCTGTTTCCTACCTGGCGTTAACACACCGTCTTTTGTATGCTGGTCATATGATCCTGTGCACTGCCTTCAGCGCGTATTTTCACTAGAGGAAGGAGGAGGATATGCTTTTATGTCATTTACCTCATTTTGCACAACCACATTTAATGGCTTACTGATTCTATTAAATTAATCTCTGGGTGTTCAAATGAAGTAAAGAAAATTTGTGCTTCAAAATTTTCTTTCTCTGTGAAACAGTCTGTCTACCATAGTAATGAACTGCTTGTTCAGTACAGTCAAGAACTGTCACTCAAGACTTTACTTTGCTAAAAACAAAATAAACAGTTATAACTTTTTCCTCAATGTATCATCAACTTAAATTAAGTAGACCTACTTCACCATATCTGTTGCTGCTGTACTTCCTAGACTGTGTGTGTGATTTCAGACTCATGGGAATTCTCCCATTCCCCATCATTTAACAGATTTGCTTTCGCTGTCACACTGGTCAAGTACCCACTGCAACGAAGCCCACCGAGCCATTACTTAAACGAAAGCTCTTTTCCAGGAAAATCCAACATATCATCTTAAATCTCTGGTTGTACCTCTCCAAGTATTTAGTAAAAAAATTAGTTTCCATCGAATTCACCTGTGACGGTTACTAGGATTTACAACAGCGCTTGTAATAAAAAGCCACCAAGTGATGACAACCCAATGGATACCAGTGCTCAATGTGTATGTCAAAACAAACAAAACCCAAAGAACTGACAGGCTCACTCCAACACTGCTGTTAACAGAATGTACTCCTGTCTTCTTTAAAGTGAAGGAACAAAGGGTCATCAGCAATTCATCCAGCATCAAAATAATGACAAACTGTACGATCAAAGAAGCAGGTATTGTTAGGCACCCTGGGTGGCACCCCAGGGAAATCATACATACACATGCATGCCTACTTTCTTCTTCAGAGAGCAGTGACAGAGCACAAGCTTGAAAAGATATGTCACTAACTATAAAAATATGTTGCAGGCTCTAATTCAGAAAAAAACCCCACATTTTGGTTTTGATACTTAATTTTATGAATAAGACCAGAAAGATGGAAACTGATTATTCTCGGAAAAAGGAAAAGCTTTGTAAGTTTGGGGCATTTTCTCACAGCTCTCAACTAACAGGAATCTTTACAGAATTTTGCTGGCATTAAACAGTTGGTAGTGGCAACTCTTTTTTACTTTCGTAAGGAAGTCAGAATGGAGATGAACTATGAAGAACCACATGGGCTATCCTTCCCATGGGCTAGCCAGTCTGGTGCTACATTAACCATGTTTTTAGTTTTGCAGACTATAAACTCTGCAACATAAAGACTGTCTCATCTCATGTGTTTAAGAAAGTGCCAAACATCCTGAGTATACGCTGGATATACCTATACTGTCTTTGCAAGTTGTGCTAAGTAACAAGACCTGATCTGATCTCAGGTTCAGCTGCTGCTGACTGCCTTGCCATCCATGCTTTTCACCCCTCCAATGACTGGTGGCCACCAAAGAGATAGAACTGTGCAAGAACTGCACATTGGTGGGCAGCACTTTGTTGCAGTAGCTGTTCTACCACACCTTCGGTTACTGAAGTCTAACACATGCATAAATAGCCTCACTTACGTGCAACTCTTGATTATACCGGGTCATTCCATGTCAGGGGCCACAGCCAATGTACGCTGGTGATCACTGTGCAATACCAACTATAAAACCATGCTTTCCACACACTATTGCTATGCTGTCATAATGCCTGCCTCTCATGTCTCTGTTCAGAAAGCAAATGTTTCAAACAGTGAATGTTTGCCAGCAAGTCATGTCTCTGGCATCCACTCCAGGGAGGGGAGTAGGCACCACACCACTACCTCACCATAATGACGCCATATAAGACCAATAAACTACTACTTTTCACCAACATTTTCTTATTCCTGAAAATTCACAGTAAAGGTTTTGTAAGCCTGGTGTGCTAGGAGCCATCTTGGAAGTGGTTATTACAACCTGTGCTCCTGATCAGTGGGTGCCATTACTGTCTGTGCTGCTGGTGGCCACCAACAAGCTGAGCTTGACATCGTTGGTTAATCCTGAGAAGTACTCTCTACCTGATTGTCAATTGTCAACAAGCAGAGGATAGCACCTGCCAGCAAAAGAGACTGGTATTGCTTGTGTGAACACTAAACATTGCTGAAACCTTTCCTCAAACCTGTGCAACAACCCATCTACCTCTCTTCCTTTCATTACCGTCCTTGGGCAACAACAACCAAAGGTATCTATCAGAGGCACCTCCTGACCCATTACGGAGAACTGAGATTTTCAGGCACAATTGCAGGCATAAGAAGCAATACTATCAGCCTTGGGAAGATCCAAAATCCTCTCCTTTTTTCACAACTACCAAGGCAAGACCAAGGCCGGAATTTGGGTTTGCTGGGTCTTGGTATGGAGCCATGGTTCCAGAAACAGCATCCACAAGTTACTGTAAAGGGACTGAATGTGGCTTCCCAGAAGAACACCCGATGCTCACTGCTTTAGTGCACGATACTGGCTTTAGTGCATATGACAAGCTCCACCAGAGTGATAACTGGCATTATTAGCCTTCTTGTGTGCCATTTTCAAAACTCTAAAAATTTGGAACATCTTTGTTCCACACCTTCTTTGCAGACAGCAGCAGCAACCAAATGGGTCACCTCTCTGTATATTCTGGTGAGAAGCCCTGAGAATGATCCGGTCTTCTTCTGGCCATGTATCATTACTGTGCCTACATCCAACGCAGGAAGGTGAATAACTACAGAACTACCTTATAGTTTTATCCTTTTATGACTCATCTCCAGGGCGTGCTGTGTATTTGCTGGGAGAGAGTCACAGAGGACTCTCTCATGCGGATGGAACAAAACTTGGCACAGACAGTGTCTGCATTTGGAGAGCGTGGACCTTGGAGCACAAACTCTAACCTTTCCAATCACCCGTTTTCTTCTCCAAGTGAATAGACTTGTTTTTCCTGCACTGAAACTGGGAGAAAACAGAAATGTGCGAACCCTAAAGGGAACTAATAAACCTGACACCACAGATGCATCTTTTGGCAACCTTAATTACAATGACAGTAATAACAATTTCCTTTGGCTGGTTTTGCCACATACACCCTGTTGACTTTGGGAAAGATGAAAACCCAAAGGTTGTCTTTAATGCAGACATGGATGGAAATCATAAATATTTTGTATCAGAAGCATTATTGTTAATTATAGTAACAGCCAGAATTTCAGACAAGCTTTGTTGTGATTGTTAGCAAGAATCCAAATAAGGAAACGTAGTGGCCAAGTGAGTTGTTTGGACATAGGACATTCAGAAAACACCACAAGTTGTGGATGATACTTTCTAGATGTCTAGATGTCCAGTCTAGTCTAGAGATGTCTTTAAGTCTAGAACCGCATGCAATAGCAGCTCCCTGTCTTCTGTGAGGAGGAACAGGTGCATTTGCAGGGTAGCTGCCTGTTTCTTCAGAGCAGTTTTACAATCATGTCTTGTTTTAAATCTATTAAACTGAACTGCTGGGCTTCCTCCACCAAGGATGAAAAATTCTCTTGTGGGCAGAGAAGTGAAGAAGAGTCCTAAGAGCGCCACAGGAAAAATCAGACATGTTCATGGACGTGACACTGACCTACCATGTTGTAGCTGAAGCACAAACAGTTGTGAGAACTACTCCTGTGCTGCACCCCACAAGGCAGGAGGCAACCACAGCACCGAGGATAACCTTAACAATTCATTATCTTCTGCTTGAAAGTCTCTCTACAGCATAGCTTCAGGGAGTAGAGGAACCTCTGACAACATCTGAAACGGGTGACTTCTTTTTTAAAGAGTCTTTACAATGTGGTTGCTTTGTCACAGTCAAAGGGAGTGAGTCAGTGAGGAGAAGCCACCATAGGCTTCCTCCAGCTTTCCTGGCTTCATGCTCCCCTAAAGCCTGCGTGGGCATCAGCTGTCACTAATGTTTCAGCAGGAAAGCACTAAGGAGACAAATCTTCCCAAGAAGCAACTGCACGGATGAGACACAGATGGGGATTAGACAGTTGCAATATTGAAAGAAACTGATCGTCTAACACCAAACCCAAGCCTGGGGTTTTCCCTCAGAAAGCTCTGCAGGAGAAAGATCTGTTTTAAGTGTCCTGAAACTCTGGCAAAAAGAACTGCACAGAAGATTTTAGTTTCTGAAATCCTGCAAGTATCTGGGCCCTAGACTTCTCCATCCCAGAGAGACCTCTTCTGACATAAGATGGACAGCCAGAAGCAACTGCTGCCATGCTCAACCAAACTGTTCAATTTGTTGATACAAGCTGGAAAATGTTATCTCTAGATATTCTTGTTTTAGGCAACTAGCACACCTATCAAGCCTTCTGTCTGTTAGAACAGCCATGAAGACCATGTCTATTGAAAAAACAAAATGTCACTGTCCTACAGCAGCACCAACACAACTCAGCTTGCATCCATACAGCTCCATCCCCTACAGCATGTCCTGCACCTGGCCTGTTTACAGGGAGAAGCACCCAACTGATGTTAACCCCAAACTGTGCCACAGTCTCACTGCCTGCGAGTGAGACATTAAAATGCACAGACTAACCACACGCATTCATTAGGTCTGTGCCATGAATGTGGTTTTGCTTCCCAGTACAAGCAGTTAAGCAGCTAGGCAGACTTCACTTTTAAGCTCATTTCACCAAAACTAGTATCTTAAATTTTATGCAGTGCAGTTTCAGGCACAAACATGGAACTGAAATTGCTTTGGTGGTACTGATGGATTATCTCCTGGTATCAACCATGATAGGACATACTTGCTCACTCTCTCTGACCTCTCCACTGCATTCACTACTGTCAAATCAGAAGGTCCTACTCCTTCAGCTCAGAGGGGCTGCAGCGACTGAAAGTGACCCAGCTAAAATGCTCAGGTCCTTCCAAGAGGGATGCACGAATGTAGAGCAGTGCATTGAACTGCTCTTCCACTACAAATCCCTTACTGAAGGATTTTAAAATCTGTGTAGCTCAGCGTTGACATATTGGTATAAAAATGTGGCCTTCTTGGCACCTTAAAGCAAATAGAATGCCAAATTTTCAGATTTCTCCTCTATGACATCTCAAATATTCTGTGTACAAATACAAGTTTTACTCTGCCTTTCTGCTACTTGGCTCAGCTTCAGGTGTGACTTCTTTAAAACACCTGTTTTCATTAAGTCATTCCTAGAATCAGTGAAGTTTATTATTTATATACATTTATTATTTATTCAGTTTGTACTCATTTTATTGCTGATGTACTAGTTTTGTTACAATTTATGTCACTACTTGTCTACATAGCAGAAAAACACAAAATCACTGTTGCTGGAAATGAGATGTGTGCCCCATGTGAAAACTTCATGCTGTTACTCTTAATCAAGACAGGTCAGAGTAATTAGCAAATAAAAATATGCCCTGGTACTGGAAAGTAAAATGAAAGCTAATGTAGATGTGCTCTTAGAGAGTGATTTCTAAGAACATAGCAAATTCCTGATCATTATTTGGCTAATATTGTGTCAATACAGATGAGTGCTATATGACAAAGGAGATTAAGATCTCCTGGAAATACTAAGTTTTCATATTAGGGCTCTCTGAAACCTTGCTCCTTGAAGGTAAGTTAAATTTTTACTTAGGTAAGTAAAAATGTTTACAGTCATAAGTAACATTCTCTCAGCTGAAAACATCCCATATTGTATGCGCTACTCTAAGGAGAATCAACGAGGAGATAAAAGGCGCTCTTTTCATAGCGTGAGTTTTCCTCACTCTCTATAAAGGGACTCTCTCACTTCTGAAAATATCCAATGCTGGGGAAAAAAACCATCAGCAGTTCACATCTTACAAAAACCAGATGAGTTCTGAGAAACTCTTGTTCTTTGGACACTGGCTCTTATTTTGACTCCATCAATAAGCCGACAGAGCTGCTGCCTCCTTCATGGAGAGGAACAAATACCCCTCTGACTTTACCTGTGCTTTCTTAATGCAGTGTATTTTTCAAAGCCTCTGCCTCCTCCCTCCACAACGACATGTATCACTGATCCAGTCTAAGGCTACCCTGACACAGATTATCTCCAGTCATCTGCTAATTACACTCAAAGCCATTGCCAAGCAATACACCTCTTTCAGAGACTTTGGAACATGAGATCTCTGCAAAGCAACAAGTGCCGGGACAATACTTCAATAAAGCATTTAACAAAACAAAACCATCCGAGATGCAGCCTGCCCCACCACTACTGCCAACAGCAGCTCAAAACCGGGGAGAGAGAGAGGGTGTCCTGCAGTTCAAGAATGAGTTACTCCAAGTGCTTTCAGTGACAGCAAACTCCTGCTGAAAGGGAATTTCTTGTAGGCTGTAACTTTTGACTAAAATAAACTTTGCAGTGGCAGAATGTGAATTTTCCCATGCTGCATCCATTTAGGGTGGATTTAGGTTCCAAAACCTGTTGGAAACAAGTGGCAACACCATCTCGTCACACTTTTCAAGGGACTTGAGAACAAGATAAGCTCCTCCGAAAACAAATTAATACTTACATACTTAAGAAGCTATACAAAATACAATGGTGGTCTCACAAACACAGAGGACTCTTCATTATACAACACCTAGTGTCCTTGTTGACAATCCTGATCTAGTGCCCAGTGAAAAAATGGTAAGTGGAAACCAAACTGTCTCCCATGGGCATGAGTCCTCGCAAGACCCAGCTTGCCCTTTGGAGCAGCAATCCTCCTCATGTGAAACTTCAGGAACATCGTGTCATGAGAAACACAGATGGCATGAATAATTTCTTTCTTTTCTACACAGGCAACAAATTATAGCCTCTAGGTTGTTGAAGGCAAATATGTCTCTACACCAATCCTGGAAAAACTTCAGCCATCATCCCATAGCAACCCTAAAAACCCAAACAGTTCACTCATTGGCAAATATTGAATTACTTCAACACAAAAATTTTGAGAATATTTCTCCACTCTTTCTTGATTAAACTCATTTTCCATGCTTTCAGCATGCAACCCTTTGTAGAGTATCTGAACATAAGACTTAGCTTTTGCTGGAAGACAAACTAAGTAACTCAACTTGTTTATCCCGAAACGGTCACCCTGGTCAGACTTAGAAAGATTCATTGGTATTGAAACACAGCTCGCATGGAATATCTGAATAGTCTTATCTGAATATTCCTGTTTTGCAGATAGTGACCAATCACAATTCCATGACATTTTTGTCTTTCCATCCTTTTCACTATTTTTTTTTCCATAATCACTATTACAAATGGGAAATTCTGATACTGTCCTGTTTTTCTCTTACATTAATGGTACATGCTAAATGATTTTCACTGAATTCTGTTTGATGAGTTTTGCAGACTTGGGTCTAAATCTTCTTGGGCAGCGGGTTGGTTTTTGTAATGCAGCAGCTTGGAAGCAACAGTATAATGGGAAAAATAAATGACTAGTGAGGTGACTCCCCTGAGTCTTACTGATGAAATATGAATCCCAAGGAGACTTCTTAAGTTTTGTGTACTTCATGGGTACACTTCATGTGTAACTCATTCCTTTGCCCTCACCTTGCCTCTTTTTAACTCTATTTTCTATTACTGAAAGTTAGCGACAAAAATTTACTTCTCAATTGTTTAAATCTTCTACTGTCTATTTTTGGTCAGTAATCCACAATTGAGAAACAGAGAATAAAAATCAGGAAAAAAAACCCTTGTATTTTTCAAGACAGTAGCTTGACAATTGCAGGGAAAAGAGCCGTGAGTCAAACTCCACTGTATTGCATTCCCATAAAACTCTGGGTTCCTCAGAAAGTCTCTCCTGACAGACTTCTTTCACAGATCCCAGACAGATCAGAGATCTAGGTACAGCAATTTAACATGTTACTGCCTGCAGCAGCGCAGTACTGACTTTTAAACCTGAATGACTTTGGCTAACGGCAACTGCACTCCTGTTTCAGGGCAAAGCAAAAACATTTGCCTACACCTTGAAAGTGTCTCTATCCAGCAGAACGAAGAAGCAGTTGCAAGAAGACCACATCGATAGCTACGCTACACAAAAAAATTATAAAAATATCAACAAGAATATTTCAGAAGAAAATTTGTTTCCAATGTGACAGCAGATATATTTTACCACTCTTTTGGCAAGCCCCTCTATTGCCAAGGTAACAAACTAGCATGCTCAAGAACGCATTGTATCTTTGAACATGGAAATAAGAATGCAAATGGCGATGTTTATAGTGAGCTGAGTTTGACAAATTAATTATAATACAGTACAGCCTCAAGTTTGGACCTTTGGTGTCTAAACAAGTTTAAATAGATACAAGAGAACGAAGCAAGGTTGCAATGTCTGCACCTAGACATTTATTCCTGAATCTGCTGCAGTATTTCTTCCAGATCCTTGCATTGCTGCCAATTTACATCATAACTGAGGATGCTATTTTTCTTCTGCCTTCAAGAGTGTGACACATGAGCTATCCAAAAGTAAATGCTGCTTCTGGTACCAATTAGTACAGACTGCCGTACAGTAGCAACGTCACCATGAATCAACATGTCAGTGTTTCTTCTCCCAGCAATCTCGCTCTCCCTCAGCCTACAAGCTAAGATGTCCAAACAGAGTAAAAATGCCACAAATGTTCTCAGAGACAAACACCTGAAACAAAATACTGACCTTTCACAAAACATTCTTATTTCTATTTAAAATAAATGTCAACAGAGACAAACTATGTAACCTGCATATTCATTAAAAATGAATCTACAAAACCAGAATTTCACAAGTAATTCCTTTTATTCATTTACAGATGTCAGAACTGTTAAGAAAATAATTCAAAGGAAAAAAAGGACACAAAAATGATCACAGGCATTAATTAGATTTGCTGAATAAATTATGCAGAGATAATTCATCCAATTCTAGTTTTATGGTGAACTTATGACATATTTTATAAACTGAACAAAAATGAACACAATGCTTTTTTTATTTTATTTATATATATATATATATATAAATGTACTGTAAGTAGTACACAATGCCAAGGAAGGGAACAAAGCAGAGGCAGAAGAAAAGAGTTATGTGGAAACAGTCTGACTTGATGTCCAATTTTCTCAATATTACATCAGCAATACAAATCCTATTCTGCTATTTTGAGGTGTAAAGTTGCAACTTCCCTGAAGGTTTTTTATGACTCTCTTATATACTTTGTCTCATTCCCAGCAGCTACTGCATTTGGTACTAACTGGCAATCTTACCAATACTGCTGTAGATGCATCAAAGTGAGTAAGCCAGGGGGAAGGATCTCCACTGCCAGAAACCAGAAGGCTTTAGAGCCTGGCCTCAGATCAAGGCGCAATAAGCAAATGCACTTCCCCGTCAGACCATAGCAGGAGCCTTTCTGAATCTCTAAAGCTGTCCCACCATCACTTTTCACAGTAACTAAGTTCATATAAAATCCTTAAATGAAGAAATGCTTGGATATTTTTTTTTTAAAATAAGAAATTCTTCCTTAATGAATTCTTTAACTGAAATTACATTACTACATAAAGAAAGTCCCATGGTCTAAGATGACTGTGGGAAATTCTATTGAAATATTCTATTAAGAACAACTCAGAGATGTGTTAAACTCTTCCTTTGTATAGTGCCAGCGCACAGATTATTCATTACTTAAGTACACAGCTTACGAGTTGAAGCATAGCTTAAATATGACACTAGATACTAAACAGGCCTTCAAACAGCCTTCTGTGCAGGGTAAACATAATCCCCCAATTTAAGGTGGCACATGTTACACAGGGTAGTTTCTAGTACAAGCAGGTATTTTTCTACATTGACTAAAATGCTTGTGATTCTAAGGAATCTAAAGCCTTTGGTAGCCTATTGCTACGTTCACATAACACCACCATGCAGTGATATAAAAGAGACCAATTAATGGGATGTTGCATTAATTCAGTAAGAGTGTTGCACCCGCTCCCACCAAAACCCAGCCCTTCAGCCTGTTAATGTCATTGCTTGTATATAAAAATGGACAAACAGGCAGAGGCTAAGAGGATTAACGGAAAAGCTTCTGTAATACAGCAAAAGGTTTGCTGTATTTTGTAAACATCTTTCAAACGGAAAGTGCAATGCAACATTCCCAGTGCCAGATCACTACCCAATTACTTCATATTGTCGACTTACCAATCCCTTAATTGCACCTGCAGGCAGAATTCATTTTGGCTGACTGCATTTTTTCTAATGATAGTTTCCCATTCGCACTGTTTAGCACAATGAATTGCATCCTAGTAAGATGTAAAACTGCCTAAGGTAAGCAAAAGAATGTTTATCCATTACGCATTCATACTGAGTGTATTGCATTACAGTTAATCACGCCAATGCTTCAAAATCAGACAGTCTGTATTTCCAAAAGAATTTAGTCTCCTTAATACCTCCTAATATGGTATGCAGGGTAACAGACTCTTTAACACAAGCCAAGAACAGGGGTTCCCTGGTCTGACTGCGTAACTGGTTCAAACGCACCAGCTCCAAGTGCAATTTAAAATACGGTATTAACAGAGCAAGAAACAGAAGGTTACAAATGTGTATACACAGTATACCCGAACGAATAGACAAAGAGAAAGAAGGATCATGGGGATAAGCCGGTATTAATGAATAATGCTAGCTCACGACGAACTACAGCAATAATGCTGCAAAGTGGGGATTCAAGATAAATACATTTAAAGTGACTCAATTCAACACTATTTTTGGACATTTTTCAACTTCAACGTTTGTTGTGCCATCAGGCACAAAGTCTGGTATTACTCCCTTGAGATCAATAGCAAAATTTATTTTCCTCATTGAGGCTCAGGGGGGACCTTATTGCTCTCTACAACTACCTGAAAGGAGGCAGTAGGCAGGTGGGGGTCAGTCTCTTCTCCCCAGTAACAAGGGACAGGATGAGAGGAAATAGCCTCACATTGCACCAGGGGAGATATAGGTCGGATATTAGTAAAAATTTCTTCACTGAAAGGGTGGTGAAGCATTGGAACAAGCTGCCCAGGGAAGTGGCTGAGTCAGCATCCCTGGAGCTATATAAAAGATGTGTAGGTGTGGCACTTAGGAACATAATGGTTTAGTGGTGGACTTCGCAGTCTTGAGTTAATCGTTGGACTTAATGACCTTAAAGGTCTTTTCCAACCTAAATGATTCTATGAAAATTGACTTCATCATCCCCAAGACAGGAGGTGGGGGTCTATATTATGTTTGTTTTTCACTCTAACGCTCATGTTTTATGGAAATACTAAATTAGTATAGAAACTACAATGAGGTTTGCTTGCATTAAGTAGTTACACAGTTCTACTCTTTGTGCCCAAATTTACTGCATAACTTCAGATTTTAGAGACATTTCCGACATACCAATCTGTGATGGTTTGAAATTCTGGAGATCCAAATGCAAAGTGTAGCACCCAGTGCTGTCCATCCTGAGAAAGTGTTTGTGGAGCTCCATGGAGCCCAGGCTGTGGGCACCACAGATTTCGGTACAACTCCCCCATTCTTTACCAGGCTTCCTGTGTCTGTGGCACAGGGTACCAAAGACACTGAGGTAAGGCTCAGCGATGCTGCTTCCAGGGCTGTTATTGCTATGCCTCAAAAAAGCAAAGCAGAAGACCTTTGTTGGCCCCATTGAAACCATCTCCTTATGTTGAAGAAAGAACATGAACCTTCTCCACTGACACCTGATGGAAGAGGACAATCCTGACTCCTGTCATGCTCCTGTCATCCAACATGCAGGAATACAACTTCGGGAAGCTATAGGAGCAAAATCAATAAAGAGTGGGAAAAAACAACCTTTTTGCTTGCTCTCTCTTCTAGAAAGCAAATGGTTTCAGCCTGGCTGCTGTGGCAAATGGAGAGGATGCACTTGTGCATGTGCATTTCAGGGCTTTTTCTTGTTTTTCTTAGAGTTTTCGTGTATTATTTTCCCCACAGGAACATCTTGCTTAACTGTTCTGGGGTTGACCAAGCATCTCCCTGTGTGTGTCCTTAATAGTCACAGCATGTATGGCTACATTTGGGCAGAGTGGCAGGTGGGGCACCATGTCCATACACATCTGTTACTGGATATGAAGACAGACATGGAGTTAAACATGAGCCCACTGCTGTCCCTGTCACACACCAGCAGCGGAGGCGGCTGTGGAAGCAGATGTATGGCCAACAAACTTCCAGACCTTTATAGCTGACTTGAGTCCTCTGGGCTTTCTGTCTCCCAGACAGAACTCCTTGACCTCTTTCAGCCAGAAATAACTAGACCTCAAGACAAATATTCCACCATTGGGAGGGAATCTAAAATGTGACACTTAGTTTTCTGTCCAGATTTGCCCAAGCAGAGCAGGAGAAAGTGCTGCTTATCACGAGCAGACAGAAGTGTAAAAGTTACAGAAGAACCTCTCTATATGTTGTGTCAATGTAGTGAACAGAGCAGGGGCATCTATGAGAATGCTGTTCAGTTATTCCACCAGCTGAAGTGTGCAGCACACTGCTGGTATCACTGTCACTCACAGTAACTGTATTCTGGTTACAAACAGCTGCACATTTCTTTTAAAACAGACACCATTTAGCGGAAGCTGGACATACTCCATATAGCAAATTAAAACGGGCATAATCTGTGTATGACAGGCTATAAACCCAATACAGTAAGCCTTTCAATAATCTTAGCATGATTTTAATGGTTACCCCAGCCTAATAAAATGAATAAAGAGAACATACCCAAATATCTCTAAAAAATCCTAACATTTAAGTATTTTTAAGTCAGCTAGTGTTTGTTGTCTAAAGAAATCAGCAAGGCTGTGATTCTTGCCTAAACTAAGAGCTGTGAATGAACAGCCAGAGGAAGACAGCAAACTAATCTTACTAAACTTTGCCACAATACATTTACCTTAGCTATTTTTAAGAATCCCCAATTAAAAAAAAAGTACACTCCAGGTTTTTTAGAAGCGCATGTTCTAAAACAGTATTTTATAGTCATGGTTTCAAGAATACCCGCCAATCCTGAAAGGCTTCTTTTTTGGGGTATTACTATTATTCTTAGTCAACCCTCCTCAGATCAAACATAAGGAAAAACAGAAAACAATTTGGAGCAATCTTTGCAAGTCCTTCTTTAGTTACTAACAAAAGTTAGTGCTACCTCAAGAAAACCACACGTGATAAAGTTAACATTCACTGGGAAACCACAAGACAGACAATTGGTACATATGTAACTCCTGGCTGCTTTTCACCTCTAAAAAAAGTCAATAGTGAATACAACCACTATCTTGAATGAGGGAGTTAGTTAAGCTACAGGTAGTGTGGGAAAATAAATACGTGGTTGGACATCAAAACAGTCAAGCTGGTAAAACTTTAATCTTGAAAACTTTAACTTTACTGTTATTAATTAAATATTCTGACATTCAAAAAAACACTTAACAAAAGGGCACCTTTTGCTTGCAAATCAGATATTTGGAAAACAGCAAAATGACAATTTTAAAAAGCCTTTTCTACTGTACTAGTAAACTGAATAACCACAAACACAGTTCTGTCTAGAAGTCAGCTCAAGTTTTAGCTTTCAATTCCTTGCAGTAAAGTAAGGATAGGAGCCACAGTGCTTAACAGAATGCTATCAACCATTTTCGTCTTGAGGGAAAGAAATGTTTTCACAGACTATTCAAGAGTAAAACCAATAAAAGTGCATGCTAGAAGGTAAAAATTAATCCAAACATATTTAATACTCAAGACCAACAGGATTAGCCACAGATATAAAGCAGCTGCATGAATGTGTTCTTGCTGCTTGAGTACAGGAGTCCCTCCACCCTCGGGTGAGAAAGCTGAGCAGAAGAGCCACACAGGCCACACAGGTACCCCTCCTGGGTCTGCACCAAAGAACGCACAGTTTTAACAGAAGGATTCTGCAAATATAAAAGATCCCCTCCACTTTTTTTCAAAGAAAAAGGAACATCTTGTCTCTTTAGAATTCAAAAATCTTCAGAACCATGAGCACCCCCACTGCAAAAAGCACACAGTTACTGTAAAAAAGGAGAGCACTGCACAAAATACTGGAGAAGAAAAAGGCAGTCTCAAGTTTTAAATTGCAACTGCAACACTAGCAGTGTAGGGCACTTATCATTTTATTTAATTTTCCAATTGACATTTTAACCCAAGTGGCTAAATGGTTTTGGTACCACACAGAACATCAACAGTAGGTGGTTGTCACAGAAAATGAGGCAGAGAACTGGTAATCTTACAATGACAGTAAACTAAAACCTGTCTGACGGTACTTCGAATTAAAAGCAACTTGAATAAATCACACATGTATTTGCCTATTTATCCTGAAAGGTATGAGACATTGCTTCAACTCAAGTTTTAAAAATTATTTTATCTCATCAGGCAGGCCTCATAAAAGCAGTATCAAAGTAATCTTACTCTACCTACCTTTAGGCTAAAAGCCTGACTGTCTTGCCAAAAGGTCAACTGTCATAATCTGCCTTAAATTCAAGGTTTCAAATGGTGAATTTACACTGTCTTACATGCTCTCAGCTTAACTTTATTTCTGATAAATGTCATAACATAACTCAGTAAAGAAGGCACAATAAAAATACAAACTGTAATTGTTATGTCTTTATGTTATGACTTCCAGTTTACAAGAGGCAGATTTATGAAAAAGCCATCATGTCTCTTGTTTAGGAAAGAACTTGTATTTTATTAAGGCAGCAGACTTTGCTGAGCTTTTTCCAGGACAGGTGGCTTGAAAACCAGATGCACAAATTGGGTTCTATCATGTGTACACAAAATTACTTTTAGATACAAGAGTCGTTCTTCATACTCAAGCTTTTTCTTTGTTCTACCAAAACTTAATTGTCTTATGGCTTGTATTGATTTCTGCCAAAACAGATCAGGACAAAAATCCTTCCACTGAGTTATAAGAACAATTTAAAGGCTGTCACTTTGCCTTTCAAAAAATGCCTGATTAACTTGGAACTTACATAGGGAACCAGAAATTAGTCAGCAAGAGGTGACTGCTACATGACTATCACCTAGATGAAAACCCTTCTGTGCGCAACGCAAGATAATTGAATCCAGGTTAATCCTCCTTCATGGAAGCTACCTCAAACTGCTGTCCTACCTGTAAGAGCTTGACATCGCCAGCTGCAATAAAATTAATCTTCTGCCTACTATCTGCTTGGCATGTCATTAATGTGTGAGATCCTAATGCAGGCTGTCAAACAGACCACCTGTAACAGAGATGGAAATATCACACCTCTTTACAGCTGAAGCCCCCCATGAAGTTCATTAAACCTTGATGATCCCACAATACAAAACCAAGAGCTCATATCTATTAAAAAAGCCCTCTGAAGTAAAACCAACATGGTGAGTGTAACGCACCCAGGACAGTCACTGTGTACAGTCCTGAAGTGCTAGAAACAATGTGGAAGACTGGAAAAAGCTCTTCTCAAATAATAGCTATGAAAAAACCCAGTATGATACTAGGTAGTAAAAGCAAACAACAGTTTTGCAGTAAATTGTTGTTTTCACTGCTTTCTAATCTATTACTAATAAAAAGGTAAAATAAAATACACACCAAGTTATGGTGAAATAGAAGCCTCAAATCTGGCAGCTTGCAGTTAAAGTAAGAGAAATAGCGGCATTCTCCGTGGACTCACTCCCATCTGTCTGTCTTCAATAAGGTCTTAACTTATGCTTATAGAAAAAAGAAAATTTGATCTGCTCCAGAGCAAAATGTTTTCTTGCAATTGTCTCCTAAGTGCTGAAAACCCTACAGAGTGACTTTGCATTTTTAACATCTTTTTTGACTGCCATTTGGGTGTTCAGGTGGGATAAGGTGTCCCAGCTGTTCAGTGATATGCTTTTGTGAAACGCCCAGTAAGCCATCCAAACTCTGCCTGACCGCACCACAAATTACAGTGAGAAGAGATCCAGTATGCCTATCAAATAAGCATCTGGATTACTAGCTAACAGCAAGACTGAAGGTAGACAGTTAGCACAGGGTATACCTTGCATGACTGCTCAGTACCAGAGAAAAGTAAAGGTCGCAGCTGCGAAGTCAAGTTTTGGCCAGAGGAGATGTAGCAGCTCAATTTGCTGCATGAAGCTTACAATCCCAAAGTCAAAATCACAACTTCAAAAGAAGAACAGCAGTGAGTTTTGGTTTTTTTTACTGTGAGAGTTAAATACTTCCAGGAGAAGAGTAGTATATAAGACTAGCTAACTGAAGTCTGGCAGATGGAAATACTGAGTATTACCCAAGAGCAAAATGACTGAAAGATACAGAAATGTCTTGATACAAAGCTGCAAAGTTACCAATCATATTTTGTATTCTAGGTTAAAATTTGATAGCTCAAATAAAAGTAGTTTTAGAAAAGTAATATATAAATATTATTTCCAAAATAAATATTTTATTAATTATATTCCCCATTACTTGAAAATCCAGTCAAGGTCCTACATGCTGTCTTACCCATGAAAAGGTATTCACTGGTTACAGAAGGTGCAAGGAACAGCTCTGGTTTAACTAAGGCACTGCTCAAGGACATACAAAGCCCAAGGACACTCTCCTACTCACCTGAGGACCCACAGGACCCCTTGCTGACAGACAGGGCTGGCAGGCTGTAAGCAGGGAGAGGAAAGCAATGCTCCCCAGAAAGCTTGTCTCAGCCACTGGCTGCCCACCTCTCCTACAGGCAGGAGACAAGCCCCTGGTGCCACAGGTAGAGCAGGAGGGAACACATTGCCTCCCTAACATCCAAGAAATAAAATCAACCTTATGCTTCTGAGCAACTTTAAACAGAAGGCAAACAAATCCATTGTATTTCTTCAAGTAAGTGTCAAAAGGTTAACGCTATTATCCAAGGAGCTCTGTCAACCTGAAATATTATCCCATTTTACGACTGTCACAGTTTTACATTGTGAAATAAAAGTATTTCAAAAGCAATGTTTGGCATGCAGTGCAATACAAGTAATCCATTACACTTACCATGTCTGAAACAAATTTTGTTTGTGCTTAGATCAGGTGAGTGAATGAGACTACTTGGAGAGCTACATCTCAAAACGCTGGTGGGCATAAGGGTTCATCCTACTTTAACCATCCTTTTGGCTGCGTGACGTATGAAGAACAGTTTCAGTGCTAAAACAGCTGCACATTATATGATAATCATGTGCATCTGTAATGAAATGATCAGCATCAATTGCTAACTTAAAAGTTACATATATTGTTTTCCTACAGGATGAAAGAAATACAGATGAAAAATTGATCATACCTCTTCTGGTCCTCTGTCTCAAACCAAACTGAACAAGTCAAAAGTTTACTGTATTTCATTACATGTTCATATCATGGATGAGTTCAGAACTGATTTTGACTTTTTCCCTCTAGAAAAGTCAAATGAACCTGATTTAAAACATCTTTGTAGATATCCTCTAACAGCTGATGCGTAAGAAAACCTGTCCAATAACATGCTAGTGGAGCATTATTTCAAAAGAAGCATTTATAATTGTCCAAATATCTATGATATATTATAATAATTCTACATTAACATATTTATTGTTTCCTTTAGCCAGCCATTAAAAAGACCATATTAAAAAGATTTGTTTTCCCAAAAATTTCTTTTCTAAAATAAGACAGCACATTCTACATCAAAAAAGCAATTATCTCATGAGATACTCAGCAATTCATTAAAATGTCTGTATTGTCTCCTCATTGCATAAATATCTTCCAAATATTAAAAATCCAGCAAATTGACCATACAACATCACATTTTTTCTTCAAACTCTGCCAGATTTAACTGATATGTATGTAAAAGCATCTTCATGTGGGGACACAATGGCTATCAGAAAGGATGCAGCCTAATACAAATGTATTAAATTTACTGTTAACATCAGAATATTAAAAGTTAGTTTAGCTGCCCAAAATGCACATTTCAACAGACATATTTTAAGTCAAATTTGGGAAACGACTGAAAACAGACCAAACAATGTATTTTCACCCCTGAATCCTGATATAGCCAGTAAACTCAAAAAGTAGATGCTCACCAGTTCTATAAAACTTCTGCAGTAAAATGACACAGGTATAAATGTATGACAGAGTAAGTCTTTGAGTTTTTGTATTTGACAATGTGCACCTCTATTTAATTTTTTTTTAAAGAGGTTGATTTTCATTTATATTTTATTATATTATTATGACTTAATTACTATTGTAATAGTAATTATACATACATATGTTATTAGTGTGTAGGTTTTCATTATATCATCAGTAAGCAAACATTGTGAGAAACATTGCAATTATGTCATTATTTCCCATTTAGAAAAAGGAAAAAATACACACATGAATATATATATATTCATTAATTTTCTTCTATTGAAAGAAAGGTGGTCCCACCATACTTCTTTTTATTACTGCTTCCTCACCCTACTCCTCCACCCAGTACGGGATGAGCTAAATTATATCAGCAGTCAGCCTAACAAACAGTAAGCATCATTGGCTGATCTTCTTGATCCTGTAAGGTCTTGGGGTTGTTCAGCCTGGAGAAGAGAAGGCTTCAGGGAGACCTTATTGCAGCCTTCTGGTGCCTAAAGGGGGCCTACAAAAAAGATGGGGACAGACTTCTTACTGAGGCCTGCAAATGAAAAGACAAAGGGCAACGGTTTGAAACTGGAAGAGGGTAGATTTAGACTGGACACAAGGAAGAAATGTTTTACAGTGAGCGTGGTGGGACACTGGAGCAGGTTGCCCAGAGAAGGTGTGGATGTCCCACCCCTGGAAGTGTTCAAAGCCAGGCTGGATGGGACTTTGAGCAACCTGGTCTAGTGGCAGGTGTCCCTGCCCATGGCAGGGGGGTGGGAACTAGATGGTCTTTTAGGTCCCTTCCAACCCAAACCGTTCTGTGCTACTATGAGTTTGAAAGCTGTGGAGCGGATGAAAGAATTTCAGGAAAAAAACATACAAGCTCCTGTCATTTAGGGCAGATTTAAGTATGTAACTATTTGTGATTTCTATGATGCAAAAAAAGGGGAGGTTATTTCTGGTGCCTCTGAGTATTGGCTGCTGTCCAAGGGGAGGAGAGAGCTTCTGGCGGAAGGGCAATGCTGCCTGGTGGCAGGGCCCAGACAGCCACAGAACAGACAGGCCCTCTTCCAGCTTTATCCACGCACAAGTACTTAACAAACCAACACGATGCTTCAGTGCCTAATTAAGACTACTTAATTCTGCTAAAAACTGACTTCTGTGGGTAGACCAGGAAGTTTATTTAATTTGTTTTTAAGCATCAGTAAGTGACCCAACTGCTATCCTACCTGTTGAGAGTACGCTCTCTAGCTACCCAAGCTCGCCTTCGGGCTGCACCGGCCAACCAGTCCTACTGCTGAGGCTCAGCCTTTCCTCCTCCCAGCCCTGTGGTGACAATACAAATCTGGAATCTAACCTTGCTGTGACACTTTAGATGCTGGTTTGTATCACATGTTAACACCAAATACCTTTCCCTTCTGTAGAGAAGCGTGCCATCATCCCACGAATAACACAATGGGCTCAATGATCCCCGTGCCGCACAGTAAGTTAACCAGGCAGGTAGGCTGATGTACATGCGTATCAAGACAACTTGATTTTTCTCTATCATACCCGCTTGCCAGTTCTACTGTGAATTTAAATGAAAGCAGATGACATCTCTTAATGAATTTTCCTAAGAAGGAAAAATACACCAGTATTCTTTCATGAGAACGTGACTTTTTCAAGTCTATGATGTGACTGCTGGTCAAACACAATCCAGTAGAAAAAGCAATTACATCTTTGACTCTGTAAACTCAGGGTGTATCTTTAGTATATTAAACACCAATGTTGTAAAAGACTCCTTTCTTTTGACAAACAAATTATTTTCAGAAAAAAAAGAAAAAACATTATTTCAAATCTTATTCCTTTGAGATAGCAAGAGCTTGGCAATCTCCTTTCCCCTGCAAGTTCATGACTGTAAGTACTGAATTAGGTAAACTGACATCACAAAGCCTTAGAAAGAATGTAATATAATCATTACACATGCATGTAAGAATATAGTTGCTCTAAGTTCATCTTTGACAGAAACAAAATTAAAAGTGCCAGACACCCCTGCTACAGAAGTTTTGGTGTGAACTGTGACTGTCTAAAGAGTTCTTTCAACAGAAAGACAAGTGAAGAAAAATAGGCTGTAGAGAAAAGGGATTTCAGAAGCCACAAAGGCACACTGAGATACTTGATCAGAAGATACTCATCCACTATGTTGCAGCGTAAACTGAACTACTGCTTAAACTACATACAACCACACACACAAATCACCTAATACCCCACTTTGGTCTACGGGCCCTCCCAAACATAAAAAAGTGTGCAAGGTGAATACTTCTCTGCACATTTCTCCAAATCCCTCTACAGAAATGTAGGCAGCCTGAAAATGCAAGGTGTAGGTGAGATGTCCAGGAAGGAGACACCATTAGAAATACGAGGTAAAAGAATTCATTAGAAGAAAGAGCCAAAATCCAAATTGAAATTATAAGCAAATTGGTGGTGGTGCATATTTCAGTTAAAAAATGTACTGGTATCTGAAATCAATATACTTCTGCTGACAGAAAGCTGACAAACTGGCACTGATCAAAGAGCTCCAGGCTTAGCTGGAGGGGACCAGAGCAATCTCCAGAGGGTCTTATCACAGTCCTGATTGGTATGGAGACAGGCAAACACATGTTAGTAGAAATGGATAAAATAGGCAACAATTCATCTATCTGAAATCTACATTTGTTGTCTTTCTGCTGCTTCTCAATTCATTTTGTTTACTATGCAAAAAGTATACAAAACACTGAAACAAATTTAAGGAGGCTTCACTAGCCAACCTAGGAAGATCTTTTAAGGAAACAAAATTAATGGAGAAGAAACAATAGATCAGAGAGATGTGATACTACCAAGCAACTGGTTTAATAAAACCCCATTCAGTCCATATGGATTTTTGACTGGGGCAATCTCAGGCCCACCTCTTCTTTGTACATACAAAATTTAAATGACAATCAGGTATTTGAACATTGCTGAATCACTGTTTACAGCCCTTGGGGCTCTCAATAGCTGACTAAAATATAGAACCTAGTCCCAATATAGTAATGAGAATGTAAAGAGAGATTCAGACTATTACTTTTTTCCCCATCCAAACTACTCTTGAACTGTTACACTAATGCAAGCACACTGAAATAAACTCAATCCCCTGCAATGCCATTAACACCATGGCAACTTTAAAGGCACCCAGACCTGCTTCCCAAACAAGTCACAGAGACATCTCCAGTTCATTTCAACACAATCACTATCAGGCCAATATCCAGCGGCTGGAAATGCCTACTACCCTAGCATAAAAAATTGTTCCTATTCAGGAATTACAGGTATACACTGAATTGGAAAACTTTGAGGCTCTTCCAAAGGTTCATCACCTGCTAAGACATCAAAACTACACCAAAGGTTCCCAGATAAGGCACAGCTGTACCTCCTTTTAGGGAATGGCTCCCTTGAAGCATAATCAGGCTTTGCTGGCTCATGAACTTCCCAAGTGCTAATATACAAAATGCAAAGAAAAGGTAATAGGCAACTGATGCTCAGAGAAGGCAAGAATGTTGACACACAAACATGAGCGGTAAAAAGATCTTGACTTTTCACTCTGTCTTGCTACCGGACCCAAACATGCAAAGGCACCATGACAAATAGCATACTCCTGAAACTATCAGCAATTTCTAATTCAGAATTATCCCAAACATGCAAAGGCACCATGACAAATAGCATATTCCTGAAACTATCAGCAATTTCTAATTCAGAATTATTTTCTGTATTCTTAAAGCAAAGAGCAATTAAGCAAGGCTAAGCCACTGCTCATTCTCTTTGTCAATAGATATAGGGGAAAAGTTACTCTTTTATAAAGAACCATGTGATTTCCTCATCTACAGTCTGACACAAGAACATTTCCTTGCCTCTTCTATTTTTCCTTTTTTTAGCTCTTCTCTCTTCAACATTTAAGAAGCACAAGTTAATATTAATTTGATGCAACTTAGAACAGATGCTATTTCTGTTCTTCAGTTATCCAGATAAACTCTTAATTAAATATCTGCATACAGCACCCTGAGATTAGGATTTATATTTTAGTCACATATTCCTCTACTTTGTTATTTTGCTTTTACTTAAACTCTGGTATGTGGGAATATTGCACACAGCTGTAAAAAAAACCTGCACGGCTAAATTCTGTAATGCAGACTTTTGAAACCAACCAAAGAATGATTTAAATATGAACAGCAGTGATTCTCAAACACAACAAAATGCAGAGCTGTTTTGCAAGATCATCATTTAAACCACTGTACTTGTATTTTTATATATATTGTATATGTATTTATATACTACAGGTGAAACTAATGTAATTTCCTAACTATTTAAACAATAGTATTCTCACAGTTGTAAGCAGAAACTAATTCCCAAATATCACTCAGAGAGCAAAAGCTTAAATGCTGACCAGCAAACAACCCTCATATTCTGAGCCCTGCACTCCCACTTCTTATTGAAGAACTTTTAGAGGACATGCAAAAACCTAGTGGGTGGGGCAATTCCTTAGTTAAAAAGTGCCATGTATCTGCACAGCAAACTGAACACTGAAGTGATCTCTATGACAGAAGCATTCTTCAAAATCTATTTCCAGTATCATACCACTCAATTTTTTCTCTACTAACTTTTAAGGAAAACATTTTTCAGACATAATTACACATTTATACATTTCAGAAAACAACCTCAACATTTCATGTAATGAATAGTAGATTTATTTAGCCTTCAGGTGGGAATACAATTTAGAGCTCTAGCATCCATCCCTCAACATTCTTCTCTAGAGTAAAACATTGGATAAACATCCCCCAACACATTTTCATTGAAGAAAAGAGGGCTACAGGATCAAGTTAAAGTTGCACTACCTGTATCCTTTTCTAAGGCCTCAGACATTAGCTAATCCTATTATTTCCTAATGCACTGATCGATTTCTTTGGTATGTTAAAAATGTCAGATCACCTTTACTTACCAGGGAGGATTCTACAGTAAACTGTGTAACTGTTCATGGTATTGAGCAATTTTTGGCTGCGATTTTGTGTTCAGCAGTTAGCTCTCTTACATTATAATCCATGAAGTAGCATATTTATTAAGTGGAAGAAGGAAAATGACATTCAACATGTTAAATTTTAAAAATAACCTTCCCCCTCAACAAATGAAATTTTGTAATAAAATCCATACCAAACCTATATAAATGTAATGTAGGTTTATTGTATTGATCTCTAGAAGTGTTCAATATTTTGTATGTATGCTTATTTTTTGTGCTTTGATTTAGATTTTATATATTTATGTATTAGGTATAAATATTTAACATTTGTATATTGATATTTACTATTAATATATTAGGTGTTTTGTTAATAAATATTTTATTATGTCATATATAAAATACAACTAACTTTCAAAGCAAAGGAAAATTTGGACAAAACACTAATATGTAAGTGATGTATCTAAAATAAAAGATGCTATACTCCTCCTCAGTGGATTTTCCTTTTGGTTTGGGGTTTGTTTGTTGTTTTCTTTACTTAGTGATCATTTGAAGAGTTTCCCAGAATGTCCACGGAGATTCCAAGATGGAAAAGAATGATCTTCCCTCAGAAGCAAGGTGCACTTCCAGCAGGTCAGAGACCAACAGCCATGCTGAAATGACCTTGGCTGGTGTCACCCAGTGCCCTGTCCCTCCTACAGGTGGGATTACATCTGAACCACATGATAGCTGGACAGTAGGCAAGGGCAGCCCTTGCCATCGTCTTCAGCTGCCATACAGGAGGGATTAAAGAGGGATCAGAGCTCCCAAGAGAAAGGATGAGAGGCCACAGACACAAGCCTGCATGTGGGAGTGGGACATTTTTGTTAGAAGTAAGGAAAGATTTCTCCCCGTAAGGATGCTTAAATGTGGGAACAGGGTGTCCAGAAAGGCTGGAGTCTTGCTGGCTTTGGGGAGAATGGGCAGAGCCCTGAGCAAACTGGTCTGCCTCCACTTGCTCTGAGCTGGGGGTTGGATAAGAGGATGTCCTCAAGTCCCTTTTGAGCTCAACTGCTGTGATTCTATTCTGTACTTAACGTGGATGGGCACAGGAAAATTCTGCATCAATGCATCAGGTAATCAGCATTTAGTCGCACACTGCTGGTCAAGATTGAGATAAATCCCCAAATGAGACTTCTAAAACCTTGTTCTGAGTGTTTCCTAAGAGTAAAGCGCCATATTTTGGAATTTTCCGTTACCTGGTCACTACCTCTTGTAACGTCTCTCCACAGCCCTGTCCCTACAACTTCCTTCAAGCTCCTGAAATCAGCCGACAAAGTCTGACACAGAGCTCATTCTCTGCCCTGCTTCCTCAAAACACACGCACATTTTGGCCCCTGCTCTACAACGGTGGTTTTTCCTGAACTTGGTTATTTTTAAACCCCTAACACTGGCCTTCTCTCTTACAGATTTGCTAGCAACCAGACAGATATACAAGTACCTTGACTGTGAGGGGAATGAGGCAACCAGGCTGTACATAAGATACCGCTGCAACTGGAAAAACCATTTTGTACCTTCAATGCTGGAAGTCCTTTTATAAGTTGAAAGTTTGAGTATTTGTGAAAGACTACAAGGAAGGGAAAAGTGGCATTCTCTGCACAGTACAGCATAATTCTCTCTGACAAATTTTCATAAATGTCATTATTACTTCTCATTTAAGAAACTTCATACTTACTTATGTATGTATTTCTCTTCCCATTGCTGTACACCAACTACCATACATAGTTCTTGCGTTATATTCAATAGTAAAAAGTATGTCCTAAAGCCATTAGAAATGCATATCTATCCACAGCATTTAACGTTGTCATGAGCAGAACTCATCAACTAGTGTACGGTTTTCCTGTTCAACCCACTTTTCCACCTGTGAACTCTCTCAGACAATCCTTTCTTGTGATACTGTATTTTTAATGTAATATAATGATGGAATCACAGAAATGCTATAGCTTAGGTGTTTTTAAATGGCATTCTGTAAGATACAAGTAGTTCCTGAAACACAAGAGTCAAGCACAACTCTTCAACATCATGCATCAGGAAACCTGAACTCTGTCTTAGAAAAGATTTTATGATATATTTCTTAAACATCTGAAGCCTGTATAAAAATCCAGCACCCTATCTCTAAGTTCAAGGTTACAGAAATAGGGCTGCTGATAAAAAGACAATTTTCCATGAATTTTGCTTTCATATTGTTCTTTTTTGCTGGAAATTCTATTTAAGAAAGCAGTATTTGAACTACATTTTTAATTTTTGCATAGATATTGCTGGAATGAAAATATACTAATTTTAGAGATTACAGACAGCATATTGTCCAAATCAGAAGACTGATCAGATTAGCACTAGAAAAATTTGTATTTGTGTCCTGTAAGTTACTGTGATCTAATCAGACACATAACAAACAGAAGCTGATGTTTAGTCCAAAGCGAACCCCACGTGTTCAGTGAAAGGCTACGATATATCAGGAAAGGCTTAACCTAGTCTCCCCCGACCTGTTGAGTACCTAAGTGGCTTAGCAACTTAGTTTTTCCCACAAGTGCAGCATTAAATATCGTGTCTGTATGCAGGTCTAGTTGCACTTCCTTAAACACAGGAATCTAAAGATTGCTAATGATCTGTAATCCAGCTATAAACAGAAAGAAGCAGATAATCTCTTTGGCAGTTACTCTCCTAAACATTAGCAGATGACTAGATTGCAAGAATATTAAGATCAAAAGCTCAATGACAGCAAGTAACTAAAGGTATTGATGCTTTGCCTTCCTTTCTTAAACACAGGGCAGTATTACATTGCATATAATTAATTAGCACTATTTCCTCATGATAATTTCAAGTAAGATATGCAAGCTATGTATCACGTTTTGCTCAGAAATGGAAAGAAGGAGTTTCTTGCATTTGTTCTTTATATACACAGAGAATTCAGAACACTTATGGTTAATTACCCAGTGCAGGTATTCCCTCACTCCTCTCTTCCCCTTGGCTGTTTGGAAGGGCAGGGAGGACATGTGATGTTGTCGGTGACAGCAGTATTCTTTCTTACCCTTCTGCAGTCTCCTAATCTGCATTTTACATTACTGCTGCTCACAGAAACACTGTGCCTTTCCAAATGTCACCATGGCTGGCTACTACCATCCCAGCTTGATGTCAGACACTGGGAGGTCAAATGTCATAAAATTTCAAGCTGTTTCCAAAAGCATTTATTTTGCATCATCATTGATGCACTTTCTCCAAAAACCACAGAAGAAAAATGTAAGCTTTAATCTGTTTCACTGGTTTATTCAGGAAATGGTTCAGAAGCAAAGCAAACTCTTAGCAATAAACCTATCCAGACTGAGTAAGATATTCACAGTGGATAGTGGGATAAACAGTGAGGGGAAGTAGAAAGGAAAGTGAAAACCATAAAATAAAAATTGGACATTGGATGAAGAGACAGAATAAACCACTGTACAGCATTTTTTAAAATAGACTGAGAATACTTTCTTTAATCTTGTATTGGTAATGTGAAGATTGCCCCTGAAAGATACTTCATCCTACAGACAGAGCTTCCTGCTTAAAACACCCAGAAAAGAGCAAAGGCAGCTTTTCCAAACTTTGCAACACTTGCAAATATTTCAGCATAAAACGTCCTTTGCAGCACACACACTGGTTAAGGGCTCATACACATTCCCTTTGGCATGGTGTTTCTGCTCCTTGCATCATTACAGCTTTTTCACCTGCTACTTCTCAGAGCAAAACCTCCTCTTATGCAGAAGTGATTCCTCTTGAGATGCACGGGGAGAGCACAAAGCATTAGGCTCTCAAAAAAACCCAGGTGCTCACACTGTATCTGTCAATTCTCCCATTTACAGTGTGCCTAGTTATTTTTGCAAAGCTATAAAAAGCATCTATTTCAAATAAATTCTTGTATAAAGAAAGAGCAAGTCAAAGTTTATGGTCTGCCTGAAGTTAATTTCAGAAGAATAAACCAAACCTCTTTCATTTTGGAAGGAAGTATCTACCATCCTATGCAGATACTAAGCAACATAAATAACCTAGACTACAGTTAATCACAGCTGCTGCCCTGGAGCTTGTGACCGCCTGCACCAGACGCATCACTAAACCAGAGTGCAGTTAATGGAAGTTTCATATTTTATTCAAAATTCTCTATACTTATGATGATATTCTCTTCTTGCAGAAGTAGTAACAGAAGAATAGAAGCAGATCTACAACACTACAATAAGCTTCTGGCTGCACCACGGTTATGACTGGTGTCAGCAATAGGCCTCGCAGTGACCCGCACCCTGACAGTTCGAAGGCAGACTGCAAGTGCCAGATCTCCTGAAGAACCACCCCAGCACCCTACCCTCTAACAAAAGGGTCTGAAAGCAGTAAAACAGACTATCACTGTTTTCACAAACTCCTAGCTACTCCAAAATCTGGACGTATTCATGGCTACCTGACCTGCAGCTAGTGCAGGTCTGCTGTTTAAACCAATGCTGAAGTTGCAGCCAGCACGGCCAGTGTTGTGTTCCTACACCACCAGCAGCTCAAGGCAAGGCTGGGAGATCGAAGATGCAGCAGGGAAGAGATTTGTGAGGCCCCTCTCTTACCTAAACACAAGACTGCCAGGAAAGGATGGAGACACCCAGTGACAGGACAAAGAATCTTTGGGTAAAGACCGGCATCTGATCATTTTCACCTAATGAGTTGATAGATAACTCCCCTTCTTTAAGACAACTCCCCAAATGTTTTCTTTGTATCCTTCTCTACCATACCCCTTTCTGGGCCAGACACACAGAGGCCATTCACCTTTCCCTACCTCTCAGCTCTCCAAAACCACTGCAGACATAGGCTGGTGACCTGAGATGCCACTGTTGGTTGCTACACTCATGCTAGAGCTGATGCGCACAAAAGGGCTGAGATTTCAAGCTGTATCTGTATTTGTATATAACTAATGTAGCAATTTTAACAGCATGGATGACTGCATGCCACTGCTCCCACCTACATGCCAGCACTGCTCAGCTTCATAGGGTAGATACAGCTTTGCAGGGAAATGTTCCTACAGACATCAAATAGACTACAGTCATTTAAAGGAAAAAAATACCAGAAGTCTACTCAAGGCTTGATAAAAAGGGATGGGTGGGACACAAAGTCAAATCAAATATGATTAACTTTCATAAAAGCTAGCTCTATAAGATAAAACAAGAGCTGAACATATACAAAAGAAGAGGTGCCATAAAACCTAACCTTGAACTGAATATTACCAATAAACTAAAGCCAACTTCCAGTACATTATTATATGCTTCGATGTCTCTAAAGGCCTTTTCACCCTCTACAATAGTCTACTGTAATTGTCACATGGTAATCAGATCTGTTGAGTATGCAGGAACTCACTCCCTTTCAAAATGTTATGGCACTTACAAAGGATTTTATTCATTAGACAGATTAATAGCTGTTCTTTGAATTGTCTCTCCTTCACAGAAGTCTGTGCTGAGTGCCAGTCCAGTACTGACTGGAGGACAGTGGAGAAGGGCTTCAGAAACTTGTCTGCGAGAAGAAAAGCAAGCTTACATGAAAAATTTTACTGGGAATTGTAACTGAAAATAAATTCTCAAGCTAACATGATGCCCTTAATTATTAAAATAGACAAAACATAAAAATAAATTCCCAGTAATACTACAAGAAGAATCTGATGATGATCTTAGTCCTTCTCCATTTCCCCCACTTCAGAATCAGATCATTCTGGTTTTCAAGTCTACATTTAGCAAATTCTTAGGTACCATGAGAAAAACATTACAGAAGTCTCTGCCACAGAAAAGTACCTAAATATCTTGTTGCATTACATGAATATAAACTAACCAAAGGTAATCTGCAAGAAAGCAAGCAAGTGCATACCTGTACTGTATTGATACTCGTTCATCATATTGCTTTTTGGAAAGGGTTGTTAAATGGAGGTTCCTTGTATAGATGTGAGACAGCTATTATTAAAAATAACACAGAAATGCTTTGTTGTTTTTATGCTTTATGTTTATAAATGTTTTATTTGCAAATCTTCCTAAACGACATTTTAAAATCACATTTAAAACCTACTGGAAGAAGCAAATATAATAAATTTTCATTTATTCTAGTATATAATTTTATATGCATTCTTATGTCAGTATTGTTATGAAAAAAGAGTCTGAAACAGAATTCAGAGGCTGTAAATAACCATCCCTCATCGCAAGCAGACTGAAGTGCCTACACTCTTTGAAATCTGAATTGTTATATGTATATTAAATTAATTCAAGAAAATGACAGTATTTGGAATTTCCTTAATGTTCTTAAGATGTTAAATTCATTTATTCTGACTTCAAACCTAAATAAATGATCACCATTATTAGAACAAGCTTGAAAAATGTCATCCTAAGGCTGTATTTTCCCAGGGGTGCTTTAAGAACTGAAAATGGTAGGTCACTGCAGGATTAATTTCCACACCACACACACCCCCTTCCTGTATCTGTAGTATTGTTACTCTGATTCTGCAAGAAATAACATTTAAGCAAGCCTGGGACTCATTTTAAATTAAACAGAGCAGTTTCCAGTCTTGAAAGATCAAAAGGTAACAACACCAAAAAAACCCGTTACTGAAAACGGGCAGCTTCCAATTTAATTGAATGCCATCTTGGAATGCCATCTGGGGTTTTATTCAATTAATTTTTCCTATCGTTCCCATTAAAGACAATGAAACAGATACCACATACACCACCCTGGCAGAACATCACTGACTGACATCAACAAACCACACTAAAGACTTGGCTCGATACTTACAACAGGAGCTACTATATAAATGATGAATTCATCTAAAATGAATGCAGTCATAGTTAATTATGGACAGAAATAAAACATCAAGCTGATTTGCAACTGAACCACATATGACAAAATAAAACCAGCTATCACAGTGCCAACAAATATGTAAATGAATGTGAACGCAAAACTGCAAGCCTAACATTGTAAAACTTGTATTAGAGGTTTGTATTTCTTCATCATAGCTGTGATAATCTTGCTAGACCCAGTTACACAGTTTGTGCCACAACAAGGAAAGAGTAGTTGGCATTTGCAAGAAGAAGTGGAAAAAAAATTAATACAGACTTCTAAGATCTTTTGTCCAAATGCAAGGATCCTTCCTGTCAGAGCAAAGCGAGAGCAGTCTGAGGTGCTATGCTGCAGTGTCAGGCTGACCGCAAGCTCTTCTATGATCATTTGAACATCTGGAATGCAAAGAAGAGCCTGCATGGTCTCATTTCCTCTTCTGAAGGGACAATAGAGAGCTCTGCACATAAGAATTAACACTCAAAGTCCGGAAGTAAACAGCAGTCAAGGTATTTTAAACGGACAAATCACATCACAATCAAATCCAGGACAATAGCCAGTTATGACTTCCAGAATTAGAGCAAGAAGGAACAAAAATCAGGGCATGGCTTTTACTTTACACATGTACATAAAATGACAGCAAAACTTTACTGAAAATTTCCCATATGTGTTACTGGTCCTTTCACACAGGAGGAAGCCTATCCTTACAGACTGTCAAAGGACCACTCCTGGACAGGGAGACTGTGGAAGAAGAAGGACTGCTGGCCACAGGAGGCAGAAAAACTCCTTTTGAAAGAGAATTTGGGAAGGCTGAGACAGACAAAACACCTGTGAAGTACATTCCCCCCCAATAAGAATTCAGTTCAGCTTCCGTTCCAAGCCAACGGCAGACTTCCCAGTAACGGAAAAGTTGCTTAATTTCTGCTTTTTGTTTTTAATCTGTTTATTCTGAATTAGAACCCAACTTTAGAATGTTTTTCTCCCTTGAGCATGGAGAAGGAAGTCCATTGATTCTTCAAGTCTAGTAATAGATACTACATCTCAGAGATGCAATGAAAGACAGTTTGCTGTTAAAAACAAATACAGTTAAAAGGAATCCTCTCTTATGTATTGACCCACTAAACCCTTCAAACGGTATTTTCTTGCCATATACATTAACTGTGCTTCATTGAGAATTTCACTTAATATGAAAACAACCAAAGTGGTATCCAGCAAACTAGAAATCATGTCACAGACTGGGAGATCCTGTCAGTCTCTCGGTACAGTGTAAGAAGGACGACAGTTGACAGAATAACAACAATTTTAGCAAGACAACTGCAGTTTTCCCATTCTTTCATCTTACGCTCCATCCTCTCCTCACGTCTTTCCCAGAGTCTGGTTTCTCATCACCCCTTCTTCTAACACTTTTCTCCACCCTGAAGCAACAGACCAATTGCTGTGTTTTAGCAAACCTCTACTAATAATGACACTTGGTGCAATGTAAGATGACCAGGGAGATCGGCTCCCCCACTGAGATGTTGCTGGAGAGCCCACCTGGATGCCATGCTGCCAGCTGCCATCCTAGGGATGGACCTGCGCTACAGTTTCTCAAATACTGGCCAGACTTGCCCATATTCCAATGGGTAGCAACCAGTTTTAAATCAGAGGTCTGCATAAACATGTTGTTCAATCCTAGCACCAGCATCAAAGCATAAGGTTGAAACAAAAAGATTTTGCAAGTCTCTGTCTTACCGAAAGCCCATATCAAGGTGGTAAACCTGACCACCCTCTACACTCCAGCAAGCCAGGGATACCTCCACAAAGGGCTTTCCACAATCAGTAATACCTTAATTCATTCAGGAAAAGGGCTATTTTTGTTCCATCAAAGTTGCTTTACTGGCTCTAATCTTCCATCAGCAGTTCAGTATCTCAGCTGAGTGTTCCAGTTTATTAAAGTCAGATGACTTATGCACATAATAAACCTCAAGTAGCTGAGAAATGCCCAAGCTCCAGTCACCGTTTCCCCTATCTACCCTTCTTCCAAAATCTTTTTGTTTAAAGCCAATATAGTCACGCAGCAAACATCCCACTAACCAGGCTGACAGACATGTTAAAATGTCTAGAAGCAGCCCACGTTTGTATTACTGTAAGTGCTGCAAAACTGCTGAAGGGTCAGCTGGCTGAGGCTACACACCCCACATTTTCTTTCCTCCTATTGTCAGCCATTAAAAAAAATCACAAAACCAGAAATACATGCCAGAGAAGGATAAGGGATGTAACTGGTCTTTTAAGGTAGATAAAAAAAGAATAAGGAAGTATAACACACAACTGAAGGAAGCAAAGCAGCAAAGACACCTCAGAATCTTTAACAATGAACTATACTTTTATTTAAGGAGATGATATGACAACAAAGCCATCAGGTATAAAGTTAGATGCAGAAAGTGAAAGACTGAGATATTATTGCCGAAACAAAATATGCCACTAAATCTTTGGCAGGGAGGCAAGTGGAATCTATAAACAGGAGTAATTACACTAACAAGCAACTTACACACTATAAATACTGAATAAAGACAAATAATAATTAATTCTTTGTGGCAGCTGTCGCTAGATTATAGCAATCACATTAGCACTGTAGATACTAAGAAGCAAAACTACAAAAACAGCCACCAAAATGGTCTTTATTTTCCAAATGTTTTAATTAACGTACCAGTTTTGGGTGCTGCTTAAGTCCATTCCTAAATTAATTATAATTCTGAGCTATGTGTACTTCAGTGCAGGCAAATCTCGCACCACTCATTATGTCAACAAAATAACAATGGCACACTTGAAAGCTAATTTAAAAAATCAATTCCCAGCGTAAAACAGAGTTAACTGTTTGGGGGAGTTTACTTCCCATACAATGTACCTTCAAGATCTTACATATCTGGCTTTGGCTATGTGCATGAGCTCTATATTTTCCCAAGGAGACAGGGTTCTTTTTTCCGAATTTGAAAAGATTAAATTAATTTCACACATATTTGATTGTTCTTCCTTAACACACACAGAAAAGGAATGTGCCATGACCTCTGCTGCTGTTCTTGAAAGGCATTTTTTACAAGCTAATTATCATACAATACACTGAAATTTCACATTCTGAAGCTTAAGTGTCTTACTGATTAGTCAAACTTCACTGCAAAAGCAACTGGAAAAAATTGTTGTGGCAATTTACTAATGGCAATCACATCTCTAGCAAAAAGAAACTATTTTTTTATGCTTCCTGTACATCCTGTATTTGGCTTCTGCTCTGATGTTTGAGAAAAGTGGAAGCCACTGCAGAAAAGGAAAACAAAACAGGTCTCTCCATATAGATTCCATAGGAAAGGCTATAAAGACAACAATTAAAGCCACATCCATCTTCTGAGACAGAAGGGGCTTGGTTAGATAGAAGGAAATTCTGCAGAGGAATTACCTTAACATCTTCAGTTACAGTAAAATCTCTTCCACCTTTTGAGGACTTAACACAAAAATGTAAAGCTGCAGAAATATCTTATTAGGAAGAAAGCATCTACAGAAAGAAATCCACAGAAACATCTTAGGGAATGAATTGTAGCACAGCTTTCAAAATCAGTTTTACTTTCATGGGAACAAGCTTGAAGCTTGCTCACTTTGCTTTTAACTCAGGATATTTTTGTTCATGTCTGTAGTATTTTGGGGGTTTTTCTTTCCTGTCTGCTTGTGCTTTAAATACCATTTGGTGGCTTGGAAAGATACCGAGTCAGATTTCCTGAAAAGGGACTGTGATTTTAGTATCGGCAGCATCTGATCCTGTGTGTTTCCGGCAGATAGAGCTGAAACAGCACCTGATTTCTGTAGTTGTGCTCTGGATGTTAAGAACCATCCAAAGGCCTGAAAGATCAGGAATTTGCTTCTTTGTGCCAGGTAAAGCAATTTATAAGTGTCTGCAATAACTAACTTCTTTTTTTGCAAGGTTACTCTTTATCCAGATTAGTCCTGTGGCTCAGGTCCATGCTGGGAGGTAACAGCACACAACTGCAGCCCAACAAAAGTGGACTGAAACACCTGCCAGAGTGAAGGGAGAGTAAGGAGAAGCTCTCTTACCACAGCAGCTGCACAGCATCCACAAGAGCAATCCAAGCAGTCCCTCCATAGCTCTGGGCTCCCACTGGGAAGAACTATTTGCATTAAAAGGATTGCTATTTCTGGAATACTTACCAAAGTCTTACACAACACTCTATCAGTTGCGTTATCCGCTTCAGAGACTGTAGCGGTGTGTGCCACAGCATACTTGGAGAACCAGTATGCAGTTTTTACAGCACAAGACTAAACCTTGGAGGCCATCCTGTGTCAGGGACTACACATTCATGAGTCAACACAGTACCTGATTTCTAAAAAATAGTGACAATAATAATGTGGAGATGATGATGGATTTATCTAAAGCTTTGTGTAAACAGGATTTAGAGGAACAATGTTAAATCGACTTATGTGACTTGATACAATAAACACCACCCAAATTACTGAGTTCACACACAGGTTATTCCCTCACCTTCAGTCAAAATACCAATCCCTTTGGCAGGTATTCATTTCTTTGGCTGTTAGGCATGATGTTTAAAAAGCACTGAGTATCCAACTCAGCTGGTCTTCCAAAAATCCCAGTTGCGAACCAGTGTTACAACAGATTATTTTTGACAGTTAAAGTTGCACCTATGATTGCTGAGATGTTTTTGGATGTTAGTGTGGCAGAACCAGAGAGATATCTTTGTGAAAACTTTGCTTCCCTTCTGCTACCATCTTCCCTCATTTGCTTTCATCTGCATTACTTGTATTGACTCTGCAATCCTCCACCAGTCACCCCTGTTGAAGTCCTCATGCCTCTTCTCTTTTGCCCTACATTTTCCTGCTCTCCTTATATGACATTACAGGGGAAGAGTGTTCACACCATGTACTTTTCAGGTTAGGAAGCTAGCTTTCCTATTTAAACAATGGCTGTAGCATCTCCACCCCACTGCTGAGAAGAGAAACCTCATTAGGAGCAGAAATGGAAACCCACGTCCCAGAGGCGGCTGTCACGCAGCCCCAGCCTGGCAGGCAGACGAGCCCGCTTTCTGATACCCGAAGGCAGGCAGGCAACTCCCACATCTCAAGCCTACTCTCTGAGCGCTATTTAAATCTCCTTGAACAAATAAAACCTAAAAAGGGAAATACTGACGAAACATAAATTTTATTAACTACCATATAACCCTTCAAACAAAAGACTTACTCAACCATCTCACCACCTCTTCTACTGCCCAGAAGTACAGGCTGGCTGAACAAGCGCTTGCTTCCCTTACAGCATGAGAACTGTATACTGGGAGAATATTACGCTAGTTCTCCACCAGGTACACTAAAGTTTACAGGCAAAAATCATCCTGATGCCACAACAAGGGAGAGCTATGGGACTAGCAAGGGGCAAGGGTTGTACAGGACTGCAGGCAGTTGGACTGCAGGCAGAAGTGGCAACCAAGATGTGGGATTTCCAGGCAGACACACACTGTGTGTTGAACATGCTCCTATTTCTTCCACAGGGCAAGAGGATGAAACCCAACTATTCAGTCAATAATTCAAGGCAGGATAAAGCATCACTGCTTACAATCACAGCTGAAGAATAGAAATTTTCTACTCAGAATGAAAGGCATAGACATAGAATATGAGTCCAAACAAAGCATTCCTTTTTTAGGAGAAAAAAAGGTTCTGATTAACACATATGCTCCTCTAAGACGCGCCAGTCTGTATGGTAAGTGATCTGTCAGAAATTTACTCAGAACAAGTTAAAAAGCTGCTTTAAAGTCTTAATTCTAAAGCAATTGCAGGAAAGAACAGCTCATATTCAGCCAAGTCCATAACAAGCCACAGAGACCCTTCTAAACCATTGTCAAAGCACACTGGAGGAGTTTACCTAGACTCAGACTACTAATTTAAATGTAATTACTCATTACTACTTGCTCCCTGTCAGAACATGCTGAGCAAGCAGTGGAGCACCTCACACTTTGACCTTAGAACAAATTTTTTTTGTAGTGTGGCATTTGTTCCAAAAAATTTAGCTGAAATCTTAAGAAATATATTACCTAATTTTTAGTTAAAGATAATTTTCATCTGTTCATTTATAACAGGTCTGAACTGAAATCCATTTAAATGCCTGATTCTACTGAGTTTTAACCAGGCTTTTATAGATCTCCTGATCTCAGCGGCTTTTTTAAGATTCCTGGAACTCAAAACCTGCTGAACCAATTTCTGTTGGTTTTCCACCCTGACATACTGCATTAAAAATTGCAGCTTGAAGCAAGTTCTCACATCTGAATTAATAGCTCCTGGACAGAGCTTAAAATGGAAAAATTTCACAAGAACTACAGCATAAATATCAAGGTTAAGTTCTAACAGCATCTGAGTCTTTCAGCAAGGTTTTTGCCCATGAGTGGTTTGACTGTATTCTTAATGTCCAGTGATTTCCAAACCCTGTCTGCATGTGCTAATTTTAGACAGTTATTGTCAGATGAAAGCAGTTCTTACACTATCATCATCATTCCTCTTACCACCAGTAATATGCTTCTGATACTTTTAAAGGCAAATGTGCTTGGAATTACAAATGAGATAGAGAAAGCTCATTGTTTCTTACAGCTTTTTTTTGTCTTCATTGACAAAGACAAGTTTTTTGCAATGCAAAACATGGGATTTACATTTCAAAACACAAATATCTTAAATAACAACGTACAATATTTTCCTACATATGATCAGCTTTTCTCCTCTACTAAACGATATGAAAATTAATAGAAAAAGAGGGAAAAGGAACAACATCTCTGCTCATCCTCCCCCCAGAAAAGTGATAGAATTACCTTATGGTAAATATAATTATTTCTGTGGAGTATACAGAACACATTTAATTTAAGCAAGATCACATTATTAAAGTATTAATAGCTCTTGGGCTTGCCCAAAGACATTTTCTCTCCACGCACTCCCAGGCAAAGTCATTAAGGACAGAATAGTCAAGAGCTTTTTATATGGTATTCATCATGGTTGAATACCGTAAAAAGCAGTAAATATTCAGGGTTGAGTCTAATGCAGAGAACCCTGTAAGAGCTATACAGAGATCCTAGTAAGGTTCCGTTACCATTTTTCTACCTGTTTTAAAGCATAAGCTGCATATAGTTCTCTAATTGCAGATATATTTGCCCAATGGATGCCATCAGAAAATGTTACTTAAATTTCACCTAATGCTTCAGTAAGTTTACGTATATACACTTATTCTACAGTGCCTTCCAAGTATTTATGTATAATACACAACTCTGAGTGCACGAGCATGTACATACTTCTGATGCTTAATTTCTCAATGCAACTCTTAGTGTTCCAATTAAGGTCTTCCAACATTAAAGAGGAAAACTTCTGTTGTCTCATGCAATATTCTTTCAAATGGCCTCAAAGAGTTATTTAGCTTATTCTTCTAAACACATCATAATTATTTCTTGAAATTTACTATTCTCTCAAATTTCTGGAAGTTTTCCAGCAAAAAACTTCTCTTACCTCACTTTTCAAGGACTGCATTATTACTTTCCTTTGATACTAGTTTCTCTAATACAGGCTTCTTTGTGTCCATTTCTCCATCTTCAAATAAAATATATCAGGGAATAGAAAAAAATCTAAAATCTTCTTGGAGACAATATTTCACATGTACACTTGCCTGATCCCAGCACCTCACCAGCTGAGCGCAGTCACCCAGGTCACTGGAGAGCATGGCCACGGCTCTCAGATGCTGGCCGACCCAGGCACCGCTTGCCAGGCTGGCCAGGAGCACGCTGCTCATCAGCCTCCCTTCAGCTCTCAGCACACCCATGGGTGCTGAGGGAGCCCCACGCTGCCCCACAACACAGGAGATCTCCCAGACGGTTCAGAAGAGCATTGCACACTTTTCAAAGAGTATGTGGAAAAACTGGTACTATGACAGTCCTTATTTGGAAAAATGTCAGTGAAGGAGTTTTCTTCTGCTTCCCGCTGTGCCATCCACAGCATTTAAAGTATCTTTCCTTTTAAAACAATTAAGATATCAAGACCAGGATAATAGTACACCATTAGAGTGTCTACCAGAAGCTATTAAGAACAAGTCAAATAGCAAAATCCAGGGAAATACATCTGATTCATATCAAGAGTCACTCTAGTATTCTAAAATAGGCTGGGTGTACTTCTCAGGAATTTTAAAAGTTCAGGTTTTTTCCTTCTTTTGATATACACTTTGAATAATTCATCCAAAATTTTCCCAGAGAAAAAAGCAAAAGACGTCAGCCTTTCATTTTGAAATAAAAGAGCTACTTTGGACAAAAATAGGTAGCCAGATCTGGTTTTACTCTTTCAAATATTGGAAGAAAAAATATTCTAAAAGAAAAGGATGTGTTTCCCAAATGGTTAAAGAACACTGCGGACCTCATGTAAATTTCCGAAATATGACTTACAAAAGCAGCTGTAAAACCTAAAAAATGATGAATAGCTACACTCTTTGAGATTAGTTTTGCATTCTACATAGCACTTGTCTTGTTTTCTTCATCTCCCGAAAGCCACGGTGGCATCAAGCTAGCTAAAATTTTCTGGTCACTGTTTGCAAATGCCTTTTTTTTTTTTTTTTTAATAATTGAAAGTTTGATTTAGAGCCACCTTCTTTCTTTAAAAACAATATATATTAATAACTCTAAAGCCAGTAGAAGACAGTTTTGAAGAGAAAAAAAATCTAATAAAACTTTGTTGTGTTCTTGCTATTTTTATCAATAAACTCCACGGGGAACTTCTGATAGCAAATTCTGCCATCTCTCCAAAATTATCTTCTCTGTTAAAGAAATAATCTCTCTTCAGAACTTAGGGCACATTCAACAAACAAAAAAAAATGCAACAATGTCGCCAAATTCCTTCTGCCCAAGGAATGAAGGTGACACTTGCGTGATGCTTCCAGACAACCTTGATGAAGATCTGCTGAAACTTGCAGGTTGCTGCCAAGAGGATTCCATTCTCTTTCTCCCATAGAGGTATATTTCTCACTGTTTCCTTTGCATTCAAACTGGCAACTATACAATTGTGTGATCAGATATCAACAATTCAGAAAGAAGTATGACTTTACAAAGGGATAAATCACAGTACTTTACAAGGGGATATATTACAGTGCTTGACAAACAGCCAGTTCTCTTTGAAGGTCCTGATCTACTGCAGTTTAGGAAGCTGAGCTGGTTTTAGCACCGCCAGTTACTTCCTCCCACTAAACTGCAAGAAAGAGATAGTAACTTTGGAGCTCGACATGCTGAATATACTTCTTTAGTTACTCTTTCCATGTTTTCCAGGAAGTTCTCTCTTGGAGGCCTGCTTGCTTTAACACCTCTAGGAGCAAAAGAGCAAGCACAAGCAGCTCGTCTACTATAATTTCTTTCAAATGACACCTATACTGTTAGCATCAAGGGTTGTCACCAATCTGTCTTCTATCTCAAATGGGGGCAGGGGGTGTGTGGGGGTGTGTGTGGAGTTCAAGACAGAAAACACAGCCTTACAGCTCGTGCATGCAACTTTTATGAAGATTCTGGTAACAACACAGTCCCAAATAAATCAAAGAATTGAAAAAGCTGTTAGGCATACATGGCAGTTCAAATATAAAGCAAAAAGCGTTCTAAGATAATATTTAAAAAATTATTCCAATTAGCAAAATGTTCAGAAAAAACAAAACAGCCCCAATAGAACAGAAACCTTACTGTCAAATGAACTCATTCTACTAGAATGGCTCTGAATTGCAAATAAACCTGAAGACATCAAAACAGATACGTTAACAGGAGTCTTAATGAAACATTTTAAATTAAGTTCTCAAGACAAACTCAAGAACATTGTAAAAGTTTACTTCTATTCTGCTCTTTCTGGCAATATCTCGGAGCTGAATTCATGCAACTTGACCAGAATACACCACTGACAGTAGTGGAAGATGCACCCACTTTCTGCTAACACAAATCCATGCTACCTGTCCTGCGACTGGAAAAAAATGCTGCTGCCACTGCACTTTGGAACTATGAGAGCAGGCATTTCACATGGTATATGACAGATACTAAATCATTATAGGCACACACAACCTGAGGCTATATAGTTGCTTCTTATAGTATGTCCTCCAGCAAGACGTGAATTAAACTTCAGTTCTTTTATAGCAATCATGAATTTAATGAACTTTTGCTCCATTTTGCCCTTGAGACACAGCTGAGACAGCAGCAAGCTGCAGTTATATACTCCACTCCTCAAAGTCACTGTAACAGGGCAGTTGTGAATTCCTTGAAACAAGCAAATCATGATACAACTTAGAGCTATTGTTTTATTTCTGTATACTCCTAATTCAAAAATTTTCTGTTATTCTATGGAGACAGCTTGCAAGCATGCTGGCCTAATGAGACAAAGGTACCATTAAACTAGGTCTGTAGAAGCACACAGGTTCAGCAATTATCATCACACACTCCTCATCTGTAATACCTAATAAAATGGTTATAATGACCACAGTAGATGCATGTATTACGCACAAGCTTAAGGGTATCTGCATCTCCCTATCAACAGAAGAGCCAGTCTAAAGTTTAATAATTACAGTTTTGACATATACAGTGAAGAACAGAGTCACATCTGAAAAACCTGCAAAACCAAACTAAAATCAGCTGAATATGCCAAAATCGGAAGTCTTTATAAGACACTTTCTAAAATAATGCTGTTTGTGAAAAAAAACCTGCCTCAAAATTCTGTACTATTTTAAGACCTTACACTTAAATACACATGGATTTTTCTAAATTGTATTCTTCCCTCTTGTTTTAGATCAAAAAATATCTTTAGCGCTGCAGTCATTACAGTTAAAGGGAGGGGAGTGAAAACACTTTCCTTCATACCAGTGGTATTATGCCAATTTTATACTGCTGCCTATTTCAGATCCCATTTATTACCAGTGGTCATAAAAAGGACTTTTCTTGATGTAGATCAGAAAACTAGAAAACAGAAAACAGAAAATCTATTCTGCTTCATCTTACGAGTCTGGTACCTACTGCTTTGTACTGAGAAATACATCTGCAAGTACATTCTGTTTTATATGAATGTGTAAATATTGAAGACATAACTGCATGCGCAAGAGATTACTAACATTTTTCCTTTTATAAAAGCCTAATACTGAAACTGAATTCCCCTCTGCCATTTGAGACTTTACAGTCAGTGAATTCCTGCTTTCCTAAATTACATTTTCTCATGATACAAGTGCATAGCTTCACTGTGTAGGCTGCAAATCTGGTGGGAAAAAAAACATTTTTGAGAAATGTCGAGTACTATCCGATTATTATTTTGTGGCAAGTTTTCCACCTACATTAAAACCCACAGATAGTAAAAGTCAAAAGGAGCCGTGTTACACACCAGATTGGCTCCAGAGAAAATGTAATTACTGCTTTTGTACCAAATTTAGTGGCTTTTTTTTAACCACTTTACATTTCCAAAACTGAACCCGGAAACAACTGTATGTTAAACTATTCGCGCTATATTAAAATAGATGTTTCACAGCAGCCATGTTTTGAATTTTCCCAGTTACTCTGGATTCTGAATATTCCCAACTGCTCTACAAATGTAATACTATTTTTGGTTGAAGATTAGTGCTTACAGATATCTAAAGAACTTTTTGTTGTTGTTGTTTTACATCAAATACCATACGTACATGTTTCAAAATGCACAAATTCCTAGTCATGTAGCTGAGTTCAAGGTACACATGAACCTGCTCCTCAGGAATTTATTTTTAGGCGATGTGGGCTAAACCACCTCTGTGAGAGCAAGCTTCAGGGTAGAGGCTTGCTTTGACATCTATTTATACAATGTGTTCTCCTGCAAATAATACTGGCAGTTTTTTCTTCAAGGCAATTATACATGTTTTGAAAAGAAACCCTTATATAAGCCTTTCACAACCGAGGAAAGAGTAATCAACTTGCATAATTGTTAGTTGCGACCTGTAGTTTCAGTAATGCAGCTCAGCAGGCCTTTAAAATGGTCAGACACAGGCTGTTAAACAGTATTTGCCAGAAAAGGATGCAATCACAGAATTTACCCTCCTTCTCATGCATACGCATTCCCATCACTGCAGTAAACAGAGACAACCTTCAAGAACAGATCTCAGATATCAAATTTATTTCCATAAATTTTGTTCCTGCCCTCAAGACAGAACATTTCTCCATGGTATTATGGTTGGCTGAGCAGAGCGCGAGTAAACATGAATTAAAAATCCCATTACAGCGGCATACGTACAACTCCATACAAGTAATGAGATACAGGAATTTCCATAAGACATGGCTAAACAAGCATCAAGAGAGGTTAAAAATGTGAATTAAAAGGTATACATTAATCCTAGAAATAGAATAGAAAATTTGAATGAAAAAAACCTGAAATTTGAAGTAAGACTGAAAAAAGAATATCCATGTGAAATCTTTCTGGCAAAAATTCTTGTCCCACTATTTCAAAATTGACAAATGTTTAGCACTTCAGTCTATGACTTAGAAGTGCTCTGAGGGTGATGCTCTACTAGTCATATTACCTCCTTTCCACTGCACTGTCCAGCTGGAAAGCAGGCTACTATGCTGGACCAACTGCCCTGGCATCAGCTTGATCCCTAACCTCATGTTTCTCAATTCTACATTCAGTATTCTCCTTTTGCTCCTTCTCTTTTCAGCACTTTTTTTTTTATTATTTCAAATGACATTGAAATGTATTATTTAAGTACCAAACTAACAACACTTGCAGACCTATGCTCTTCCTCAGTAGCTATTCTGTACAATTAATTATTGAAAAATGTAGTAAGTAAAAGTAGAACAACCTGGGTGCTAGCTGCCTACCTACCTTCCTTAAGAGACAGGTGCAGCCCTGTCTATTACCACAGCTCTCCTTTTGATAACTAAAGCAACTACCTTGAAAGACCATCTCACGTAGGCATGCTACAGCAACAGCAGACAGGATTTCAAAGCAGTGCCATTCCCTTGCACGTTACCATATTGCAGTGCTCAATAAACATTGCTTTGCATTGACAGGGTCAATCTGCCCAAGGAGCTCATCCCTGTAATTGCTCTCATGCAGTTACCTGGTTCAAATAGTCCTAATATACACAGGGACTCTGATCAGTACAATACACCAACAAATCCAGGGCTGCCTCCAATTTGAACTTCTCTCACCTCTACACATCACCATATTAAATATGGCATTTTAAACAGAGGTTCTTTATACTCATCTCTGCTGAACGTAAGACCAATGTTAAAGCCCCTCTGCGCTGAATCAGTCTGAGCAGACACAGCCCCAGAGCACTGTGACAGCACACAGCCACAGTGGGGGACATCAAAGCAAACAGTTACGGCCCCTGGTGCTGGCCCTGGGCTTTCATCTTCCCCCCATCCTCCATGTTCCCCTTGGTGCATGTGCGCCTGGAACCAAACTCTCATCCCAACCCCAATTCTCTCAGTGAAACTGATTCAGAATCAAACTAAAATGGAGGAAATTAATGCAGAAAAAACCCACTTCAAATATAGGACAAATATGTATTTTCAAAAGCAGCCTGCCATTTTTGGAGCAATAGCTTTTAAGTCCTCCGCTTGAGACATCTTGAGTTCTATTTCTATGAAAGCTGAACATTTTCAGCTCCCGCGGAAATTAGCAAGTGAGGTGGGTGATCAACATCTCGGCAAGCCACAGCAGTGCTTTTGCAAAGGAAAAATGTTAAAACTGAATCACTTACAATTAGGAGGTGCTATCCAATTTTAGAAACCATGTAAAAAAAAATAAGATGTGGAATTAAAAAAAAAAGAAAGATAAATTAACTCAAAAGAAAATTCAGGGAAAAAAAGTAGCATTTGGAAATGCATTTAATTCCTGAATCCTCAGACTCGACTTTTCATAGCCTTGGGGATGTGCCAGCATGTTGAGAAGATGAAAGATAACATTCCTCCAAAGGGGTCACACAGACGACATGCTACTACCCATCAACAAAATAGTAATTACAACGGCTTTATGTTTATTTGAGAACATTTTCGATTAACAGAGCTCCTTAAAAGATTATTAGATATTTTGTTATGTTGACATTTCTACATTGTGTGCAATTTGTACTCTACAAAACATCTATTTTAACACACCAAAAGACTCCACGAGAACTGGGTATTTAGGTCATTTATATTACTGCAGTGAAGCGTCAGTTATTTTGTCTGATACTCCTAGCCATTTTGTAATTTGCCAAGAGTAATGTTTTCCGTCAGTAAACTGGCAAGTCAATAAACGCAGGCTTGATTTGACTTGAACTGGCATCAAGGTTAGAAATGGAGAGGGTGAATGTTAATCTTCATTGTAAAAATAAATGCCCTGTTTTGTGGATGATTAGCCGCGCTTCCTGTCCCTTCCCCTCACCACACTTCCAGGATCATTTCTTGACAGATGAAAGGAAAAAAACATGTAAAGAAATTTCTACGTGCTGATGAAAATACCTATTTAATGAATACCAGACAGTGAATTATGATGCAACATAAGTATGCAAAAGGAGTAAAAACATCTAATTGCCGCTTCCTTCAGACCTGGGGGAAAAAAGGATGAAGAGATCACTGACAGCACCCTCTTCACGCTGATTTCAAGATGAGCAGCATTCAGTCATTGCTGGATGGACTAGGAATAATTAATCTATCTTTACCCCTGTGGTGTGAGCACTTCAGAGGCACAGAGAGTTTTAGGAAAGAGGTGAGGGCTCCAACGTTCAGCATCTTTTGCAATCTTTCGGCAATAATAGCAAATAAAACCAAACCCAGGAGTTTGCAAATTTAAACCCCTAGATATCAGTATGTAGGTAGAACTATAATATTTATTCTAAAAGCTAGTGAATTGCGTACCGCAATTAAAGCAGTTGTGTACAAGCAACTGAATTTGCTTGCGTCTGCTTTCTCAGGGTACAATTTAATGTGACAAACCACAAACTATCCATGTAGGACACAAGTCTAGAACAACAAATAAAACATAAAAGAAGCAATGTCATACACGGTTATAACAGTTGGCCTGCAAAGTCTTCATTTTCACTACCCCCTGGACTTGATGGTGTGTACATGGCTGCTATTTTTCTTTTGCTTCTTGTTTCTTCTGTCAGTATTAAAAGAATGGCATCCTCACAATCCATCTGTATTTTCTTTTACTCTCAGCTAACGATCAGACCAATCTATACTGGCATTTCAGTTAGCAAAATTACTCCAAAAGCCCTTTCATTAACAGACAACTAAAGAACGATTTCTCTCAGGTAGTAATACCTGTCATTTCCCAAGAACCCTGCATCTATGTACTGATAGGAGAAAACAGCAATACATCCTAGACTATAACAGCATTGACAGTAGCACAGTAATACCCTCAACAGTCTTCAAACTGCTTTCTTTTGAACAAGACAAACAAAAGAAATCCATTTGCTTAGACCTTTCACGAACTACACATTTTGAAACTTCAAGTCAAAATAAGGGGCACAGATGCTACAATCAAAGAGCAGCTGCTCTCTTAATCCATGAGGAACAGAATCCAAACAAAAGCTTAAACAAGCAAAATGACAATTCAAATGTTGAAGCTAGAATTTTCATTCACTGAAAAGGAGAGTATGCCTTTCAAATAACTGCAGAGAGGTAAAATGATATGTAGACATTACAATGACAAATTCCTTGCTTCAAAATATTTCATTGACAAAGCCATAAGAATCTACTGTATAGCAAATACACTGTCTTCTTGGTGATTCAAGCTATTTTCACTTCACTGCTGCTAAAGAAATCATCAGATTGTGTGGGTTATGGAATTGGGAGAGTGTACTTTTTTTTATTAAATGGCTTGTGCATCTGATTAGTTCTTTCATGCAACCAATGGTGTATGCAGCCAAGTGGAACAGGTCTTATTTACTAAAGTTAATGAAAAAATTTGTTAGGAAAAATTACTGTGAAATGCTTGAATGAAGAATGAACTAAAGTTACACTGGGAAAAACCCAGATTATGTCCAGCTCAGACAGACAGTATTAACCAGATGAACTGAGGACTGCACCTGAATTCGAGACTTGGGTCCATTGCTAAAGACCGTTTTTGTCCCCAGAGACTGAAAAAAAAATACTTATTACAAAGAAAAGTTTATATTTGAGTTGCTGAAACTACAGTTACATCAGCAAGAATATGATACACTCAATTTACAGAGCTGCCATAATTTTTGCCAGCTCTGTTGATCCCTTTATGTCACCAGTGCAATGTAAAGTACCTGCCAAAATAAAGAAAGAATCCAACCCAAACTGATGTTTTAAAAACTCTCGAACCTTACAAAATTGGCACTAGAACAGGAAAGAAATCTACCTGGTGGGAGACACAAATCTCTTCATCCATAGGCATGATGAAGACAGAAGAGCAGGAGTCGGGAAGATGATCCGAGGAAGACCTCCTTAAATTGCAAGGCATTAGAGGCACTGAACAGCGATATATGGCATGTTCATGTATGCTACATGGCAGAGTTTCAGAAGTTATATTCAAAACTACAGGCAAGGATGCACCACTGAGAAGGTCTCCCAAAAGAGATCTACGTTTGTGCTAGACATTTTGACTTCCCAGTGTCCACTCCTAAAATTAAAATAGCATGTCCAGTGTAAGCTCAAATTAACCCTAACAGAGCAACAGAGGTCAACAAACAACATTTTAAACTATTAAGACAGTGTTTGGATTTTGAGCACTGGGAAAAAGAACAAATATCAAAATTTCCTTAGTGAATATTATGCAAAATGTAGCTTAAAAATATTGATTTTCACCTACATTTAATAATTCAAATGAAAAATTCAAAAACATAATGTGCAATTTAATGTCCCTTGGCAGGTCTCCTATGACACTTGGTCCTTCCACTTCCTGACTGACCACAAACAGACTAGACATCACTTGGCAGTGGTGAATTATTACCTATGTAGTCCAGCTGTGTAGCCTAAGCCATAAGGGAAGATGAAGACATGTAGTATCTAACTGCAGCTCCCCTGGGACAGTAAAAAGGCTGATTTAATGCCAAATTGATTCAAAACATTTTTGACTGAACTAATACAACATTCTGATATTTTAAATGAAGACGATGTTTCAGTGTCTCCTGGACAGTTCTTTTCAGCTACACATTGTTTTCACCAAAACTAAGTAACTGCAGATTATTTTTTGTGGGGGAGAGGTAGTTTCCATTTTCCAAAGAAAGGAAATACTATTGGCCAAAAAATTGATCATTTCATTAAAAAACATAAATAGGCCCAGTTCACAATGCAAAACTATGAATTCTTTGATACAGAGTAAATAGTTCTGTCTATATCCATCTAAAAGTAGATTAGCATACTTCAAAAAATGAGCTTCCAAAATGTTTCCCCCTTCTAAGATTAATGCTCCATCATTTTAAAACTAGCAGTGATTAAGACTATAAATAAGCAAAGGTAGACTTTGTCAGAAGAAATCTGTCATCCACCAGAATATGTGGTTGAAGAAACACAACCTGGACACTTTACAAACCTACCAGCAATTTACAAACTATTCCAGACTGCCTCTAGATTGATCGTATTATTAGTTGGTGTGAACAGTCTTACCATGTATCCTGGTTTCAGCTGGGATAGAGTTAATTTTCTTCTTAGTAGCTGGTGCAGTGCTGTGTTTTGGCTATGATGTGAGAACAATGTTGACAGCATACTGATGGTTTTAGTTCTTGCTGGGCAATGTTTATACCCAGTCAAGGACTTTCTGGTTTCTTGGGCCCTGCCAGCCAGAGGGCTGGAGAGGCACAAGGCATTGGGAGGGGAAACAGCCAGGGCAGCTGACATGAACCAGCCAAAGAGGTATTCCATACCATATGATGTCATGCTGAGTATATAAGCTGGGGGAAGAAGGAGGAAGGTGGGGACATCCAACATTATGGTGTTTGTCTTCCCAAGTAACCGTTAGGCGTGATGGAGCCCAGCTTTCCTGGGGATGGCTGAACATCTGCCTGCCCATGGGAAGTAGTGAATGAATTCCTTGCTTTCCTTTGCTTGTGTGCGCAGCTTTTGCTTTACCTATTAAATTGTTCTTATCTCAACCCTCGAGCTTTACATTCCTTTCCGATTCTCCTCCCCATCCCTCTGGCTGAGGGCGAGTGAGCAAGTGGCTGTGTGGTGCTTGGTTGCCAGCCAGGGTTAAACGATGACACCGTGGGAAGTATTATGGCTTTTACTGTTCGATATGCAGAATTTGTAGCTTTTGGAGCACACGCACACACAAAAAGGATTTACAGTGAATCTGCTTTGTATTTTTATGTATCTTATTTTTCCATTTTCTTCCAAGGCCTATGATACCTATATCTAGTGGAAACCTGTGCTTGACCTCAGAGCCACCTATAATTAAAGAAGTCATTATCCCACTCTTCTCAGTCCTCATCAGGCTGCACCTGGAATACTGTGCTCTACTTTGGTTCCTGTTATACAAAAAAGATGTGGAGAGGCTGGAGGTGGTCCAGAGAAAGGCCACAAAGATGATCAAAGGACTGGGAAGCCTGCCGTATGAGGAAAGGCTGAGAGAACTGGGTTTGTTCAGCCTTGAGAAAAGAAGGATAGGGGAGACCTTACCACCATGTTCCAGTATTTAAAGAGCAGGTACAAAGAAGATGAAGACTCCCTTTTCACAAGGAGTCACATGGAAAAGATGAAGGGTAACGAGTTCATGTTACTCCTGGGGAGATTCCGATTGGACACAAGAGGCAAATTTTTCACAATGAAAACAATCAGCCATTGAAATAACCTCCCCAGGGAAGAGGTAGATTCCCCAACATTGAACAGTTTTACAATGAGGCTGGACAGGGTGTTGGAACATCATGTCGAGACCATGCTTTTGCCAAGAAAGGTTGGAGCAAATGGTCCTTGAGGTCCCTTCCAACCTAGTATTGATTCTATGATAATTCAGTACAGAATTTATTCAGACATACAGCACTCTGCAAGAGAAGTAAAATAAATGCAAGTATGTGGTAATGTAATAGAGCATACTAATAAGAGAAAAACCTCTCTCTCCCACTCTAGAAGCACACTACAATCATTTTCACTTACTGAAGACTGAAGAATGAGTGTTTTATAAAATATTTGAGAGAAAACTCCTCCCAAATTATTAGCACTAATCTAACACTAGAATTTTTTTTGTTACATATTCTCAAATGCTGTTTCTGGTTTTTAGAATGTACATCTATATACTACCTGTTCAACTACTTTGGTGTTTACTGAAATAAAAACAATCAATGGTTCCAATTACCCCAAAATTCTGAAGTTGTGCCGAAATACACCATTAAATACTATTGGTAATAATCCCACTGTTGTGATTGCTCTGACAAGCAATCAGCATTTAGAAAAGTCCAGCAGAACATGAGTTCCATTTCTTGGTGTGTACATGAGATAATTAATTAGATGGTTACATACTAAAAGATACTTCAACAAGAACCTAGGAATTTAATAGATATGGTCCAAGAACAAGAAAAGATAAACTATCTTTTCAACACAACTGTGACATAGGACCCAAAATCAAGGCTCAGAGTTGTTAATGACATAATGTGAAAAAGTCCATGTTAATTTTGAGTTCTTAAGTATTCAGATACTGAATCTAATAACTCTGGAGAAGAAGGTGTTTCTGCCGTCTGCAATTTTATTTTAGTTACAAATGCTATTAAAACGAGAGTCCTAATGCATCTGAAGTTCAGCTTACCGAATAGTATGAACTGTCAAGTAATGGAAGAGTCTATTTCAGGTGGCCTGTCACACTGCAGTTCAGGTTTTTTTAATTTTCAGTATTTAAATAGCTAAGACAACTTCACAGTCAATGCAGAGAAGAAACAGGCTTGTTTGAAACTACTTCATCTGTTTCAGACATCTCCCTTAGGATAGTATTAATTACACTGACTAGATTGTCATCAACCATAAACCTTAAGGTGACTACCTCACATCAGCTTTTATCTATTTTTCTACTATATCTACTCTTAATGAAGTAACACTCATATAGACTGCTTAACAACCTACAGGGGGGGTTCTGTACTTCAATCCAGAGTACAAAACTAGGTGGCTTAGAACCATCTCAATCAAAAATGGAGGTATTATGACTGAACAAACTTCACAGATGCTTTATTGATCTCTACCCATAAACATGTGAAAACTCCAAAATATCAATGAAGAAGAAAAATTTCCTTTCTTCTTTACTAACAGAGTTTCTTTTTGTCATTATTCAGGCTTGCCTGTGACCTGGAGACTGTGAATCAGCTGTTCACGATGGAAACCTGGCTCACTATGTATTTACCTACAAATGCATATGGGGAAGAATGCAGCAAAAGAAGGCAAGGTGCCTAGAAGTATTTAGCTTTGTACTTTGAGGCAGCATTCACTGTTGCAATCACGTCAGAAATCTCAGGTTCCAGGTTTCTCAATTCAATTCAATTAATTCCTCTGACAGAAAGCAAGATAGCTCTACTGTAGCTTTTTATTTATACAGAATGAGCTTCACTATGCAAACAGAACTATACTTGATATCAGTGGCATTTACAGCTGACAAGTTTGTCAGTTCTAACACATTAGAAAAATCCATAGCTCCTGTGTGACAAACCTGCCAAAATGAAGTGGAAAAGCATGCTTCTGCAAGCATTAATTTGTTCTGTCACTGGCTTGGTCCAGCACACAGAGAAGCTAGGACTCTTCATTTAGGACGGACGCTATCATGAACAGAAACCAGGAGGTCCCTTCTAATTCTTAGACCAAACCCTGCTTCTGTGGGGTGCTTTATAATCTCCTTCATGAATTTACTGAAGTCCACCTTAATACTATTTTCATGCCATCCACCCCAATATGAAGACTCAAGGCACACTGGTCTGGTATTAACAACTGTCCTCTACTTTCCAGCTAAATTCACTCATGGCTGTCTTGGATCCTGTTATTGTCACGTCTATCCACCCATTTATTCCAGTGTAAAGTCAGGTTTCTTAAATGCAAGACATTGGAACTGCAAACAGTCACTCAGGGTAGGTTTTCCCAGTGCTTCACTACCCGCGCTAGAAATATCTCACTGTATCTCTCTAAACACACACTTGTTTTGTACATGGTACATAGCCTCAATAGACTAATCGTACTAGTCCTATGATCCAACAGCAAATCCAGGTATTTCCTCCTTTCTCCTGAATTTCCAGGAGGTGTCAGTCATAAACATAAGAAGTGCATGACTTCATTGCCCTTCTGACTGTAATTGCACATCTGTTACACCAATATTCAAGGTCAACTGGTTCTTCTTTTTCTATATTGTTTACATCTCCAAGTTTTACACAATCTACTATCTCCACAGTTGCTTTATTGCTCAGCATCACTAACGAAAACATCCTTCAACTCTTAAAGAGTGTCTATCTAGTAATTTCTCACTGGCATAACTGCTCTGCTTTCAACCTACTCACTGATGTGACCTGTTTGCCCAATTTGCTACCTAACGTAAAATTTTACAGCACTGGCAGGAAAAAACCTGCTGCTATCTATTTACGCTGAAGTTACAGAAATGCTCCAAACAAGCTTCACAGACTCACAGAATGGTTGATGTTTGGAGGGACCTCTAGCTCCCTGCTTTCAAGCAGGACCACTTCAAGCCAGTTGCCCAGGACCATGTCCTGATGGCTTTTGAGTATCTCTGAGGACAAAGATTTCACAGTCTCTCTGGGCAACCTGTACCAGTGCTCAGTGACCCTCACAGTAAAACAGGTTTTCTTTATGTACAGACAAATGGCACATTGCTGGTTCATGTTCAACTTGGTCTTCTCCCAGACCCCCAGGTCCTCTTCTGCAAAGCTGCTTTCCAGCCAGCACATACTGCTTTATTGGGTTGTTCATCCCCAGGTGCAGGACTTTGCACTTCTTGTTGAGCTTCATGATGTTCCTGTCCACCCATTTCTCCTGTAGAGGTCCCTCTGGATGTCAGCACAACACTCTGGCATATCAGCCACTCCTCCCAGATTTGTGCCATCAGCAAACCTGCTTGAGAGTACACTCCGCCCCATCATCCAGATCATTAATAAATCTGGACAGGATCTAATGGGACCGGGGCCAGTATTGACCCCTGGGGTACACTGCTAGTTACTGCCTTCCAGTTAGACTGCATGCCTCTGAGCTCAGCCATTCAGCCAGTGTTCAGCCCACCTCACTGTCTGCTCATCCAGCCTATACCTCATCAGCTTCTCTGTAAAGATATTATGGGAGACAGTGTTGAAAACCTTAATGAAATAAAGAGAGACAAGATACACTGCTCTCCCCTCATGTACCAGGCCAGTCATTTAATCATAGGCGGTATCAGGTTGGTAAAGCATGACTTCCCCTCAGTGAATCCATGCTGACTACTCCTGATGGCCTTCATGTTTATTTTAAATCCTTTTAAAACACTGGAAAGTATCACATCTGTAATCAGGACTTTAGCAGATAAAAATTAACATAGTTTAATCTGCCTTAGTGTAAATTTGCACCAACTGAGAATCTATCATTTCAGTCTATAGCATGTTTCCTCCTGATTTCAGGCATCCTGTTTTTTTTCCAAGTAACAAAGAAGCACAAATTATGCAATTCACACACATTTTCTCCCACAGAAACAGGGAAAAAATAAGAAGTGATTCCTCACAAGAGACTACACACACTTTCCATCAACATCTTAATTTTTCAAGAGATTTTCTGTGAACCATAACAAAATTCTCTCTTAAATCCTATCCCCAAATCTTTGGTCTCTAATTATTAGAATCTTAGAGGGTAACCATAAGTAGACTAATCAAACAAGAAAAACCACATTTCTTTCCAGCTAAGTGTATAAATCCTTTTTATAAGGATGTTTTTCCTCCCAATTAAGCAGTTTGTAAACTTGATAAAGCTTATGGGGGAAAAAATCCTATTAAATATTCTAGAAATTCTTTGATTCTAGATAAATTTTCAGCATGAAACTTTGTTACTTGAATTCTGGAATAAACATATCTAACAATGTATGAAAGTCCTGATCACCCTCAGGAAATGCTTCGATGACCTGAATGTGTCAAAGAGAGTGAGAAGCAGATGACCATACTGAAAAAAACATGAATGAGAAAACAGCAGATCAGCTATTTATTGTACCACTGCAAATAAGATATTTTTTACCACAATTCAGCATATGTTTAAAATTGACTAATTACTTTTAAAAAATAATTTGTGTCACACAAAGTATGATTTTGCCACGCATATAAGCTGTCAAAAAGCTTGATTTCAAATACACTGGAAGATAAAAGCAGATATAGTTCTGCTTAGAAAGCCTGACACCAAAATGAAGTCTAGTGGGAGACAGAGCTTTCTCTTACCAATAGTTTAATTTTCAGTAAAGGTCCCCAGAAATAACAGACAAGTAAGTTTACATTGAAAATAAAATATTATTCTGATTTTCAGAATAACATTATTCAACTTCCATGTCCCAGATAAAACCTGAAAAAATAGTCTAGTAAATCTTGATATCATTAGAATAAACTGCCACAAGATAATGAGAAAAATCAGTGTTTGTACGTTGTGCCAACAAAACTGGAGACAACTTTCAGTGTTTGTTCACTGTGTAAGTTAAAAAATGAAATTGTAGTAGTGTGGAGATGAACACAAGACCAGCAAGTACAGAGTGAAAACTAAAGGAAAAGCAAAAGGGAAAAAAAAGTAGTATCTTTTTGTTGCTTTTGTTTCCTTTCTCACTGAAGACAAGAAAAATACCACTTTCAGGATAGGCTGTTCCAAGGAAGCCTGGTCTGATGCGTGACAGGCAAGAGTGACAGGCAGTGCTCCTCACCAGCGCTGGGGCAGGAGCAAACTCCCATTTGCAACGCTGTGCAGCAGCTATGCCACAACCGTACAAGCAGACATTTCTGAACTACCATTATGCAGTTAAATTCTGCTGCTACACTGAATCAACAACTGCATAATGTAGCCTCAACCATTAGTAAACAGCTTTGTGCCTCTCCATATTTTTTATTTGTAACCAGTTGGTTGTAAGGGATATTTACATTTTTTTCAAAATATACGATAAGGTTAATCCTCTTTGCCATGCTTTCAAAGAATAAAATGAAAAACGAGCACATTTTACTTGCATCTAAAAAAAAAATCCCTCTGAAATTCTGATACTTCTGGAGCAAAGAGATTAACATTCTTCAATTAAGACAGGAAAAAGCTTTCTTCAAATTGATTTTCAAGCAGTATATATTATCACACCACTTCAGAGATTATATGTGTGGGTAAACTGGTTTCCAAGGTAACTGGACTAACCATGGGGAAGTCATCAGGGTGATAAGTAACTCAAAAAATTTAGAAGGTACTATGCGGAAATACAAGATAAGTTGCTGAACTGTAGCTGTTCAGATAAGCCAAAGATTTACTTATTTTACACAAAGTATAATAGGATTATTTAGAACAGTGTTTCTAGTGTTTTAACTGCAAGTTCATGAATGGTGCCTGAAAACCTGACATGGGGCCAGAGATGGTACTTCTCACCGAATACTACAAGCACCAGCAGGAGACCAAGCCCTTCAGCACTCATGCAACCCCAACTACCTCCCGCAAGTTACTGCCACACAGCTATCGGGTACAGTAAATCAGGGACACAGATCCTGGCAGCAACAGGAAATTGGAAAAGTGTTTAAAACAACAGAGATGGCTGAAGTATGAGTTTTAGACCTTCACAGGTCTCCAGTTAAGTTCCACTACAAATGCTGCTGAAAATAGGTGAGCTCAACAAAACTAAACTTCTGAAGCCTGATGAGGTTTTGTCCAGGTTTTAGAGCTTCAAGCGATGCAATCTCTAGAAACAGATAATGACGCATCAAAATATTTTGCTGATTCATATTTAATTCATATGTGCAGACTTAAGTACCACTAAATACAGTACTTGACATTTGCAATTTTTTATTTGGATGCCATGATTCAGCAAATGTTTAAATTGACTGTGCGAAATAGAAGGCGCGAGTGTTCAAGCCACAAAGAAACCCATCATTTAAAGCAAATTAAAACATAACAAAGAAATAAAAATAGCTGGCCCTTAGACAGTGCCTTCTAGGTGGTGTCTGCTTTTTCCTCTTGCACAAATTGCACAATATACATCAATTTGCAATATCAATCCACACTGCAATTTGAATTCAAGGCAAAACACAAACAGTGTAAGTTTGTGGACTAGGTTTTTAACTGAAGACAGATACACACACACAGAGGCAGTCTGAAAAAAAAGATGGTTTTGTATGCAAAACAGGAAAGTTCCTCCTAGTCTGCTGCCACTGGTAGCGCAGGAAGGAGAGGACCATATTCTTCTGCAGTGGTGGGAGAGGGGCTTCTGGAAAACGTGATGAGTTGTGGCCAAGCATCTGCTGTTTCCCAGATGGGGCAGAAACTCTGACATGCAACCAGGGCCCAAGGCCACAACACTGGGGGCACGTGAGGGTCAAAGTCTGTCTTTGTGCCAGTGCCTAAATTGGGTAGTTTCATTTTATTTAAAGTACATCACCATTGCATATTATATGCAATGGATTCACTTTTATTACTCTATACTGTGGGAAACTATGTTAGTTTTATTTTTCAGTGCTCCAAATAGCATTTCTGAAAGGTTTTGAAAAGACCTTGGAGAGAAAAGACCAGCTCTTAATATCTGAAATACTTCTCAGAGCTCAATCCTGTAAGCTGCTTCTCGACTAGAAACACCATCACCTACTGCAAAAATTCAGGGAACTTCTGTAAGAATATAAACTGAAATGGCTTTGCATAGCTTTGCACTCAGTGCAAATAGCCCTAAATCACTAAAAATTCTCATTCACTGTTGCATGCTTCTTGTGTACTAATTTCTTAATTGGCAGTACCAGAAAAAAGTTTGATACAGCAGCAAGATAACCCCACATAACGGCAAAAATATCTTGTGCAGATTTAAACACAAAATCCTCCACATTATATAATGACTCTGAAAGCTACTCAAAGAACACAATAAGGAATACATTTCCTTAAGATACCCACAGAGAGAAAAAAAACCATACCACCAACCCCCAAACTTTTAACTTGGCTAAGAATTCATTGCACTGGGGGGAGGTGTCTCACTAACAGCAGGATTCTACTGTCCTTCTACATCTGCCTACAATTCAGCAAAACAGAAACAAAAAACCCCAAATCAAAGTCTGTGGCACGGTAGCACCGCACCCCCCCTAGGTCTTATCACCCTGTAAGATACTTAAAAAACTGGAAGTCTAGAGAGCTTCTCAATGGGCTGGAATAATTTTGCTAGCTTAACATCTCTGCATCAAGCTTCCCAGCACTTTCAGTCGTAGGTTGACACAGGAAGAATCACTGTACTTGCTGTGTGAACATGCTTTAAACCACCACAGGAAAAAGAAAAAAAGGCCACATCTGTAAAAGACATAAAACAACCTACAGCTGCCTCTTCGGAATGACATAAAGATGAACCAGCCATCCCCTCCAACTACAAGAGAAAAACCTCTCATTCTTCAAATGTTGCATTCTGAAAAAAAGCTTACCAGAAGTCTGTGCCTGCATCCTCTAGTACATGGAGAAAAATATACATTTACTTAGTTGCCTACAGGATCCTAGATATTCAATTCAATCATAAAAGGAATTCTGTCTTCAAATTGGAAGCTTTCTAAACTACATCCTTGAATTACCATAAATAAAATTCTGTGAAAGCATCAAATAAGTTCACAATCTCATGTTGTGAGGACCATATAATTGTTTGTTAGAAAATTCTATATCCATCCATCAGCTATTAGTGTTTGGACAGGCAGGCTCAGTAAGGAGAACGTGCTTGGCTTATTTCATCTAACACATAAAATAAGACAAAGTATATGACTATATTGTAAAGTAAATTAGTCTTTTATTGAGAACGAAATAGCTACAAGTAGACTGCTTTTCGTACCAACCCATCTTGTTTAATTTGAATTCAGGTACACCTAATTTATACTGCTGCCTGCAGCAATATATACACATATTCCCCATGACAGTCCCATGTCCCGTCCTGTCCCCTCAATAAATCTCTTTTGTTTCCTAAACATAGCTTGATACCATTATACAAAGGAAAGGAGTACAGATTCTGGGAACTGTAAATTGTTTCCAACTTCTATTGGCCAAGCATATAATTACATCCATGACAGATACTATTTTCAAGCAAGTATCAACTCACATTGGACTGCTGCAGAGAAGAAAGTCAGCACTATCATAAAAACACTAGGAACTCAAATCACTGGCTGAAGCTGCTTTCTTTTACTTCCTCTATATTAATTTCAGTTTCAGTTCTGCTGAAGATACCATTGACAACCAACCCACTCATCAGCCAGTTACATGTGAGGTACAATTCTGTCCACAGTATATTACCCACCTTTTTATAATTTCTGAGAACTGGTTTCACAGTTAGTAAAGAGCTACGGCAATGCGTGAGGTATGTTTTGGAGATGTTGAAGGCAGTGAGTGCAGAAGTTCTCTCAAACCAAATTTTGAGCAGCAGCGCAGACAGGAGGCAAGCGCTCCAACACTGCAGCTCCTGACTCTTTCCCCAGATTTCACCTGTGCCTCATTTACCTGTAGGTCAGTGAACACGCATTGTAAACAGCAAACGTTTTCCTTCTGAACTGTAATATTATGACATTGATTCCTCATTTATCATAAGATACTCCAAAAGCAGTTATCAAAATTTTACAATTTTTATTTTCTTTTAAAATTTGAAGGTCTCAGTTCTACTCCTCTCTTCCACTAATCCCAGTTGCATAACTGAGCATTATTTCATCATCTTCTGACTGTTTCTCTCCCTACTACATTATCTGTTGGGCTTATTTATACTCATTATGCAGACAAAGAGACATTCTAGCCACTAAGTGAATACCTCGATAAGGCCCTGACCGTGTATCAAAACCAGGGCAGCTTCAAGACACGAATAAGAAAGCCTACCCTGGTTTTAAAATTATTCTAGCTTCTTTATTCATTGATGTTTTATTTATCCTTTTTTCCCCCTTGGGGAATGATCCACATTCAAATTACTTGAGAGTAGTGAAGTTAAATGTTAGTCTTTGTCACCTCCCAGCCACCACTTTCAAATAGCTTAATGGGAGAGAGAACCTAAAAAAAAAAGTCAGGTTTTAACTGATACTGTGACTGAAGAAAACAGGATCAAAAAGCATCCAGAAGAGGAGTCTAGTTTGAGAAACAAATACCATTTATTATCACTAACTTGGGACTACAATCCAGTAAAGTATTTATGGTCTTATCAGTTAGTCAAAGGAAAACACAACATTTATGTACTGATTAAATTAAAAGTCTGAAGTTGAGTACTTAAAACTCCCACAAAATCCAAAGGGAAATTAAGCTGTGTTTGGGGTAGTACTCCACAAAGCAAGCACAAACATCGACCAAGGCCCTGTCTAGAGTCAAGAATCAATCTATTAAGTACTGCAGTCTCTCTGACTACTTCTTCCAGCCTATAGCCCTAGTAAGAGCTGCAAACAGATGCCTCCCTTTACTCAGGGCTCTAAGTTTACAGCTGCCTCCTGAAGGCAGGGACTGTCACATATGATCAAAAAAAAACAGCAAAAATTTAACTCTCTTCATCCAGGCCTATCCAGGAAAGGAAGAGATGACAGTAGTGCACTGGATATAAAAGGCCAAGTGGTTGTAACACTTACCCACTATGTGGGAGTTAACATTCAATTCCCATTAAGTCAAAGAATCTCTTTTTAATTCTAATAGCTCCTTATCTATTTCATTTTAATGAGTTTTTCAGCACATCTCAGATCCCAAAGCTGCCCTCTGTGCTGAAGGGGAACAGTCTAAATATTACGCTACACAATCGTATTTGGTCTGGTGTTCCTTCCAGTGCTGGGACTTGCAAATTCTTTCTGTATAGACCATTCTTTTGGTCCCATGTTCAACAGAAAAAGTGGAAGAACACACAGTGTAAGCTACAGCGTAATGTTAAGTAGATGCTCTCCTAGAAAATGACAGGAGTTCCGAGCTCCCCTCCTAAACACATGTTCCAAAGACGGTTATCCTTTCTCCAAGATTTTATTAACTGCATGGACAAGGCAAAGTTTTTTATAAAATTTGATTGCAGATTCACAACACACTTGAAAAAGCTGTCAGCCTTCATAAGATGATGTACATGCACTCAAAGATCACTAAGTAAGAAATCCCATTAAGTAGCAGCAAAGGTTTTCTGAGCATCTCCTTGATTAGCTTACAGAGTTGTGATGGGATCACACAAAGGAGACTCACCAACTAGTAATTAAACTCAAGAACTGCTTTCAACTGAAGGCACTATACTCCCTTTCATGAAGCTGATGCCATTTGTTATCAAGTCACCCAAAAATGCAGGATTTTTTTTTTTAGTTATACATCAAAAGCACTGAAAGTTAGGAACTTTAAGTCAGTTGCTTTCTTATCAAAGTAGCTTTACATTTCTTTGAATACTACCAGATATTGAAACTGTTTCCAGCAAAGCATCATTTCATGGTTTCATTACAAGATCTACCTGAAGCAGACATTTTCTGACACAATGCTTGTAACTGGATGACGGGGCCATCCCACCAGTACTTACTATAATTAGACAGCAGACTATATGTTCAGCATGCTGTTTTATGCTCCTTGCACAACAGACTGCAATTCCCAGGGCTGGTTGCTTTGGGAAAACAGTCAGAGCAAAGAGTAAAAGCCAGTCCTCCTCACAATTTTCAGGTTTTGTTTTTTCATCACAGATAGCTTGCTGTAGCTTCCCCTTTTTTTTTGTTGTTTTGCTGTCCTTAGCTGATTAGTTGTTGAATTTTTCTCTTACAGCAGACTGTAAATGAAGCTATATGTTCTTCCTTAACTATGATGTGAAACTAAGCGTCTTTGCAGTACAAATTACTGCATCAGTAAGGTGACACTGTAAAATACGTAAAACATTGTTAAGTCACTGAAGCAGTTCTGCAGACATGCATACATTAAACTTCAACAGAGCTGTGGTAACACCAAGAAGAAAACAGTTGAAAGCGCTCTATTCCACGACACAGATACCGTTATGATCATAGCTAAAGAAGACCCTACAATCTCACAGCTAGGCTTTTAGCACAGGTGGCGAATGTACAGGCAATTCATGCAGAGGTTCCCCCTCAGCTTTTAACAGTCGTAATTATGCTTCCATCTTTAAGAAAAATTTCCCTAAGTTATCTCAATTTGACAAGCTTTTTAACATTAAGTGCCACCTTATTTTGCTGTATTACACCACTCTCAAGTTTTGTATGTTCCAAAATTCTCCACTCACATTTGCTTCTTTTGAGTTTACTTGCTGACACACACCCATGAGGAAAGGAAGCGCTGCCTGTCAGTTTTGCAGCTCTCCTGATGCCCACTCTATTCAGTACTGCCAAATGCGGTGTAATAGCAGAAAAATTAGTATCTGTATGCTTCCTCAGGTCATTGCCACCATCATTTCTGTCCAGCTGCCCTATTATCAGTGCGTGCCGATACCTTATTTTCTATTCCCTATGTGCTAACCAAATGGTGCAGAAGCTGATGCGTAACTCAACGGTGTTGTAATGATGGTTTCCAGCACTGTCATCCGCCAATCTTGTACAGTATAGTTTGCATAGCACAGTACAGTATACAGTTTGATACCCCATCATGTGCTATTAGGAATTCTTGCATGCAAGCTCAGTGAACTGCATCAGAGCTGGACATGCAGCTCCTGGAAATCTGCTATCAATACTACTAAGCCAATTTACTGATCAAGTTCATGACAGAAGCATGACAAAGAGCCACACAATGTCAGGGAGTCCCAAAAATACATGATTTCTGATGGTAACACTGGTGTCTGCACCAAATATATGGATAAGGATATTAGCAGAAGCAGTTGATTCAAACTGAGATATTTAAAATGTAATTTATTCTACAATTAGTTGTTGTTTTTTTTTCACTGTAGGAACTTAATCAAATCTGAGGTCTGAAAAGGGGATGGAAGGACAGTCCTCCTTTTCTTCTACTGCTGGTGTTTTTTTTCAGGTAGTGAGACAAAAGATAAAATTTTGATCTTCATTTTCAAAGTAATCCAAACCGGTCATTAAAAGACAACTATTATTCAGCAAGGCACCAAATGATGTTGTATCTTGGAATTCCAGTGCTAATAAAAGACAAAGAATTTGATCTAGTATTTCATGACTATAGTACCACTCTTGTTAAAAGGGAACAAAAAATACCTTATACCAGAGAGAAGCCATGCCATGCTCACCCTTAACAGACATTTTTGCTACACCCTCCTGGCAGGTTTACCTTGCACTGCAGAAATTCTTGCAGCTAAAGCAAGCCCCACACCCTTGTGAGCATTATGCTTATCATATAAGAATAAATTACAGAGGTTTTAGACAGAAATTTCTCTTTCAAAGCCTTTTCATTAATTACCACTACAATATTTTATTAGTCAAGTACCTGCATACACAAATGAGCTTGTTCTTTCAATTCTTACTTTTCTACATGTAGAAGTGTATCTTCTAAAAAGGCGTGGCAGCAGACCTGCCTGTAAATTTGCCAGGTGAAGCAGATACCCCATGCAACATGGCCCAGAGAAGATGCTTCCTCTCCTCTCAGGTATCAGCCACAGCTTTCCTTAAAACTGTGATGGCACACAGATTTTGATGTTGCACACAAAGCAGCAAGCTCTCAAAAGCGAAGAGTGCTAACAGATAGAAAGACCTGTGGAGAGAACAACAGCCACCATGGAATGAACAGCATTTACAGAGCCTCTATGGATATGAAGCTCTTCATGTCACATATTATTTACTTACTACAAATAATAAAACACAATAAACAAAATCCACACGTAATGGTGTAACAAAATAAACTCAGCGGAAAAAAAGCATCACAGTAAATTCTTCAGTCTTTGAGTCATAAATATGCTCCATGTAAAACAATGAGAAAAATTCATAAACTGACAATTAAAAAAGAAGCTTTTCTTTTAACATAATGCAGAATGTCAATTATGTAGCCCTAGAAAACAAGAAAACTGAGCATACAAAAGGAAATCATGCCCAAGGACATCAACAAAACTAACTGCAGCCTGGTAAGTGTCCAGAATCAATTTGGGGGGGTGAGGGGGAAGACAACAACCAGAAACCATGGGGGTTTTTTAAATTAAAAATCTATGAGGCAAACTACAATGCTCAGATAACATCAGGAAGTCAATTAAGGCAAAATGGTGAAGAAAGGGTTCAATTGCATATGTTGGATAATGCTATACTGCAGGACTACTGATGCAGTGGTAAGTAGTTAGCTTAAAAATAGAAGGCCACAAACGTGCCCTACAGCTTCTTTGAGTCCTAAATGCTGGAAGTGCAGCGCTACTGTCTACCAGCTGCATTGGCTTACAAAAACTGGGACAGGATCCAGTCTGGGCAGGGTGATGGGTGCTGATGAGGCTCCAGCTCAGCCTGTGCTCCCACCCCATCACCCGGCTGGGGTAGGAGACACCCACCGCTTGACCACCCCAGCCAAGCCCCCGTGGTTCTCATCGCTGTGCTGCTGGAGGCTAAATGAGCTATTCTGGAGCTCACAAACATGCAGTTCTTAATGGCGTGGATTAACTACAGGGGTTCTCCAGGGCTTAGAAACACTAGTGACCCTCTGGACTAGAACAATAAAATAAGTAACATAAATCATATATGGGCACAAAAGGCTTGCTTTAACAGATCCACTTTTAAGCCGGAAGAGGGAATAATTTACTTTCTACTACTCACTATCTTTCAGTTTTAATCCCTTTATTCAAAGTGCTACTCAAAAAAACTTCCCACTAATCTCTCTCATGTTTTATAAATCGCTGTTGGTCATCTTCAGCCATACACACTGGCCTGTCTTCTGGGAGTTCTGGAGCTTTATGAAATCAGCAAAATGTCCCTCTCCATCATTATCAGAAGGATTTCATTGATAAACTGGCCAATGTTAGCAGCTTGGTGCCTTTTACAAAAGGAGTAATTTTAAGATTGCACTGAAAGTGTACAGCACAGTGTGGAATTATTTACCAGTATGACCAGAGCTTTTGTGTATTGGCTCAACTAAGTGCTCAGCTCACGTTCATTCCAACCAAGACTTACCCAGCTGCCAAATAGCAACAACCATACAGATTCATTCAAGTTTCTGCTACTGCTATGCAAAATGTTAGTGGGCTTTGCCTCTGCTGCAAATGAACACTATCTCTCAAGAGTTGTTTGGGTTTTTTTACAGGCTGTTTTTAAATATTTATGATTAGGAGGAGAAATTAGCTATTAATATTTCCCAAAATATTTTTTGCATTGTTAGTGTTACTTTATGATTAGGTCAATCTGCTCATGCTATAATACAACAAAGCATGTCCAGAAAAACCCTCACAATCCTTAGATAGCTATTTTGATTGACAGTGGTGGGTCTAGGTTCTCATTAACAGGAAAGATTAAAAGGCTACTATCAATCCTTAAACTTAAACTGTAATTATCTGTAAATACAGGTAAAAATTCAGAATGTATTCAATGAGCTCTTGTTAAAACATTCACATATATTTAAACAACATTAACTATTACAATCAGGGAGAACCTACTGGAGCTGCTGTACCACATCTGAATTTGCAAAACCATGCACTCTTGTAATTTGATAAATAAGAGGTCACTTAGTATATTTTACAAATAAATAAAATTAAAATAATTCGCTTTGGATGCAATTTAGCTGCTTCATTTGCCAATGTTCACTATCAGGAAATATTTTTTTTTCTCATTTAAATGAAGCCACAGAACCACAGGATGGCTGAGGTGGGAAGAGATCTTCAGACGTCATTTGGTCCAACACCCCCACTCAAGCAGGGCCACCTAGAACTTGTTGCTCAGGACCTTGTCCAGATGGCTTTTGCATACCTCCTTGGGTAAAGTCTCCAAAATCCCTCTGGGCAACCTGTGCCCCTGCCCTGTCACCCTCACAGGGAAAAAGTGCTTCCTGATGTTCAGAGGGAAGCTCCTGTGTTTCAGTTGGTGCCCACTGTCTCTGGTTCTGTCACTGGGCACCACCACAGAGAGCCTGGCTCCATTTTCTTTGCACCCTCCCTTCAGGTATTTTTATACATTAATAGGATCACCCCTGAGCCTTCTCTTCTCTAGACTAAACAGTCCCAGCTCCCTCAGCCTTTCCTCATAGAAGAGATGCTGCAGACCTGTAATCATCCTCATGGCCCTCCAGTCTCTTATACTGGAGAGCCCAGAACAGGACCCAGAACACCAGGGGTGGCCTCATCAGCACGGAGCAGAGCAGAAGAATCACCTCCCTCAACTGGCCTGGCAACACTCCTCCCCCATGCAGACCAGGATATCATTAGCATTCCGTGCTACAAGGGCACATCACTGGCTCATGTTCTACTTGGTGTTCTCCAGGACTCCAAATACTCTTCTGCAAAGCTGCTTTCCAGCACATACTGGTGCACGGGGCTTTTCCTCCCAAGGTGCAGGCCTCTGCACTTCTTGTTGAATTTCACAACATTTCTGTCTGCCCACTTCTCTATTCAGCCAGTTTTAAATCCACCTCCCTGTCTGCACATCCAGCCCTTACTTCATCAGCTTCTATATGAAAATGTCAAAAGCCTTACTGAAGTGAATGCAGACAAGACCCACTGCTCTCCCCTCACGTATCAAGCCAGTCATTTCATTGTAGAAGGTTATGGGGTTGGTCAAGCGTAACTTCCCCTATTTATTGTCAAGACTTACTGGTAATGACCATGTCATGCACTTGTAGTAAACCATAGTAAGTCTTAGCAGTTATTCTGGATCTACAGATGTTAAGGTTGAAAATTGCTTTACTGGCGAAACAGAGAGAAGGGGGAAAAGTAAAAAAAAAAAAAAAAAAAAAAAAAAAAAAAACCCACACACACCAAGAAAAAAAAACCCCTCTGTTTAATGGTATTTCCCTACCCCCATCCCAAATACCAACATGAAAGAAAGGTGCAAAACACCACGGTGGCAGTTTTCAGTCAACCTACCAGATTCACAGAGGGGAGATAAAACTGACCAACTACTTCAAAGAAAGAGGCTGGGCAAAGAGGAATAAAGACCAACATGGGCCAGTAGTGTCATGCTCCCAAACACCACAGTGAAACATTCTCATTTACATTAGTGCACTTTTCCACACTTCTAAATTACCAACTTTTTCAAAAGTGCTCTAAATCTCTACATTCACAAGTCCTCTGTGGCTTGCCCTTGTGAAAAACTACAGTATTAAAATATTTTGAGTATTGTGTTTAAGCAGACCATGCACAATGAAAATCTACTGGACAACCACGCAAATAGACATTAATGAACAGGTATCTTCAGGCTTCTAAGAAGGCAGAGCTAACAGGTAAATATTTAAATATGTCAATGTCAAAACCTACAAATCTACAGAATCTAAATATGTCAAAGTCCATCTTAAAGATGACTGCAAGCTTAGAAAGTTGTAAAGACAATTACCAGATAGATAAACCCTTAGATATTTTTTTTTAATCATAAAGGCCATGATGTAGATGAATTAGACAGGAATTTGACAGCATGACTTTTAAAAGCCTTTATAGTTTATTTCTTTTAAACAAATAATGTGAATAGTAAATTTGAAATATGGGTATTTTATCAAATAAAAGGTCTTAAGTCTAAATGCAGCATAGTCTGAATATTAAAAGACACCCCTTCAACATGAACCAGTGCTTTATGCCCTTGAGATTATACACTGAATACTAAGGCAGATGGCAACTGCATGGCGGAACATAAAAAGTTACAGATGTGCATAGACTAAGAAGTGTAGCTGCATGTGTAATAATGCAAGGCAAACTAGTCTCAGAGATAAATTCTGCATTCACACCTTCCACTGACTTTATCATATGGAAATATCTGAGCGATCTGACAGGTCTCTCGAATCAACTCAAGTGAGTAAAATTAGCTTCTGCTATCACCAGAATACTTTCTATATAAAAAAGGCCACCACAGAATAACGGCTATTGCTTTGTACCACTTAATTACAGAAATGTCAGGTACTATTTAATATTTTATTTGTGGCCTGCAAGTTGAACAGTGCTGAAGGAAATTCCAACCCTGAACAGAATTAATAGACACTGATAGACAATACAGTAGTCTACTAGAAACACAAGAAAAAGAGTGCCTGCTATTACACCTCTTTTATCTTAGTTGGAAAATGCCCAATTCCACCTTAAAAGTGAAGCACTGCTCCTTAGCCTTCAGGTGCTTTTTCTTTATGAATATACCAGAGATACAATTATGTTTTTCCAGGCTTTGTCATCCCTCACTCAGCAAGACAAATTTCTTAAGCCCCGTTTTATGATAGAATTAGCTAAGAAAAAGACAGATAGGAGTGGCAAGTTGCTGCAGCTCTTCCTGCAGACTCATTTGCCTTAAGCAGAAAGCACCAGACATGTTTCAGATGAAGTCTCCTTAGAGAGTTATAAAATGACACTCACAATTCCCTACCGCTACCAAAATATTTTCCTTTGTGTATCTAGAATGCCACTTCCCTCCCTCACAGCTGCATCGCACCATGTGTTACTGCTGTCATTCTGCACAAGCAAGTCAGAGCGGCTTTCTCCACTGCTGGCATCCCCTACAAATGAGTGATGAGTGGCTAGTATACTATGAAACTTCTTAGCTCATAAACCTATTCTCACTACTCAAGTCCTCCCAGACACCTGTATTTTACTGTAATCCTATGCAATGATAAGGCTTCCCCACTTTCCATCAAAAGCAAGTGTCACTAGCATGCTCCGACTTTCTGAGGCAGAACTCTTGAAATTTTTAACAAGGTCTTCTATCTTATCAAAGGGAGACACTAATTTAGTCTGACATATGCTACCTCTCATAAATCCATTTACATGTATTCCACTTTTCCATTTGTCTCTCTGCCTTTGATTCTTTTTGAAGTCTTTTTGTATTGCTTTGCTATAGAAAAAAAAAAGATATTAATAATTTCCAAGCTGCCAGAATCACCTCTTCTCTACTTTCTGAAGAACAGCTACTGCATTTGCTCTTCTGCAGTTAAAGACCATCTCTATTTTGATAGTGTTCTGTTTGTTTTGAAATGTTTGCTACAGGACTTTCTAAAATACAACTTCTTTCACCCAGTCCCCTACAAACCTGACCACTAGGATCTTCTAGGTTTCATCTTCATTTCACTATAAGAAATTCCACTGTAAGAGTTTCCACCCGTATACATTTATTCCATTCTTAAGCCTAATTCCATGTTCAACATGACAAACTGCACCAAAAATGAAGGCAAAAATATTAATATAAACTGGGGATGATAGCTCTGATCGTAACCTCATGCTCACTGCATAACGCCCAGCTTCCTTTCTTGTTTCATTTTGAATGGCTAAACAGCTTTTTACTACTTGGATTATTTTCCTTTTCAAGGTCAAACTCAGCATGACTTCTGGCAACATCTTATTCATGCTTAAAACTTCTGAACTCTATGACAGTCTTTGTTTTTTGAACAACCACTTTTGCCGCTCCTTGTAAGTTCCTGGCTAGCTTCTGATACTCTCTTCGGCTGGCTTTTCTTCTGATTAGCAATTATTATGCTCATGTATTCTGCTTTTTCCTGGGATGCAAATCCTATGCACTTTTTCTAATTCTGAATCAAAGAGGTTCCAAGAACCCCACCATCAGCTTCCTTTGCTCTTTGGTTCAACTAATATCAAACCATTTCCCTACAGTTTCTCAGTCTGCATTTTTGAAATTCAAAAACTTAAACTGGAAATCCCTTTCAATATAAACTGCGTAAACCTCCGATGCCAATTATTAAATCCAAATTCAGTTTCCACAACCAGCTCTTCTAGAATGTCCTCAATGCTTACAGAACCCAGTTTAAAGCAACATTATTTCTTTTCAGTTCAATAATTGTGTGTGAGCATTGCATCCAGGAATAACTGGTCCCTAGAATTAGCAGTGAAATTATGACCTATACAAGAGTTAGTCTCCACAGCATAGTGCAGCAGGCAAATAACTTTATTCCATCTACTGTATTCCAATGATTTCATGTATACTTAATACAAGAAAACCCTTTTGCACCTGAAATTACTGTGTGTGAAAGACTCATCCAGTGAAAGCATACAATTCCAACTCAGTAATACATTTCAGGTACAAGATAACCACATCGAACAGACTGACTTTTTAATATCAAAACAGCAACTTGTTATGGAATGCTTTATTCCTTCACTATTTTTCTTCATCTGAGAGTATCCAGTCTTTGAATCCTTAATATTTACTTTTCACTCCTTTCCCTGACAAATACATATAAAACGTTCTGCCTTTCATAACAAGATCTTTAATAACAAATGTAACTGAAGTAAAAGACCAGGTCCCAGAAACGTACCAGCAGAACAAAAAACCTGGTTTTACATCGTTAACTTTTACAAATAATCAAAGTTAGCATCACAATCCTTGTAGTACAACACATTTTATTACTACTTAAGTCTGCAGAATTTCCCATACTTCACAATACCAGAAAAATGTATAAGGTCATTTTATGTAGCAGAATACACGCATTTCAAGCTACCCAAGCTATAGCTCGGTATATACTTCACAAGTCAAGATTAATGGAATTAATTATCAACTTGCTCCCCATTTTACAGAATTCAAACACCAGCATAAAATTTCAGTGATTTATTCAACAATGCAGAAGACAGAGCCTAAGCCTACTTAATACCTAGTTTCATGCTTTAGCCAAAACCACTATGCTTTTGTAAAAAAAGCACAGACACAGGAGCAGAGTACCAAATTTAAGGAAAGGAAAGTATTTTTTCAGTGATTTCAGAAGGAAGCTATACATCTTTCTTTACCTGTAAGTTTTTTTAATTAATCCATTCAAAAGTAGATGAATTTCTCAGATTCTATAATAATTTTGAATCTAATATAGCCTGAGGATTTTTCTGCAAGTCCTGTCTTCCACATCTGCCTTCAACAAGTATCCTAACACCCACTGGGACTACTTTATTTACAGAATCATAGGCTCAATGAGGTTGGAAGGGAGATCTGGAGGTCATCTAAATCTAACTGTATTCACTGAAGTAAAACATGAATAGCAGCGGTGGCAATTCTGGAGCCAGGGACTGTATGGTGCTTGTGGATGGAAAACCTTCACTTATGACTTCTATGACCTGAAATAGTTCATCAACATTTTAACAACAACAGGTAAATGCCATACTAAACATTGATTCAGGTAAAGAAAAAGTTCCTTTTTCAACACTAAAACTAGAAAATGTTTCCAGCATACTTTATTAACTTACATATTTTTATAAACTATACTTACAAAATACTTTATATTGATGCTTACCAAAGAATAATAATATTTCAGAGAGTAGAAATTTCCAAAGTAATTAGTGTCAGACTGTTTCAGGTTCTCTCTTCACCACTATTTACATCCCCAAATACATTTTAGTGAGAGAAGTAACTAAAATAAAGATCTGCTCCTTGAACTGATTTTTAGTAAGAAAAATCACCATATAGTTCATAAGAAATCTCAAAACAACCGTTAAATACAAACATCATTTATATTTTACACAAAACTACAGTCACAGCACTTCCTGTAAAACCTCTTCAAAAAGAGGCTCACTTTAAAAAAAAAAAAAGGGGGGGGGGGATGTGGAGAGAGAGAGAAGCACAAACTCTGATTCCTGAACACCATTTGAACAAAAAATAACTGGAAAACTGAAGTGTTGTAGGGTATAAGATTCAGTCATGCTGCACAACAAAAAAGAGAGGAAGAACATACGAAGCACAGGCACTAGTGATCACAATCCCTTCATACGGAATCAGCTAAAGCATGGAAAGGCCATTTGCTATATCCCTTCCATTCCTGTTACCCTTTCTCCCACCCACCCCAAAACTCAGAAGGGTCTACAGAGAGGTCCCTTTACCACCACTGCATCCTAAGGAAGCTTTATGGAACCCTGAAAGCTGCAGCAGGAGGTTAGGCTAACACCCCTCATCGCACCACAAGTTATGTGCTGTCTACCATACAGTCTGATCACATACTACTCAACCTTCTCTAACCCCTTCACTGGGTAGGGCCAAGTCAGCGGAGCAGAAGGTTGCGAACACCAGGAGACACCAGTTGCTGCTAACTTTGTCCAATTAGGCCACAACGTTCAGAAAGCGGCATATAACCCAACCCTGAGAAAAACCTGCAGAACTCAACAAAAAGCCAATAAATCACAGAGTTTTTGCTTTTTTGCATAGAAAAGTACCCCTAGCAAAACCAGGGTATTTTTTTCCTCATCACATTTACTTAACTTTTTCACCTCTTATGCTTGCCTTGGAGAGTTTCAGTTCTATCCCTGAGCAGAAACACAATACCTCAACACAAGAACAGGCCAGTGTTGCTGATAAAGGCCTGTGTATCGCTATATAAACACTCATATCATAACTGCTATATCAACATGCACATCCCTTATTTAGCAATGCACTCATGCCCACTGTCACTAACTGCACCAAGTCTTGGGCTCCTTTAGGCTATTTTTTATTGAACGATGCCAAGCTAACTTAAGCTCCCACAGACACACATAACTGCTCACGTCAGCGATGCCACCCTCCAAATACCTAGAAACACTCCAAGCCTGCAATGGCCCCTGGGCAGTCACCTACTCCTAAAAGGACTTTCAACAGAGATGAGATCAGCAAACATATCCCATAATCCTAGAGCAGAGTAAATGGCCCATGGAACATGGGATCTGTGATAGTGAAATTACAGACTGTAACAGAGTGGAATTTCCTGCATCTGTTGACTTGGGTCTTTCTCTTTATAGCAAGTTTCCTCACTAACTGGGTCTTCTTCCTGCTTGGGAGATGAGCAGAATTCAATCTTTATCAGTTTGATGAATACAGTTTTATTTATTCATCCTTCTGCCTATCCTTCATTACTTCGCATACTCTACTGCATTTCCCCTAAAGAAACAGAAAGGATTCCCCTTGGTGGTAACCAAAATACCCTTTGTTATTCAGTCTTGGCACTCTTCTCATTTACTTCTTACACAACTACCTGCAAAAAACTCTTGGAAAAATAATTCCAAGACGTTTACCTAAACCTGTTAAGACCTTCAAGTAACAACTTCATGGCAATAACTACCCATTCATTTCACAGGTTACACATTCAAATGCCAATTTTGGTAATTATTTCAGAGCTCACCTGTAGAGGAGAGTGGAGGTATGGTACTGTGAAGTCAGCGATAAACATCTGGAGTTTGGGTTGGACTTTTCACACCTCTATCTAACAGAATAGTTAAGTACAAATTGCTTCATTTTAATAAAGACAAATCAGTTTTCAACAGTTCAAAACATACACCTACACTGCTTTGTATTTCCTCTCTCTCAGTGACATTCAGGTAAGTATTAATGAAACCAGTTATGCCCAGTAACACACAAAATCAACCAGAACAGAAAAATTCTTAAAATAGTTGCTGTCCATTCAGCTAGCAAGCATCATTCCCACGTAATGTATGGGTACAGGGAGCAATCGGCTAAGTTCATGTACTAGCACGGTGCGAGGGGACAGAACGCAAGTCCCCCTTGCCCTCTGCACTGCTCCTGGACACCTATCTGCTGGGCAGAAACCACTTGCCAGGGCCAGTTCACAACCTCCTAGCAGCATGCTGAATTGGCAGCACTGTCAGAGAGGCAGCACAAGAGCCCAGATTCGCAAGACACTGAGGACCCACAGGGGATTCTCCAGCCGCTCTTCCCAGGTTCCTGCCCGTGGCAGCATGGCCGGGCAGTGACCTGATGCCACTGGCAGCCTGCCCGGGCTTATGCTGCGTAACACTGCCGAGGGAATTACAGAGCACTGCAGAGAAAAGGGAGGAAGACTCGAGAAGCAGCTTTTAATTTTCCACAACTTTCGCTGCACCTCTTCATCCTAGTGGAAGCCTTCCACGTGGTCTCACTTCTGTTTCCCTGCACGACTAAGAGATTTTATGCATTGGAGGCACTCTGGGACAAAAAGCAGGGGATCTCCCAAACCTCCCAATCCCTCCTACATTGTTCTCTCACAATGCAGCTTTTACTGTTTTCTTCCTATCTACAATAAAGATGCTAAAATAATTAAAGCAAAGGTTCTTTTATTTTGGATAAGCTTGTTAAGAGTGCTTTATGCTTAAAACCATGACAAATGTAGTCTATTATTTACACAAATGACTTTTAGAGCATTTTCCTGATGGACTGTTATTATTACTTGATAATATGTAATCTGAAATGAACACAGCATGAAAAGCGTGAGAAGAAAAGAATTTTTTTAAACTAAATAATTGAGAAAATACTCTTATAGCACTTGGCATGACAGCATGAATCAGACAGACAACTGCAGTATACTTAAGTAAGGATGTCACTGTTCGCTCTTTCAAAACAGAAAGAACAGAAAAATCAAGCCATCTCAAGAATAAAATCAGTGGAGTTACTTTCTGGATTCTTATCTGTTGGGACCATAAAAATATGATAAAACAAACCTCTGCACATAATTGGTAGATCTTTCAGAAGAGAGAACATCATCTTGTCTGTTGGTATTGCCTGAGGGGGAAGGTGGTGGGGGAAACAACTTTCATAATCCTTTGTAGTAAAAGTTTTCTCTACCTTATCTCAAAAAAAAAAAAAAATTTTTTAAGAAAACCAGCTAGTTTAGTTACAGGAATAATTTAGAGGGAGCACAAACCCTGTCAGAATTTTTGGTCCATGATGCAAGCCTGAATAAAATACCAACAAAACAAAACAAAGAAATCTATTACCTTGACTTGGAGTATTTTGCTTCAGTGTAAAGAAATGGTATTTTCAAAGCATGAAGAACACAAGGCTGTTCTCCTCCCTCCACCCCCCAATAAACAGATGTGAAAACCTGATTGCTTCATTCATATGAAAAATTCCTAAAAGAAGTATACATCTTACCCTAATTTGAACCACAGGTGGTGTAAATGTAGACTTTGTAACACATTACTTCAAATTTGATAGTGAAACTTCTGTTGGGTGACTTAGTAATTTTCACTGCTAAACTCACACAATGAAAATCCAGTCAATTTCAATTACATATTTTTAATTTTAAAATGCTTAGATTTCAAGCACTCCATGATAGATGGCTGTTTCAAGAGCCATTTCTGGAAAAATGATGATTTTTTGAACTGCCCATTTGCGACTACGTGCACTAAAACCAACTTGGAAGTAAGATATATATACACTTAACCCTGAGACTCAGCAGAGAAAAGCTGGTGCAACAAAGCACAACTAGTTATTCTTTCCTGAACTGAAAATACTTGAAACAACGTTCTTACTTGTAATTTCAAGGTACTTAAAAACAAAGTAAAAAAAGCTCTGCAAGAAACCCACCCCTCATTAGTATTTCAATCAGCTAACCTCTGCCTTTCCATAACACTGAGATACACTAGATACACATATATTAATGTATTCAAGTTTTTTAAAAGTGACAATGCTACTAGAAAAGATGATAGTAATTCAGATGCAGAATACTAACAGTCCTCTACTAGTGAGACAGAATCACATTGTACTTCATGACACTGTGTTTAAAGACAGGGACTTTAAAGAACATCTGATGAGAGCTGAAAAGCCACTCGATCTAAAGAAGCTGTGATTTCAAATGGAAAAAAACCCAACCAGAACAAGCAGCACAAAGGCTACCAAATACCCACTTCCACATTTCACTGTGTGATTACAGTTCAGTCATATATATCAAAATATGCATGTTAAAATTCTCAAATTTCACAAACCCAGCTGTCATTCTCAATTTATGCTGGTTTAGTCAGTTATCAAGTAGTCTAGAAAACGACACAAGCTCATCAGAGCTCAGCTTCCTTACTTCATTTAAGATTACACTCACCGGTTGACTGTAATAAAAACATGTATCAAAAGATCCTCTGCAATCTTTTCAGAGTGGAGATCAGCTGTCAAAATCAACTTCAAATAAAGTTGCATTTGAAAATGAACCAAACTGCAGAAAAAGAATGTAGGAAACTTTACCTTAATCGGAGCACGGCTAAACTGTATTTTTCTGTTGGCTGGGATTTCATCTTCATCTGGCAATCCATTAATTTCAGAATATTCCATATCAGGTTCATAACAGTTATTTTCATCACTGTCATCTTGATCATCCTGTTCTGTACCTGTCTCTCCCCAGTCAGAATTATATCTTGATCGTACCCGATACACATTGTAGTCAGACTGCATGTACACATGGGAACTCTGAAAACTATTCACGTCTTCATGCATTTCTTTTTCACCTGCCTCATCATAGTGGGACTCAGTAGCATCTGAAACAGCATCTGTGACAAAATCACCACCTGAAGCTACATTTCTTGGTAATTCTGCAGCTTCAGGTCTATCAAAGATACCCTCTGCATGTTCTGACTGTTCCTTCTGTTGCAACAAAACTTCTGTTTTTGACATACTCCTAGCACAGCTGTCCACAGATCTTTCGCTGTCAAGCACGTTGACCAAATCCTGTTGACTCGCTGCAGAGCTCTCAAGAGAATCAGCACTCGCCTCTGTACTCTTCTTTATTTCTTCAGTTGTTTTTGAACCTGCCGAAGTGCCTGTGGACACCTTCTGTCTTGGTGTTGAAGGTGTGCTATTATGCTGAGAGTTCTCAACAGACATCACACCTGTACTCTGTTTGGCTGGGGGAGACCAGGTGCTGGCATCTTTCAAAGGACTGAAACCCTCAAGGTTTGCAGCTGGGGAGGAGATATTTGCAACAGTAGACGAGAGGTTTAGCGGATAGTGACCAGTTACAGAGTACTCTTCAGCATTTTCTGACTTTTCTGAGACAATTACATTGTGTGAGTCAGTGTTTTCGAAAACTGCACTGAGCTGACTCACAGTTGGAGAGACAGTCTCTGTCCTGGGGCTAAGACTGTCCAGTGAATCGGTACTGCCTCTGTGAGACTTAGAGCTGCACCACTCATCTGGAAGCTCATTGGAAATTACTTTCTCTTTCTTTGGGGAATAGCGATTGGGATGTCCAGTTTCATGAGCATTTCGCTCGAACATCTTCCGAGTTTCAGTAAACTTGGAATAGGAAGGACCATCATGGATAGTATCAAATCTACTAATCCTTTCTGAGACTGACGATTCCAGTTTTACAATTGAACCATCTGCTTTTTCTACAAATTCTTTGGGCCTAATACGTCTTTGAGGTGATGGAGGGCCACCTTTCCCCCTGGTTTTAGGGGTAAGTCCAGCACTTTCAGTGGGCTCCATGCCCATCTGCATAAATAAATTCTTAATCCTATTGACATTTGAGCCATATTTCCTTCCCCTGCTCTGGGAGGCCTCTCCTTCCTCTTTCACTTTTTGGTCTCCATCTGATTTCGGTTTGTCAAAGGTGCTTTTCAGTGCCTGGAACTCAGTTCTGTAAGCATTCCTGTGAGGAGAGGCACTTCGGAGGGTTGATCTTTCACCTGAAGACTCTGTTTTCATCATGTTTACTCCAGGAGTGCAAAACCAGCTTACATAGTTCCTGCAGTACCGCTCTCAGCAGTCTGCCACAGCTGAGATTCTGCGTGAGGAGTGTTTTTCTCAGGGGGCACTGCCCTTCAGCAGGGCCATACCTGACAGAAGATCTGGAGGCAAATATCTAGACACATGCGGTCAATTCTGACAAAGCAGCACAACTGAGGACTCTCAAGAACAATGGCTGATTTAACCTGCAATAGAAAGGAGGGTTTTCTGAATCATGTCAGGTACTTGTAGTTCTTTAAATCTAAGCCACAATTTGCATTTACCATTATCTGATGTGTTAACAAAAAACAGCCAAAAAACCACAACCTAACATTGCACAGACACATACAAGTGTGTCATTACAAACTTTTTCAAATTGATCGTTGCATAATTTGCAATCTATAGTACCATTCCATAGCAAAAGAAAAGATTACTGCATCTTGCTGCTCACAAAGTATCTTATCGTGCCACAGATGTGCAGGCAAAGGAAAGGCAATGTGACACGAAAAATAACAGTACTTCTGTGCTACTGAGCTTTTCTAAAAAACATAATTTAAAAAAATCCCCAAAATCAAACCTCCGAGTTACTTACATCTAACTACAAAGTAATCCATGCAAACATGATGGTTCTGCTTCCCCGAAGCATTGCAAGACAACCCTTGCTCTCTCAGAGAGGCATAATGGCAGAAATACCATCAAACATAACACACTCAGAAAGCCAAATTAAAAAGCAGCTCGAGGGAATCAGAAAAACCGCACCCGAAGTTAACATCCTCAGCTGACACGGTGAAGAAAGTGAAATCCAGTCAGAGAAAGTTGCCCCTTGACACGGGCAGCGGTTTGAGGCACCTCCAGGCTCTCCCAGGTGCTAAGGAGGAGCTGCAGGAACGGAGCCGGGAGCTGGGTCCGCTCCCACCCCGCGGCCCGCGGGGCTCGCAGGGGCCGCCGTGCCGGAGCGGCGGAGCTCCCC
>JAVJGI010000050.1:77074206-77086667 GCA_035590275.1 Ibycter americanus | reverse complement strand
CTCAGGCGAGGCGCGGGGCCGCCCCGCGCACGGGGCTGGCCGCGGCCGCTGCTGACAGGGACGGAGGATGACAGCCGAGTGCCCCTGGGGCACAGCCGCAGCCTTTATGGTTCGATAGCTGGGTGAGTTCGCCACAAGAATGTTTTGGCTTTACGCAGTGAATAAGAAAAATTAATTGCGGAACGTGAAATCTCCAGGTAATTTGTAAAACTGGCAATCCGGGAAGGTAATGACTGTTAATCACATGGCAACTCCTAAGCAAAGTTCATTAAACTAATCGCATAAATACCCAGAAAATGGCCTGGGGATCTGCGCTGCAAGTCTGAAAATTAATTATTATGCATACAAGACCAAGACAGCAGTCACTGAAAATAAAGACATTAGGTATATAGGTTCACAAACTTAATTCATTAGTTTTAATGAGACTGCAGCATGGGTACTGTGTACTACTACAAGTGTTCACAGGCATCAATTTCTAGTTAATCTAATTTGCACCAAGGATATGCAGCTCAAAACGCTTACCTCAGTGAAGTTTAAAATACCGAGCGCATTGGTATTGACAGGCAAACACCAAATCTTGGAAAACAGCATGTTGATAAATATACACTCAAGAGGTCAGGAACAGGGGCAAGGATGTTTCCCAATAGCGGTTTTCCCACTGCTGGCAATGAGCCGGTGCTGCCACGGCCTTGCTCCGGCTACTGGATGCCCTGCGGGCTGCTGTGCGCTGCCACGCCAAAGCAGGCTGGTGCAGCAGGGAGAGAAAGCCATCACATGAGGTATGTATGTAATGAGCAAGGATATAGGCAGCACCTGAGCTTCAAAAGCAGTTACTGAACACTCCCCTTCTGAGACCATATCCCGAAGCAGAAGAATGAGGGAACAACTGTTTCACAGCTGCTTTCGATGAGGAGTCCTACAGGTGATTCCCTGCACAAGGACTAAAAATATTGCAACTCACCAGGACATTCCCTATTAAACTATAAACATCAGATAACACACCAGATCTGAGGCCCAACCTCTCTGGCAGTGCCTTTCTATCAGTATGATTTTGTAGATAGGAAGCTGTAAGAACACTTAGAGAGCTGCTTGACTTTTGAAGATAAAAATACATTAACAGAACTTAAAGTGTCATTGAAGAAGAATAGAGACATAAAGCAGAAATTTAAACATTTTATTTCCTTTGTGAATTCAGGCAAAGCATGCAGAGTGGACAAAGAGCTTAGCATGTACCAGATGTGTATCTGGAAGAGTTTTGTAATTCACATACACAAATGAAAAAAGGGACACAAGCAACCATTTAACAACTGAAGCAATTTTAAAGAGATTAATTCACATCTAATTATGTAAAGATCATTAGGAAACCATCCACTACCATATCTACATAACCAGAGCCATAAATATTATTAAATCCTTTTTCTAACAGAAGTTTTGCAAACAAAATGGCCACTTCTGACCCGTATAGCTTATTTTAAACAATGTACCCAAGAAAAGAATTGTATTAGTTCATAGCAGAATAGTACAAACTATATCTATATTATACTTCAGTAGAAAGTAAGGAAACAAGACCACTCACTGATGCTGATAGAAGCAGCACACAAGAAATCTTAAGCTTTACACAATGACATTTTTGTTCTCCTTAAATGTGTTGTAAGTAGACAACATAGCCATTAAAGCAGACAATACCCACTTTGACACAAAATCTAATGTGAAATTATTTTAAGTAGTTTCATATTCCTTTGATACCACCTCAGGTTCAGAGCAGCCAAGATTTCTAGAAACTACTGGCAATTTTGGCTGCGCAATCAGACAGTTCTGACCTTATTTAGAAGGTTCAGCTTTGGTCACTGACATCTAAGATATTCAAACTTACAAAAAAATTTCGATCTACATCCTTATTTACACAGTGTCTGTGTGAAAGAATATTATTATTGTCTCTAGGATAATTAACTATATTTTGTTTTGATTGGTGTATCACTTTTCAAGACAGACTCTTCATGTATGAGTATGGCCATGCAGCTAACTATAAATATCAGAATTGTGTGTCCTATTACATTTTCAGTATTTCTGTGACAATCCATTTGACTAGAAAGTATTTTTAGGCCTTGCTAAAGCATGATTGACATTTCTGTTAATTCCTGAGCAACATTAAAATGCTGCACAGCATACTTTAGGGAAGATAAGAGACCAAGGGCTTCCTTACTATGTTAGTATAAATTCAGAGTAACTTCACTGAAGTTACAGAATTACTCTGCTTCCCAACCAATGGGAATTTAAAATCTGTTGAGCTTAATAATCACATATGATAGAGTAGGACTGTCATTTTACTTGCACTGGACTAGCCACTCTATTCAAATGATTCTGAAGTTGCATATATGACAGGGAGAGAGACCCAAGATGTTTAACCTGACAGCATCACTTTAAATTATGCTCAGTATCTTTTAAAACCTGTTTTGATGCAGTCCTCCAACACTAAAAGTAATTGATTTTCTGTTTATTCTGGATGCACGTATTATATTTACTTACAAACATGACTATTTGGATGTTGCTGATGGGTTGTTTTGAGTCACTTTTGTGCTTAAACTGAAAGAGAGTAGATTTAGATTAGATATTTGGAAGAAATTCTTTACTGTGAGGGTGGTGAAACACTGGAACAGGTTGCCCAGAGAAGTTGTGGTTGCCCAGAGAAGTTGTGGATGCCCCACCCCGGAAGTGTTCAAGGCCAGGTTGGATGGGGCTTCGATCTAGGGGAAGGTGTCCCTGCCCACGGCAGGGGGGTTGGAACTAGATGGTCTTTAAGGTCCCTTCCAACCCAAACCGTTCTATGATTCTAAGCCGCTCAGGTTTTGAGATCGCAATTTATCTGAGCAGCAGAGCAGCAATGCAAGTTTTTCCACATGGCACGGGCAAAAGAAGAAAGTCATTCCATCATCTGTCTCCTGTCAGTGTCTTTCAAGTCTTGCAAGATAATATCTGTATGTACACGTACAAATGGAATCTATTTACCTATTCTGACCTTTGGCTAAGACAGACTCTATCTGCTATCCTGCCAAACCACTGGTGGGGAGGAGGTTTTTCTTCTTTATACATACCACAGCATGAACAGAATTGAGTTCTATTTCTTCACACTCAGCCATGAATTCTTATTACATAATCCAATTTAAAGAAAAAGATCTTATCTGAACAAGATACACACATCTTGGCAGATAAAGAATGTTCAAGTCAGGGTTCCCCTGTAGCAGAGTAGCAGGAGACTAAAATAAAGAGCAAACAGCTGTAATAATGAGCTGATAACCCTTAAGTTTCAAATGTTAGTAACCTGTGATTGCAGTGAGTATAATTCTTTTATATAGGAAGCCATTAATAGCTAAAAATGGGAGCTCATTAGTATCACTAATTTGGCAACTTCAGAAGATTCTGCTGTTTTTACATAGAACATGTCAAACTACTTGAAAGCTCAAGAACAGCATCAAAAAAAGAACTTTGTCCTGAGAGATCTGAAGAAAGTCTCTGTTAATGATAACAAACCTGCATATTCTAGCAGTTATCAGAAAGGCAAATACTACCGTTATGAAGGCCTAAACTCAGACTAGTAATAGCCTTTTCTCAGTTACAGTGAGGAGACTACCACATCCATTCTTAAACACTTTACTTTTAAATTACTCAAGAAATGCACAGTTATGGCTACAATAAAATAGAATTTTCAAAAGCGAAAGATATGAATTATACACTGCATACAACTACTTACATTGACATAGTGGGTTTGTCTACATTAAAAGCTAGAAATCTAAAGAATGGTCAAAAGAGCTGTATTTCACACAGCTTTCTCTCATGGGCCCTCACCACTGAACTCTGAATTTAAGCAGAACACAGACAATTATTAGTTGCGCAGCCTAGTTAGAATGATGTCAGCTAGTTGCAGAAAATATATGATCTCAGGAAAGGAAAAGACTAAATGTTTGGTCTGTTAGGAATTCACTAAGAATCAAACCCTGCAAAACTCATATTTCATGTTCAGCTATTCAGGTGGGGAAATTATTGGGAAACATTCCAGAAACCAGATTAGTTGACAAAATGAGTGAGATACTCCAAGGTGAATGGTACCTGTCACAGACCTTAATTCATCAGATAAATATCATATGAAAATACATAGTAGAGAAAACTCTCCTTTCCAACATCAATGAGAAAGATTCAGACTTTGAAGTGTTACTAATTCAACTATTCCAAACCAGAAAAGAAGAAATAAGAGAGAGTTGGGACTCTCATAATAATTTAATAATTAATATGATTTCTTAACGGAAATACTTTCTTAAAAATAACAAAATTCATTTTCTATTGAAAAGAAATTATTTCTCAACAGTCAGAATCTAGAAAACAGAAAATAATGGGGTTTGCTGGTCTTTGCAAAGGCATTATCTCAGAGTATTTCTTGTGCAGTTAATATCCATTATTATTCTTAAAAAACACTTAGTGAGCCAGAGGAAAACTGGAAGAAAAGGGAGAAGTATAGTTGATGCTCAGAGTTTACAAGTGTACTTGATACTGTCAGTATATAACACACAAGCAAATCTGATTGCTGAGTTCAGTAATAATTACCTTGCCAAATCCAATAATGTTTTGTGCCATGAAGAAGACAGCAAGTTCAGCTTTCACCCTCTCCAACTGACTAACTATTTGAAATCAGTGGCACTTTGCAGCCTATACCTCCATTCTGAAAACAGTAACAGACTTCTTGGAGAAGGAAACAGAGGCTGGACTTCACCAAATACAGCACACTACTGCGGCCTTGCAGTGTGCAATTTATTGGCGAGTGGATGGATTGCCCCACCCTGAAGCTGATGCATGTAGCTCTGTTTGAGCTCCCATGCTAGGAGTCAGTGTCCCAACCCCTCCTGCTAACATGAATGCGGGCTGGTTACAGTTGTATTAGTGGAATTTGTTTCTCCTTCTTCCTTTAAAAAAAAAAACTAGTAATTTGAATAAATACAAATGAGAAAACAGCTGTTTAGCTCAAAACTAAGTCATCTGTCACTTATAGAATGCAGAAACAAACATAGTTTCCCATACCTTGGTTACTTGCCACATACTTTGATTACATTTCCCCCCTGCCTTACAGGTAGTCTTGCTAATACACCCTCTGAAAATCCTCTTTTAAAGCTACATTTGGTAGTCACTTTAATTTAGTACATAAGAGCATTAAATACCCAGTTACTGTGTTCTATATGGCATCAGATAATGAACATAGGCCAGCTAAAAATACTCAGTTGGTTTGGAAAAGCTGTGCTCTTTGCCAAAGCATAGAAAACATATCACTGTGCTGCTGTCGCTGCAGAAATACAAGTTACCAGTTAGAGGTGTCTATAAATAAGAGTTCTATGCTAACAATAAAGCACCTGTGTAAAGAGAAAGAGAAATCAAGAAAGGTGACTGCTTCATCACACCATTAAGAAGAAAAATGAGAACACTGCCATCATGTCGAAACACAAAATATAAGAATTAAAGGAATCAAAGTCCACAAGTTTACAATGACATCTTTAAGAAAGGGAAGGAACACTCACATTAATCAGTATGTAATTACAGAGGAATAGGATTACATAAATATTAGCATAAAACAGAGCAAGCACTTGCATGATGCAGAAGAGACAAGCTTTTGAAGGATCTAGGCCATTGCCCAAGACAAAAATATCCACGAATAGCTGCTATAAGGTAGCCAGCTTTGCACAAGCAAAACCATCGAGCCACCAGGAAAACAGAGAAAAGAAAGATCACAACTCTACATGTCGAATAACAGGTCTAATATTAAACTTTCAAGTGTGTAATATAAAAAAAACCCAGAACGCAACAGTACAAGGTCCATGGAGAGAAGCCCTTTGGCTCTCCCTGTCGGATGTGAGGGGCAATGCCTCACTCGTGGCAGATGTCTTTCAATGCCTTTCTGAGAAACAATTTGGAGTGGAAAAAAATACTGAGTTTATTTATTGCTCTGAAGAGTTACATTCCATTAGCTCTGTAAGTACAAATGAAAAGGTGCATCGTTAGACAAGGGGAACCTCTTGTCATTTCACTGTTAAGTCAGTAGCTAAATCCACACAAGACTGCTGGAAAATGAGAACTCCCATTATTTGGAAGCTCCGCTTCCTGTCCTTCGACAAAAGGGTTAGTTACATTCTGGAAAGCTGCGTTACGTTGCAATTACTCTGATGCAATAAGTATTTCTGGTAATAACAAAGTAGATGCACATTCTCTCAGAAGGGAAGTGACCTGTCTCTAGAAGAACTTGAGAAGCTGTAACTTGTACCAGCAAGTGTTGGAATAGGCCTGCACAATGGTTTAGGCAACAGATCCTTAGTTATTCAGGAGAAGTTTCTCTCTAAACCAGAGGCAAACAGGACTCTTGCTACCAAGGAAAGGTATATTTACACACAGCCTGCCTATCCATTTTCACCAAACAAGGTATGTCTGATCTGGCCATTTGTAACCTTACAGTGAAATGACAGAGACTGAAGAGCTCCAAGATGCATCTGATGAATGGCACTCAGGTCTGAGAGGGCCATTGATTGTTCACGTGCCCCCTGTTAAGGGTGACAACTTTCATTCATTCAGACATGGAGTCATGCACACTTTAGCACAATAACAAGATCACTTAGTAAATAAGCTGATAGTAGGGCTTGGACCTGCATATTTGTATGTGCTAGTGTCTGGGCAGCAAAAGCAGGTACTGCAAGCAGACTGCTGGATAGCCTAATAGAATAAACATGCCAAAATCAAGAGTCTACAAGTGAACAGAAGGGGATGCAGGACCAAGAAGAAATAGGTTGCAGAACTTTAACTGTTTTACCAAGGGCTTTGCATAAATTCAACAGTTATGGTAAAATTCTTTATAATGAGGTCATATAAGTATTTTTTCCCCTGCCTTGTGTTGGCATTGCTCTTTGTAATACACCTCTTAAAAATGACCAACCTCTCTTCCAAGCACTATCTTTGCATCTAAGAAAAATGGCTGTAAAGAAGTGAGGGACAGAGGGCTGGACTGAAGGGTGAAGGAAGGAAAGTGACATTACAGGGGTCTAAGCTAGCTAAGACCTACAACCCAGCAGTCTGCATTAGTTTCGTGCTGTGCCACGTGAAAGAGAAACCAGTGTTTAGGAATAGATGGTGAGGAGGTGGAGGCAGAAGGGAAATACAGATGGGTACAAAACTGCCAACAACCTGTCAGATCTGAGAAGAGGGAAGTTGTAAGGAGTGCTTGATGAGCAAAAGAACTTGACCCTTTTTATTTATCTGTTTTGGATGTAGTGGAATTTTCAGATAGGGAATAAACTGACTGAAACGAAAGAAGGTAAGGTAGCTGCGTGTGCCCATGTCTCTATAGAAGCAGCTTCAAGAGTTATACTAATGCCTTGACTATGATGATGAAAACTAGGCTAGCAAGCAATGGCACATGAGCAATAAAATATTGGAATGCATTATGTACTAGCTGGTAAGTGTCTTGATATTATGTAGATTCCAATAAAAAGAAAGAATAAAGTTACATATATTTATATCTGTACAGAAGCTCTGTCTAGAACATGAATATTCTCTCCAGTGTCTTCCTTTTGCATCAGGCATGAAATCACCAGCTCCGGTTGGGGTAGGTTGTATGGCGGAGACACCATCTAATCAGCCCCAAAAAATCCCAGCTGTAGGTAAGTGGTTTTGCTTTGTACTGTAGGAGCTCCAGCTTGTGTCATAACTGGAATAGGGAAAGAAGTGTTTAAAAAGAAAAAGGAAGGAAGCAGCTCAGGCAGAGCAATGAGGGAATGATTAGCTTGCATGGCAGTGCTCCTCCCACATTGCACACAGGACTGACAAAGGGCAAAACCCCAGAAACATCAGGCAATGGGTGGGAGAGAGGGAGGAGAAAAGAGCATTTTCCTAGTTTCTTGTATTTAAGCGCCTACTCAATCAGCTTTGGACAACTGCTCTACAAGAGCAAATACAGACAGTGAAGAGACCAATCTCATCAGGTAAAGAAATTATTCCGTTATTTCACTGTAAGGAAAAAAGTACATGGATATTTAATACAGTATGAAGTAGTAGTAACTCATGGTGCTACTACTAGTAATGCACAGTGCCATTCAGAGAAGAAAAAAGAACACAGTGCACCAAGTCTTCAGAAACAGCTGAGAGAGTGGGAGTTTAGATCAAACCTAAATTCGCTAGCACCACAGTTTGCCCATACATGATGTTCTAAGCAGTTTGTAAGTGCTTTGGAGGGGCCATCTAAAGCTATACATAGACGCATGCCTGCAAATGGGTACCACATTACTATTTTACTATCTTTGTAAAAAATAAGAGAATACTAAGCATAAGTTTAACTCCGATCATTTTTCACTTCCCACAACTGCAAAACTGCCAAGTCCCTGCCAGATGCCTGAGTAAGATTTGTGGATTGCTGGAGGGAGTGTGCACCAAGTAAGGGAGTTTGAGATTTTGCTTTTTCTGGTTTTCATTGCTCTTCCTCCTGCCCAGACAGCAGATGGTGGCATTATCATGGATGGATTATTTGTTAACAAGGATCGCCTCATGACTTCTCAACATAAAAATCATCTAAGTGTCAGAACACAGGGCACACCAGGTTGGCCTGGTGCATTAACTGTTTCAAGTTTAAAGGACAACGGAGACAACTTACCAGAAAAAAAATCATGGAAAAAATCTTTTCCATTGCAAAGAGAAAACACTGAATTAAATTCTGCTGTCTTAACTACTGTAAATTTACATTGTACCAAGGCATCAAATTCTGGTTGTTATAAGGATGAAGATTATTACATCATCAAATTATTCTACAGCTTCCTTGAATTCATTATGTTTAAAAATTATGGGATATTCCGTAACATTGTGAACTGGGAAACAGAATGAGGAAAGTCTTTCTGACTATATTGAACCATCCTAAGCACTAGAAAAGGCAATGTCTGTAAACCTCCCAAACTGCAGAGAGCACTGGTTTGTTTGAAAGCTACATTTAGGACTCTGAACCTATACTGTAAAGGTAGAAATATGGACAATACACACATAAGGCTAAATTACTTATTCTTAGGCAGGCTTTCTGATTGTTGCCCAGAGCATTTCCTAGTGCTCTTAAATGCCCAAAACACTTCCTATTTTTCTTCTAAATAGCTTTTATGAAGCTTTCATTCAGCACTGCTATAATAGTGAACTCACTAAATAGCCAGCAGAACTATCTGTTGGCAATAGAACAAAAAATGGGGAAAGAATGTTGAATAGTTGGGGGGAGAGGGGGCAAAGCAGAAGAAGGAGAAAATATTTTAGGGAAATACAAATGTATATATTACCACTTGGACATTTCTTCTAATATGCTGAGTAAAACCGGGGTTCAGTGGTGGTACAAAAGGGTAGGTAAAGCATCCTTTGAAGGACAGTGTGCATCTCATGTTACTATGAAGCAAAAAGATAAAAACCTATTATAATTAAAAGACGGGCTGTACAAGTCACTTTAGGATCTCTAACTGCAAGTAATCCCCCTTCCCCTCACCTCCCTTAATTTTATGGGTCTGTTCATGCAGATATGGTTTAGAAAAATTGCTTAGTTTGAGCATAAAGAAGCTTATACTGTTTTCCACATTTATACATGGCAGTTATCCTTTCTGCCTTGTAGTCTGCAGTCCGGCAACCAATGTGAGCAGGAATTTCAGGGATTCAGAATCTCAGGACTGAGGCCGTTCTGTTTTTTCTGCCTTCTTTCACTAAAAACTTGGCTTTATCAGACCGTCTTATTACAAGGAATGACTTCTGCTACATTGCACTTTGAGAAGATCAACCTTCTGCCTACCTTCACTCTTTCACCTTCTCCCTCAAACTGTCCTGGTACATGTAAAACATTTGATTCAGCACTGAATGGAAATCACTGACCATGTAGCCTTGTTTAACTTTTTGCCTTCTCCATTTCATTTCTAGTGAGCTTGAAAAGCATAAACTTGAAATCAAATACCCATCCACCTGCAATTAATACCATTACTGAGACACATACTATTTCTCAGGCTAAAACTACTTGTAATACTTTGTACCACAGAATATATGATTACCAGACATACCAGACATCCTTGTAGTCAAAGACCATAACGCTAGAAATTCTGAGTTTGATCATGCCTTTCGTTTCAGCGGTAAGTCAATAACAAGGTCCTCATGGATGCAATATCAAAAAGATTAAGAACTTCTTGCTGAAGAAATGAGGAAGTTCGCTAGGAGATAAGTCAGTAGGGGTATGATCCTCAGGCCACATAGGTGGGGAAGTTCAAGAAATTTTTTTGTAGGAATGAGTCATGAATTCTTCACCAACTGATTCATCTGTAACACAAGAAATTTTAAAGACGACACATACAGAACAGCCTGTGTTCTTCATGGAAGGCTCAAAATTAGAGAAGAAAAATAAATGCCCCAGAGGAGAACTAGATTTTTTTAATTAGTGTGCTAATCTTGGGCATGATTAAGAGAGTCTTTGTTTAACTTTTTGCCTTGTGAAAGCAGACCATAACATCACAAAACAGAGACTGTTTCTAAAGTAAGAGTAATTGTTGCAGACTATGCTGCCTTAAAATGTTCTAAAAGTAGAGATTCATGTTAATTAGAAAGCTGTTCACATCTCATGCACTACTTCTTGCTCTGTGTTGCTTTTGGAGAAGGGAATTAATTTTGTATTTATTTATTTATTTTACATACCTTATTTAGGTGTAATTGATTCTGTTACTTCAAACCTGTGCAAAATTAAGTGTATAAAGTAACAAGGTGATGGAAGGTAGTATTTTCTAAAAAAGCAGAAGACTTAAAAAATATTAGGCTATGCCATAATTACTTCTGTGTACACTTTGAAAGCTGATTTTGTATATTTAACCAATGGCAGGCAGTAGAAAATTACAGAGATGGTGCTAACTTTTATGTGCTTGTTTCTTTGTTTAACCAAGCTCCTACAAACAAATTCAGTGAATCCCAGACCAGAATCCTATGTGAATTTTTAACTTTTTTCAAACTTACCGAATGGAAAAGGATATAGACCAAAATCAGGAGTTCTGCCAGAGGGCTGTGCCCATGCAGATAGCTACAGTATAGTGGCAAAAACCCCATCAACAAAAAACAAAAGACATAACCTTCTTCACAGTATGCAGGTGTAGGAACTCTCCTTTTCCCCCGCTACTTCTTAGTTGAGCTAATCACAGCTCATAGTAAACCCAGAGGGGAAAGCTATCTCCTAAGCACCTCCTGTCGCATAATCTTATCCCGCCCCACATGCAGTGGTCTTGCTCTACATGTTGACATAGCGGAGAGCAGCATGAGAAAAGCTTCTGCACCTCCCACATTGGGATGCCATGTTTATACAGAGAAAATAAGGAGGAGGCCATCTCTGTGCCCCTTGACAACAGACTCTATAGCTTTGCTTGCCTGCACAAGGGGAGCAGAGCCCTCAGTATTGTTCTCTTCTCTTTACTCATCACACAAACAAGGGTTAGGTATATAGGGCCACTGTGGGATAAGCAGACAAGGAGGGGAAGCAAGCAGAGCGTTTTTCCCTGAGGCCTTTGTTTTGAGAGGTCAGGAAGACCTGACACAGTGGTACAAGTCTCCCAAAACACAGTCATGGACTCAGTCTTCCTAGAGCTCATGTGACATTGTTTGTGTGTGGTGGGTTGACCCTGGCTGGACACCAGGTGCCCACCAAAGCCACTCTTATCACTCCCCTCCTCAGGTGGACAAGGGAGAGAAAATATAAAGAAAGGCTCATGGGTTGAGATAAGGGCAGGGAGAGATCATTCACCGATTGCCATCACGAGCAAAACAGACTCAACTTGGTGACATTAGTTTAATTTATTGCCAATCAAATCAGAGTACGATAATGAGGAAAATAAAACCCAAATCTTAAAACACCTTCCCTCACCCCTCCCTTCTTTGCAGGCTTAACTTTACTCCCGAATTCTCCACCTCCTCCCTCTGAGCAGCGCAGGGAGATGGGGAATGGGGGTTGCAGTCAGTTCATCACACATTGTGTCTGCTGCTCCTTCCTCCTCAGGGGGAGGGTCCTCACACTCTTCCCCTGTGTGTGGTCCTTCCCATGGGAGACTGTCCCTCCACGAACTTCTTCTACAGAAGTCCTTCCCACGGGTTACAGTTCTTCATGAACTGCTCCAGTGTGGGTCCCTTCCATGGGGTGCAGTCCATCAGGAACAGCCTGCTCCAGCGTGGGTCCCCCATGGGGTCACAAGTCCTGCCAGCAAACCTGCTCCCGCATGGGCTCCTCTCTCCACGGGGCCACAGGTCCTGCCAGGAGCCGGCTCCAGCCCCAGCATGGGCTGCCCATGGGGTCACAGCCTCCTTTGGGCATCAACCTGCTCCAGTGTGGGGTCCTCCACGGGCTGCAGGGGGAGATCTGCTCCACCATGGACCTCCATGGGCTGCAGGGGCACAGCCTGCCT
>JAVJGI010000050.1:77049095-77074106 GCA_035590275.1 Ibycter americanus | reverse complement strand
AAATTATTAAATTGTTCTTATCTCAACCCTTGACTTTTACATTCCTTTCCGATTCTCCTCCCCATCCCTCTGGGTGACAGGGAGTGAGCAAGTGGCTGCGTGGTGCTTGGTTGCCAGCCAGGGTTAAACCACAACACCTTGGTGTCTGGAGAGTTGTTTCTCTTGCATATCAGCACTCCTTTTCCTGGCTGAAGTTTCTATTTGACAGGGTTTTTTCCCCTTTCTTAAATATGTTATCACAGAGGTGCTAGCACCATCGCTGATGGGGTCAGCTTTGGCCAGCGGCAGGTCCATCTTGGAGCCGGCTGGCATTGGCTCTATCAGACTTAGGGGAAGCTTCTAGCAGCTTCTCACAGAAGGCACCCTTGTAGCCCCCCCACCCCCACCAAAACCTCGCCACGCAAACCCAATACATTGTGGGAACATTTTGTCCCTTGAAAAAGTGCACAGCATAAATCCCTGGCAGACTGCTGCATAAGTCAAATCCATGTTAGCAAGGGCAAAAACGTGACCCTACTTATTGGACTAGATCCTCTTTTAGCCTAAGTCAGCATTGCTTGAGTCACTCTGCAACAGCTTAACTAGCCTATCGCCACCAGGGCATCTGCTGAGTTCCTGTGAGCTTAACTCCTGTGCTACAAAAACTGAACAGAAGACAGCCTTTAATTTCAGTGAAATCAGGAAGAGATCAGTTCTGGGGAAGGTTATGTTTCCAACATACTGCATCGCAGTTGTTTCTTGGGTGCTCCTTTTGGTCCTGAATAAATACCTTGCCACTTGCTCTAGGATCTTCCAGTCTAGCAATCCTTTCTTTCCTTAAAAAAAGAGACCAGTAAGTTCACCTCAAGAAGCGGTATGGTAAAGGAAGGACCTCATATTTTTTCAGATACAAACAGTATGATGCTTATGTAGTAAAAATAATCCTGGACTATGTCATACACATTGTAATATCTACCTAAGATACAAAAACGGAATGTAACAGTTCAAGCAGTATCTGGAATAACGACAGATGGTTTTTAATTCTTGAGCTGCTTCCCACCATTGTAAAAGCTGAAGTCACACTATTTCAACACTAAGTCTACTTTTTTCCCTCCTTACTTAACCTTACTCACTTACACTTTTAGGTTTACATTTCATAGATTTAACAACTTCCAGAAATAGAGACTTCTTGTTTGAAGGACTACTTAGCGGTCATTAAATTACTTCTTGCCAAATTCTCAAATAATTGCCTTAAAGGTTTCTGTAAGGTAAAATATATTTGCATGCATAATTGGAAGAGACAACATAAAATGTACATTGCATCCTTTAAATAAACAATTAAAATATTATTGGTTTACACAAGACTACATAAACAAGTATGCAAGACTTTGCTGGCAGACTTGTCTGGCTGGGTCATTAAAATAATTCTACTTTCATACTTCTACCCTTCACAGGGAATCACACTTTTCCTTTTTTTTTTAAATTTTGAAATGACTACTGTTATTCTTGCAGATAAAAACTGGCCCCAGCATATTGATATTAGACACGTAACAAGCTTCTTTTAAACCACTCTTGCAACATTCTGAACAGTGCCTTTTCTAAGCTAGTTTACATTTTAAGAGCTCTTTGAAGATTTTACCTCATAATGAAGGTCAAATAGGAAAACAATGAAACAAAGATGACCAACAATCAAGAATGATATCAGAGAGTAAGCACACAGTAAACATATTCGTAGTAATTCTAAATTAGTTGATGCTTGTATGTCTTCAAAGAAAAGTTTTACTTACTGAGAAAACATTCCTTCCTTAGATGGGCAAGAAAAACAATGTGTATCTGATAGTTTTGCCTTCCACTGGGATAGTACACTTTACAAAAGAGTGAATTTTTTATTAGTATTGTTCCACCAAGATTTTCAAGCAATAAAAAGAGCTGTATCATTAACTCTTGACTTGTACTGTATCAAACTGAGATAAATTCCAGCAGTGGAGCCTACCACATGCAGTTTGAGAAGAGTGTGGCTGTACATTCAACAGCCAGGACTTCACAAGTCCTTCTCTAACCTAGTAGAAATATAGGCTGTCTTTGGGGGAAACAGATGCCTGCTGCTTTAGTGAAAGCCTTCCTAAAGCACCTACATTTGTATAATGGAACCGTGGGAACTAAGGGTCCAGTGTAAAGAAGACCACAGCATATAACCATAGCTACTGGAGAAAGTCAATGTAAATTTGACGTGATTGCAGACCAGTTTAGTTAGCAGCACACTAATCTGCACAAAACATTTATTTCAGTGAGCGTGACAGCAACATTTACAAAAAAATGACTGTCTCATGCAGGTCTGTAGATTAGTCTAATTAAAATGAATTAACCAACTTAAAAGTTTAATTTTAAGTACAGTTTTCTTACGAAGACAAGCCCACTTTCTTGGAGCATTGCCCACATTTATCACACTTGGACATTTTGTTCAGAGCAGACATAACATTTTTGATAATATACAGTATGTAGGATAAAGCCGCACCAGTTTGTGATGGGTGGGCTGATCCTCGCCCACTTGAGTTAGACAGGTTTTGGAGGACTTGTGAGAACAGCAGAGAGCTGCTCTCGTGATTAATAAGCACTCAGCATTGTTCAATCTCCCAGGAAACGATAATGTTTGATTTGGGCACACTGTGATTAAATGGCAGTTGTATCAGCCCTGTCCTTTGTTCCGCTGTCTCCTATCAGATGTTTAGGAACCACCACCATTTCTGCTGCTCTTATATGGTTATGATTACATTCTCTCTCACTGTACCACCCAGACCTTCAAGACAAGCACCCCTGACGCCTTTTTTGCCAAAAGGATAAGTGCTTGAGATTTATGATTCATCAGCCTTAAGAGTCTTCAGTTTCTCCTTTAACAGTCATCTTGCCTAGCGTCTGCGGTCAGCAATTAGGGATCTAGCTTAGAGAACAGTAGGGAACACAGTGTTAAGCAGCCCAGCAATATTATTAGCATTTGGTAGCTTGTTATACTCCACATCCACAATGAGCCTGTTTTACAGACTGTAGGAAAGAGAAGGAGCAGTCTCCTCCCCAGCATAACTTCAGTTAGGTCAGCTGGTCACAGGAATGAAGAATTTTGCTGATGTCCTTCACTCCTGGAAACTGAGGTGACATACTGCATAGAGCTAGTAGCAAATTTAAGAACTGGGTAAACACTTGTTTCATTCAAGCAGTAAGAAGTGAATAAACTCTTCTAGGCATCAAAAACATGGAAATATTCTTCACTTGTGTTTACTTTTGATCACCAGACCTGTACAGGGCAGTAATTTAACATGAAGACATTTTAAAACATACAGTAGGAAATCTGATACTAGAATTCAGGAACAAAATGAGCACTACCTTACCCATTTAAACTGCACACCTCTTGCTTGCAGGGTCTCTTTGTGCATGGCTAAGGGTGCCCAAATACAGTGACCCAACGACAGACCGTAACAGTTTGCCAACCCCACATATTCCCTAACTGCACTTCACCTGATACCTATCCTCCTCTTGTATTAGGTATTCTTTGATATTGTTAGTAATACGACGGGGATTTTACCTCATAAGCCCACAAAAACACTTCTTTAATGCAGAAAAATCCTTTTTACAGTTTTTTTAATGCAAGCATCTTATTTTATTTTAGCTTCATCCACAAGCTGAGAAAAAATATTTTAAAATTTGAGTCCTCATTTTTAAATACAGCGATTGCCTTCAGTGTTTATATACTAATTACTGGCAAGAGACATAAATGGGATTTCTTAATTTAATCCCTGGATTAAATCATTAATCACATATATGTTTGATATATTATACAATGCAGAAATAACAATAGCTATTCTCCCTCAGGATCTATTATTTCAACTAACTGGAAAAAAAAAAAAGTACTTCCAAACACAGTAATAATGCTTTATGTATGCACTTTTTTCTCTTTATGTTTGTGAAATAGAGATCAAAATAATTACACAAAAGTGTATATTAAATACTTAAGCTCAAAACCACTGCAAATCAGATGATGCTAAAGAATATAAAAATGAGTTTAAGATAAAATATATGATAAAATATTTTTTTTAAAACATACCTTGCCATTTAACCTCCTGTAATTCAAGTTTTAATTGTGCTACATTAAAACTACAAGGTATTGGTCAATTTTAAGTCTCTGTAATGAATACATTTCTGGTCTTTTCTATGCGTCGGCATTTACAGAGAACTGGAACTTTGCTGCAAGAATTGTGGAACCTGCTTTCTTCTCCTTTTGCAGGTCATCTTTCCTAACAGATACCACAGATCTAAAAAAGGACTGACATTTCTCTATCCTTTCCATACTTTTTCTCTACAGAGTGAAACATGGTGTTCCCGTCTCTTCTCAGTATTTCATGCAAGTAATCCTAATGACTATGACTACCTACATGACTACTATGACTATGGCAACCAAATAATGGCCAGCTTAGCAGAGCACCTCATTGGATTTCAGCATGACTTTATCCATTACCTAACGTCACTGTTGAGGGAGTCTGCTCCCTCCCATGGAACCACAATAAACAAGCCACATTGTAGCTAATAGTCATGGTAAGATGTACTCAACATTGTACAAAAACCGGGATAGTTTAGTTCTGGACACAAATCATTGCTAGCACCTGGAAAGCTGTCCCCAGGACCATTTTCTGCACTATCATTCATTGGTCTTTAAAATGCTGCATTCACAAGGTGGCTCTGTACCTCTGCCACACATGATCAACTCACCATCTCATGACCACTGCCCCCTCCTCATCTTCCCTGGACTACAAGCATTTAGATTTAACAGCGCTTCCCTTTCTATCATTCAGGAAGACTACAAGCAGAGGAGAATACAGTAGTTTTCCCTTTTAATACAGCGAGTATGAACCCTACAGGTATACAAAGCAGACTTGGCCTCCTTGCAGATGTCTTTTTTTTTTCTCTCCTTCAAAACACAGTAAGCTCTAGTGCCTTCCATTAAACACTGGAGAAGTAAATCTTTGCCCACTGGTAAAAAGCAAGATTATTTGACTGTTTCAAGACTCATCAGTTCTCATTCTCTGGTTCCCATGGAAACTATCCCCAGTGAAGTTTGAAAGGGGCTATGTGTGCAGCAGAAATCCTGATAATAATGGAGAAAATTAAGTTTCTGCAGGGGAAAATCTTAAGTAATTTTCAAATATTGTCCAGGCCTTGGATGGTAAATCAGCTGCTAGTTTCATTTTTGCCAAATAAAAAAGTAGAAGTTAATATTTTGCCACGTTGATTTTTGGTTCATGAGATTTTTAGGGAAGAAAGGTACTGGAACAAGGAAGTGTATTTTCTCTGAACAGAGACCACTGTAATCAGCATGAAATAAGAGAGTACACTATTAGGTTGAAATCGGTCCAGTAACAGACAATGTTTTCTGAGAGATTTTGTATCTAAATTTATGGATAAAATTCTGTCAGCAGAGGTGCATCTACAATCTCCCTTGAAACAGTGACACTGTTTCACTGAACCTGTACTATACATTAATTTGATGGAGCAAGAAGTAATACATTACAGTTGGAACTGGCCCAGCATCCTTCATAGAAAAATACAGAGGTAAGGGGATACAGTAAAAAATGAAAGGAAGTAAGATGTTCACTTAAATACAAAATTTTGTACAATGTATGAGCCATCTATTAAATTGTGATCTTTGAATGAAAAGCAGTAGGTTCAATAATGACAGTACTTGATAAAAAAAACCTATGCTTAAAATTAAATCTAATTACCTTCTGTAGAAAGAAGTTATACAGATTTAAAACAAGCTGGATGATTGAAAGAAGTGGTTATAAGGATGAGCAATATTAGAGACATAATTATCAGGTAAAGTATTACAAAAGTTATGATTAGTAACTATTTTATATATATATATATATTTTTATTTTTTTTAACAGATTTGGAAATAGAACAGGCAAAGAGACAGGAAAAGGAACAAGAGCACTAACATGGGGCCCTACTCCGTACTTAAGGCTACATTCAACAGAGAACTTAAACACCTACATAATTGTGTAACAATCCTGAAACCATGAACCAGGCAGCTGCGAGTGCCTACTCCAAGGGGCACCTCCCACTTAAACCTGAACATTTTCTAAAAATTCTGTTTCTGTGCAAGCAGAGGATGAAGCATCTTGGTAGCTGTGTCGCTTGCCTACTCTAGTTGAAGACCCAAAACCCCCAGGTGTCATTCTGGCCCCCAGGGAGCCCAATAACTGTACTCAGAACATACCTAGCCTAGAGCAGGAGCCCAGAGTACTTCACAAAATGAAGAGGTGGACATTTTATTTTAAAACATAGTCAGGGAAGAAGAAATTGTTGCAAGTGTTCATTTTCACACAGTATCCTGCTGGTTAGAGCACTCATTGAAAAAAACAGCAGACACCTGGGTTAAAGTCTTTTCAGCAAGAGGAGTTTCCTCTCCTGCCTCCTCTCTTGTCTCTTGCTTCAAAAACATGCTTAGATATCAGGCTGGAAGGTAGACTGAGCAGGGGAGGGGGAACAGAAGGCATGAAGGAGAGTAAGTTTAGAGTAGTTAGGGCTGTCACCTGAATGACGAAAATGCAGATTGCACCACTTGGACTACTTTTGGAGTTGCGTTTAAAATGCACAAACAAGTCTGGAAGCTGGGAGCAGAGTCAGAAGTTACCCCTCCCTGCCGAGAAAGCCAGGCCAGGAGACATTCTCCTCCTGGCCCCAGGACTCCCGCATTCCTCCCAGCCTACTCACACAGCCTTGGCAGCGGTGCTCCCTCCCCAGCTCCAGCCTCCTGGGCAGCCTGCTCAGCTGGGCACCCCCCAGGGCCTGGGAGATGCGACTTCAACGTGCCCAAGTGAGCAGCAAGCCTTCATAAACTTCTCAGGTTAATGCTTAAACTACTGATACACAGATGAGGGGTGTGAGGAGGAGGGAAACCACCACGGGTTTGGTGTTTTTTGGGTTTGTTTGTTTTTTTTTAAATAAAAGACATAGAAAGATAAAAGCATTGACCAGAGCTCAGAGCACAAGCTTTGCATGCGCTAGCAGGAGAGGCGGTGTGCCAGGGAAAGGAGATGCCTGTTGCCCACAGAAAGCTAAATGCCAAAGCTGCAGAAGGAGGCAGGATTTCAGAGACATCCCTGTTCTTGTTAATTGGCTCAGAGTGGCTTCCTGCTGAGAATGCTGACTCTTGCAGATCACCCTTCCCCATATGCAACGTCCTGCACCCCAACTGTTTAACAGAGGTAATTAGGGTGCCAAACACCTGAGAGTTACGCATGGGAGCCTGTTTCCATTTTTCACTCTATTTCATCTACCCTTCAGCTTCTACGGACCACTGTTTCCCATTTGTTAAAAACAGATAGAAAATCAGCTTTCTGTTCTACAGGGGTGGCAAGGATAAATGTACTGAACATTGAGATGCTCAGACTCCAGAGTAATGAGGACTGCAGCACAGGATAAACCTCACAGAGATAAGATCCCTGTCTGAAATCTTACCCATGCAGGCAACAAACCTAACTGAGAAAAGTAATATGAAGTGATACCAAACAATTAGAATATTGAGTTGTTTAAAAAAGACTGACCAACCAACACTGTGGAAGAAAAGTATCCCTATAGGTTATGCTAAAATCACAAGCTCTCTGCACAAAAGAAAAAAGGAGCAAACACACACACACACCCCACACACCCCAATTCTCTCCCAGTTTTGCTGCCTACATGAAGGAAAGACAGTAATAGCCTAGGCCAGTACTTATCCCTCCACAGCCATACAGCACAAGTTAGGAAGGGGAAATCGTAAGGAACTGGCACAACCAAAATGAGATATAAATTTTTATCTCTGGGCTGGGGAGGGGAAGAAGCAGATGAACACTGCAGAAGTGAAAAGCTTTGGCATAAAATGAGTGGGGCTCAGACTTTGACCCTGCTGCTAGGGCTGCCTGTAGAAAGACGTTTCTGCTTCACAAAAGCTGAGATTTCAAAATCTGGCTTTAAGCCAAGCCAAGATGGAATTTTCCAAGCTAATGGTTTCCAAACATGACTTTTAGAAAATAAGCAAGATGCTTGATTTTCCATCAAGTAATGATCCTGTAATACAAAGCAGCATTTGTTATAAAAACACAGAATTTAGACTTTAGCATCAGAATTTTCTGGTTTTGTCAATGCAACTTCAGTCAAATCTACATGATTAGATAAAACATTCTAAAATAACTGCATTTTTGGATGAAATGGTCTGTGAAGTTTCTGTCCTTACCTACTCACAAGTAAAATTCATGATGAAAACAAAACCACAAAAAAAAACCCCAGGAACTGGACACAAAGATAAAATCAGAAAATAAATACTAACCAAGAAAAAAGATGGATTTTTGAAGACATGAGAGTGAATGTAGTTTGAAGAGGTTATCTGCGTACCTTATCATGTCTCAAGTGAAAGAGTATATCTACCCGGAGTTATACAGGGTTTCAAAATGGTAGCAATTACCATGTAAAGTACACTGATAGGGACAAGACTAGTGGACTGTGTGTATAAAGCCTTAATAATTCAGTAAGACAAGAGCAATACTAAAGTACATCAAGTTAAATAATTCCTTTCTCATGCTTTTCCTGAACTGTCTCTGCTTTATTACTGTGCCATAGGAGCATCATTTCAGCACAGATTGATAGCAGAACCTCACTCCTGTAGACAACAGAAGTCACAGACTGAAACCCAGGGACAGATCTAAGGTTTCCTAACCTCCCCTTCCTTCAGGCACAGAAATACATTTGGGAAGTTGCCTGTTTTTAAACTGAAGTCACATAAATTCTGTTTTAAATGTGGAAAAAAAATGGAAAATAGGATAGATGGATAAAAATAAGCTCAGTCTGGGAGAACCCATAATTTTCTAACGTTCACCACTGTGAACCGTTAAGAGTTGCAGAGCTGTTCAGCAGAGGCCCCAGTTTGGAAGCCTAAGGTTGCCATCTTTTGGAATTGCATGTGAAGTGTCTAACTCCCACACAGTGCCATTCCATGAGGTCAGGAAACAGCACTAGCTTAGTGAAAGAAATCTTGGATCAGAGAAATCATTATGCTGCTGAAAAGTCTTTACCTCATAGTGTTTTAATCAGTAGTAGCATCCAACTTCAGAAGTTTCCATGCTTTTCTTGTCATCAGTACTTACATCACCTAGGTAAATTCAATAATGGTTCTACAGGTCTGTGTGGAGGGCCCCAAATCAGCCTGTGCCTTATGTGGAAAAGCCACATCATCTACTTTTTGAAGGGAGCACATGGAAAGGCTTTCCATTTTAATCTCCACCCCGTTCCCCACCTTGTCCCCTTGCTCCTTAAAAGTCCCCTCATCATCATCCTGGAGGCAGGCTGGCCCAGTGCTTGCTCAGGAGCTTTCCCATCTCACTCCTGGTATGGGGTTCCTGCTACCACCCTTACTCCCTCCCTTCCATGTCCCACCCCACACTCCAGCCTCCCCTAATCGTGCAACTTGCATTGCTCCCACAGAAGGTGCCTTCTTCACTCTCTCTCATCCAGGGTGCAGCAGATGGGAAAACAGGCAGTTTGTTTTCCTCTTCTGGCCAAGATGCCCCGTTTCCAGCTCAGGATCCACAAACTGTCAGCAGATTAACTAAGCTGTTTTCCAGAATCATGAGATTCAGTTCTGCTCCTCAACTTCAACAGGAATTGTTCCTGAGCCTAATGAAATTTTCATTTTGCTATACAAAAGTCATATGCACCACCCTAGTGATGGAAGTAGTATCTGTATAAAGCAACGTTTCCTACCAACACCTCATGGTGGGTATGCCTGGTACAGCTGGTGACTGAGAAAATTGGATTAAGAATGACATGGGGATGATACCATCCAAAGTTCATTATGTTCATACTTTAATTCAGTTCCTTGGCTTCTCTCAGGCCAAGCTTTGTAAGACGTTGGCAAAGATGGCCAACATTCTGGGCTGTGTAAGAAGATCATTGCCAGCAGGTTGAGAGAGGTGATCCTTTCCTACTTAGCACTGGTGAGACACATCTGGAGTGCGGAGTCGAGTTCTGGGCCCTCCAGTGCAAGATTAACATAAACAAAGTGGAGCAATTCCAATGAATGGCCACAGAGGTGACTGAGGGATTGGAGCATCTCTCATATGAAGAGAGGCTGAGAAAGCTGGGGTTGTTCAGCCTGGAGAATAGAAAGTTCAGGAGGATCCTGTCAGTGTCTATAAATATTGGATGGGAGGGTGTAAAGAAGATGGAGTCAGGCTCTTTTCAGTGGTACTCAGCAACAGGATAAAAGGCAATGGACACAAATTGAAATATAAGAAATTCACTTCAACGTAAGAAAACACTTCTTGACTGTGAGGGTGGCCAAACGCTGAACAGGCTGTCCACAGAGGCTGAAGTCTCCATCGTTTCAGAACAGAACTGGACATGGCCTAAGCATCCTGCTGTAGGTGACCCTGCTCTAAACCAGGATCTAAACTTCCCTCCAGTTCACCGCAGCCACTTATTTGCTTTCCAAACATATGTCTCCATGCCTCCTCCTGCTCAGAGACACTCCTCTGAAATACCTTCAAAGTTACAATCCTATCTAATTCACTCTGTTAAAGCTCTTCTGCTACGATGTCTGCAGAATTTGGTCACCATTATTGGGTTGTTGATGGGTGGCGATGACTATTGAGCCAGGCACCCTCACTGCCCCTTTTAATCCTTCTGTGTTTCTGCATTCTTCTGTCAACTTGTTTTATACTTAGGGTATAAACTCTTGGAGTTAGGACTGGCTTTTTGCCTGTGATTATACAGCCTCAGGCACCTTATGCACACCTAGAGTTCCTAGATACTATGGTAAAAGCAAATAGTAGTAAAACTGATCTGTTGATGTAAGTTTAAGAAAGTATATTATCTATCACTTTTATTTTAGATACTTGTTCAAGAAGGTTTTCATCATGGAAGACATTCATTTCACTTAAGCTTAGCCATTTAACTGCCAGAGACCTCATGGAAAGACAGATAAGCATCATCAGCAAGGCATTCATCTCACTTATCTCAAGAGACTTATCTCAGCCTGGTATGATCTGCCTCTCTCTCTCAATTTAGTAGAAAAGGAACATAAAGATGTAAAATTTAGCCAGCTGAGATTATGCAAAAAGACAACCTTTTGACTAGACGTGAACGTACATACTCATCAGTAAACATCTACCTTTGATGGCCTGGAAAAAATCCCATCTTTTCTTTTTCCCCCAAAAATGGCAAGGAGAAATATAAGATTTCTTGTAACACATTATTCATGCAATTTAGTTACAAGATTATGCTTTACTACTTGCAGTCTTTCTTCACAGAAGCTGAGAGGAGATTCCAGTATGCATATACTTCTTCTTGTGAACTAACCCCCCTTTTTGAGAAACCATTTTTCTCATCACGGACTAAAAAGCTGCTATGAAACACAAAAAGCCACTCAGCTGAGCTGTTCAAGTTTCAGGCAAACATGCTTAAGATCTGGCTTAGGCATTCCTAAAAGATACTTAAATGTTTTGTAACTTAGACAATATTGGAGTGGCACCAATAACCTGAAATACTGCTGAAGGCTCCAAGAGTACTGCTAGATCAACTCTAACAGGTCTGGTAATTAAGTGCTCCTGTAAATGGCACTCAATATTCTGACATTTGTGTTTGGGTGAGGAAATGGCCTGTTAGAAGTAATAATGGATGACTGTTGTGACACAGAAAATACTGAATTCCAACAGTCTGTGACTACCAACTTATGCAGCCATGCAATTAACGTGTGTGTATATATATATTTTTCAATATAACTTAACACAATGACAGAGAGAAAAATAATTTTTTTCCCCAACAAGCGGACCAAGGCTGTGCAGTATCCTACAAAATTTGCAACTAATATTGAGTAAAAGAGATTGAGAGAGAGAACATTTTGTGTCTTTGTTGTGAAATTCAGTCATGCAGAGAGAGAACAAGTGTTTACTATTCTTTCAGAAAAAAGAAGTATCTGTGATGATTGCCAAGAAGGACTCGCTTGTTCACTTAATGATGTGCAAAATCTTGGTTGAGGGCTGGAAATATTTTAAGTCGCATTTGAATTTCAGTAGGAACAGTGCAAAACCCCCTTTGTGGATATATAGTGGTCACCTCCAGGGCTACTCAAAGGAGACAGAATTCATTTTGGAGCTTGCTATGCTTTGTAAGTTTATGATAATGTAACAGCACCATTGACAAAGATTAGATTTCCTCATTATTTTTTTAATAGGTGGAGGAGAGGAAAAGGGACAGGCAGGATTTAGTTTCAGTTTCAGCAGCTTTAATTCATACCTAAGTATGATTTTACTCACTACATAGTCTTAGAGATATTAACATTTAAGTAGTTACAAAACAGTATAATTCCTCATAAATACATGTAGAGGGGAAAAAAACAACAGACTTTCAAACATAAATATCAATTCAAGACTTAGTGGCACCTTAAAATCAAAGGAAAACTTCGTTGGCAGCACACTGCCCAAGACTGTTCTAAAGAATCTCATTTTGGAATATAATTTATATTCTTCTTCTTGACATGATCTCATAAAGCCAAAGCTTTGCTAAACTGTTTCAAGACAGAGTTCAAGTTACAGACGTTAAAAAGAAGGTGGTGATACAAAGTTTTTTGTCTCTAGCAAAAATCATAGATCATTTAGGTTGGAAAAGACCTTTAAAATAATCCAGCCCAACCCTTAACCTAGCACTGCCAAGTCCACCACTAAACCATTATGTCCCTAAGTGCCACACCTACAGGTCTTTTACTTAGCTCCAGGCATGGTGACTCAACCACTCCCCTGGGCAGCCTGTTCCAATGCTTGACAACCCTTTCAGTGAAGAAATTTTTACTAATATCCAACCTATACCTCCCCTGGTGCAACTTAAGGCCATTTCCTTTTGTCCTGTCACTTGTTACCTGGGAGAAGAGCCTGACACCCACCTCACTACACCCTCCTTTAAGGTAGTTGTAGAGAGCGATAAGGTCTTTCCTGAGCCTCCTTTTCTCCAGACTAAGCCACCCCAGTTCCCTCAGCCGCTCCTCATAACACTTGTGCTCTAGAAAATGCTAAATAGTCTCATGAATAATGGCTTGAGTTGAACTCAAAGTCGGCAGTTGAAGTAAAACCAAACATAACTTCCTTGTCTTTGTTTTTTTAGTAATTATAGAAGTCTGTCTATCAGATTGTTTAGAGAGAGAATTCACTGTATTCTGTGAATGTTCCCATCCCCATATTCATTTAAGACAAAGCTCAGCCATACTGTGGCAGTCACACTACCAACACTTGCAGTCAGATGTTACTATTACTGAATAGTAATTTGATCCTGTGCGCTCTTACTGCAAGCTAGGGCCTGTCTTGTCACAGTTACACAAATTTGCTATACTTTCTGCTTGCACAAAAACTATGCACTTGGCCTATACAAGCCAAACACCTGTGTTATGTGATTATTAAAGGTTCTTTGTACCTAGCTCCAAAGGATAAACAAGAGAGAAAGGCACAGGAATGCCAATTAAGAGCCATAATTTGCTATGTCACACCTACTTAAATAGCAGGACCTTCAGTCTGGTTATTCCAATGGGAATATTCAGTTCTGTTCAACTATACTTACCACCTGACTATGTTTATAATCTCACAGCAGTTGTCCCTATTCAAAAGCACTTTTCTGTGCTTTTAGAGCTCCAACATCCTGTTTGTCAGAATAACACAACTATCATTTTGTAGTCATTCTTCTCTCCCACTACGCTGAGTATTTTGCCAAGTCCTGTTATTCCCCCTTTACAGTATGTCCTTGAAAAATAAGCAAGTCCTTTCACTCTCTGTGGTTGAAACCTTTGTCTGAGCTCTGATCATCTTTCTTCTGAAGTTCCTAAGCTACTGCTACCTCCTCTGTTGCTTTTTCTAATTCTTAGTTGGTACTCCCACAGTTGCTACAAACCCTTTCCACAAAAGCACTCCCTCTTGCAAACTATGAATCACCTCATTAGCTTCCTCCATCCCAGCAAGCAAGCATTTCCAGTTTTGTTTATCCCATTCTTTCTGATATTTCTGATTTTTCTTTTGATCCTATATTCAATTGTATTGGCACTTCCATTCTGACTCCATGCTGGCATTGGTAATACAAAGTCACTTCCCAGCCCCTGCAGCAAACTTCCACTGTCTCCTTCCCAAAACATATCACTACCATAAAAATCATGATTCTACATACATCCTTCTAGGAATATTTTTTTGGCCAGAAAAAGTTGGGTTTGAGTATTCCTGAGCCAAACAACAAGAACATCTGCATTTAGCTTTCTATAAAGTTTCAACAGGCTCACATTAGAACTTCACAGTGAATTAAACACTGTAATTTCTAGTTTAATGCAGCTGATCTGCTACATAAAGGTCCTCCTACACAACAAGCTCTCTCATGCAGAGATTTTGTCTTTGTTCTGACACTTTGCTGAGAACATATATGTCTTTAGTTCACAAAATATAGGACATTTATTCCTTGTAAAATCAAAATAACTCCCTGCCTTTCCCTTCCTTCCAAAAATACAAACTATCCTCCCTCTCCACTCCTCAAAAAAACCCAGCTAATCAACAAACCTCTTATTAAACTAAAGGACTTGAATCATTAGCTTGCAGGCTGGCAATAATTTTACAGCTCAGGGGATGGTACATGCTTGAAATGAAATGTTACTTTTACAGGGAAAATGTTCAAATTTGTTCTTCAGATATACAATTTAAAGTTATCTAGCATTTATAAAATTGTATACTCACAATAAAATATAAATTTACCTTCTTGTATTCTAACTAAGCTTGTAGTTTCAAATTAAGCTACTTGTGTGTCACTGAAAAAATCCCACCAAAAATCTTCTGTATATGACACTGTCCCAGACTCCCATGATTGGGTAGGCTGGCAAGGATCCAACAACTTTATAAAATAAAGAGGGCAGGATTATTCCCCTGCCCTATGGCAAAAAAAAACCAAAAACCAAAAACAAACAAAACCCAAACCAAAACAAAACAAAAAAAACCCCACCAGTGTATAAAGTCACTTATTTGTAACTGGATTTGGGTTCAAAATACTTCAGTTCTATTCTCTGTCTGAACCCTTACAATGTAGTGCAACTTTACACAAGTCACATCATTGATTTCCTCTCTGCTCTATCTTCATATACTGTGTGTGGCCTCTTCATAGTTTTTAACATACATAGTTACTACAACAATAGGTAGCAAAATCCTGGACTTTGCAGAGATGTCTGATCAGCTTCAGAGTATCTACCATTTGATATATATCAGTAGTTACTGAAGAAAACTAGAAGACGTCCTCTAAGTTTTGGTGATGAACTATCAAGTAGGACATTTTCAGTAAACCACAGTAAATTCCTGCTATAACTAAACAGACTCCTGTAAGGCAGAGAAAAGCTGTTTACAGTAAGCTATTACCCTTTAAACACAAATGCTAAAGTGCCCCTTGAGAGAGTTCACATTGCAGGTCTGGACATGCATCATGCATCACATCCTTCACTTGCAGGGATGGCAACTGTAACTTCCCTGACAGCTCTTCTAGTCTAAACAGCATCCCATTTATCTGCCACACACACCCTGCAAAGAACCATGCAGGGCCAGCCTGTTGCATTGTTTGCCACATCTTTTAGCAATTGCCTACTTGCTGCAGGCATTCATTAAAAGGTCAGAGCTAGCACAGGGCTGACAAAAGGTCTCAAGACGACAGCACAGTGACAACCCCAAGAGACTCCAGTCTTGCTGTGGCAAGATGGTTTGGTTACCTCTAGGAGAAAGAGGAAGGGAAAGAAGGACCAAGAGCATGGGAAAAAAAAAAAAAAACCCACGTTTTTAAAAGCAGCCTGGAGGGAACAGTCATTCACAGATAGGAAAGGCAGGCTGAGGTGTCAAGACTGTGATCTGGGAAACATTTTATAGAGGAATTAAAAGCAGCTCCTGCTTCTCTCCTTTGCATTTTTGCAAACCAGAGGCAAGTATGCTATCACCAGTTCAAAAGTCACCTAAGCTGGCCTCTGAAGCATGACGAGAGAGAGAGACCCTGCATGTCCTGACTACAACCAAGTAACTGTGAAGGGTCAAACACTACCAGGTATGTGCATGTCTGTAACACTGACCTGTAGGGCACATTGAAGATGCCCAGCATGGTCCAGCCCGGACTCTATACCAAGGTGCTTATTATGCAGGCACTGGTGGTGTCACATGCCCTAGGCTGGGTACTCAGGCAGTAACACAGAAGCAAGATTTAAAACTCAGTAACACTGTAAGAATTCATCACATGGTAGAATGTAGCTAGAATGTATTAGTTTTATAGCACTGTGTTGATTACCCTCCAGTGGACAGCACTACAGTACCACAAATCAGAGAAACACACAGACAAAAGCTAAGATGTTCCTTTAAAATGAAAGCAGAGTAGTGGCAAGAAAGACCATGAAAGATTGCACACAGACAAGCAGAGAGGTTTAAATATTGTTCTGCACTTTTTCTAAATCTTTACACAAAAGAGCGAAACCATTTCTTCAGGAACATGTTGAAGAGAGCAGGGTACCTTTAATGCATTTAAGGAAATACAGCACATACACTATCTCGCAGAGTTAAAGAAGGAAGAGATTGACAAAGAAACCATAATTAAAATTTGGAATATTATTTTGAGCCTTTCTGTACTAAAATTTCATGCATAAATTAAGGTTGAGTTTTAAATATTTGCAGAGAAGTAACTGAGAGATTTAAAAGTAAGGAAGATTTAAAGGAGGAAGATACACATATGCTAAACAAAGATCTGAAAAAAATCTTCAAAATAATTCAGAGTTGCCATGGGAAATGGAGGTCTCACTCTACAGTCAAAACATGCAAAAATTTCAGAATGTCACAAAACCAACCTATAATATTAAATCAAGATGCTTTATATCTATGGTCTGTGTTTGGCATAGAATTTGTTTTGCAGGAGAAAATGGCACAGATGAAGATTTTCATTGTGCAGAATAATACTTCAGAACAATGAAACTCAACCTCATTTAAAATCCAGATTTGCTAACAATGCAAAAACTATGGAAATGACAGGTCACGACCACAGTTTGACTTAAAAATCTGTAATAATGCTGTGCTTAAGTTCAATCTTTTGCAAATTACTTCAAATCAAAAGACAGCTAGGGTCTATTGGAAAATAATATGAAAATGATTAAAAGAATTCTTATAGAAATCTGAGGAATCCATGATAGGTCTTATTTGGAACTACTACATAACAACACTTGTGAAACCGAGACTGTCAGGTACTAATGATGCTTAGTGGTCAGATTTATCAACCTGATGTTGTTGTAAGAATTTACAATGCTCAGCTTTTTCATTAAAAAAAAAAAAAAAATCCAGAAAGATGATGTATAATAATATGGGCTTGCATAATCAAAACCTTTGCATGTATATGAAGCAAAAACAGTGGGCTGCCAGGAAGCTATAGCTTATTTCCATGTGAGAATTATAGGAGCAAACCTAAGAGAGTCAGAAAACACCTTTCTCCTTCTGTTGCAGAGGAAGCTGAAAAGATGAATTTTTGAGTCCTACAGATCTGAAGCAGAACATGGCAGCAGCATGTATGAAAAGGACTAGATCAAAAAATCTGGCTATTAAGAAAATCTTGGCCAAATTTTCAGTCTTGCACAGAACCTTTCTAAATGTGAGGATCACAGGACTTCTGATTTCTGTACCACCCCTTCCTTCTCCTCCTCCCTATTATTATATGCCTAGATTTAAGAGCATTCCCAGTTCACGGCGGTCATAGCCACCTTCATTCACTAGATAAAAGCACTATTTGCAGTCTACTGCATTATGTATACTCTTCATCTACTTTGGATACTTCAGCATTTACACGATTTACTATCAACAGATACGAAAACCTTACCCAGAGAAAGCAAACAACCTGTCCAAGATCAGTAAGTGAAAATCTTGAAACATGAATGCCCAGAAAAAGACTAATGCATTAACTCTTTGGACCCCCAAATTTGAAATGATCTAATTTTTCAGTGTGCTAAATTCTCAATTCCTACCTAAGTCAGTGAGAGTAGTAAAGGACAAGACCCTGTGTAGGGTGTTCCTTCCCAGATTAATTTCTAGTTTCTCTGTAATCACCTGCCTTTAGATGGATGGCTGGTCCTCCACCTCTCCAGATGAAACCCACATTTCAATAACTCTTTATGTTACATTTTTCTTCTCATCATCTGTGATAATTTATAAGCTGAGAGGTTTGGCAACTGCTAGTTATTTACTTTGCCAGTCAGACAACACCACAACACAGTGATACAGGATTAGCTTCTCCTAAACAAAATATGGCTTACTTGCCAAAAGACATCAGCACTCCACATGCAAAGATGTAGCAGTTAAACAACAGTCACCTGAGCACAATCTTGTTTATACATGGCATTTCTCCTGAAAACTAAACACATCTGGCTCCCCTGGGGAGCAAATTTTAACATTTGCTGCCCTCAGTCAATATACATATCACAAACACACATCTATACAAGATACAAAACTACCCTAAGATCCTGGATATGAACTCCATGCTACTCAAAACTAATTCAGATATGTTTAGATAAGGCATATCTTGGATCTCAGTTTAGACAGAACCACATTCAACATTCCTGAAAATACAGCTGCATTCACTCTTCCAGCCTCCATGTTCTCCTTGCTGCAAACCTGATTATTGTACTCTTTATTTGTTTAGTTGTTCTTAACGGCTACCCTTAAACAACCACTTCTGACCTGGTTCTCTCCACATAAATTATTACCTCACACAAACACACTAGAGAAGACATGATAGTTATTTAAAAGAAAATATACAAGTATTTCACTGTTCCTCCAAGCAAAGTTTATTCTGGAACAGAAAGAAACCTTGTTTGTTGTTCTGTGAAAACCTTGGTCCTTCTTCCTAGCATCACATTCAAATTTCATACCCTCAGGTTGAAAACATTCCATTTTTCATCAAACCATTTTCTTAAATCTGCACATAATACTCACCTGTCACGAGCTTTTGCTCTGCTTCTTGGAGGTGTTTCTGCAACTCCCACTCTTTTGGCAAGAACTCACTCCAGGTAAAAATCCAACACCTTCCTTTATTCATCATCTAGGAGGCATGAATTACTTGCTTTTTTCAAAGTTGTTGCCTTAAGCTCTGGGTGTTGACTACCCCCATATGAGGAACTACACCTTGTTCAGTGCTGGCACATGTTTCCGCTTCTTTGGACTGAGAATTCATAAAGAAGCTGGATCTGTGTGTTGCACCACCTGGCCAACATGATACTGACATATTTTTGGCACCTGCAAGAGTTCCTGCTAGGTGTGTTCCATCCCCCAGTTTATTCATAGACTCCATCTTGACATGGGAACTACTTCTCCAAAGCACTAGTGATTTATTGCATCAAACATAACAAAGCATTTAAGTTCACAGACATACGCAGTCTCACCTATGTATGACAATGCATGTGAAACCCTTAAACAGAATGTGCAACATTAAGTCCAGATCACATTTCACAGATGCTAAGTTACATTTGCTACAAATCCTGGTTCTAGAATAATGCCATGCCTTTCCAGTAAATTTTGTAATAAATTATTTGGTCAAGGGGGAAGAGATGGCCATTAATGCACAGAAAAAAATATTTAAAAACCTTATTGCCAGAGATGAGGATTTACTTACTCAGCTTGCATTTGGCCAATGTGCTAATCTAGCCCACTGTTTTCTCTAGTAATTCCTTTTAAGCTACTTCTGTGCATCCAGGGAGTGTATCATCACACAGCTGCACTCCAGGGCCTATGCTCTGCTAACAAGAGGAAAAAAAAAGTTAAATCAAAGCATAAATATTCTCGTTTCCACAAGCAGGATGCCTGAAGTACAGAGGACCTTAGTTACCTTATGCACAAAAGGTGCATAGCTTTGGGCAGCCCCATGTTAGCAGAATTTAGAAGTTCTCATTTTTCCAGCCATTAACTCTGATAATTGTACTTCACATATGCTTTTGAACAGACACCCACTCTTACATTCCCAGGTGGGGGAGGTTTGCCTTGATGTGGATTACAAAAAAGGCTGAAACAAGGAATTTTTGTAGATAACTTAAAAACTGATGAACAATGAATACACAAGAATTAGTTCAGAATTTTTAATTAATTTAGTCATCAGACTAACTTCTCTATGCAGATTTTACAAGAAATTAAGCCAAATCAAAACCTAGACATTTAGGAATGGCAGAGCTCACAGAAAGATGAGGAAAATACTAATTTAGTGATACCTATACTGGACTAAATAGCCTACTAATCTGAATACTACAGGCAGACAGTTTAAGAGATTCAGATGATGGTTCTGATACTATTTCCCCCTACCCCCATGATAAATCAGTATATGTACTGCATTTATTCTCTGTGCCATTCTACAAAATGCAGCCTTTCCCAAAACAGAGCAAGGAGAGAAAAATCAAACTTGCCACTGTCTAGTTATTTTTGTATCTTTCTAGAACAGCAGTTAGAAACACAGATAGAAATACTAATTCTCTGAACCAACATGTTCCCTAAAAGCTTTGACCACAGGAAAAATTGTGTGATGGAAATCACAGCCAATACTTTTTAGTTTTAAACTAAGGTATGAGCCATCAGTGAGCATCCAGCAGAAAGTATGTTTGAAATAGAAGCTCTCACAAAAGAAAAGCACATCTCAATATTGTTTCACTCACTGCTGCCCAGCGATGCCCTAAAGAGGGAGAGAGGGGCAAACATAGCCCATTTGTACATATAAAGAGACTGAAAGCTCGCCTATAAGATTGACAAGAACCAATATTTCTGGTGCAGTAGTGCATGTCTGAAAAGCCACAAGAACTACTCAGACATGTGAAAACATAACCTCTATAACAAGACCAAAGTCACTGACATGCAGGGCTACTGGCTATACAAGTACTGGTTCAGCAAACTGAAGTCTGTGGGCAGTTTTAACTTACAGTGCACTTCTTATTTCTTCCAAGTTCTTTTTTTCATTTGTTCTTGTTTATCACTTCCATATTTGGACATATATAGCCTTCTTTCTTCCAAACACATGGTATTTTCCAAAATACATGCCAAATTCTAGAGAAAACTACTACATTACATAATTCAATCTTTTGAGCTCCTCTTAACCAGTTAAAATTCCAGGAAAAGATAAAATACATGGGCTAAATCAGCTAAAACTACAGGTCATAGAAAACTGTTTCTGTTCAACTCTGAAATTTAATTCTGAATAATATGTTTTGTTTCAATAAGCAACTGCTGAGTGCACTTCACATAATATAAAAATTCTTAAACCCCTGATTTTTGAAGAATTTTTTGTTGTATGTAGTGTCCTGTAGCACTGCTGCATATAAAACATAGTTAAACTGCATAAAAACTGCAGTATACTGCAGTCACAAATGGCCACATTAATACGCCAAAAGGCTTCCAGTAAACATTAGAAAGACATGAGTACAAAAGAAATAAGAATCCTTGGAATGTAATGAAAGGTGGAGTCATAAACTCCTCAGGACTTGCAAACCAGAACAAGAACTGTAGTTGTTCTTTTTATGTCTTACATAACAACTTGGTATACTAGTTGCTAACCTTACAAAAAGCTATATACAGACCATCTCTCTTACGAGGAGAGGCTGAGAGACCTGGGCCTGTTTAGCCTGCAGAAGACTGAGAGGGGATCCTATCAATGCACAGAAACATGTTAGGAGGGGATGTCAAAAAGATGGGGCCAGACTCTTTTCGGTGGCGCCCAGCAACAAGACAAGGGACAACGGGCACAAACTGCAACACAGGATGTTCCATCTGAATATAAGGAAAACTTTCTTTACTTTGAGGGTGACAGAGCACTGGAACAGGCTGCCCAGAGAGGCTGTGGAGACTCATTCTCTGGAGATATTTGTAACCCATCTGGATGCAACTCTGTGCAACCTGCTCTAGGTGAACCTGCTTTAGCAGGGCGTTGGACTAGATGATCTCCAGAGGTTCCTTCCAACCCCAACCATTCTGTGATACACAAATATTTTCCCCACAAGAGTCCCTAAAAAAAAAAAAAGACTATGCTTCCTTCTTTTGTTTAGGTGGGCTGATGTTCAGAAGCACTGAACACCTGCAAGCATTCAGTTTCTACAGTCAAGCTAGAAGAACCTGTGCTCTAAAAGACAAAGAGGCAAATGGATTAGGTTGTATTCCTTCTGCATAAAGTCGACTGCAAAACATGACTGAAGAACAAAATAAACCTTTGAACAAAGTCTGCAGAAATCATGAGGAAACAGTAATTGTCACTATTGCATCCTTAAAAAATGATAGTTTTATACACTGGAATTAAAGAGTTTTAGCTAAAAACTATTGCAGTAAGTGTTAGAAGCCAGCTCTTCTACTCACCAAAGCAAATGCACTATATATGGAATACAGAAAAATATCTGTAAAAATGTCTCATCACTGCATCCCTTTTCCTTATTTTCTGCTACAGTGTGTTAAATTACACCACAAGGAGAAAGAAATACTTACAGAGGGAACATTTCTAACCAGTATCAAGTCATTGGTGGCTGATTTAAACAAGTTATTTTTTGTCCGTATCACTTCATTTTATGAATGTAAGGGTAGCATTCTTAAGAAGTGCACAGCATTAACAGAAGTTTCTCAGGCAAGTCCAAGTTTATCTTGCAGGGCTGCATCAGTGCTGTATTTTGGAATCCCAGCCTCAAGATACAATTAACACAAAAGACACAGATACTTGCCCATGCGCAAGGGCTGCTATGAAGGAAGCAGCGGGACAAGGCAGGCCCTTGCAGCACTTCTTTACATATCAATTAACACATAACCATTTCTTCTCAGGCAGTGTATCTCACCAACACATTTTAGATAAACATAGCTGCCTTTTTATGCAGAGGTGGCAGAGCACTGAACATTACTACACTGCTGCTACTACATTAAAAAAAAAGATGTTGAAAGTTTCATAGTGTCTATAGGAATAATACCTCAACCTGATATTACTTGGAAGGAAAATGGTAATTAATAAGCTGATGACAGTATAGATGTTTACAAAAATTGGACACTTTGCTAGCATAAAAATTATTGTTGAAAAGATATCAGTATTCTCACTTGTTACTCTAAACATTACGACCACAGGATGCTAGCTATCTGAGATTGTTATGGCACAGCTGCACCTGTATGGCTTTGTATGCTTCCATAAGGGAATAAATTAAAAAAATCACATACAACTTCAGAGTTGAAGTAGGTCTACTCAAAATTACAAAGTGCCATGAAACATAAGAGTACTTCTAGAGAGAGGTAAATGAAGGAGTGTGATTTCTGCTCTTAGATATCTATGTAGTCAAATTAAAAACGTGAATATATTATGAAAGAAAGTCCCAGCAGAAAGAGAATACAAAATCCTTTATCTGGCATTATGAGCTGGCTGACTAAAACACCACAGTATTTTACACCTTAGTGTCAGGCAAAACTTCTATACTGAAGAGCCTCTTGCTATGTAAAGTTCCCCTTCATGAGACAGATTAACGGAAATTTAGAGCTGTAACAAGACTAAAGCCAGACAGGGTAAAGTCTTCTGCAGTTGTCTTTTTTTTCCCCCTGCTTATAAAGAGTTCAAAAGAGTCAATACAATTTGAGTAACCCAGATTATATTTATTCCTTCCAAACATCAAAAGCATACAATTATTATTATTTTTCGCAAATGCATTTGGCTCACAAGAGTGGAAATGCTTATGGAATTTTATCAGAAATCAAAATTCTGTAAGCAGAACATAGAAAGGAAGATCATTTCCATGCATAATGGAAGCTTACTGCAGTTTGCAAATATTAAACATGACAAATTACCAGAAGGAGAAAACAAAAGTAGAAACATTTATTTGTTGAGCTGGGGCTTTAGTTGCGGAAGGCAAAACCCCCCCAAAAACAAACAAACACCCACCCACCCACCCCCAACAAAATCTTCAACTGCATTCTATGCAATTCCAAGCAAGTATTTCACAGAAAAATCTCCAAGTCTTGTCTCTGTTTAAATGTACTTCTATAGTAGCCTATACAGCTGAACATTTACAAAGTATCTGTCAAAAAAATCTACCCTCCCATGCATAACTGCCCTAAGGTGTTATGAGTTTAAATAATGAGTCAATCAAACCTACTAAATAATACACAAAAGCAGGCATGGCTGCAGATGTGGTTCTATATGCAGTTCTAGTACAGGGACTACTCGTATATACTACATAGAAAGCAGAGTGTAGCTCCCTAAAAAACCCTGTATTTACATAGCACTGTGTCTTAAGTGGGTATATATGACATATACATACACCTACCCACAAAATGCATCATCATTGCCAAGAACTGTATTTGACAATATTCTTCCTTTCTATACAGGGAGATTTCCTTCCACAGCAGAGCAAATACTGCCTTAGCTTTTGGGCTATAACACACACATTAAATGGCAATCAAAAATCCAGTATAATTACTGATCCCAAAAGCATAATGCAGCCACTGTGAAGTGTGACAAAACAGAACGATCAGACCTGACTTAGGAGATGGGGTACAACCTTTACCAGTGGCCACGAAGATGCAAGAGAGCAACAAGTGACAAGTCTCCACGCACAGGGGAGCCCGGACCCCTGACCATCCCCTCCTGGCACCCTACGCACAACTTCCCCAGGTACAGCAGCTGAATATTGGAACAAAACCCACTTTGGATTTACATGTGGAATAGGGATATAGACTTAAAAAGGAGTAAGATGTTCAGAAAACTGACGTTGCAAGGTGTAGTCAGGCCATCCTCCGAGAGCACACCGCACCCCTGCACACCCAGGCGAGCTCTGCTGTCCTGCTGCTTGTGCCCTGGCTTCTAGGGAGGGAGCCGGGCTGCAAGAGGCGAGCAGCAAGGTGCACCACCGCTGCCCGGCCTGGCCTTGCCTTCCCTCCCCCGCCCGACCACCAGCAGCGGCCCGCTCCGCCAGAGCTCCCTCCCGCCGCGCCCGCGCCGCCG
>JAVJGI010000050.1:76987719-77048011 GCA_035590275.1 Ibycter americanus | reverse complement strand
CCCCCAATCATTTTCCAGTTTGACCACTTAATCCAACTGTGTCAGAATTAAGACTGTAGAAGGAGCCTTAATTCTGCTCCCTAATGCATGGGAATAACAGCTGTCGTGCCCTAGGCAGGTTTCACACCACAAGGTTCTTCACAGTGACCTACTTCAAACAGGTAACACTCAATAGCAGCCCAGCCACAGGAGTGCCTTTGTGAAAGACTGTTGCTACCCCAAGAGCAAGTTAACAGCAAGAAACCTATTTCTTTAGGTTACTTTGTGGTCTGAGAGGTCAGTGGTGTGTCATCTGAAAGCTAACAATCTGCTCGTTCTCTTCTCAACTAATATCTAGGTACATTTCTAGTACTTCTTTAAGTATGTGGCCATACTTGTCATAAGATACTGACAGCAGAAGTGACATGAAGCATTGGATATATTAAAGATGCAATTAGCACCTAAGCATTAGGTTGTTCAATGTGAAGATAAAACTTTTTGTATGTCACATGCAAGGTACTGCTTTCTCCTTATATGGAAATTCTTCCTGCCTCTTCTGCCTCCCTCTCCCAAGACCAGTTGTGGAATAGCAACAAAGAAAGAACTAGGACAGGCTTACAATAAGCTTTCAGTATCAACTAAGATATTAAGTTTAAAAAAGTTCAGCTGAAATGTCCTTCTAGAAGGTGAGTTGTGAGCTTAATCCACAAGTCCCTTCCAGGCTATGTTGTAAGGGAAAACGTCTTAAGGTTTTTTAGTGTTAGCTTTTGCACTTCAAATTTAGACTTTTTTTAAGCTTGCTTCAGTTGGATTTCATTAGTTACAGCAGCAGAATACACTGCTTGAGACCAATGTAAAAAAGGAAGCGTGCACCTAAGTTCAGTCATGTTCTTTTAAGAAATATCTATATAAAATTTATTCATCAAGGTGGAGTTCATAGTATGTTTCTGATCACAATTCAGGTACAAGACAAGACAGCTCGTAGAAGTTGAAGATGCAGACTTTCCCAGGAGCTTACCTGACCTTTGCCTACACACCCCTTAAAAAAAAAACAAAACCCACCCCCAAACAAAACCCATTGTTTTTATGATAGCATCTTCCTGCTTTCCCAGAGCCTTGACATCTTAACAGTGAACGCATGAAAGAACTTCCAGCCTCATCTGCTGGCTCTGAGATGAGCCACAGCCCTGCATGAAAATTCTTTCTTTTGAATCCTGTTCTTCAGTAGACTGTACGGTGCTGAAGCATTTACTTAATCAGGTGAAAGACATCTTACAAACAAAATGGAACATGAGAAGTAGCACAAGATTTGTAAATAGATTTGAGTTCTCTTCTACTAGTAGAGATTATTTTTTGCCATTTCTGTTGTAGCACTTGATCTACAGAAGAAACTTGACTTATGCTTTTTGCACTTCTTAAAGGTGTACGAAGCATATACTTAAAGGCTTTTTGGAAGAGGGTGACTGCTGTCAGAAGCTGGGTTGTCCCCCTTTCACTCCTTCCGGCCCTCCCTCTGGCAAAATATTAATTCAAAACCCAGGGATTTCAAGAGATTTAAGACTTTAGAAGGTGTAAGAGTGATTTCAGAATTCCAACATTTGTTTCTAGGAAGCTAATATAGTACTGAAATTGAAGGTGCTGATTCTCAAACACTAGCTGGTGGTCATTTTGCCCACTGCTAGAAAAAATGGGACATTGTTGTTAGAAGTGACGTTTAGGGTTAAGCATTTCTAATGCAAACTAGGTAGTTGTTCTTTGACTTTAGCTTCATAGTAATAGGCATGGTAGAAGTTTACTAGATTAAGCCAGTAGAGATGCCTGCCATACTAGTTTGACAGAGCAGTGAAATACCCCCGTATTTGCTTCTACAGAGAGAGTGGTCATCAGAATGTTGTTTGAAAGACTGCAGCCGTTTTATGGTTGTTGCCTGTATTTCTACATGTAAAGAATTAGTTATCGGTGCCCATGTTGTCCCTGGAACCTGTTTTATCCCAGGAATAGGGAGTCGTAGAGCAATGGAGTCATAGTCACCCTTCCCTATAAAGGGGTCAAAATAGGGAAGGTAGCTCGTTAGTTCTCACTTTGGAGGCTGAGATTACATGGTCACGTTAATTTGTCATAAAGTTGCATTGCTGCCAGAAAGCATTCACCTGCCTTTCCACAGCTAGGTATTTTTCACTGCTTCCCTTGTGGGCACTGAATAACTTTTACAGTGACACCATGAATTGGGTCATCTGGCTGAAAACTAGGCAACCCACAAACAAAAATTTTTCACTGAAATTGATTTACTGACCAGGGCTCATATATGATCATTTACACTGGTGTGTGCTAGGTGGCCAAGGATGTGCTGGGAATCCCCACTTTCAGCAGAGCCACAAACGTACGCTAGTTTAAAAGAACTGTGAAATCATGGGCTAGGATGGGTATTCAGGAGACTGAACTACATCCCTGCACTCATCCCGCTGTTCACAGCAGAAGTGCCATTGGCAACACTCCGCTGCTCAGCTGTGCTCTGCAAAGGGAGGCAAAACATTTCATGGATGATCTAGTGTTTTCAAACTAATACCACTGCGTACCTGCTCTTTTTTCTTTTGTGGGTGCAACCGTAAGGGCAAAGAAACAGGTTTTCTTGATACAGGGCTCTGAATCTCTGCCTGTGGAAGATGTTGCCTGTCAAGTCTTTGTACTAACCTGACCCAGGTCAATAAATAAAGTTTATTGTCAATGAATACTTGCTTGAATAAGTAATTAGAGGAGGGAAAAGCTAGCCATTCCATTAGTATGCTTTTCATTACAGAAGCACATTATTTATAGGTGGTATAGCTTACATGGAGACATCTTAGAGGTCCGAAAGCCAGACAATAAGAAGTCAGCTTTAAAGCAGGAATTCATCTTCTAGATGTAACTTCTAGTGTGTAAAGAGAGGCTTATTTTTGCTCCTTAATATTTTTAGATTTGGTTAGAAGTTCATTAAAATACTTCAGGAGCTGCAGTCACCAAAGTAAAACCCTTTCTTCAGAAGAAAAATTGTTTTCAATCAAACTAAGAAGAGATAATTTCAGACCTAGGCAAGAATATGTATTTTGGTACAGCTTTTGGGCTCTTCTTGAATAGATATTGATAAATTTACAGCAGACCCTATCAGCGTAGAGTGCCTTCTTTTGGCAGAGCTCTAGGGGAAAGGAGCAAGTTGCTAGTTTTGATTACGTCCATAGGAATTTGAAAGAAATGGAAGAGCTAAGAAATCAGAGAACATATGTTAGTTTCCCTCCTAATCAGTTGAACTGCTTTTCAAGCAAGTAGTAGTAGAACCAAGAAGTGCTCTAACCTCAGAAGAGTTTTTGTATTGCTACCTTGCTGAAGTGTTTTCAATGTGTAACGGGGTGCTACAGACTGAGAGCTGAAGGTATGGATTTCAGTATTCACAGATAAGTATTGCTGTGTTGGAATTAGCATGAGCATGTTACATATGTCGAAAGTATACGTTGTCTTGTTAACAGCATAGTTATGGTGCTCATTATGTAATACCAATTGCAACACAAACAACCAAAATGCCTTTTAAATGTAGATCGTTTTCAGTGGCAGTCCAAGACATGAAGATGAGAAGTTAGAAAGAATGATTTAGTGATCAGACAGAAATCTTAGCATCTTGAAATCAGAAATTTGGAATGTAATTGCAGGAATACTCTGATAATTCATATCAAGAGATGATAGAAATGCAGGGGGCATTCTGGAATAGCAGGCTTATAAGGGTGACCTGGCCGTACACCTTAGTTACACCATGGGGCTGGACCACAGGAACTAGCGATGTTTTCCTCACCTTCATGGAAAAGCTAATCTGATTTGGTTCTGTTGTCCAGCCTGCAGTAGGAGGGAGAATGGTGGTGGGTAAATGTTACTGCTAATAAAGCATGAGGTTTTTATTCTCCCAGTACTTAATTTGCAGGATTCCCAAGAATGCAAATGCCAGAGTTTCACAGTGAGACTGACAAAATGTCTTATTCAGTTACTTTTCTTGAACGGTCTTGGAGAAATATTCAGATGTTACAGGAATCAGTAGGTAGCACAGAAACAGGTAGAAAACCATTACCTACTGAACAAAGGTGAATGAGTATGGAGCTTAAGAATGTTTCTGGCTTTGACTTGAACTTTTACAGTTACAATAAATGGAGTGCAGAGGGACCTGAGCAATCCCCAGTGGAGAACTAACACAAATTAATTCTTATTTCTTATGTAGTAGCTGTTATTGAAGGAGAAGTTGTCTGTTAGAAAGCATCTAATCTGTATGTGAATTTCCACTGAAAGAATCCACTTTAATTCATAGTAAATTTCTACATCTACAATCTACAGATTGTTACTTAAGTACTGCGTATTAGGTAAGAGGAAGGGGTGTGGAGGTTGGAAGAGGAGGGAGAGTAGTTGGTGGTGCAACTTCTGCCTCCTCTAGTGGATGGTGTGATCAGCTGGGCAGGTATCTCCATGCAGACGCCAGTGGATCCTCAGTAACTGCCTGGGGGCGAGCTCTGATTTGAGCAGTGGGCTAAGTACCTCAATGCAGATGGTTCCCTCTTGGCAGATGTTTTGTTTCATCTTGGTGGTGTCAGTTTCTAATTGTTCTGCTCCACGGTTCTCAGCAGCCAGTCAGAAATCTGTGCTGTGTATGGACCTGTGCTGCCAGCTCAGGATGCTGGAAGGACTCTGACCCAGATGAGATACGTGGTAGAGGAGTGCAAGGGTAGTTTTTTGGAGCAAGATTGTGCATGGTAAGAGAGTAAGGGGTAGTGGAAGCCTGGCTTGAGGTCCTGGTCTGTAGCATGAAGGTAACAAGTACATATTTAGGTCAAGTCCCAGGTGAAAGTGGAGGTGTGGGAAAGAGGGGAAATGCCAGGTTTTGAGAGCCGGAGCTGTGTGCTGCATTAGTAGTGGGGGATGGGCTTGAAATCCTACTTCAAAGAAGCACTAAGGATAGGTGAGGATGCAGGATGGTGTGTGGATGTTAGAGTGCAATAAAAGAATGGGGATGGTGAAGTTGGTCCATTGTACTTTGGTCCTTTTTTGATTGTGAGGTGGGCAGAAATTGTGGGTATCTTCTCTGTTAAATATTCTGTTGTTAAATATTAATACTTAAAACCTTTCCATAAAACCTATGCAAATATAATCAAAGAAAGGGAAAAGTAGTATAAAAAATAGGAATCTAATTTATATTTATAAAATAATACAAATTAAAGAAAAAATAAAAAGATTCATTTAAGGAAAAGAAAATTAAAAGATTAATTAAAGAAAAAATTAAAGAAAAGAAAACATTGTAGATGTACTTTACCTGGGCATATTCAAGTCACAGGCAGAGCTGTGAGTTGCTCCTGCTGTTAGAAGCGCTGGTGGGTGCTCCAGCAACTGTGACAACATATGTAACAAACTGAAGAGCCTGATACTATTAACATTTTTTTCAGCGTGAGTACAAGGCTGATCAAATTAATTCTAAACTGTCTCTTTGATAAAATACAGAGTTTGAATTCCTGTATTCTGTGGTATAAGGCCTCTTTTGTCATCCTTTAATCATATTCACAGATCTTCCCTGAGCTTTCTTCATGTTGTCACTATGCTTCTTGAAGGCTTTATGTAAGTACTAGACAGAGCATTTGAACAGTGATCATATCTGTGTCAAGTACAAAAATAAAATCTCCCTGCTCTTCCTTGATGTTGCTGTTTATGTATCAGCTGTTCTAACCAGTCTTCTGCTGAAAGTTTCTGTTCAACCAGTTGTTATATGACGTATGTCCCTGGTTTTTATCAAAGTTCAGCATCCCTGAAGTGCGTGCTCGGTAGTGTGTATATGGCATGCCACCTTTGTTTCTGGGTATGCATTTATGTTTTATTCTGTTGAATTGCACGTCACTGATCACCTTTTAACAAAACAATGCAGACTGTTCTGTGTTAGTAGCATGTCATCTCCATTATTTGTCAATCTCCTAGCCTTTGTTTTTACCTGCAAATTTTATCAATATATATTATCCATCCGGGTAATTTTATTTTATAAATAAAATAAAGTCAGATTGCATAAGGCCAATACCAGAACCTTGTGAGGCCCACTAGAAATCTCATATAACAAAATAACAATGCAGTAACCCTATTCTCTTGCTCAAGACTGCCGTTCCTACAGTGAAAGCTTTTGAATGGGCAGTGTGCTCCTGAATTGTTTCATTTCACACCTGTAATTTGAAATCAAATAGATGGTGGTATATATTTGTATTAAAACATCACACTGTAAACTCTAGGATCTGAAAACAGGCATGCGGTTGCTTTTCGAGTATCCTGTAAAATGCAGTGTAGGGTGGAGAGGTGGACAGGTAACCTTTAATCCCCACAGCTAAACCTATCAAAGCTTGTGAACCCAAGTCAAAGACACTTACTGATTGTTTATATTAAAAAATACGTCTTGGAACCTGTCTTGTCTTTTTTTTATATATACTATTTAAATATGCTAGAATGATTTTGTATCTAGTTTCTCAATCAAAGTGCTACGTGATAGGCTGTATATCTAAGGGTAACGTCATTATTGCTGTCTTTATCAGAAAAAACTTGAGGACTCCTCAAAAGTGTCTGAAAAGATGCATTAAATCCTTTTTGACTGTGATAAGTATAATACTCTTCTCCATTTAATAATTCAGTAATCAAACCTTGTATTAATTGTTTTGCTTGATGCTGGTTTGTAGCTGATGAGTCTCTGATTGCCCAGCTCATCCTGTTGAAATACTGAAACAACTTTATTTTACCTTTTTGGATTTTCTTGAGTATTCCAAGAACTATAGAAAAGGTACACTAAAGATCATATATAGGACTGAGTGGGATAATCCCTAGGATGGTATTACATTAAGACTTGTAATGTATGCAGATCCTTTGTGTATATTGAAAATCTAAGAAACTTAACAGAAATTCATGATTTAGAATTATTGTGCGGGTATGGTAATTTGAATGCATGTATATTTTTTTTTATTGCACTTCATCCTCAATTCAATTTTAGGTGTTCTGTGTAAATTATCATTAATAAATTGCTCACTCACATGCGTAGATTGAGTATTTGTGTATCTTGACTGCTGCTTAAGCCAGATCTGTTGGGCTTCCTAAATTCTTTTTGGAGAATGCGGTATCAGTAATGTAATAGCTGACTGGTGTAACTGTGTCAGCAGAAGTTTCCACAGATGTTTGAGCTGCTGGTGTAACTGATATTTGCATACTTCGAGTGTTTGCCAGTAAGTGTTCATTTCTTCCTGCAAACTGGTGTATCTGTATGCAAGTACTGCTACTTGATGTTTCTGATATTGCTGGTTTTGCATGGAAGTTAAGATGCTAATCCGATAATATCTTTTAACTGGGGTTTGACATGAGTTCTTGCTCCCAAACTATTTCAAAAAGAAGGCTATTTATTATGGCCACTTTCCCTTTCCTAGCATCTGACTGCAATTCCTTCCCTCTGTACTTTCAGTTGACATGTAACGATACAAACAGCTGGTTTATCTATTATTCATCGTAGAAGAAAGGAAACAAAAGAACAAAAAGTGGGAAATGAGGGGGGAGCTTTCTCAGGCAGTTCTGCTACTGGTGAAATAGAGTCTTTCTGTCAGCTCCACAGCTGCTTTCTGTTTCCTGTAATCATTTGCTCCTCACCACATTTAAATCTTCTTGCACCTTCAGCTGCACTGATCCAGCTGTTCTGAGGATGTGTTCTAGCTGTGTGGGATGAAGACAACCATTTTTAACTGGTTCTTTTTTCAAAATTGATTATTGGTTATGTCTGCAATGGATACGTCTTTGCCTGTATATGGGGTTTTGCCAGTGCAAATACATGTATCGAAGAACGCTCTTCATCCTCTTTATTATCAGTATGTCAGCAGAACTGTCTGCAAAGGTTTAAGCATTTAGTGTAAACTTAGCAAAAAATCAGTGTCAAAAAAGTGACTGTCAGAAAGATGATTATATGTTTATATATTCAGATCAAAACAAACACCACCATTTTTTTAAACTGAGTTTCCTAAACTCTGACTAAAACCAAAACCTGGTTTAGAAGGCATCTAATCCCATCTGGCACTTTGTTTGTGGGAGTCTGTTGATCTGACTAATTTATTTTCTTTTGCGTTTGTTTTATTCTGAAAAGCTTTTTTGTTAAGCTCTGCTGATGGCAATAATGGAACAGTTAACTGGACGACTAAGCAAGCCCACAGTTATATTATCAGCAGAATAAAGGCTGTTGGGAAGAATGGTGAGTTTAGGTTGTAAATTTAAATCCCATGTTGGTTCAGTCAAATCTGCTTTTAATACTACTCTTGCTCTTTCAGTCATGTCCTTGTTTTAGGAATAAGGTGCTATTTCAAGGTAAGTAATTTGGAAAATTTTACGTTTCTTCAATCTTTTAAACATCCACAGACCTGTGTGTCTTTGAGTCTTCCCCAACTTTCCTGTTCCTATAGCTTTGCTTGAAATAATGGCTGTGTGTATACCTAATATTGCACATTTTCTTACCATGGCTGGTTGCTTGGAGAGATATCTCTGCAGTTTGCTTAATACAATAACTTGTCTGTAACAATTTAAAAAAATCTATTCATGTAATATGTAAAAAGACTATTTTACTGTCATTTATGCAAGTACACATAGAATATTGTAACTAGTGTACACTAGGTGAGAAAACGCTTTGCACTGATTGCTCATCCAGGCAGGACATCTGGATTGGCTCCCAAATCAAGTTATTTCTGGGATTGTACTTCATCTGCTAAAAATCAATGGGGAGAGAAGCCACTGAAATTCCCAGAAAAAAATTCCAGGTAGATTTTTTGCTGAAGATTATCAACATACAGGTTTCAACCAACATGGAGATCTGAAATTTCTGAAGCCGGGGGTCATCTGTATCTGATAACAGACTCTGGGCTGGAGACTGATACAATCCTAGCTGAATTCCTCTCTGTGCCCATGTTCAAGACCTAGAAGAAGAATAATTGGGACAGTTTCTGTACATAATTCTAAAAGTGATGCTTGTTTTCCAACTTTCAGTTCCCCGTTAATCTACTTCTTTTCTAATCTCCAGAATTTCTAACCTTTCTGCACAGATATATCTTGGGTTCTACATTAAGTCCTCCAAGGGATCTGGAAACAAGAAAGAAGAAAACAGTGCTGTCGAGGTAGCTGGTAGTCTGTTTTTCTAGCAGAGATCTGTTGTGATCCTGTGTAGTGAAAACTTTTAATTTTCCATGGTTAGTTTCACAGAAGCCTTTCACAGTCCCCGAGATTTTAGTCTACCACAGGGAGTTTGCCCAGGCAATTCACGTCTGGCAGTCAGCTATATTAGATCAGTATCTAGAAGTTGATAAGTATATTCAGTTTCATCCCTAGATCACCTAAGATGATTATGCATCCATCTCCCATCTCAGGCAGTCTTATGAAAATAATCGTGGGTTTTAAAAGCTTCTGAAGAAAATAGCATTTCTCTTGTTTCATTATTGAAGAGCAGTGATTGCTGTAGTGGGCTGAAGACTCATCATTTTCCTTCAGATTTTGAAGAAACTTCATAGGGGAAAAAGAAGAGGGCTTCTCTGGCAAGAGGAGTGAGAACTTTCAGATTCTTAATCTCCATACTTATGTCATTACCATGTGTTTGTCATTATAAGATAAAATAGATTTGTATGGTTTTTTCCTTCTGAGAGGCATGTTTAGACTTTCACCAAAATCACTGTTTCATATCTGCATTAAATCCTTATTGGTGTGCTTGCTTCAGCAACAGAGAATGTCTCGTTACTGGGAATGGGCAGGCATTTAGTGGTGGCAATAGTTTTCTTCTAACAGACAAAAGAAATATGGTGGGGTTTTTTTCAGTAACTGCTGATTCTGCTGTCCTTCCTTTCTAAAACTATTGCTTGTGGAGAAAATATACATTACTTTTTCACTGTTCTACCTGTTTGAAATGGATTTTCGTTGTAGAGTCAAAGATTCAGAAATGGAAAAATGTTTTTTCTAGATATTTGACACATTTTCCGCCAGCCACCATATTTTTGTCAGCTTTTCTGCTCTATTAATGTTATAAATTTTCCAGCTTTTCTTGAAAGTATTCTAAAGGAAATTAATCAGTTGTCTTGCTTTATTTATAGCTCATTCACAGAAGTGAATGCAAAATTTTTGTGGGTCGTCAATTTACTAGTTTTAATTATACAAATCAAATATTTATGTTACTGTACTTAAATCTGCATAATAAAATCACAGTAACTGGTTTATTAACCACACAAAATTGTAATAAACTATTTAAATTTCAGGATCCATTTTAATTTTGTCTTTAAGGTAAAATTATTAGAAAGATACTGTCTTCAGTACTGTGTTAAAAGTGGTTTCGACAAGTGGGCAAAAAGCAACTGCTGTGGAATTTGATCAATAGTATATTCAGAGCTTGATACTATTAATTCTGCAATATCAGTCTTGAAGAGTGGGAAGTATGTAACTAAATGTAGAGGTCTGCATTACAAATCTCTGCATCTCCTCTCAGCTGTCTCTGCAGTCAGTGGAGATCTAGTCAGCGTAGTCAGGAATCTAGGACATGATTAATCTCGTTTTACAGGAGAAATCAAATTAATCAACCCCTAAAGTGTCTTGTTTCTTCTCCATTGACTATAAAAGGAGCCTGACTAACTCAGTGGTGGATGTTGTTTCTGTAGGCATCTAAAATTAGGTGAGAGAGATTCCATACTGAGTACGTGGTGCGAGGGATGGAATGTCTGTGATTAATGCCTAATTAGCAGTGGCTTTTTAAGCAGCTCTCTAGTAAGAAGGTTGGTATAATAAGGCTGGAGAAATTATACTAGGATTAGAAAATTACATGAGTTTGAGCCACATTTCAAGTATATCTTGCTTATTGATCCAAGTGTTGAAATTAGCCCTTTTGTCATCTAGGAGGTATGAGTTTGTTCCTATGAGTTTGTTACAATGACTCTGAAGGCACTTCCAGAGTCACTCTTCTCTATGACAGTACCCCCATGCTGTACAGCCTATAACCTTTGTTCAGAGATGTGACTTCTCATAAAGGTTCTTTCATTTGAGCAAGCAAGGCAGGTAGCTGTGTGTTTCTGCATCTGTGGCTGATCATCTTTATTTACCACTTGTGTAATCCTCATCTCACTGACAAAATTTATCAGCCATGTTTGATTCTTTCAGGGCACTGACTTAAAATTCAATAGTAATATGGAATATGACCTACATTTAGTCCTGTGAAGGCTCCACGAGAAACATGTATTAGATCAGTATTCTCCATTTATACTTAAATTTTAAAACTTGTTGATAAAGTAGTTATCCATTTAATGTATCTTAATGATTTTTTTGTTCTTCTGATTCATTAAAATGTGTATATAGTACTGCATCAAATAGGTTATACCTAAATAAGATTTGCCTTTATAGACTAAATTTGTAACTACATAAAAAATAGCATATTGCTTTTACATACGCTGGTTGTGCTGAATTAAGTTTCCTTTAGGTTTTTAATTCTCAGTCCTGTAAAATATAGCTTCGTCTTTTTTGTTTGGAATCAGTGACACCTGACTGGCCTACAACTACACATGCCTTTCTGTTTCATCCTTCGATACAAGCACAACATCTTCAGTAATGAGCTCTCTAACCAAATTTTTAGATGTACGTTATCTGAACCTGCTGGTCTAAGAAAGTATAGCTTTAAGAACTCATAGAAATACTCAACTGAAGTGAGTTGCTTTGTAATTTTCTGCACAAGAACTGCAAAATCTGCCTTTCCGTTCAGTGAGGAATCAGTACCATGGATTGGTAAGGTTCATCTGTATTCATCATGTTCTTTAGTAAGTAAAATAACAAGAAAAAATGATTGTATTATTTAATGTGTATTTATTCATGTAGTATTACAAATAAACTAACTATAAAATTACAGTAGTCTTCCTTTTTTTTTTTTTAATTGCAATAAAAATAAAGAACTTGTACAATTTCTGAAATCCTAATGTAGCGGTTTTGTTTATTGCAATGTTGGAAGGGATCCTATCGGGCAAAGAGAGGGTTTGCTCTGTGTTCTGTTCTTTCATCTATGCAACCTTTTAAAAATGTTATTAACAGGTGTCTAATATTTGTTGCTTCCCTTCTCCCAGATGCCCACATTGCTGTTGAAATGCATGCTGTATTATCTAAAGCATGTCTCATTTTTGCTTTTCTCTGTCTCTTGTCTTCCTTCTGCTTTCCAGTGTACACAATTCTGTCTAAGGTGCACTCTGATCGGAATGTATACCCTTCTGCTGGAGTTCTTTTTGTTCATGTTTTGGAGAGAGAGTACTTTAAGGGGGAATTTCCTCCTTACCCAAAGCCTGGTATGGGATGCTAAGATCTTCCATCTTATATGAAAATGTAGGGGGAAAAAATGTTTTAAAAAATTCAAGTCTATTTAGCATACCTTAGAGTTCAGCATATAATGTATGAAGAACAGTTTTTAGTTTATATTGAAATATCTTCAAATTAAATAAAATGTGTGGAGACACAATTTTAAAATGTTCTGGTTTGTGATCATAATTTGTGAAATGATGCATATAATTATGAATTGTGAAAAATGTGTGTAATAATTTGGGGAGGTATAATAACAAATATATATCTGAGATTAGGAAGTATACCTTTTCTTCACTTTTGCATTAAATAGGGAATTGTGGAAGTTTAATAATTATGTCTGTCAAAAATGCCATTTATCTGATCACTGTTTCAGACATAGTATGTATCAGGCTATATGAAGGAGCACTTTGAAAGCATATAGTAAACTTGAGACAAAATAGAAGATTAAATCAAATATGAGACTACGTAATGATGTTTTCTTTCATTTAAAACAATGTTTTCTTTCATTTAAAACAAATGCTCCTTTGGATTCAGCCTTCCTATATTTAGGAACGGTTTAATGTTAGTAAGCAGGTTTTTTTTGAGAAAGATCTGTGATTTCCTAGGTATGGTCTTTTGACATGCACTAAGTAGAACTGAAGGATTGATCCTTGGCAGGTTAGAATACATATAAGCAGTCTGGGCTGGTGGGGAAGAGAAAGAGAGAGCATTCTCCTGCACGTGCTTATTGACAATGAAAAGGAACAATAAATACATAAATATGTCCTATTTATATAACTCCTATTTTCCTATAGAAATAGGAAAAACGTGTAATACATGTACAGTGCACACATAATTAAAAATCCATTTCAGTAATAAGCTTTTGAATTGATTTAAAAGTACTGTTTTCAAAATTCACTTTAAGGAAAAAATAAGCTTCTGTTAGCATTAGTTAAATTTCGTGATGAATAAAACCAAGTGTTTTAAAAACTTCTCTTCCTTGAAAAAATAATGTTTTTCCTGATATGTATACCTGAGTCTTTATTTCATGTAACAGTGACTGGCAGGGAAGTTTTCCTCCGTCCCAGTTTTCTCCCAGTTTTGGCACATAGATGGAAGGAGCCTGGAAATTTCACTAATGATGGATTGTCTTTTGAACGCTTACAGCCCCAGGCTGTCTTGACATTCATGTGATTCAAAGGCAGTATGAATCTGATTTCAGATACTGCTGAAATTGCTGTACCTGTAGACAATCGTGATCATATCTGCAATTCACTGTAAGGCCAGATGTTACCATGGTCCTTTCGGTTTTGTCTGCTGTGCTAGATCATTAGCATGGCCTATCTTGATGAAGGGGAAAGCACAATGTATCACAGGTGGCTTTCAGAATTTCCCCCAAATAATTTGTGATGCTGGGAATTTTGTTATGAATGCAGTAGATTAGATTACTGAGATGTCCCAAGAGAGTTGTGAGGAAGGTTGTGTTACACTGTGGTGCTGGATTGGTGTGGTTCTGGTCCCTTTTACCCACAGCTGGATGTGTAAATGCATAGCTACAGACTAGTTATCCTTTGGCAACAGGTCTCAGTCTCTTTGTTCCTCTCTGGAGGAGACGACAGCTGTTCTTAAAAGGGCTCAGTTTCTGCCTTCTGTGCCAGCCTGCCTGTTATCTTCTCTTGTCACTTGTCCTACAGTGGCTGCTGTGGCCATCTCAAAGCTGAGTTGGAGGAGAGCAGTCCAGGGGTGTCTCTGCAGGCTCAGAACCGATTTGCCCGAGTTCTGTGCCTCAGCTGGATGTGCTCTTGCGTCAACAGTGAGGATCCAGTAGTGCTTAGGCATGCCAGACTTAACTTAAAAAAGCTAAAATAAACTGAAGTCAAATCCAGACATTTGTGAGAGTATTGCCAAGATCCCTGAGAACTGTTGTACTGGTTTTACTTGAGGGGCTTTCACAGATTGCATCTGGACTGTTGTATTTAGTAGCCATCAGTGAATCCATTTTGCAGGAATGTTTGGTCCTTTTTTGAATTAATTTGTTCTCTAAAGAAAAACTACTGCCAGGCTGTTCGTGCTGAAGACCTGTGTATATATTCTGATGCTAACAGAAGCTCTCAGGCATTGATGATTACACAGCCACTGTTATGGTAAGCCCTCCCAGGTGCATTGGGTCTCTGGAGCCATCATTAAAAACATGAAGAAGGTTTTTTTGGTAATTGAAGGACCGAGACCTTTGTGCTTTTGTCAGTAAGGAGGTTAGATGCCTCAGTCCTAGGTGGAACTGAGATCTAAAAATCAAACCTAGTAGTTAATCAGCATGAGCACTCAGTTAGCCAGGACGCTAAGAAGTACCAGTACATTCATCTCTGCAGCTGGCTACACTTTTCAGATATGAATTTCTTAATACTTACAAGTGCTAAGTAAGAGTTCACATATTCCTGATGCAGTAAAGGTTAGCAATTTTTTTTTTCTTTTTGGAAAAGTTTAGAAAATATAACTGGAAATCAGAATAAGACTTTGTAGTGGAAACATCAAAATCAAAGTATGTAGCATTTTCTTGCTAATATTCTAATAGAATTTTTCTTATCTAGGTGAAATAAGTAATGATCCTATAACGTTTAATACCAATTTAATGGGTTACCCTGACAGACCTGGATGGCTGCGCTATATTCAAAGGACACCATACAGTGATGGAGTGTTGTATGGCTCACCAACTGTAGAAAATGTGGGCAAACCAACCATCATTGAGGTATTTTCTTTCAAAAGTTCAAAAAGATGTATTTTGTTTTAGAGTGTAAGGTTCAGAATTGTAAACAAGTAGTGCCTCTTAGTTTTGAAAATTAATTACAATAATTTAACAAGATTATAAGCCAGGGACAGGGATGTGTGACATTAACATCTTCTCTGAGGTACCATTATGTCCTCTTTTGAGAGAAAGCCAAGTTGTATGATATTTCATGATTTACTTTTCAGGTATAACTAAATAGCAATAGCCAGTTAACCTTAATGTGCCTAGATGTAGTATCTCTTGATTCTTGCCGTTTGTCTTTCTAAGAGGCATTTCGTTTCAGTAAATCATGACTATATTAAAGTTTTATTCAGAGAACCGGCCAAAAAAACTTTGCAAACAACTTTACTTGAAGAATAACTGAATTCTGAACTTGTAACGTTCAAGCCTAAATACAGGCCAGACTTTTCCCCACTGGAAAATAGAGTATTCGGTGAATAAACAGGTTTTGGTTTGTTTGTTGGTTTTTTTAATTATCTTTAATCAGATATTTCCTGGTTCATTTTTCACATTTATTGATAGATTTTATTTTAATTAGCACTCATATGTATTTAATTCTATTCTAATAAGTGTAACAATGACAAACCCCACTACTTTATTTTTGACAACTAACTACCCCAGTGTTTAAAAGCACTAATTATTTGTTAAGCAGCAATTGAAAGGGAAAAAGGACTATATTCTCTGCCATGTATGTTATAAACAGCAGACTGAATCAGACACTGTGTCATTCACAGTGTTAATGAGAAATCTGCTCATTAACTTGTTCCAGCCATTTTGCTGCTTCAGCAGTGCTTTTGTCTTAACTTTTGATGAGTTTATTTTTTTTTCCTAAATTGCATTTGATATCATTTTTCTTCCTCAAGAGTGACATCGCTAAATGTATAAAGTTATACTGTAGATAATTTCACCCATGCTTAATTGTATATACATGATTCAGTTTTGATTTCAGCAGGACTAATCACATCTGTGAAATCAATCATGTGCAGAAGTACTGGCAGACTCCGCTTAGCTTTCTGTAGAGGAAACCATTATTTAAAGTGGCCCTTTTTTAAACAGCATGTGCTTTTAGATTCTAGGATCTATATCAAGATCTCCATTCTAAGCATGACCCCAAGCCTATATTTGAACTAAATCTTGCCTAGCATACACATTAATTCCTTGCAGACCCACTCTCAGATGTGGTGTTTGAATTAATTCTCTAGTACGTGAGGAGGGCAGGTTGCATTTGATCCACTTCCTAGTGCCATCTGAGAGGAGTGGTTACATATTCCTGGCCTGAATATAACTTTTATTGTGTCATAATTCCTGAGGTGATGTCATGGGTAGGTCAATTAATTGGAGGAGACCTCATGAGTAGAAAAGCTTAACATTATGCATAGCACTGCAGTAGAGCAGGTAACGTTCTTGAGCTCAAGCTCCTTTGAAAGCTGTGCAAAAGCAGTTTGTGTTTGAACGAAAATTCAGTACAGAGGCAATCTCCGCCACTGTCACTATTACTTGGTACAGGTGCGTGGTCCACACTGGCAGCTCTCACTGCTGGGGTGCAGACTCAAAGTGGGTACTGTTGTGCTCCTGTATAGAGTTGGTACAAGCAAAGAGTTAGGTTTTCTAAGTACTAATGTTTAAACTACTGTTGAAACAGCCCTTTGAAAAATTAACAGAATTGAGGATTGGAAAAATCTCAGGAATTTATTTTCTATTAATTTTATAACAAAGTTGTTACATTACGTAAGATGTAATTGTGCCTGGTAAGCTTTTCCCTCTACACTTAAATGAACCTGAAGAAGACATTCCAGATCATTTTTCCTTTTCATTTAAATCCCTTAAAAGAAGTGCAGTGTGTTACTTTTGTTTGTTTAATAACCAATGTCACAGTGCTGTGAAGCTGTTTGCTGAGAAGCAATGTAGTTCTGTCACTTGCCACTCAGAGGAGCCTCTCCTCTGTCCCTGAACTCAACGAACTAAAGTCTAAAATTAGGAAGAAAATTATTCTTCTTCAGTTTGTTTAATGAAAAATTTATCACCTTTCAGGGAAAAAAATAGTAGAGAAAATAATGCATAATTAGACTGATATCCAGCCTCATTCTGTATTTCTTACGAACAAGCACTTAATCATAGTACAGCTTTGGAGTACAGTCGCATCTGAGGAGCATTTCAGGCATCCTATACCTTTGAACTATGAGTGGTATCCTTATGTAATTTGATCATGAAGGTATAAGTTTCCAAATATAAGAGTCATTAATGTTGCATTTACCTAGTAGTTTTCAGTTCCCATACAGTTACAGATTCCAGGATTTTTTTAAAAAACTACTTGTGTTGGAGTAATGTCCGTGAATCCATTCATGGAGTATGACTTCAATGGTGCCAGAGCTAAAGCTAAACCACAATCCCAAAGACTAGAATTGCTAAAATCCCAACACTCTTTCCTTTAAATATCTCCATCTAATGTAGTTCCCTAGGAGCTATTAATGAATGTAGATCTTACAGTATTGGTGGAAGGGAGTTGGGTGGTGGATGGGGAAATGGAGAAACTGGTCTTTGGTTATGGTTGTCTTAGATTAAAGATCGCAGAAAAGAAAGAATATACGTGTATGGCCAAATACTTTAATCGGGACCAAAATATATTATTTTCACATACATCCCTTGGATAATTGTATTTGGCTATAGACTGGTCAAGAAAATTCCAGTATCCTGACTGAAGGTAGTACTGTGTCAAATACATTGACCTTGCCTTTCAAATTTCATATTAGTGAATGAATGTTCATACATTTCAAAATAAGGAGCATTTAAAAGGTGATAAGTATTTCTAAATTATCTATTTAATTTTCATTGATGTTTCATTTACCTGATTTTCGTATTTGCATTGTGGTTTTGCAATCATATCTTTTTCACTCTAGATTACTGCATATAACAGGCGTACTTTTGAGACAGCAAGACATAATTTGATCATTAATATAATGTCAGCAGAAGGTATGTACAGAAAATAGCTTGTTGTGCTTTGAACTGAATAAGCAGAACCATCTTATGGGCTCCTGTTCTTTTAAGGTAAAAAATACTGTAAAATAGTTGTCTGGTGTTCATTGCCCCAAATGCAGGGGCACAAAGGGGAAGTAAGAGAATATTGCCTGGTTTGATTCAATTTGTTATTTTTCTCCAGATTATTGCTGTCAGGTAGGACTGTTATCCCTCATTCATAAAAATAGTCTGTTTGCCTTTTTTTGATTGATTTATTTTTTGCCCTGTCTTTTCAAATGGGCCTTACATGAAGGATTTTACTGTCTTTCTGCCCATTGTTTAGTTTTCTTGGTTCTGTATGTTCTTTATGCAAAGGACAATTATATAGGCAGATTCAGAAAACAACAGATTATGGCATATAGACGGAAATTTGTGTCCTTAAAATTAGTTCTTTTCATCATATGTACATACTTAGTCTGGAGTACTGCAGGTTGGAATGCATTGTTGCTGCAGATCAGTTTTGACCCTCGAATTAGCATGAATGTAATTTTATCTCTTTAATGAAGATTTACCAGCTGAGACTCTTTTCCTCTAGACTGCTCTTTCATCTCCCAGTTGTTTCATAAATAGCCAGTGGTTTTCAGCTTAAGTAGTAGGTAATGGTACTAACTATTGAATTAAACATAATCACATTAGGTTCAAAATGAGCTAGTCCAAATATAAGATTATTGGAAAGGTGTATCAATCTTGAAGTTGTATTACATTAATCATTACTTCAAATTCTTTCTTATGAAGCCTTTAAGACAAAACTCTATCTTTTTCATCACAACTAGATTTTCCTTTACCATATCAAGCGGAGTTCTTCATAAGGAATATGAATGTAGAAGAAATGTTAGCAAGTGAAGTTCTTGGTGACTTTCTTGGAGCAGTGAAAAATGTATGGCAGCCAGAACGCTTGAATGCTATAAACATTACTTCAGCCCTTGACAGGGGAGGGAGAGTTCCGCTTCCTATTAATGACATGAAAGAGGGGTAAGTACATGTGTCAGTCTAATGTTTTTGCTTTAGCCTTCCCCCCACCCCCCCCACCCCTTACTGAAAAGCTTAATATTTTTTCAGGTTTTCTAGAAACTTTGCAATTACTGTTTTATGTTTTGGAATTAAATATGAAAAGTTTACTGATGATGTTCTGAGCCGCTGTTATACCATGGGTTTATCATGTTAGTTACCATTTCAACAGGTGACAGTTCCTATGTATTGATTTTACAATCCAAGGAATACTAATAAATTCCATTAATTATAAAACAGTTGATAGTAAATATGCTTATTTTGTAATTCCAGTCTTAATTCTGAGCAGTCATTTGGCATGCTTTTCAAGTATTTAATAGTTACCAATTGTCAAAACTCAAAATTTTGAAACAAGGTGCAATAGAGCAGAGGTTACAAAGGCACTTAGATTTCTAAGAGCATTTAGCAGGTAATTGTCATTTGTAGCTGTGCTCTTAGTGAAATGTAGTTATGTACTTCAGGAGCACTGTGGACTTTCATCTGAAAGTGATAAGCTGAGGGATGTGGGGAAATTATGTTACTGAGTGTAAAATGCAGGAATGTGCTATTTCCAGGTGTGATTCATAACCATAAATTCTGTTCTGAAATATGATACTTGACTCAGAAACTAATAAGGATTCAGTCTTTTCAAAATATGGTTGTGGTAGTGCTTTTTCCTGGCAAAAATAAAGATGCATAGTTATTTTTAGATATTTTAGGGTCAAATGATATCTAAGAGAGGGCTGAGGGTTCAAAATCTGAAATGTGTGCAGAAAATGTTGTTTTAGAGCTCTTTTGTCCATCTGGAGTTTCTGAGCACATCTAAAGAAGGAAAGTGACTTTGGTACTAGCCAGAGTAGTAGCAGAGACACTTAATACAAGTTGCTACATTTCAAACATTTAGTTAGATAATGCCTGATATACGAAATGGCAACCAGGACCTAATTTCTGTTTCAGGATCCACTGATACATCATTATCTGGTACAGCAGACTGTATTTTCCAGCAGCATTCTACACGTTCAAATACAAAAATTAATAATACAAGTAGCACAGTAGCTCTTATTTTATGTACTATAATGCTAAATGAAGTATTAAGTTTACGTTCAGCTTTCAGTATTCTGCCAATTTTGTTGGCAATGTATAGCTACAGTATGGAATCTTTTAGGAGAAGCTGGGCACTTTGGCATGTTCATATTAGTATTAGGTATAGAAATAACTAGCCTTCACCAATTTTTTTTTGAAAAAATGAGAAGAAACTCTGAAAATACTATGCTGAGCAAGACTGAAGTTTTCCTTGAGGCAAAATTACACTATTTTAATGCGATTTTCAAAAGTAGTGCTGATTTACTTACATGAGTAACCTACACTTGGAGCTCTAGGACTTCATAGAAATTGACAACTCTGATGGTAAGTAAACATTTACATTATGCAGCAAAATGGAATAGGTTGTAAATAAGTAGGTAGAAAAATCCTTTTGATTTCAGTCTGTTATTCATATGCTTAGATAAAGTATACTATCAAGAAAAATAATTTTTAAAAGTAGTTTTAGTCTTTAAAGCTCAGCTGAATGTTACTGTGAACAATAATAATGTTTGGAAGAATACTTCATCATCCTTTGGGGATCTGTGAGAGGTATCCTGACAGTCTGACACTCATCTCTTTCTGCAGCGTGTATGTTATGGTTGGGGCAGACGTTCCGTTCTCTTCGTGCTTACGAGAAGTGGAAAACCCACAAAATCAGCTGAGATGCAGTCAAGAGATGGAGCCTGTAATAACATGTGATAAAAAATTTCGTACTCAGTTCCATATTGACTGGTGTAAAATCTCCTTGGTGAGTTTTTTTTTTATTATTGCATAAAAATGATGTTTATAGAAGTACAATATTTTATAACAGACATGACTGACGTAAGAGTTTTGCCAGCCTGGCCAGACAACTCTGCCAAATTCCACTTTACTATGATTGATTAACCTTGTTTTCCATCTAGTAGACACTCTTTAAGGATTTTGCTACGTAGGCTAAATTCTATTAGAGTTGAGCATCAGTGAAACCACCATATTCATTTTCGTTAGCGGTGATGTATATGAATGGCCAGAGAACTCTAGGGCTTATAGAACTAAAAAATGAGATAGAAAAAGAAGAGTGTTGACTATGAATCAAAATAAATTGGAACATTCTTCTCAGTCAAATACAAGAAAAATGATAACTGAACGCTAGACTATTTGCCACGGAAGAAGTGCAATTCCTGAAGAGGCTTTTTAAGGTTATTTGTGTTTAGCTCTGGTAAGGAAAATCAAGAAATGATAAAGTATTGTAAGAGAACTTTGTAGGTAAGTTTGAACAAAGATGGTGAACGTACATAAAATGAACTTAAATGGTTGTTGAGCTGCTTCAGACATTATCCAAGAAGAAACTGAAGGGGAGATATGAAAGGCTTGTGTACAATGTAAAAAATGTATTACGTATGACAAAAGGTATTCATACACAAAATCGATTAGGTAACTTCCAACCCTTTCTTTCTATACACTATAAATTAGGAAAGCTGTTAGAAAGCTGGAAAATACTTGTTTTAAAAGAATATCCAGATTATTTACTGGGTTTTGGGTTTCTGTTGGGAAGTTGCAAAAGATACATGTGCTTACCAGCACGTGAAAAATAATAGAAGCCAGTCAGCCTTTATCAAGAACAAACTATGTCAAGTCTTTGATTTCCTTCTACAAGAAAGAACAGAGGTGCAGCAGCAGATGTCATTTCTTTTTGGTAAGGTTTTTTGATAGTCTCATAAGCAAGCTCAGGAACATGGCCCAGATGAAGCTAGGACCTAGTGGAGAGCTAGTTGGATAGCCATAAGCATAGCAGAATTATTAATAATTCCTTTCCATTCTTTGTTAATAAGTAGGATGATGGAATGTGCTTATTAAATTAAATTTGCAGTCCCTGTGAAACTGAAAGGATCTGCAGGTGCATTGAAGGACAGGATAGAGTTCAGAAAGGTCATCTTGAGAAACTGGAGAAACAGAAAACAGTGAATTTCAAAAGGAGTGGCAGAGGAATAGTACACTAATGCAAGAACTATCAACAGTACCTATGCAGAAAGAAGCACAGCTGGTTAAAAGTACATCTCTAGAAAAAAACATCCAATAGTAACAGTGGCTCATAAACTCATAAAAAAATTCATGAAGCAGCATTGTTGTGCTGTTTTGAGAAAAGCAGAGATCACCCTGGGATGTGTAACAGGAGCAGGCTCTCTGAGAAGCGTCACTTTCTGCAGCAGCCTATAATGGAACCTTCTTGAACTCAGCACTTCTTTTGGCAGCATGCCACAATAACTGAATTTAAACAATCTTAGGGGTGTTTACTGTTGCCAGCAGCACTGCAGCTGCATGTTGTTGTAACCTGGTGCATCAAAGGGAGAAGGGAGCCAAGCTTCCCTCTATCTAATCACAGTCTGCTTTTCACAAGATGAGGCGAGCAAAGGGGCAGGAGGTCCCTCAAGATCCACGGGCTGTGGGAGGGACTTGAGCCTCATTTCCCATAACCACAACATAGACCAGCGAGTGAAAATACAACCATCAAAATCCTCTTCCACCCGCTTTTGATGAGGTGACGTTGGTGGGTAGCATTTAAGTTTGTGGGTCCCAAGTTCTGCAAAGAGGGGCAGCATAATACATGCTTCCTCTTAACGCTTGCTTTTTGGTAGCTTGTTCACGCACCATGTTTGGGCTTCTGTCAGTCACATCAATAAGTGCATAAGTATTTTTTGTGCATTGCTTAGGGTTTGGGATTCAGCTAAGCAGCCAGGTGGAACTTGGTATACCTAATGTAAAAGATACTGCAGAATTAATGAGTGGAGAATACATAAATTAATTTGTGTCAAACTGTCTTGCACTTATTTTGTGTATATATATATGTGTATGCATTTGAAGCTCAACAAAACATTATTTCTAGCATTCCATGAAAACCTGTTCATCCGTTGCATAAGTTTTAATACAGCATTTTATGACTTAAAGTGTAAATTATAAAGAAAAGACCATCAGTTGCAAGATTTTTCAATGAACAGGCAAAAAGTCAAGCATGCAGGCAAATAGAATTTATTTTCATTAATGATTTGAAGAGAGTTTTAAAACTTACACTAAAACTGAATCTTAACAGTAATAGCTAACTGAAGATAACAAGAAAATGGGAGGTGGAAAATTGAGAACTCATGTGGCAAAGGCAGTCAATTAAACGTAGTAGGAAATTCAGTAGCAAAAAAAAGGTTGTGTTTCTAGGAACATTTGATACAGACATTAAAAAAAAAAGAAAAAAATAAAATTACTTGTGACCAGGAATGCAGCCTTCTGGAGGTTAGTTGAATTAGGAGGTAGAAAAACTTTGGAATTCTGGCTCTGATCAATTAAATGCGTATCTCATGTCAGGGTGCTTCCTGCATCGGGTGAGTGAGGGAGGCAACAGAGCTGCTGAGTCCTCAGCAGGTCAGTTCGTGCCTCTTTTTCGAGCACTGGATGTGAAGCTCAGTAGGAAGGAGGAGGGAGAAAATTGTAGGTACTCTGCTCTTCATCTTTACCACCTTTATACAAGAGAGGGCAGTATTGTTATTTAGGAAGACTAGTAAGAAATGGATTCATTCATCAAAAAGAAATACGTATCAGATAATTAGTTTGCAATAAAAAACGTTTACTGAATTTTTACTCAAATACTATTTGTGTGAGATATCCCTAAAATTAATCTGTAAAAAATAGCATCTCTGGTAGGCACAAAATAAAGTAATCATATTATAATATTACTTAACACATTCAACAAAATGTAAGGTTTTATTGTTTAGAAAAAAAAGTGATTGGATGAAATTGTATAGAATTTGTCAAATGTGTAATATAGTTTCTTTTATATGTTATGGTTGCTTAAATACTGCCTGTTTTTACATTGTTACTTTGTTGTATAATTGTCTTTTTTTTTTTTCTGGGTTATCAGGTTGACAATACAAAACAAGTTTCCACCTTTCAGGAAGTGATTCGTGGAGAGGGGATATTACCTGATGGTGGAGAATACAAGCCACCTTCTGATACACTGAAAAGCAGAGATTATTACTCGGATTTCCTAATTACACTGGCAGTGCCCTCGGCAATAGCACTGGTGCTTTTTCTAATACTTGCCTATATCATGTGCTGCCGACGGGAAGGAGTGTGAGTACTTTAACACACTAATAAGTAATGATAGATTTTTCTAAGATTATAATGCATAGAAGACTATTTGTTAGAAGGATTCCATTCAGTTCATTAAAAACATTTAAAACAGCCTAAAAGATACCCGCTTGAAATTTTGAGCTAATTCTCATCCGAGCACATACAATAATTTCCAAGAGAATGGATTTAGGGCCTTTAGTTGTTCTAGTTGAAAGGGTTAAAAATCTCAGCGCATGCACAAAACTCCACAAAATCTCCACATGTGCACAACTCTCCAAAATGCCCCAAATGAATAAAATACTAATAAAGGATCATTGGTTCAGGACAACGTTAAGTAATTTCTAAAATGCTAACTTTTATAAAATAAATCTGGTTGAGGAGATGAACTGAATTTAGACATATTATAAAAGAAAAACACATAAAAGGAAAGCAGCAAGTAACGTAACTTTTGCCATTTCTTACGCAAACTACAATTTCATTTTGTCACAGAATTTATTTTAGCCAGAAGCTTGTTCTTTAACTTGCATTTTCATTTCTCTGTGTGTGTGTCTGTGTGTGTCTGTCATCAGTATCACATCTCTATACGTGCGTTCATCAAGGCCTCATCATAAACCCAGTTGCAAATGCTGCCAAGTTGCATTTAGCAATAACCTTGTCAGCATTTCTACATCATGTACTATTTTCATCATCAGATAGATTTAATGTTCCAACTATCAATGCTATTATTTAATTCATAAATTTTGTTTTGTTTTTAGGGAAAAGAGAAACATGCAAACACCAGAGTAAGTGTCTTCTTTCCTGTTATTTTTCTTTTACCATTTAATTTTCATTCTCAGTAGCTTGTCATGCTTCATACATGTGTGTCATAATCTTCTTTCATTCTCTCTAATCCATGGTTTAATTCATAAATGTGAAAGCTGCTTTTAAATCAGTCTTGGCAAGGATAGAAGACCAGAATAAAAAGGGTTTGAAATTAACAACTGTTAATTCAAAATAAAATAGTGCTGTTAGAATAAATATGTAAATATGCAATTTATTCTCCTGGTTATTGGACTTCCCAGCCTATATCTTAAAGGCAGTGGACAGGAGAACAAATATCCTGGAAGGTATCCAGTGTCTGTACTACGGAGTGTTTTAAAATTTATCTGTAAGTTTTTATGTATCTACCACAAGAATCAGGAGTTAACCAAAACTTTTATTTTAACTGTAGCGAATAAATGGAACATTAGCCATAAATTGCACAGTCTTGGATCCTATGAAAAATACGTATGCAGACAGCAAAATCTAATGGAATAATTACTGCCTTAAAAATGAAATAAATTCAGTATTTATTAAATTAACTATGTAAAGGTTTACTTTAATTGCTGTATTATGGAGTCTATAGCATGCATCAAAGTCCTTGTATCTTTAAGAAAAATAATAATTGTAAAAGTCTATCCATTTTGATAGAGCACTTAAAACATATATTTACTATTTTATTTCCTTTTGACATAGCATCCAGTTGGTCCACCACAGTGCTATACAGAAATCAACCAAAGAGCTTCGTGACATGTCTAAAAATAGAGAGATAGCATGGCCTCTTTCAACGCTTCCTGTGTTTCACCCGGTTACTGGTGAGATTGTACCACCCCTTCACACAGACAGCTATGATAATACCAGTATGCCACTGATGCAAACACAGCTGTGAGTATTTAGATGTTATTTTTTAATACTTACTGTGTTGCATAATTTAACTACGGATTCTAGTGCTTGTCATCTGAAATGTGTTTATTACGGAGGTATTGGTAATGACTCTGTAGTTCAAGATTGCTCTGATGTTCGAATTTCAAGCAGAAAGAAAGGACTTCTGTTATAAAGTTAAATGGCTGTAGACTTGGCAAGAAGCTTTGCGTGGAACAGTTGCATTTCTGCATGTTTGGGAGAAAAACTACTTTTGATAGAGGAATTAATTAAAACTGTTCTATTTTAGACACCCTGCCTCTTGACCCATGTCTTTGGAGTTCTGGTATAAAACTACCACCAGGTTGGTGGTAGTTTCATACCAGAAAATCCAGACTTTGTGAGTACTTAGTACCTGTCAGACATAGTTTATGTTTTAAATGTTAACACTGAACAGAAGAGCATATTCCATTACACAGATAATAAATACAGACTTGCCAGTGAAAACACTTGGAGCTGTCAACCATTTCCATTGTTGCCAGCCTCTTTCCATGACAGAAACCAGAAGAGTATTAATTTCTATTCCTTAAAGTTCATTTATCATAACTTAATGAAACTATTGAGGCAGACCCATTCTGTGCTTTGCACACGTTTTAATTCAGACAAGTCAATAGTGCTGTAAAAAAAAAGACATTTCTAGAAAGGCTTGGTTGAGGTGTCTGGGGCTGAGCAGATCTGAGGCAGTAGTCTCAGAAGTGGCTGGCGCTGGTTTTTGGTGTCGTGCTATGATACTAGCTCCAGTCAGTAGCTTCTCAGCTGGCAGGTCTGCGTGGCCCCAGTGATACTGGTCCAGTGCCAGCACTAACTCAGCCCTAATTTACATGTGCTTGCCCTGAATTCCCTTCATAATGTAGATATGTGCTAGAAGAGTGTGTTCTTCCTGTCCCAAAGCTAAATTCTCCAGGAAGTACAGCTGTATAAATTATCCCTTGTACAACTGCTGCAAAGTGCTCCACCCTGTCTTTTACAGTTTCTTCTCTAGTCAGAATAGCAATTTTTTTATAATAACTGGAGTGCCAAAGGCTTTCTTGAGTTGTACGTAGAGTACTCGTCTACTTCACCTACGTTCCAACGCCTAATTCCTTTTTGTAAAAACAGCCTTAGTATCTGGTAGCTGTTAAAACAGACACTTAAGCAGGACACAAAAATGTTAACTTTGCCTTGGTAAGTAAACTGATCCAATTTGTAAAACTAGCTGACCATTCATTTATTTTACTGTCAATAACTGTTGCAAATACTGTCACTGTTCCTGTGTTCATAATTTACAAAAATCAAACTGTGCATAACATCAGAAACCTGCGGTGACTTTTGCTACCTCTGGCGTTTCACCGCATCTGAGCCTTTGAACCTAGATGACAAGTGGAATAATAGGAACGACCCCTTAACACTTTCTTCCTTTCATTGGTTTGGTTAACCTTTTGACAACTGTATTTGCATAGTGAAAATGGATTATTGCTTCATAAGCAAAAAAATGAAGTTTAAATACTGAACTTTCATGCATAATATATTTCAGACTTTGTATGGAAGCATTAAAGATATTAAATTGCTTTTTGTAGGAACCTGCCACATCAGACTCAGATTCCACAGCAGCAGAGTGCAGGTGAGTACCGAGAAAATATTGTAACTATTAAGTGACCAGTGTGGAGGAATCACTAGCCAAAACGCATACAGTCTATGGACAGTGGAAACCATTTTCAAATATAGTAAAGTATTACAGCGTTGTCATTCCAGGTATTTTTTTCCATACATCAGTGAAAGTTTTGGGATGGGATTGATTGAACAAGTAGGAGAAATGCTACGTTAGGACTCACCATGAGACGGTGGAATCTGGTACAGCTAAGTTAGAAACCTCCTCATATAAATAATTTTCTATTATAACATCAAGCTACAGCCAGATTCCTAAATGTGCTTACACTGTTCAGATTCTCTAAAACTCGATAGGAAATCAAAATTTCTAATTCCCACCCATACTAGTTAATCTCTGAAGAAGGAGCTCTTCATTGCTGTTACTGAACATAAAGAGTTGATACTGGGGAATCTGTGGTGAGGCATGTATCCATGCTGCAGGTTTCCTGTGTCTTATTCATCACTTCTACATCCTATATATAGGATATAGCCATGCGAAAGGGGATAAGGATCATACAAGGAAAAAGTAGAGGCCAAAGTAAACTTTTTGAATATTCAAAGAGGTATTTAGGCATTACTCTCTCTATATATATTTATGTATTGAACATAATATGGGAACTACAGCTCCAAGAGGAAGATTTGTTTTAACTTAGAGGGGAGTTACATAAGCAACTCTTTTTTTCATTCAAAATCCTTCTTCTTCATTACTGCTTTCGGGGATTAAAGGAGAATTTCGTATGACAACATTTCAAAGATTTGAGGCAAGTATATAATAGATGCTTCTGCCCATGTGGGTTTTTTTTATCTGGAAATTAAAAACACATTTATAAAAAACCCCAACTGACTGCAGTTCTGCTAGCTTTGCTATTTGTGTGCTTTATTATACATATACTGGAAACGGCAGATGACCCTGGTAGTCAAAGCCTCAATCCAAAGCCTCCAGCACTGGTTTGGGTTGACATTTAGGGTAGCTCTTAACGCTTGCTACTGCAGGCATTTAGAAGGCACAGTAAAAATGTCACACAGTTCAGCTCTTCTGTTTGTTATGAGAGTTCCAGTCTGTCTTGCAGTAAAAATCATCTGCTAGTACTGTGTGTTGACAGCAGTGAGAAATTTTTTAAAAGGTAAGAAATACAAGCTAGCATGGGTGTGTCGCTTGCAAGTTACACTGAAGAACTGCCATAAGAATAGATCTTAAAAATCCTCCTGTGTCTGTATTTTCTGTAGGATATTATTTTGGTAGAATACACCTGTTCTTTAATACTCATCACAGATGCTGCCTGTGACGAGCTCTCACAAATCAGAGAGTGGGAAAAAAATGTATTTGGGACAATGTTTCCTCCTCTTTTCTTGGTTTACAATGACACCTTCCTTTGTAACTCAGATGTGCAGATGACACTGCAAGCCCTTCCATGACGTGATGGCATGTGCCTCTTGCAGTTTATCTTCTAAAGGATATCTATGACTGATGTTGTCAGAAGGTTAGATTTTTAGAAAGTTATGACTTAAAACAAAATTCGGGTGCTCCTAAGATACTATTTTTTTTAGTACATCAGTACGAACTTACCAATCAATTTTCTTGATCTGTTCAAATAAGAAATCTCCAGAAACACTTAAGGCCAAAAAAAGTAGAGAACTAGATATTAATTCTTTAATGTTCTTCCTTTCCTACGGAAAATTCCCAATAATGTATTCAGGATTATTAACATACTATCAGTCACCACCATGAATAAGGAGACCTTTCTGTTTTAAAGCTTCAGTAGACCATACTTAGTAACTTGAAGAGCAGACTGTGCCTAATAACCACTAACCTCTTCAGGGACTATCTGAATCCCCAGTAAGAAACAATTGGTTTTTAACCTCTTACAAAAATGTGGACTTAATAGCCGAGGTAACACTTGACTGTTTCACAATGTTCATACAATTCTTTTAATTGTTTTATGTTTTATTTATGGTTTTAAAGTGACAACTCGGATATATCTAATGTTCATATTACACTGCTGAAAATTGCTACTTGTCTCTAATATGAAAAGTTACATTGGCAAAACTCATGAGGACTATTTTAAGGTGCTTAAATGAAAAAGTTTATAAGATACTCCTATAATGCAAAAGACAAACAGTGTATGTACACTTTATACTGCATTTTCCATTTTGAGTTTCGCAGCCTCCTTATGAAGTCTGTTAGATCCCAGATAGAAAGATAAATTCCCAGTTAAACAATCTTCTCCCAGATCTCTCCCTTCCCAGAAGAGCACAAGCGAAGCTTCTTCATGTGTATGTCATCTTTTGGTCCAGGTTGTACATGTAGTGTTTCTCCAATGCGGTTGTTGATAAAAGGACTAGTAAATCCTATTTATGTGCCATTCTATCAATTGGTAGTTCAGTATTGTGGAAGCATCATCTGCTGCTGATGGATTACACAAATTCTCATCTATTTGCAGGTAAATGGTATTCCTGAGGAAAGAAAACTAACAGAAGCAATGAATTTGTAATCGGAGAAGGCAGCAAATTGTCTTATTTCCTTATTTGTTCTGATTGATGCATGAGTTTTTCTGGTGTATATTGTGCATGCCCACAGTATTAAGATAATTTCAGTGCCAGAGAGTACAATCACTTCCATGTAACTAATGTACTTTATCCTTTTGTACTTTGGACATTTTTGACAATTTGTAAACACTGATAACTTTTTATATTTGTTACATTCAAAAAATAATCTTTCAAATATACGTATGAATAAATATCAAACTTTATTCTGTCCTGTGATCTCTCCTGAAAGTTTTAACAAGGAAATCAAAACTTTAAAATATGCACCAGGTTCAAAGGATTTCAGACTCTGTTCAATGGGATAATTGCCTTAGATTTGCACACCAAAAGCCGTAGTGTATAAGCATGAAAACTTGTGCAATGTGATGAGGCTCAGAAATAGTATTCCAAATTTATTAGGCATTAATTTTTTAGAGATTATCAAAACATAGTGAGAAAAGTTATTTTTGGGAAAAAAAACAAAACAAACAAAAAAACCCCCACCCCAAACAAAAAAAAACCACAACCGAACAAAACCCTAAAACTTTTCCTGTTGAAAATTGGATTTCTGTTCCTTTACCAGATATTACCCTATTTGAAAACTTGCAAGCAATGAAACATTTAAAATCTGTCCATTCATTCATCTGGTTTATGTTAGAAGAAACTATTATAAACTACAGGCAGAAATTAATGTCTGCAAATAAATAAGGGTAAATTTTGTTATGGTATATATGGGCTAACTTTTAACTCTTTAAAAATACTTGTTAAATATTTGTTATATTCCTGATGCCCCAATACAAGCTGATTTTTTGTATCCTCCACCTTCTTTGCTCCAAAAAGAACAAAAAGAATTGTGGGGGAACTAGCTATCCAATGAAGAAAGGATTATTTGTCAGCATCCTCAAAAGGAGTTGATTAAATACATACATACTTTCCTGGGAGGTGGCTACTTTGAGAGGCATTTGTCTGTGCAGCTGAAAGCTTAATAAGATGAACTTTGTTAAAAGGATGTGAACTGAGGTTTCCTTACTCTTCAATAGATGGTGATAAATTTATTTTCTGACACTTTTCTGTGTATTTTAAATGAATTATTCTGATGCTTCTTTAAATCCTGAATGCAGCATAGGACAGGACTTCAGGGTCTCCAGCTGTAACAGCTCACATTCAACAGTTCTTGGGGTTTTACCTTACCACATCATACATGACAAAGTGTCAGTTTTAAGCTGACACTTAGGCTTTGGGTTTTTTTCTGTAATATTTTCTCTTCCAGAAGCTGTACATTCATCAGGACACTGCATTGTAAGCAGAAAGCTGTCTGCTTTAAAATTGCTAAATGCTGGTTATATTTCCTTAGCTGAGGGTTCTGAGGTCTCTGCTAAGAGAAATTCTGAGTAATTGAGTAATTTTAAGTCTGAGGCTAAAAAGAAACTGTAAAATAAGGTTATTAGTGTTTGTAAAAAGACCAAAGTAGTCACTGGTTTTTTCTTTCTTTCTTTTCACAGTTATGACCATGTTCCTTCAAAACACAAAACCTTATTTTATGTTCATTTTTAAGTAAATAATGATGTGTTTATAGGCTTGGACCTGAATGCAGCACCTCAGCAGATACTTAAAACACGTCCTGAGCTGCTTTTAAAGACACGTTTTGTGCAACAAGTACGGTAACTACTGCAGCAAAGTATGTAAGTGGCGCTCAGTACTTTATAGGTACTTATATATTGTCAAGCCTTAAATGTCAGTTTGCAGGGCTGCCCTAAATGCCAAGCATTGCCACAGACCACACAAACAAGTGCATCTAACCATATGAGTAGTGCTGGGGGTTGTTACATTGCAAGAGGTAGCTCAAGCTATAGTCATGTAAGTTAAAAAACTACGTTTCTGAAACAGTTGGAATAAAGAGCCATTCCTACTTGCTTTCAAAGTGGCATGCATCACTCCTACATACCTCATCCAAAAGGTACCAGGGAAGAGATTTCATCAGCCAATGAGCCTCCTGAGACCCCTCCTTTTTTCCAGCAGCTTGGATGGTTATCAGTGGTGAAAAGTGACCTAGAAAACTGCACACTGAGATTTATAGTAAATTAAAAATTTATCCAAGCTGTGAAAAATTTGAGTACAATCAGCACTTGGTTTGTACTAGTTCCTATCATTTTCTGCTACTGTTTTCAAATGTACAAGCTGTCAGTGCTTTGAAACAGAAATGAATGGAATGGATTTTAAATAATGATTTTTAATGCAACGTAAGACTAAACTTTGTAAATAGTATTGGTTTTGAATCGTAATGATTTCTGATAACTTGAGGATGACATGACAATCAATTAACTACCAGTTGAGCTGCTCCCATCTTAGTTGTACTAATATGTAACAGTGCCAATATATTTAAGGAAATTTCTTAAACTGTTATGTACATGCATAAACAATCACTTTGTACCAGTGGGCCCTCCACCTATTCTGAAAAGAATCTAATGATATAGGTGACTTGGGTACTAAGCACACCTGAACTATTATGATTGAAAGCTTCATTTATTTCAGGTAAGTTTAATAACAAATTATTTATTTTTACTTATTAGAACAATTACTATGGAAGCATAGGTTTATAAAGCTGGCTAAGGACACTTAATGGCTAAAGAATTAGTAATAGTTAAACGTGCCAATAGTTAAAACAGTAAATTCACAGCCTCTTTTAATGATGTATGGTGACAGTATGAATGGATATTGTGTTGATTAAGTGACAGTTGCAACCAAATTAAATAGAACACACTACAGATGTCTTTGTAAATACATGCAATGTAAAATCTAATAAATAGGAAAACATTAAGTAGTGTTGTTGCCTGGTTATTTTACATAATGATGCCTCAACAACTTTGTGTTACAGTTGCTAATGTAACAGACGGTAATACTGGATGGTGAGCGTCTAAGAATCAAGGTGCAGCTGATTGTACAGCGTTTCTGTTTAACTGAGGGAGGTGCTGAAATAGGTGGTGTAATCAGAAAGGGTAGAGAGTATTTGCACCACTTAGTTCAGGTGCCCACATTAGATGGTATCTCCCTGATTATACAAAGAGCTTTGGGGACAGAAACTACCCCTCTGAGTCCTTTGCTTAAGGAGCCCCTTCTGTTCAGTGTTGGACTTCAGTACCTAAATTAAAAGCTAAATTTCTTAACCCAAACACATCTTAAGGATGGATTTCTTGATGTTGCCAGACTGCAGAAAAGCCAAGTCAGTTCCTCTGCTTTCACACAGAGCTCTGCTGCAGAATTTCTAGCTTGTAACCCAGGGAGGAAAAGTATTTGACACCTCCCCTGTGGAGTTCTGCTGAAGTCCCCTTACCTCCAAGGGTGGTTTTGGCTACTGGAGCTGTAATTTCATCAGACCTGGGACAGTGCAATTAGCTGCAGAAGAATCTTTCTTGCTGCACTGCATCTGAAATAATTTGTGATACAAGTGAGTATCTGCCCTTCATTTGAAGTAATAGTATCCAGAACATTACTCTGGGGAAAAGCAATACTGCTCTGTAATTTAAGGTAGGCATAATAGTGAACTGTACCCCAGCTAGAGTAAAGCAATAAAAGAAGTTTTTACTTAATTGATGTTGCTCCCATTACAAAAATAAGCATCCACAGCACATTTATTTAATGTTTAAATTACTTCATATTTTTACATAACCTGAAAAGAAAATATATTTATCCCACATACAGTCGTAGTAAACAAGTGCATTATTTCAAACATTAAAAATAAATCTTTTAACCAAGTCTGTACAACAGATAAATAAAATTATATCTAAAATACTCAAGTTGTGAAAAACAAAACAAAAATTATCTCTCAAACTCACAGTTCCCCATTGCTCCTAATACTGGCATAGATGACAGTTATGCATCCTATCCCCCCACTACAGTGTTCCCCTGTACCATTTCTTTCAGCCATGCAAATGTACTGATCGAGGAGTTTCGATCCAAACACTGGAAGTAATGCACACAAAGAATAAGTAGCTGAGTATCTTTTCATAGCTTCAAACAGCTGGCAGGCTTAGTAAAACTGCTAAACTTGGGGGAAGTGAATGATACTTTTTTTTTTTAATGATGAAACTATTCTCCACCAAAAAAAGAGCTGAAGCCATTCCTTTCACACAGTTTTTTTGCACTTATTGGTGGCTGCAAGTTTGAATTCAATTTTTTAACAGGGGTAAGATCAAACCATGTATGTGACAGTATGGTACAAACTGGGATTCCTATTGTTTACAATCATACATAATTGCACATATGCTTGGAAAACAGTATTGTGCTTGTGGTTTTGCCTGCTAACAAGGAATCCACAGAAGAATAAAACTAATAAAGCAGCTAGAGGTCAAACCAGCACTTGAACCAAAACAACAAACAGCAAAGAAATGACCATAACCTCACTAAGTGGAACATAAATTACAGCTTGTCACTTCCATGAAGGGCTGTTTCTTTTGATTTTACTTTTTATGCTAAAGGAAAAAGTAAAAAAGATGGGCGCAGCTAAAAAGGACAGGAAAAACAGGTTCCTCCGAACAGCTCCAATCTCATTTGTAATTCTGAGACTTGACCATCTGCATGCAACAAGATAACCACTCAGTCCTTCCTCCTCGTATCATCAACAGATTTACTTCCACCCTTGACTGGCATCCTTTGAAATGAAAATACTATTCCTGGATAGAATATGGCACCAGTTCCTTAATGAGACCTAGGTTCAAGGTCACCTGCAAACTCAGAGAGAGGTTTGAAGATCACCGTTGCCCTGTTCTCCCGTTTCCTTAAGATCTGGTAGAGTGGATATGATGGGATTTCATCTGAGTGGAAAAGGCTGGAGGTCTTCCAAGAATTCTTCATCTTGAACTGAGTCTGAAAATTATTCACCTGTTTGTTCACTGAGATGTTACAGAGAACTGCACATAGTTAAATGAATTAGTAGAAAATTTATGAAAAAGCAAACAATTTTTGGAAAAAAAATCAATTTTCTTTATAAATAAATTTCACCTCAATTTACCGTATTTGCTGAAAACATCTTAAATTTCTAAAAAAATCCCATAAAATATTATGTAAACTTGTATATAATCTTAAATTACTGAATTGGTGATGACTTTTTATTCCCATGTATAAAGGGTTTCATATAACATATACTATCTCCACCCAAAATACTCATTTCTAAACAAAAAACTACCACTTTGTTCAGAAAAATGCCCCCGTTTACCAGTAACTTCACGTTTCACATCCGCTAAAGGTGACCATTAACGAAGGATCACAAATTTGCTCTTTTCCATTCCTTGATGAGAATGATTACAGCATGTGTTATGTGTAGGCGGTACTCTAGTAACATCCGCTCTTCATTTGGCTGACCCACAGGGTAAAGTTAATTCTGTGATATGCCCATGATATTGCTAAACCATTTAACTTCACTTCTTCGTGTCACGTTTAAACAGATATGTAAACAGAAACATATATCCAGTAGAAAAGACTCATTTTCACATGCAATTCTGTACAGTGCATTCTTGTTTCTCAGATTATTTGAGAAGGCTATTTCCACACAAAATATGTACATTTGCACTATATACATTTTCCACACACTTAAATGTCTTCTTGTACCTCCAGTTGAGAATTTTTGTTTAGACAGACACAAAATAAACCTGAAGAAAGTTTCCAAGAATCTTTTCAAGTTAATGCCTTGACTGATCTTGCATTGCTGAGAAGAAGTGTAGTCCAGAAAAAAAACCAGCTATGCATAGCAACCTTTTCAGCAGAGTTGAGTTATCTTTAGGAACCACAATCTGTGCTAGATCATTAGTGATCTGAGAAATTTCATGTGCCACACACACAAATATAAAAGTGCTGACAAGGATGTTAAACATTGGATATCCAGGAATGAGCACCAAGATCCCCTTTGTGTCTGCTGCCAGCCAAATATGGTATTGGCAAATGAAAAGCTAAAAGAAAAAAAAAAAAGTGTGGTTAATAATACTTATATATTTTTTTTTACTTATATAAAAATATATAATTATTACTATTGCACCAACTGACACACCGTACTTCTGCCTAAGTCAGACATCTATGATTAAATAACATACTTTGAGAAGCTGTATTCCACATGTTTTTCTTTTACATTATGTCAGAACAGATGAGGAATACGCCTCCGTTCAGTAACTATAGCTCTGGTGAGGGACTGAACTAACATGCCTGCAAATGAAAGACAATGCTTCAACTGCTGATGAATGCAAAGATCCCTGGAGTTGATCAGGACCAGGAGTCAGAACAGTGAAAATGTGATCCTTTAAAAAAACAATAAATTAAAAATCATGGCCCACATATACATTTTATTGCAATGAGTTTCTTCTCTAAGTTCCTTTCCCTTTTTAAAATATATTTTAGTAATAAGATAAAATTAAACATTTAATATTATTAAACAGCAAATAAAATGGAAAGCAAGATAATTACTACTGATTCAAAATACACACCTAATGCAACAAGATAATATTTGGACTAAGAAGGGGTTTTTTTGTAAAGTTACATTGTTGATTAATGCAGGAAAGCTTTCTAGGGCAAACACTAGTCACTATAATTCATGCTGATTCTTCAACTGGCTTACATTTTTATCTTCCAACTGCATACACACCACAGCTTACTCCAGCATTAAATCCCCACTCTCACAACCCTGAACTCCCCCGCCCCCAAAACAGCAAAGAAATAAGTTTGCTACTGTAAGACTGCCATTTCAGTGATTTTTAAGTGTAGACAGAAGCTACAGTGCTAAAAGAGGTCAAATACAACAGCATGATATTAAGTATGATATTAAGTAAGCCAATAAATGTTTTCACTATTTATGTGTTACACTCCAATATTGATAATAAAACCACCTTACATTTCTAAGTTTCAATTCACTGCACTTCTCATCATTCTACTTACCTCTAAAGAAATTTTGCCAAACCAGGCAAAGAATGAGCTATACACAGATCTGACATATCCAGGAATGTTCCTGATGAGGATGAAAGCTAAAATCTTTAAAAAAAAAAAAAGTGACTGTGGATGACAAGCAGATTACACACACACACATAAAAGATTTATTCACTTTCACTGTCTGAAGTGAAGTACATCATGCATTAAATTTTCTTTATGATCTAGTAAATATATAAACCAAACAAAAATCCATGCCATTTATACCTAACAAATTAGGTCTTGAAATTGCAAATCTCTTACACATTCTTATAGCATAGCAAGTCACATTTACATCTTCAGCAGAATCACGGCCTTGATGCTGATAGGTATTACTATACACTTACTAGGCACTGTCACAAAACATGTTACACCATGCCAGCCTAAAATGAAAGTGGCCACAAATCTGAGTTAACCCTCAATTTTTAAAGAGAAGGTGTCAAGATGGACAAATTAATATTAAAAAATTAAGTGACATATGCTGTCACTCGAGAGTAGGACAAATTATTTAAAAAGAGGAAACAGAGGAAACAGAATCAGACAGCTGGGATATAGTGAGGCAAGGAACACAGTAAGAGGAAAATCTAAATTTAAGAAAACCACATGCATGCCCCTGTGGCCCACCCCCTTTGTGCCTAGAAGTGACTACAGGATCCCATAGGTTGCTTCCTACACTAATACCTCCCAAACACTCATGCTTCCCCACAGCTTTCTTCTTTTCCACTGCTATGCAATTAGTCAAAAGTTGGGTTTGGACTTAAGCAGTATATACGAAACCTACACTAAACACATCAAGGTTAATCAAAAGCATAATCACACTATGCAATTTCAGTGCTTAAAGGCAATGAGAAACAGCGTGCAAGGCAGTTAAACCCTTTTTCACTCAGACATTAAAGACTTTCAGAATGAAGCTCAGTATCTGACATTCCATGCTAAAGCAAAAATACATTTAAATTTTTTTTAAAAAGCCCTAACAAGAACAGACTAGATTCTATCACTGTAAGGAAGAGGATCATAATTATAATTACCTGCACCACAGAAACAGAAGGATGTAGTTCATTGCACTCCGTCTTGTTTTTACAGCTACTAGCCCAAATAGAGTAGGTCTAGAAGATATAAAAATCAGTCTGTGTAGCAGTTATATGTAACATTTAAAAATGAAGCACAAGGTAAGCTATTTTGAAGTGCCTTCAGCAGTAGTTGGTTCACTAAGATGTAGGACAGTAATAGAAAAAACTACATTGTGCTTAGTTTTGTGTGTCTCAAATTCTTCTTTGCAACTGATGAATACCACACTTACACATACCCTAAGATACATGCATACTGTTGGCAAATTTTTTTTATCACAAATAGACAAGCAATTAAGAGTGGAGATAAGAGCCGCATTATCTACCATATTATTTTTATAATCCAATTTTCTTGTAACCTTTGCAATGAACTGGAAGAGTGATGATGTTTTACAGTTTACTGAAAGGAAAAATATTTTAGTGAGTAGATAGGTAGGGCTGTGCACAAAAACACAGTTGAAATATCTTCAGATCAAGATTTGATTTTTTAAATCAATGTATTTTCTAAACAAGAACTTCAGAAAACTTATTCTTTAGAGATTTACAAACCTGATTATAGTAGTTATACTAAGTACGTACCAAAAAGGATACAACTGAAATAAATAATAAAACATTTGAAATTCTGTTGGAGAAGAGAGGGTCTCCCTTTCCTTCTGATATCATCTGATGTTTCTGCAATGCCAGATAAATAAAAGCAAACAGCATCCCATGAAAAACCACCTGTAAAAGACAAACAGAATGCAACGAATATTTCATGGCTTTTACAAGTACTTCAGGTACAAACTCTTAACAGAAACGCTACAGGATAAACTATTTTTAATACCAAAGCTTAGGTTTCAAAAGGTTCTTTCCCAGATTTACTGAAGTGAACAAAAATAGGCTTTCTACACTAGGTTGGCATAAGCTGCATTTTTAACTCAACTAAAAAACTACAAATAAAGTACTCTTACTAATGCTTCAGAGCATTAAAGACATGACAATGAAATTTCAAGAAGCTTTCAAGTACCTACTATCCCTTCTGCAATCTATGCCAGCATTGAGAAGGGCTTTCTCTGGGGAAAAACCAAGAGTCTCTGGCCTTCTCCCAAGTTGGCAGGTGAAAACATTCAAGAAGCACTGCTTCCCTCCCTCACAGACACAATTCTTAAACAGTGTTTTATGACCTTATGCCAAGTTCTCATTAGCTAGCAATACGATGCTGTTTCAGGCCCATGCGGTGCTTGTCTTCGGTATTTATTTTGAGACTTGCTCTTTAGCAGCATCACAGAATACGCACTGTTCACAAGCAACAGCACTCCAAGCCTGAAATGTTGCAACAGTGTGCGCTGCTGACGGGAGCAGCCCAGGATGAGCCAACTGTCTGCTTTGTGCATTTCAGCTACTGCAGACCAACAAATAAAGAAGTGTACAAGTGACCCCATTAAAGGCTACATTTAGTAAATAAATGCTCCCATCTTAGAAACTCCACTTACTTACCAGGAAGGCAAAAAAAAGAGACCAGTGTCTCCCTGTTCTACTTCCCCACACTGTAGGGTCAGTAACTAGAAAGAAAGCACTTTCCCACTGGAAAACCATTTAAAAATATGGGAAAGAATAGTCTGCTTTGAGCATCAAGACCCCGATTTTAACAGTGTTTCAGAGGTTACATTAAAACAAATATATCTTTAATTGATACAACATTCAAAAAATATTAAGAAAGCCACCACGATAATTTGCCTCGTATTTCAATAGCCTGAAGTGCTACAGGTGTTTACACTTCCACAGTAAAATTTTTGAGAAAAGACAAATCTCGGTCACCTTATGACTTTATTTTTTAAAAACAAACAAAGCAGGATCCAGCAGCAAGTAAATCAACACCCAAGAAAAGCTTTCACTGACATTTGCAGAAATAAGGTGGAAGCAGCTTACTCTTCTATTGAACAACACACTAGGACTAATTCCTGCTTTCTCTGGAGGAAAGGAAAACGACCCTCCCTCCTCCCCACATTAAAAAATACACTTAAAATACCATATAAATTCATGCAAATGTTACATACATAGCGATCCAACTTCCACCTAAACCACCATTCATAAACGTTCCCATTCAGTTCAAAACACTTGGACAGTGGCCAAAAAGAAAACACCTTCTCAAATGCACCCTGTAGAAAGTAGACATGGCAAAAGCATTAACAATGACGTCAGTCGTATTTACTAAATCAATATGCTGTCCTTTAATATTATCAAATCCCTATTTCACCAGCTATGTGTCATTACCAAAATAACAGGCTTCCTTAAAAGGCACTCCCCCCGCCAAAAGAAAAAACAGAAACCCAAAAATACTTCTTCAGATGAGAGAGGGTTTCAGTTCTGCTTCCCATAAAGGTATTGGCATGCCTTCCATTCTGTACTGCAGGCTTGAAAGAAGAGATCCACCGACTTGTTGGGATAACGAATGCATTCTCTACAGAAGACTGCAGTTCAACAGGCTTAAAACCAATGAGGGATTAAAAGCACACAATGCCCCCTGTAAAATCCTAGAGTGACAAACCCTGCCCTTATTTCTGTCAGCTACACTTACAGCATGCAGTAAGTTGCCAATTTAGCATGAAAACCAGTCTTTTGATGAGCTATTAAAGCCAACACCTGGTCTCTAAGAGAGACAGGTCTTCATGCCACCACCTATCACCAGATGTATCACCATATGCTAGCAAAAAATAACAACTTTAAGCACATTTAAAAAAAAAACCCACCCCAAAACCAAAGCATAGACCTTTGTATTTATTACATTTGTAGCAGTATACTAAAAACATGTCAAGCATTATAAACAAATGAGTAAGATACAAAATTGTGGTTTTTCCAGCATCCACACCAATTCAAATATGAAAAGAAACTGAAAGGTTCAATTTTTTTTATCTGTATTTATGATACAGGAGCAAATATACAAGTTATGAGTACATTAAAAAGTAGAGACAGGTAATATACTCTTAGGTTGTTAAGAATAAAAATAGTCAAAATTTACAAACCTGAGAATATGACAGAAAATATATACATGTCAGCAAGCAAATCAGTTTCAGCAGTAAACCAAAGTGCCATAAGCAATTCCCTGAGGAAGAAATAATCAGTATGCAATCATCAATTTTTCAGCAGCAAAACCCAGGACACATTAAATAATAACTGCCAATTATTTAGTTGTAGCTATGCTTAGTAACAGATACATTCACAAATAATTGTTCAAATGTTACCAGCAATATTTTATCACTATCTACATTTACATATCAAATATTACTTTAAGCAATTAAAATAAACATTCACAGCAATTAACAACTTATTAATCCTAAATTAAGCCTCATGTCTAAAACAGGGACAGCATACACACAGAAAGAATAGAATTTAGGTGTTCAAACAGAAACGCTATTTTAAAGCGCCTGCTTTCCCAAACACACTGCACAGGCAGTCCTTATTCTAGGTGAATGTAAATAAATAAATAAAACACAATGCCCACAGCTTGTGTCATGTGAAATAAGTAGAGCATATGTTAATAAACTTTGAGGTACCAGTTGTACTCCAAAGCTCAACTGCAGGTCAGTAAGGACAAGTATCTTGTTAAAAGCAGCCTAAGAAACTGCTCTTCAAAGCTGTCAACTGATACTAAGCTCTACCCAAGCCTCAGCACTGCAACAGAGATCATCTCCCTCTCTCGCCACACACATTGGCAGCTGTAAACACGGACATAAACAAGTGAAAGTTGTCATTGAAAAATTTTCTAGTTTCACAGTACACTGTTGCTCTGAAGTATACAAAATCATTTCTGTGCATCTGGAACAGAAGTGCCTTTGTAGAAAAAAAAAACCATAAAATTGGAGCTATTTGCCTTTGAGATATTTTGTAAAACTACTGTCTAATTATATTTTTGCAGCATCTATTCCTAGTATGCATTTAGTATATTTCATTGTCCTATCTGTAGACTATAAAATCTAGGTATTACTCCCATCAATAGGGAAAGAGGATCTAAGACTCCTAAGGTTTTAGTTCTCATTTAGGTGAATTAAATAACAAGCATTTACCAAATGATGACAGCTTTTCAATGAACTGCAATGCATAAAATAAACTGGGATTTCACTTCAATTTTTATTTAAAATATCTGCATCACAAGTCATACTTCTGATAGTTCACTTAATCTAAGATACTAAAATAACTAACCCCATGTTCTTATTTTACAGGACATGGCAGAACTGGTGCTCAAGATGGATGCAACATATTGGCAATGCAGAACGGGGAAGTTTAAATGCTCACTGTTCATGCTGTACCCATCAGTACGCTACAGCAACAGTCTTAGCTAGCTTAGATAGTGTAACCTATGTTTTTAGTTTGCATTCAGTAATATTACAACTCTTGATAAAACAAATTTCTGATGCTCAAAACCTATTAAAAGGTATTCTAATATGACTGTAACCAGAGACAGAGTTCAGTTACCAGCTGTTAAAATCTTCAGCTGACATATAGCTCACCTATGACAAACTGTGTTTCTGTGAACAGTTGTCTAACATACTTTGACTATGTTACGAAGAGACAGATCTACTAACAACACTATTTTCTGTATGGTTATCATTGTAGTAACAGGCAAATGTTTTATAGCAGAAAGAAGAAAAACACGTACCATTTGCTTTCTTCTGGACTATCTGAGGCCATACAGCTAAGGTGGCATAAATTATCATAAACCAGACAGTGACTAATGGTACGAAGTAGTAGAACTGGTAAGGTCGGTCCATCACTATGCACAGTACCACAACTAAGAAATTGAGACGAAATAAAACCTGGAGGGTGTCAGAGGAGAATACGTAAACTGGGAGGCAAAGCTGAGAGAGATGGAGAACATGTTTCTTTAGCACTAATAAGGAAAAAAATCTATGTATTTTACATCTCACATGCTGATTCTATTGCAGTTGAAACACAGATAAGTATCCGTGAGTAACATCAACAATGCAATGTAAGACTGCAGGCTGATTATGTAGTACAGGACCTGTCCTATGCTGGCCTAGGTAGAGATAGCAACAAAAATAGGGTAAAACAGAACTGACTGTTCCCCAGGCTGGGGACCGAGTATTCCAGTTGTTGGATGCTGTTAATGCCTCTCTGCTTTCACTCCCACAGCTACCTGGGCTATCTCAGTTAAAGCCAAGGTAATGTCAGTACCGTTGCTGCAGTTAGGCTGCAGACATACCTTTAACAAGCACCATGACAATGTAATACTTAAGAGCAATAAAAGATCAATTTTAAAAAGAATTTTTAAACTGCTACAGCACACACTGCAAAGTGTGGAGGGAAACCACAAAAACAGGTATGTTCTCCAGTACCATTATGGTGCAAAAATTCCTTTTCTTCATTAACAAATGTAGGCTTCAATACACTGTCTTTGGAAGACTGTGTGGATCATTATTTACATATTCCTGTATATTGTAAATTGCTACTGCAATGAAAACTCCATTGCTATATACTGGAAAATATTTGTCTTGATATTTTAAAGCCTAGATACTTAAATTTTTTACATTGTAAGTATCATTTATATGCTATATGTTTGTATTAGATAAACAATACCGATAAAACAGGTCAGATTACATAGAAACAACAGCCATTTTTAATGTGCAAAACTTGGTAAAGTAATCTGATACCACACTATTTCAGAAGTACAGATGTAATATGGATATTTTGCTATCTGAACAATTTTCTTTATAAAAACAGTAAGCAGAGATTCTTACCTGACACACTCTGTATACACCGAAGTCCCCTTTTATCCAAAAATATGAGAAGTGTCCATAACCTGTTTGGAACAGATACGCAGCAACCAGAACTCGAATGTGCATGTACACAGGCAAAAACTGTTGAGAAAAATAAAGTACCCTTTATAAATAGCCACGTAAATGCTTTTGGCTTCCCTTTTTACCCCCCTATTTTACGTTTTTTCTGCATTGTGATAGATCAGGTTTAAATGAGAAGCATTATGCTACATTTCCCTGTTTCTTACTAAGCTCTTCTGCTGCCCTAACCCTCTCTGATGTTGAAGTTAATTTCTTCTATTTATTGCTCTACACTTTCCACATTCTGTTACCAGTTAAGAGAGACTTAACACGGCTCTTTGAAAGCTTACCTTCAGCAGTTTCAAGTTCAGAACATAAAAAAGAAGTGTTGCTAGCCATTAATGTAATATTCTACATGGAGGAAACAAGTATTTTTTCCCGCTGGTCAAGTAATGCATAAAATGCTCTTATCAATTAAATCTACACTTACATAGAGAGAAAAACTAATTCTGGTTTTTGATTTTTCAAAACTACAGGAACAATAACATTAGTAATTCATTCTATTCAATTCTAATACACATTTGCACTATCTTTCTTTCAAAGTAACACCCAAATTGCATTCCCACTTAAAAAAAAAATATGAAATTCAAATCACTTACAGTGCTTGCTCCAGAGATATGATAAATCAAAATAACAAGTTGCATCCAGCCCTTCCATTCATCAGTCTGTTCTCTATTTAACACTTTAGTCTAATGCAAAACAAAACAAGAGTGTTGCTATTCCAAAATGTACAACGAACATCTACAAAACGAGGAGAAAAAGTTCAAAACAATAAACCACTTTATGGGAAAACAGGTCGCAATTGTAAAAGCCTTCTGTCTAGTGGACACAGGTCTACCAGATTTTGACATGATTAATACTCTTTTGTATCCAAGCTATCCCCACTTCCAATTTGACTGAGTGGCAATGGCTAAAAGTGCTTATATCCATATGCTTTCAAAAAACTTTCGCATCTAATTCCATGGAAATGCCATATTGCTGGTAAGCACATTTTTTGCAGATGAGTTTTACTGACTTTGAAAATTTAACTTTTAATATTTAGCAATTAGTCATTTACACTGAAACTGGGAAATAACGTTATAAGCCGGATGTCAACATAATCATTACCTCTTTGGTATTTTCGGTATAAAATACCCCCAAAACCAAGATATAGATGATTGGTACGAAGAAAGATGAATGCGTATAAAATTTATTTTCCTTCATGAAAAGATTTGCTCTGTCACATAGATAAAAATAGGTCATGATTAGACCAAGTTTGCAGAAGGAGTGTAAGAGCATCTCTAAAGTAGAAGCACTAGGAGTGCTGATGGCAGGTTTCTTCTCCTCTCCACTTTCCAGATCAGTGCATGATTTGTTCTTCCGATGATTATTCCGATGAATTACATTGATAATTAAATATCCAATAATGGACAAAGTAAAGAAACAGAAAGCTAACTTCTGTATCAGAGTGAGAGGAGGCTGAGGCTGGCAGCAGGAGCCATCAATGGGCTTCATTATCTTATTGCAGTAGACGTTCATAAGAATCATCGCATTCTGTTAAAGAAATAAGCAGGTTTGTCATTTAATCTCTAATAAAAAAGTTAACATTTTCATCGTAAGGAATTTTCTTCTAGATCATGCATTGACATAAAACATATGCAATTCTGCCTTATCATCACATAATTTCACAGTCCCCCATATAACTAGCTGCATTCAATAGTACAGTCAAAACACCTCTTCCAAACAGGAAACCCTTGCGCTTCTTGAGGTAAGCAAAACCACCTAATCCTATTTCTTAGAACAGAAGGGTTCTCTCTACTGGCTGTAAAAAGAGGTATAAACAGCTAAATGGACTATAAATGAAAAAAATCTAACAAACTTGGCTCCTAAAGGGGCACAGTAATGAAAGTTTCTAAAACAGGAGACTGAAACTTGTGGTGGGATGCTACTTAGTTTCTGAACTGAAACATGCAAAGGAGTGGAACTGAAGTGACACAGCCCAGGAGCTCTTTCACAAGAAGGGCAGATTGACAAAGCTCAAGAGGCGCTCACTGAATGCATGTACATATTGGTAGGTTGCAGATAAAGTAAGAAATAAAGTCAGTGGCACTCCATGCAACCAGGAAGGTGTGTATTGTGTGTTTCGTTACCCTTTTCATACTCCTTACTAAATAAAATTATATGGGCATATAGGGGAAAATTTAAGACCTATTCCTTAGCACTGCTTTACAAATCATTATCACCCTAACTCATTCATGCAGATGAAGGCACAAAGTTTGCACTCAGGATCTAAAAGATCTAGTGGATTAACAGCTGTTTTAAAATAGCTATGCACTAATGTGTTTACTATTATGTTTTTCAAACATCTTATGTAACTGACTGCCCTCCCACCTGTTGAGATTTTCTTAACAAAATTTCTTGAAGAATGTGCAGGTCCTCATTTCATTCATCTGCCATTTCAGAACATTCACTTAGAATCTTGTTTAACTATTATTATCGCTTGATGTTGACCAGCTATAAAAACACTTACTGTATCTCTGCTTGATTCCGGGAGATGCAGGCCATCTGCAGACTTCATGATAGTTTCTTGTGCTATCAATTTTGATACACTGAACACTTTAACTTTAGCTTTGGAATTTCGGGAACTGCTGTTCAGAATACGAACAGCTGCTTCATTATAAGCATCTATTTTCTCATTAGTGATCATTTTCCGACTTTCACTCAGCATATCTTCATAAACAGGATCTGAATTTGAAAGAACAAAGAATGAGCACAATTTACTTGACAAACACATTTGCTTAGCTCAAGTTGCACAGGCTATTTTCATGTAGTTTGTCACAATTGTTTAATGGTATAGAACAAACATACAGCGAGGAATGAGTGACTGTTGCAATAACCAGGGCAGTAACTAGAATTGTTTATGATGAAATGTTCTTATCACCATTCCCTAGTCATGCATATGTATTTATAGATTAGAAAGCTTTGAATAGACATAAATTCCTGTTTAATTTCCCCAAACCCATGAGAAGTGTATAATGCTGGAGTGCAGAGCTTCTTATGCCTTCTCTCAGCAATGGAATACCCCAGGGAAAGACCCCAAAGCCAAAGGACACAAGACAGGCAGCAGAATAGACACATGGGAAAAAAAAAAAAACCAACAAAACAAAAAACTCTCAAACCCTCTAGTTACTGCAGAAGAAGCCAGCTTCTCACTTCTTTAAGTCACAGTCCATATGCATATAGCACTTGCTCCTGTTGATTCTACTTTAACTAATGGCAGAATCTCAGTCTTTCAGAAAAACGGAACACCACTTAATTGCCTGCAGACTTCATGAATTATGTAAAGCTTAACACAAAGCTACATGGGGTTCTAGATCAAAAGGTCAGCTGGAATCAATAAACTGCTATGAGAAGCTGCAGATGTTTATAACTAGTGAAACAAACTCTATGCACCATAAGTTGATTTACTGTTGCTACCTCATGCCTACTTTTGGACAATCAATGTCAACACAACTCTGTGTACAGACTGCTTCTCCTCTTACCTGTTCCATTGAAGAGCTCAGATGTGACTTAAATGGACTGATCTTTATCAACAGAATGGTGAGACATGTCTGGCAGCTAATTGCTTCTGTTATAGATAAACATGGTTTTGAAAGTAATGCAAGAAGATTAATCTGTTGATTCAGATCTAGAACCATCTCTGATAGGAACTTAGATGTGACTGTAGAGGTACAGCTAGGTATATTGCTATCAGGGCTCAAAATCTGCCTATGTTTTTAATTGAGGTGATGACAACCTAAAATGCTACACTCTATGGCAGATAAATCAGGAGCACCTTCTACCTATGAACTCACTGTTCAGTGTCAGGGACATACTTCAGTTTTACTGAAGAAAAGCAAAAGAGAATGTTGATGCCATAATAAAAATCTCACAGATTCATTGTGAACCATGATTTTTGGTTCCTAATGTTAACTCATCAGTGCTCAGTGTACAGAAGCAAGTTTCATTCCACCGACTTAAATGCTCTATATTCTCAAGAGTATTTCTATTCATTTAGACACACAGAGAGGATGCACTTGTTGAACCTCTCCTATTATTTATGTAATCTGAAAATTTAATAGAACACCAACACAGGAATACAGCTGTTTTATGCACCTGTGTTCTTGACTCCCAGGAGCCATGTATGGAGCACAGCACAAGGGAGAACAGACCTGCCATACTGAGTCAGAGTTGAGAAAGCAAACTATTTTCCTGAGAGATCTTTAAAATCTCCATCACTAGTAACAGCTAGTTAGGTACCAGCTATTTAAGGCTGCAAGAAAGGCCAGACTGGAATTCAACCAACACCCTTTCTACTCTGCAAGTAACCAGTATGGACTAAGTTTTCCATATCCTACAAGATAATGATTCAACAGACAGTGACAGTACAAATTGTTACCTACTGTTCATTACTTTACCTTGTAAAACCCAGTAAACATCACTACTTTTTGCTAATTTTTCCAAAAGAGGTGCAATTGAAGTGATATTGATTTTATACTGTGCGAGGGCTTCGTTGCTGCCATTGTGAATTTTGATAGACCACTGGAGAAATAAAGAAAGAGATTCAAAACCTGTATGTCTGAGGACCCTCAAAAATAACCAATTCCATTAACCGATTCCATTACTCTGATAGTAGCTGTTTTTCATTATTTCTATAAAGCTAGATTATTTCTTTAGTCTTTGCTTTTAAAGTGCTAAAAAATTTCTTTTGGACTGAGCAGATGTCTAGACAGAAAATTACACTCAAACAGACCATTTAAATGCAGAGTATATAATATTCAACTTAACATTTATTTGATTTTTCATTAACTAAATGATGCAAGGTGTTTTAATTAAAAGCCCCTTGACTTTGAACAATGATGAAGTAGCAAAGCCAGTCACATTATAGAAAAATCATAGCCAATTCGGTTGATTTTGCTCTAGGAAAACTGACCACAACAAGAGATGCATGCAAGCAAAACTTGATGGTGGCACTGAGTTCCAATATTTCCATCTGTTTTGCAGATATCCGCAAAGAAAAGAAAAAAAAGAGCTATTTTAATTTCTGACTTAATCTTCTACATGAAATGACTGGGAGAATGCTGTAACCACCCAAGAATTTCTCCTAACTTCTGAAAAGAATTTCCCACACCGTAGGAAAAACAGATCTAGCATTTTTTTTAAAGGTATTACTGTATCTATACTGATTCAGTAAAAAATCTGTAAAAAAAACCTTCAGCCTGAATGTAGTGAACTCTCTAGTTATTTCTAGATATCTACATAAAAACTGTGATGTAAGCCAAGTACACTGATCAATCCACTTCCTAAGAATATTATTGAATACAAATTAATACTTCATGAAACCAAGTGACATGCAGCTGCTCTGAGAACTCACATTCTGGGAAAAAAAAAAGCAGTTTCTCCCAGCAGCTATATCTTTACTTATGAAATACCTACAGTATTTAAACAGACATTTAAAGAAGCATATTCTATTCAACAGGAAGTCAGGAACTAATAGGCAGAGCACTGTAGTGACATTCTCAAAGCATCTCCTTTTCCCAAAATAAGCAAGCAACTGAGTTTTGTACTAGCTGGAGCTCCTCCAGCTTGTAAGACTTTACTTCTATTTATAAACTGTTATGCAGTTGACATCTTAAGACAGACCTGTCCAGATCAATGTAGCATGACCAAACCGAGAGCTAAGTTAAAGACACAGGTAAGTTTCAAAATGCTGTTAAGTCCAAGGGCACACAACAGTTTAATCTAGTAGCAGGTTACCACACTAGTGCTAGCCATGGTAATGCTGCTGACGCATCAGATTTTTGAAGCACTTTTATTTTTCTGCAAGTCACTTAAAATAGGGGATATTTATCTTTGGCCAACTCTAGATATCATTATTAATGTTTTGTGTAAATATATTTAAATGTATATAAATGTATTACAAAGAGCTGAGCATCACATGTATCTAATGTTAGTTTGTACATCCTGCTGTCCACAAAGGACAACAAGCTATGGCTAATGCATATATAAGAGTAAAAGGAATTATTTAGCTATGAGTCCTGAAGTTTTGCAACCTGACCTGCATGCCAGACAACTATTCATATATCATGGCATTTTCTGTGTGAAATACAATGACTCATGCTAGCAAGACACGCTACATTCCCAGAATGAGCAGAGATATTCCAGGCTTACTAAGATTTCTAAAGCTCAAATATTTATGTGGATCTTACAGAGGAAGAAAATTTAGGGGGTTCACCTGTAAAGAAACAGAGAATTTCTGATCCCTCAGGGAATGTGTGGAGATCTGCATACACATATGACCTTCCCCTAAAATTGGGGGAATTCACCCTAGACTGGCGTGCCCAGGAGCTTCCAGCTTGGTAGAATACCTGAACTGTCTCTAAACCAAACTGCTTTCAAAGGATTTTGTTGAAAATGGAACACATTTTTTCCCGTCCACGTTTAAGCTGGTATGAAAATATAATAGCTAATTCCTTTCAAATTCCAGTTCCAAAATACTTGGAAGTAAGGAACATTAAATGTGGAATTAATGAGACAAGAAGTTGTTCGACTCCTGACTCCCAATACCAGACAAAAGGGGGGCTGTTGAATTCTGTCCCTGGAAGTTTTAAAGAACTGGTTGACTCTTGTCAAGCACAACACAGATATAACTGATCCTGCCTTGAGGCAAACTGATGGGTTCGGAGACCTCTTCAAGGTCCTCATCAGTCCTGTTCTCTGTGATGCTACAGCCCATAGCAGTGGTGGAAACTTCCAGTGGAACAAGATTCCAGAAGTGCAATCTCTTTGGTTGTTGAATTATTCATGTAAAATTCAGTGTTTTGCCCATGTAAATCTAACAGAAATATGTGTGCTCAGAAAGAGCATTCCAGATTGGGTCATACTCAAAAGCAGTATTTCGTGACTGAAAAGAGTTTATTAAAAATGCATCTCAGTTAGTATGTAAGTACTTTTATTAAACTTCCTTAATGAATAAGATTTTAACAAAGCTACTTTATTAGCTAAGTTCAAGCTAATCAATGCTTATCAACCAGTATTGCTGCCAAAAAGCAAGTAGCATACATCGCACAGCTACAATAAAATATACCTGATATTTTAGAACTACTTGTTATAACAGCAAAATCATTGAGAGTGTATTTTTTATTATAAATAGGGTTTAACAACTTCATCATGTAATCAACTTGAGAGCATAAAATTTGTCCTACTAGAACTTCCTTCTTTACTAAAATGCCCCACATATGTACAACTTACCGTGGCAGCTCCTGCTACAATTATATGAGGTTTTGCCACAGAACCCTAAGATGAAAGTAAAAAGGAAGTAATTTTAAAATATTCACAAATTATACTTATTATTATACTAAGCAGGTTAATTAAGACTCTTATCTTAATTAACTGTGACTCAACTTGTCCATCAGTTAATGGTTACAAAAGAATAGATTGCAGATACATTACAGAGAACACGAACTTGTGAAATACCAAAATTTTCATATAACAAAATCTGCAAAAGTGCAATGTATCAATAAACACTTATAATCGTATCAATTTAGCAGCATAAACTGTCTTTAAAATCTACCTGAACATCTTCTCCTAAGGTCAAATAAACTGTAGATCATACTATTGAAGTACTGTTTCTCTCAGTGCCTCTCAGTATTGTCAAACATCTGCTTGTGCTGTTGTACTGTCTCAAGTGACCAGTTTTTGCCCTAGAAGTCTGAAAGTTATGCCTAGGACAAGGAACAGAATATGTACTCGAACAGAAGAGCAAAAGAAAACAAACAGCGCTGATCACCTCAGTACCAGTTTTGCCTTGGCACAGCAAGGGTTTAGCAGCTCTCAATTTTTTGTAGTAATCACAGAAAAACAAATAACAACTTCAGCTATCTTGATGGAAGGTGGTGTGCAAGAATGACCAGTTGGGTAGGAAAAGAATCACCAGGGCCATTACAAAATTAACTCCAGGCTATTTAAAGTTCAACAAAGGAAGAAACAAGAAAAATTCAGTTGTCAATCTGTAAACATGTTGTTACCAGAATTACATACAAAATTTTAGACTGAATTACATGACAACCTGTATCATAACTGAAACGTGAAATAATCATTATGTAATTTGAGGGACATACTGAAAAAGAAAAATCAAGGCATTCTTGACTTCCCAAATTGCCTTTGTCCTTCAGTTTGGAACACTCAAATGAACAATAATATAAAGTCATAGAATATCTCAAGTTGGAAGGGACCCATAAGGATCAAAAATGTCTGGTCACATAAAAGCAGAGCCACTGCAGACAGAGAGGAAGTGAAACACCAAATCAGAGTAAAATCCTGTTTTTTGGCCCAAGTGAAGCCATCCTTGGGAGACCAAGAAATGCCCAGAAACATATATATCAGTAAACATTCGCCTTTCACTATTTTGATGTCAAATTTCAGATCTCTGGTACATAACTGACTGAATATATGTGATATGCTGCAGTTGCTGGACTTCTAGTAATTATAGTTGTGTGTATGAAAAAAACAGAAAGGTAGCAGTCCTCAGTCAGTTGCTGTATTTTCCAAAAATAGCCAGTTTTTAAAAACAAACCTCAGTCCAAGATTTGATACGTTGCCTCATAGAGCCATTAACTTCTGGATACCATAGAAAATCCTGTAAAACAAATGCAAGTTTACTCTGTAAGCTTAAAGACAAGCAGTAGACTAATAACAAAAATTCAAAAAAACAAACTAATTGCCATCAATTCAACTGTGAAGGAAAAACACTTGGCCCACAGTGAGATTTCCTTCATAGTTAGCATGAAAAGCCCAACATTTCGCCCTTGCATGGGAAACAAAAGGCAAAGGAAAAGAAACAGGAAAAAAAAACCCCACCACAAAACTTTGTCCCCATGAAAAAAGAAGACATTTTTATTTGTAGTTCAGGAGTTGGGATTTCACCAAGAAGGTAATTTTTTAGCTTCTGCCAAATGGAATGTCCTTGGGTTTCCAATGTGATCTGGGATAAAACCAAGCTCAGATCTGTAACTTATTAGAACTTGCTTTCTGCTCAATTTCCCTGTTTTTACCATCAGGTTTTCTTCATCCCAGAACTTAATATGATTGATAGCAGGAAATTATAACTTTCAAACAAAAAGAAAACCTAACAACTTACTGTACAACTTCATATATTATCAGCTGTTTAAATCTAATAGTGCCACGGCCATTAAATGCATTACCTACTGACATTTTTTTAGCTGTCAGTAGTGCCCAACCTTCATCTACAAGGACAGTTTAGACTTTGGCTAGTGCTATTGTGTCTCCCAGGTAAAGGCATGACTTCCTAGCATCTAGTTGCTCCTCAGGTGCAGAACTATCGAATGCACTACAAATACATACTAAAGTGAAATGGCAGGGATTACATATGCAGAAACCATTGTGCGGTAACTTTATAATGCAGAATGCAGAAACACTACCAGCAGAGAGGAAATCTCTATCTTCCACCTGCACAGACCCAAAGATTTTGGTAGTTCACTTGAGTACCGTCAATTCACTATGTGGCAGGAATCTGTACAGCCCTCTGCAGTGGCTGAAGGACAGAAGGGTCAGTATGATGACTAGAAAGGGCAAAATTAAATTCTCCACTTGTTCCCAGTGATTTTCTGTTTTGTTGGTCAAGTATTTTCCACATTGAGATTACTGGGTCACAGCTGTTCTGAATGTGAAAATTCAGCTACCATGCCAATAATTTCAACAGCAGTAAGGCATCAAATCAAGAAAGCAGCAGAGTAGAAACATATTCTTAACAACGCAGACATCTCCCAAAATCCCAAACCTGTCATCTCAAATCTTGGTGGTTAGAAACCTACCAAGGCTTAAGGAGTTTTGAAGATGTAGTTCTGTGTCAGGCTATGCCAACATAAATCACATTTCATCAGCCCCTTTCTTTGTCCTGCCTTGTTTTGTGCCCCTTCTTTTCCAGCACTCAGATAAACGTATGACAAGCCACATCAGACCTGACCAAAACTGAATCCTACAAGGTAAGGTTTTGGCTGAATCAACTCCTAATTGATACAGTCCAAAGCTGTATCAGGGCTAGTTATAGCACAAACACAAGAATATACTGTGAAGGGCAACAGAGTGGGACAGCACAGGCTTAAACTGCCACGGGCTCGCACCCTAAAATGTTATTCTGCACCCTAAATCTTAACCATGTACACAAACAGGTACTGAAAACTCACTTGCAGACAAGTCAGCAAATATACTGCTTCTTGGGTTTTCATGAACAGAGAATGAGTTGTTTGCAGGGCATAAACAAATACATGACTAGCAGAATCCCAGCACTGCTGACAGCTGTCATGGGAAGCAAAGCAAGCTATTGAGGACACCCTTTCCACTGCCAGCGCAGAGGAGAACAGAGTCCTTCATAAAACCTACCCTCAAGTACTTTGTTTCATTTTTTTAAATATCCACATTATAATCAACATTGTGGTTACTTCTCCATGCAAAAACAGTTGAAGGAATCTTGGGATAGCACAGAGAGCTCAATGGCAAGTATGACAATTACCACTCCAAGTAAGTTAGCCCCAGATACATATTCTTCCAGCAGTGGAAGAGTAAACTTCCTGGAAAAAGCTATTCTTAGGAATATATTCTGACAAAAAGAAAAATTATACACACTTCCAGAGCTTATGCCCAAAGCTAACACAGAATAAAAGTACTCAAAGCCAAAGCCTCTCAAAGCATCTTATTCAAAATATAGTATGTTAAGATAAACTCTGGTATATTTTGTAGAAAATTTTACAAAGAACGTCAATGGTCTAAAGCTTCTTTTGACTTTTACAGCACCTGTGGAAATTTGAAAAATCCAGCTCTGACTGCAATTTGGATTACATTGTATGAAATAATAGTATGATTATGGCTTGCAATTTAATGCTAGATAAAAAACTTACCACTTTAATTGAAGCAGATTTATCTTCAAACGGGATATTTCCATGCTGCCAAAAAAACCAAAACAATAAAACCAAAGACAAACTTTCAGAATGAAAAAAAAAAAAACCCCAAAACCTTACATTTGTATGTTAATTTGCTCTCACCCAAAGGTTTATCTTCAGTAGAATGGATTTTTCTTGTGTGAACTTGTCAGTATAGTCATGCAAAATGTTTATGTTGCTTGATAAAAACAAGCTACTTGCACAAAGGGTTATTTTTCTTGGAAGCAATCTATCCAACAGTCTGAAATGCTTTCTGTTTACAGAAAGCTCTGCTACAAAGGTATAAAGTATTTTCCTAAATCTAGCCTCCCAAAATGGGAAAAACTTAGACTTTTTTCTCTTTCTTTTCTTGTATTTCCTTTCCCCTAGCCTTCCTTTTCACCTGCCATCTTCTTTGCACAAAACAACCAACACAGTTTTAATTAAAGAATAAAAGAAAATAATCTCAGGCAGAAATAAAGCCTGGAATGCATTATTAAATTTGTTGAGTGAGACTGTAAGAAATCAGAAAGTAGTTAGATGCTGCGCACACAATCCTCCTTCAAAATATTACTTAATACAGTATTAGTTTCAGTCCTGGTCCAAAAGAACAAGTATATTTCTTTTCCACAAACTGAGATCTTGATTCCATAAATACTTGACAAAAGACACCTCTTGACTCAAAATCAATTATAGCACTCTATCATCTCACCATAACTTCTGGGCAGCAACTGTGACCTAACCAGAAGACTAGGAAAACCAGAGTTATTCAATCAATCAAACATCTTGTTTTGACAAGTGAAATTGACTGCATGTTGTCTGCTGGGCAAGCTACCAGCTTGCACTTCTAAATGATAGAATTACCAATTAATCGGCAAATCTGATGTACAGTTGAAAGTGAAATGTGTCTCTCCCCTCGTATACGTACATAAATCCATGAAGGGATACGCCTAAGAAGCATGATACAGCAAAACAAATTACTATTCTGTTCAATAAATGATACAGCTAAATCTTTTCTTACTGCTTCCATCCAGCGAGCTGCAGTTTACATTCTTCACCTTATAAAATTTAGACAGCTCTTCAGCAGCAATGAAAAGGAAGGTAAGACCAGAAGCTATTTTTAGTTTCAGCTTCAAGTTAGACCTGGAAAACTGTCATTGCCCCAAGGATTTTTATGAACGGATTAGATCAGCAATCTAACTGACACTTAAAATGACAAATTATAAGCCGTGAATTACTACTATTTAAAAACACACAAAGGAGCAGTCATTGTCTCATCAAGAAACCAAATATGAAGCATAAGTTGCTATGGGATAAATCACCTTCATTAATTTATTCCCAGAATGCCACAAGCTTTCTCTCAAGCTTCCTAGTTCACTTAGATTCCCAATCATCTCATCTGTACCCAAACAATTATCTTGGTCTAATCTTGTTCTTCTGCAAAAGACACTTCTGTGGTTCTCCTTCCTGATGGCTATGCCAACAAATGGTATAATTTCCTGCTTTTCTGAAGTTTAGAGAAGAGTTATGAGGTAAATTAGGAAGAAACAAACAAAAACATAATCAAAATAAACTATCTCACCTTATTTCCTTCTTCTTTCACTTGAGGATTTATGAGTTTTATAAATGAATAGAACAGCTGTCGAATTCTAGAATCTCCTATAAACACAATATGCTTGTCTATGAGGCAATTTTTTGCTTCACTGTAAAACAAAACCGCAACATTCACGTTACAGGAAATGTATCTTTGGGGAAAAAGTCTTTAGGAGATCTACAGAGTAATATAGATAATTCTAGCCATTATATCCAGCTCTAAGGAACGGTAAATCTTTTTTTAAACACACTAAATTAATAGAAAGTTTAGTGTAATTTGCATAGAAATGAAAATGAACTGTTCTGCTAATGTGATTAGGCAAACAACCAAGCAGGCTTTCCTATTCTGTGGTGCTACACAGTAGTTTCAAAATGGTAATATACAGCATAATTCTATTTTTTAGATATTTTTTTTTTAAGTTCTCTTACTAGCAGGTGAAAAAAAGTGACAGGTAGTTTTATTGGGGATTTTTTTTTACTTGTGATTTTACACATAAGGTCAGCATTTTCCCTTTCAGCAATCTGAGAGTGACATATGAAGCTATGCAGTCTCTTGCAGTATCTTGTGGCTCTCTATAACATGTATCAGTACTACTATCACCAACATTTATTTTTATTTTTATATATAAATACAACAACAGTAAACACCATAGAACACAGTTAACATACAAGGAAAAGACTTCCTTCTGATAAATGTTGTAGATTTTTCAAAGCCTGGAGAATCAGCTATGAAGTACAAAATAGGTGACACTGCAATTACTACAGCTGCAGTCAAACGACAATGACTCTTCTTTCCAAGCAGATGAACAGAAGACAAGGGTTTCCTTACCTATTTTTATACTTATGCATCATACAACTGTGGGGTTGCCATACTTTTTCTCCAAGAAATCTCCCACTGGACAGAAGATACTCACATGTATCGCCACCTTTAAATGTTATATTAAGATTAGAATTCAGACACATGAAAGTTAAAACATAACCCCATTGCTATTAAAAAAAATAATCTGACAATATTTGAAAGACAGGAATTGAAATAACCAACAGCAGTAAACAAATTTAACTTCTTCTAAGAACATCTTCCACAAGTTCCTGCAAATTGCCTTCTCGCTTATTATACCACACTTCTCTGTAAATCACTCCCCTATCCAAAAATGTTAGTGATCTTGTTTCTGCTGTCAGAGAGATATTGTGACCTAGAATGGCACTTCCATCAAAAGATGCCAATTCACTGTACTATCTACTATCCAGAATACACTAATACGAAATTAAAGAATACAAGAGTTCAATATAATAAACTTCTACACAGAATCACCATACACAGCATCTTGTATAGAACATGAATCTCAACATGAGATTTACGAGAAAACCTATTGTATCTCCTTGCTTAAGACATAGCGGTCACCTTAGAATAGGTGAAATTACATGCTGGGTTAATACACAAAATGAAAAACATTTACACAGGAATTTGCTGATCATTATGAACTGCAGGCACCTTTTCCAGTCAAGAAGTTTTACACTAATTAAGATTAATCACTTTACAGGTGGTGATGTTTCAGGTCACTTTAAGTTCATACAAATGAAATACCTCAGTTATGAAATCAGTGGCTCTTATCTCCCAGCAAACTCCTTGTCAGATTCTGCTGCCTTATAACTGAACACAACTGAACACCATTCACAGCAAGAGAAGCTGCCCTCCCAACATTTTTGTCATACTTGGCATTTCAGAGCACTGACAAACAGGGAAATAAGTGGTGGTTAATGAAATGGCAGGTGCCTGTGCTAGCTTGTGCAGTATAGCAGCCAAAACTCTTAGTTCTCTCTTATTTCACAAGTCTAGCTCTCTCCTGCTTAGGGTGCTTGAAGAACATCTCGGGTATCTCTGGAAGTGTTCAAGACCAGGCTGGATGGGGCTTTGAGCAACCTGGTCTAGTGGAAGGTGTCCCTGCCCACGGCAGGGGGGTGGGAACTAGGTGAGTTTTAAGGTCCCTTCAACCAAACCATTCTACAATACTATGATACAGAAGTACAGACAGTGCAGCTCATGTATGCTGCTTTCTGAAAAAGACTATCAAATTAGCTTGGAAGAAGCAAGAAGTGGCAGCTTCTACCTCTACTTCCTCCTTGAAACTCCTCCTGCCTGTTCTCAGGAAAATCAGAAAAAGGCACTGTAGAACAGCTTGTATTATAACTGTTACTTCTTGGCTTGTATATCCAATCAAATCCAGCAGCAGTAACACAATCAAGTAGTATTATTTACCATGATCCAAGGCTCCTCATTCCCTTATTTCAAAATCCAACTCCAACAACCAGACTTATTTTCTCTTCTGGAACTTCAATTACTTACCACTGCTATTGCATCACAACTACTGAAAAAGCTGGAATAACATGAAGAATTATAACAGTCTTCAAAAAAAGTCTGGATAAATATCTCTGTATTGGTTCTCTGTGAGCAACCCACACAACATACTCGTAACATGCAAGATAAACTGGCTTTATTAAAACTGTAATTTTTTACTCCGTCTCTCAGTTTTGGGAGCTCTTGGTCAGGCAGATTTTGAAACATAGAAGAAACAAAGTGTTAAAAATTTAAATAAAACATATACATACAGTCATAAGCTCCTGTTTTTAATCATCAATAAGAGCCTATTAATCACCCCAGGGTAGTTCAGGAATTCCCTCAAATTGACCAGTAACCTCTCAAACAAAACCTTGAGATACCACAAATCAAATTGACGCTTCCTTCCTAATCGCAATGCACATGTACTACCCATGCCAAACTGGTTAATTACTGCACAGCAGCAATGGGATGCGGCAAAGGGCCACACACAGAGGGCCACATGCTTCTGAACATTTAAAGGAGCTCTCATGAAAGTATGCTGAGACCACGGACGTAAGCTGAACTCAAGGTTTCCAGAAAGGTAGTTTCTGTAACTCTCCTATTTTTCAGCCATTACAGGTCACTCCCAGTCAGCAACATCATCTTTTTTTCCAGTCTGTCCCTGTCATTATTCAGTACAGTGCCATTTCTGAACAGATGACAGAAAAGGTCTTCCAGCAGCAGTTTATCAGAGCCTTTCTGCTCCTCTTTCAACCATTGCTACTTACAAGACAGCTATTGATCCTGTTGTCAAAACTTCTGCAGAAGTAGCTCAGAACACAGCAGCTGACACGGAAAGCTGAATCTTTACCTACTTTTTAAATAATTGATACAGCTCAGATCTGCTGGACAGACATCTTTCTAGTAGAAATCATAAATTTGAAATGATCATAGTTTCATTTTTTCTTAATAATTTAAAATAAAATCCTGTTTCTATACTTTGGCTTTCAAGCAGCATAATTTCCTTGGTTCTCAACATGCACACTTATGTAAACTATTATTCTGAGTAAGTTGCATAAAAATGAAACTCATAAATAATAAAAAACATTATCAAACTCATGTTGCTTGTGAGTAGATTATGAGAATAGGTGACTTACTGCTACAAAGCCCTCTGCTTTGTGGATGATGACAATTCGAAGATATATCAGAGTGATGTAAAAGTGAACTATGTAAAAGAAAATCCACCGCTAATTAAATTCCCTCTTGTTGCAGCACTACAAAACTATTATGCTGCAACAAGGCTTTCCCACACAAGGTTCCAAAAGTTCATCTACTGTCCGTGCCGTTTCTTCATCCTCTTCAGGCCAGTCCACCCCGCTTCTCGCCTCTGCTGCATCTGGGTTCCTGGCTTCTCCTCCAGC
>JAVJGI010000050.1:76926432-76975377 GCA_035590275.1 Ibycter americanus | reverse complement strand
TTAAATTATTAAATTGTTCTTATCTCAACCCTCAAGTTTTACATTCCTTTCTGATTCTCCTCCCCACCCCTCCGGGTTGGGGGGGAGTGAACAAGTGGCTGCATGGTGCTGGGTTGCCGGCTGGGGTTAAACCATGACAGTGCTGTTGAGTAGTCTATGCATTTAAACTCTGAATTACTTAGATCCAATATGAAATGCTCAACTACAATGAAACATTGTATTGTAAGGTTTTTTTCAGCTTGAAAGATTCTAGGATATAGTAGGATTTAGTGCAGAGTATCTCTGCTACTTGGAATCAATGTTTTTAGGAAGGTAATTTTATTTTGGGATGGAAAATTAGTTATTATTATGAAGAGAACTGTAAGCAGGGAGTCTCTGTGGCGCAATTGGTCAGCGCGTTCGGCTGTTAACCGAAAGGTTGGTGGTTCAAGCCCACCCAGGGACGGACTTCCTTTCCTCTGCCAATGGCAGGGGACTTGGAACTAGGTGACCTTTAAGGTCCCTTCCTATTCTATTAAACTTTGGAAGACAAATTCTCTGTTAGCCTCAGGCTCATTAGCACACTAGTTTGCTGAAGTATCAGCAATGGATTAACAGACGACAATATTTCCAGGGGTCATTATTTGAAGATGAAATTGCATAGAAATAGTTCAATTTAAGCAGGATATTACAAGTTGTTCCTTAGGGTTCACATTGTTCTGACATATCTGTTTGTCTATATGCTGCTCTGTTGTGTTGCTGTGAGCTCTAACGGGTCTGTGTAATTTTATGATGTTGAAATATAAACATATATATACAAAATATCAACATGGGCTACTGTGCACCTCAGGCTTAGCAAAGATTTGTCATTTAGGAATTAACAGATAGCTGAGTAGTTGTGCTATTTCCAGAAATTTTGTGTAAAAGCCTGGTGAGTTGGAATCTGCAGGACAGCTGTTATTGTTTGCTTCTAGCTTTAAATCTCCTGTGCATGGCACACTTTAATAGTTGCTTTTATGACAAGCATACAGATCTAATTAATTGATGTGATGTGTTTGCTTTTGCTTTAAAAACACTTGTACTGAGAAGCTTAACTAACAGAATATGACTTTCTTTAAAGCCTAAGTCCAGAACAAATCCATATGCAGTGAAACCACTGAAGCCCATATCCTTCAGCAGCTCTCTCATGTTAGCGTTTCATGAGTCAGCCCTTCTGTCACAGGGAAAACTGATAGGGCTCCCTCTCCACTGCCCATCTGTGTGTTTTCATGGTATGTGCAAGAATTTAATCTTTTTGGAATGTCTTCCTTTCTGTAGTGCTGGAGCACAAGGATCTAACTGCTAGTAGAGAGGCAAGCAAAATGCTGGTTTCAAAGCTGAAGGCAAAAACTCTAGCATACTATCTATCGACTTGGGAGAAAGAAGAAATTGGCTGGTAAAGAGGTGAGCCAATAACCAGGGAAAGTGCTGGCCTTGATCTAAGTGCAAAAGAGCAGCTAATAAAACCAGAAGAAATCTTTGGTCTTGCCTGTTGGCTTTGACAAGAGTGCATCCACTCTACAGATAAGGCACCAGTCTTAAAAACACCTTCTGCTTTTCAGAAGGTGGCTTTATGCCCTCAAGGTGGCAGAAGAGTGCAAAGCAACTTGTAAATGGGAAAGAAATCCGAGACGTTTTTCAACACACTAGATCCAGATCATGTCAGATAATCAGTTTAAAATTGTCATTTTTTAGAAGACCATGCTATCATAAATTTCAGAGCTTCAGATAGTAAAAGGCTATGAGTTTAACTTAAATAACTATTTAAACTTCATAACCATACTAAGAAACAGATAAAGGGGTCAATAGGAATCAGTGCAATTATCCTTACGTTGTGTTTGAACAGTGCACTATCATGATTGTGGCAAACAGGTAAGGGAGTTGTTTAGACAAAGCCCACAGGAAACAGCTACTTAGTTGTTGCATATGAGATTTCTGCTGTATTTATGTAGAATTAACATAAGGAACAGGTTTATAGACTAAGCTTCTGGAGCAGAGGATAAGGGGAAGATAAGAACATTGATGTGGACCTGGAAAGAAGGTGAGAGAGAAACTCAGTTAATCCAAAGGTCAGTCCTTGGCTCATAATTATGTCAACAGAGTGTTCACACCTGGAATGATACCCAAGTCTTATTGCAAAGAAATAATCTATGACGTCCTGATGTACAGAAAAAAGTAAAGGCTATGAAGATGTTAGTGTCATTGTATACAGGACCAGAGGAACACTGGCTTAAACATGAGCAAGGTCTTAGAAACAGTATTGTTTACTATTGGACATGCTTGTCAAAATGCCTTTTTCCTGGTTAACCTGTGGGCAAGGGGGGAAGGGTAGGAATGTCATTCCTGAATCTCCAGGAGACAAAGAGCTCATACTCCCAAAGGAGCTGAGGGCATCCTAGCTCAGAAGGAGGGAGCTGAAACTTTAGTTCCTCTTGCCTGGAGCCAGCCAAGGACATTGTCCTCTGTAGGCCCAAGCCACCAGCTTGTCTTGCACAGGGAAGGAATTCTTAACCTTAGCTCTTAAGATACTCAACAAATTGGAGACTACTAACTAAACCAATAGCTTCAAAAGTTACTACATGAAGTATTTGAAGTCTGCGCCCCAGAATCAAATACGGAACTGAAAAAGTTCAAAGGACCTCTTGTATCTATTTGCAAATGAAAGTAGCTGAGAGAGATGAAGATGATACACACTTTAATTCTACTCTTTGTGTGCTGTGAGGCAGGTGGTCTGCATGGAAGTGGTCTGCCCTTTTGCTCCTCTTCGGAAGAGTAAGTGGAGGTCCTCTGGACCTCATTGCAGAGTCTGGGGAACCCATCATTTTTGGTATATGCAGCTTCTGCAGGAATTGAAATTTTAGGTGACTGTGGTAAACCAAACATGGTGTCAAGATAGGTACAGCAATAACAGCCATGGATGTTCTTTTGAACTGAATTAAGAGTTAGTCTTATTCCCTTATTACCTCGAGATGCTGAAAGAGAAAAATTAAGGAGAAGGTAAAAAAGACTATCAACCAGAAACAACTGTATGCATGAAAAGCATTTTGCTTTTAATTAAAATTAAGGAAGGCGTTGTGTAGGTGACTTTCCTTGACACATATTCTAGGCACTGTTTGGAGAATGTACTGGCAATCAGGAGCAGAAACTGACACCTCAAGACGCTAAGTACCTTAACCAAAAGGTAGTGGTAAACACCTTTGAACAAAATTGCCCAGAAAAACCCATAATCATTACGGAAGGAGGATTTCATGCAGACAAAACCCTGTCCTTTCGACCACTAAGTAGAGAAGATAATTTCAGCAATTAGGCTATTGCATGATTTTCCCAGGCTTTAGAACCTGGTGATATTTATTCCTTCAGGGAAGAGCACAAAAAGCATTTGCGTATGGCAGTGAGATAACGAAGGAACCACTTTAAAACAAAATCTAAGTGTAGAACTAAAGCTGGCAGGTGAGATAGTTTACCATACTGGTGTTAAGGATGGAAGGTGTGGAAAGAAAAAAGGGACAGATATTCCTCCAACAGTCATGAACATGGTAGAACCACTTGAACAGAAAACCGAAAGAAAATTCTGATTTTTAATGGGAATTTTCTAATTATCACACTATGTATTGCTATTTAATATTATAACCAGCAATAATCAATAATGTCCTAACTAAATGTATTAAATAGTTAATTGATTAATATCACTAATCTTTACAATAATTATAACATCTAGTTATTACTACTACTTTAGTTAGTTATTCAGACATCCTATTGTTCCTGTCAGGTTTTAGGTACTGTAGATTTTTTTTCAGAAAGAGTATGAGTAGGTTGAGGAAATGCTGCTCTTCTGGATAGTTTGAATTTTAACAAAATAGTTAAACCCCAAGACACAGGATCAGAGATTCCTTTCTTGCTTTCTGAAGTGAGAACTATCTTCTGTTTGCAAAAAAAGATGCATGATGATAGGAATACAAGGGCCGTGCCATTGCCTGCCTTTGCAGACAGTAAGCCAGGGCCTGATTCTCCCCTGCTCTGACTCTGATATGGAGGAAAGACTGCTGTCATGGAGTTTAATGCTTCAGGAACTTGATGAAGAGGTTGTTCATATCAAACACCCAATAAACGCTACAGCCGCTGTGTTGTCATGGTAAGTATCTTGGAATAGTGGCATTTCTGAAATAACCCTCTCAGCTGATTTCTACTGTGGCAATTTGTGGAGGAAATTCGTGCCCTCCATCAGTGCTGAGAGGGCATCCAGACCCAGTCTCACCTCAAACTGGTTTCCTGCCATTTTCCCCCATTATGAACCTCATGTTAACCCTGTACATGTATTCCTGTAAAGCAGAATTGTCAATGCCCAAGTCCTGCTGTGAGGTCTGGAGGCTAATTTAGTGGATTGTGAATGATTTACTCAAGCATGGGTGCAGTTAATGGCTTCCACTTCTGCCTCAGGACAAGGCTTTCCTTGCCTTGCAAAATAAACTTCTAATCTTTACAGAAGTACAGGCAGGCAACAGGAGGACAAAGTTGAAACCTTGCCCTTAATTAAGATAAAATTAAATAGTCCAGAGTGATTAGAGTATAAATGAAGCACTTAGAAAGGGAAGTGGTGTAAGTGCTTTACTTCTCCAATTGATTTTCTTGTGTGAAAACCGAGGGCACGGTCAAAGGCTAAGTCCCTGACCATGGGAGCTGACTAAGCATCTAGCCGTTTGTCAGGAACATAGAGGGGAAGAAAGAGATGCCCGTGAGATGCCATCTTCAGTTTTATTCCTTTCTGGCACCTGTGTCCTTATAAACCTCATAGCAGTGTTATGGATCTGGACAAACAGAAGGAACCCAACTCTGTGTTCCTCTGTAAATTGAATTCTTTTTGCTCTGATCTGTTTCAGGTCACTACCAAATGTACGGCATACCTAAAATGACAGGAATCCATTTAACAGCAGTATCTTTGCAGAGAGGTGGTTGCAGGAGACTGATAGGTGAGTTATGGGCAGCATGTTTACAAGTATTTGCTTCATTGGGGAGCTATTAATCACATGAATTTGCATCTGCTATTTCAAATTCGTAGAACCTGACAACTAAAAGACTAAATTATTATTGTCTTGAGTCTTTTTTACCCCAAGTAAGACTGCAATTTGCTGCCAAGAGCTTTCCTGGTTTGGCTGGGTATTCTTCCGATAAGCTAATGTGTTTTCAGGATGAGTTGTGATGCTGATACTTTGCAGAAATAGCTCTTAGGGAAATTCGTGGCCACAGGCAGCTCAGAAGATTTGAATAGTAACCATGACAGGGAATTCAGGAAAAAACCCCTACAAAAATACTCTTCAGGGGCCGGTAATTGTTGTCTCAGTCAATAGGTGGCGCACTACACGTGTGGAAGTGGTGGAGAACGGCTCGTGCTGTTTCACTGAGGGTCTGACGAACTGGCACGTGGGAAAACTTGTTTCATTTCACCCAAAAATTTCAGTGACTTGAAAGCAGTGAGAGAAAATGAAATACATGTGTGTTTTCAAGATGTCGGCTATAATTACTGGAATTAATTATGTATGTTTCGAATGCCTGTGTTCAAAATGGCATTAAAATGTTGCATTTGTTTGTTTTGATACTTATATTTGGCTTAATGAGAACCATCATTTCATGAGTAGTTGGAGAGTATACTTAAGCATGGAACCATGTTTAGGAAATTTTGGTCGTGTAATACTTGTATTCAGCCACCTGTTTTCCAGGAAAGGGCAAATTTATTCCAGCCTAAGAATATAGACATACAGTCATTTCTGCGGAAGATCTTCATTTATGTTCTGTAGATTACATTCATTTTGCATCTGAAATTTATGAGAAAGCAACACAGAAAATCAGTGGTTTTTTTAATGAGCTCAGGATGAAGCATGAGTAAAGCTAGATGAATTAGAGAGTACTGCTGGTAGTATGTCTTAAGATTTGCTTTATTTGAAATTGGTATACATGATTGTAATACTGTAAAACACTGCATCATGTGGGTGGTAGGAAAGCAGCTTCTAGAAGATCTTGTCTGAAACCACTAAGCACTACAGCAAAACTAATCAAAAGTCACATCAAAAGCTGCAACTTGCACCTGTGTGGTGGAAGTGTAGATCTGTTAATTTGTTAATGTTGTTTGTCACTTACTTGGATTAAAGGAAATTTGTCTATTCATAGTCTTTAGCACAGTATTCGTATCTTAAACTGATAAACACAGATCCTTCAGATAATTGTCAGTGGCTGGTGGTTCCCTTCCCATTGAAGAAGTGGCTTGCTGTGCAACCATTTCCCAGCTTTGAGTTTCTTTTTGCTCTGTGCTTGTCAAATTTATGGTGTTCTTATCAGCTCTATTTTTTACCTACTTATGCCATGTTCATGCAAAAGCATATGCTACAGAGAGCCCAATGTGCTGCCAGCTGAGCCTGCTGAAGCAGTATGTATCAGCTTGACACCGGGCCCAGGAGAGCAAGCTATGCTCAGGAGGAGCAAGAAAAGGGGAGACCAAATTCATCACCCCCTGGCAACTGTTGTGGTTTTCTTATTCCTATTTATCTGAATGATTCCCCTGCATACTGGGATCACAGGCTGTCTGAGAGGGAGTTGTGCTTATGGAAATACATGCTTATAAAAGTGCGGGTCAGCCCCAAGAGCTGTTGTCTGTCACAACTGGTAAAATTCAGGTGTCAAGAGGACTACGTAGCAAGCCCCGTTCATACACACAGAGGCACTTCAAACACTTCTGAAGACTTTTTAGTAAGATTTATGGGTATCGTAAGGAATATTTACACTTGAGACTTCAGGCTTCAGTCTAGATGCAATGCAAAGCACCTACTTACAGGAGCCTTTTAATCTTTGCTCATCTCCTGGGGAGATGATGTAAGAAATGCTGACAGACAGGGCATGTGTATTGATCACACAACTGGGCGGTCAATCCCACAGATTCCAAGGAGAAAAACGGTCTGAATGCTGCAGTACTTTCATTTACGCAGCTGCATCACAACTGAGCACTGTGCGTGTCAGCGGCTCCTTAGTCTCTCTACCCAACCTTATGCAGCTTCTCCAGCAGTTCTGTTCCTGTGCAGTACAGCCAGGGCTTGCTGCAAACTTTATCTTTCACTAGTTACTCCAGCTGTTTTCCATTCCTTCCAGGTTTCTTTCTTGTCCTGAATGCAAATGTAAATCTATTTAAACCCTATTGTTTTAGCTGATTTATGCTAGTGGTCGAGGTGCATTACCGCTGATGCATGCCTGGTCATAGGCAAATTCGGATCCAGGGAGAATCCTTATAGAGAGGCAGACCACTCCCAAAGATGATTAAGCTCACTTTACCAGAAGTTTGTTCAACATTTTATACTCCTGAAATTAGAAAATATGAAGGCTCCCTGCCCTGTCTGCCATTCATCTCACTTATTTTCAGCTATGATCCTTGAGAGGAAAGACAGTTTCTTCCATATTGTACATAGCACAAGCAAAATACTTAACTGTGCACTGATTTCTGAAGAGCTCAAAACCCCCAGGCCAAACCAAGTATCTTCTTGGTGCTAATAAGGCTACAAGTTGAGGTAGATGCTATGTATTTTTTCTCCTTTAATTTCCAAATGAGTCCACTTTTGTGCTGAAGGTGTGAAAACACAGAATTCAGATGTTACCCGTGGCTGGTAGAAAGGAAGCATTCCCTGCCTAGTAGGGCAGGCTGTGAAATAGATCACAGAGAGCAAAGGAGAAATCAGAAGATGACAAGAGACAGCATTTGCCCTTTCTAAACCTCAAGTATTTAAGTGCAGTGGTTTTTTTCCCTTCCCAGGCAGCAATAGTCCACCTCCGAGTCCTAGCACTAATCTTTGCATACATCCTAGCAGATTACATAGACTGAGGGATGTAATTTTAGCTTTTCAGTCCTTGTAGGAACTTGCTGGCTTGTAGATAATCTACACGAGAAAATTACCATTTTAAAGAATTTAATTATTTTCTTTTTACAACAATAACAAAAATTATATTTTGAAATACTAAGACAATGACTGAAATACTAACACTTTAAGAACCATCATGGTCCAATGAATAAATGCAAGTATTTACCTGTGGTACGTTTTACTCAAGAAAAAAGGGGCTATATTTTGTCATGGCAATTCCCCTTTTACTAATTCAGCACACAGCTGTGGGCACAGAGCAGCTGCATTTAGGGCCATGTTTTGGTATTTGCCCTTTTTTCCTTAATCAGTTCATTGCAAGCAAGAATGAAAACCTCTCTTTAGAAACAACTTTTAGTGATTATTCCTCCTTGCACCATTTAGAGCTGCCTTCAGACTCTCAGCTGCTAACATTTGTAGTGGTGCTTTCCTCAGGTTACAGGGAGCTGCTTCTGGATATTTTCTTCATGCTTCCCTTTGGGGGTTCCTGCTGACTAAGTCTGTCTGACCTGCCCCCTTACCTGCTTTTTCTGTTGTCTTCACAGTCCTTGGTGTTGTCCCCCAGTGCCTTCCCAATTTGAGAAACATGGCTGTTGGAACTGCAGTTCATTTATGGTTTTCAGAAAAGCACTGTATGATAGCAGGCTCTTAAAAGGCCTCAGATAAGAAGAGTCTTTGCTTCTCATGGTGTTTTTTGTGATAGTAAATTATTAAGGTTAGCAACAGCAGATAGTTTTGTGTCTCATACAGAACTCAATGAGCTACAAGGAGCTAACAGACACTGATCTTCCTGACAAGACAATTAAATTTAGATTCCTTGCATGGACTTCAGCACATTATTTCAAAAGCACACAGGCACGGTTCTGCTGATTACGGCACAGCATCAGCCAGCACAGCTCTCTCAAGACCAAGGAGCTGTCTTCAAGGGTAAGACAGAAGCTTCATCCTCCTTCTATGTTTAAGTGAGAAGATGATCCTTCTTTTGGCATTAATCCTGCTTAGCATTTAGAAAAAAGGAATTATTTCTGCTTCTGAACTTCTCATACCATGAAGCATGGAGTTACTGAGCTTCTTGTGGACTTTTGAAAAGGTGGTGTTGAAATGAAGAGTCAAGTAGACAATCACACCCTTAAGATACTTGTAGGCAGTCTTCAAATGCTCTAAGCAAACGTTTTACAGCAATGGGCTAAGATAGTTGTAGTAGTGCAAATGTATTGTAAATTCCAGGTATGAATCTGCCAATACATCTAGGCAAGTAACTTAACTCATTAAATAGTTTCTTTTGGAACACTGGACATGCTTTATTTCATTTTTTTCACAATTTATTTAAACATCTCACATATACAAAATACATTTTCTTTCTTTTTTTGAGAAATGATGATTTTTTTTAACCCATTGTAGAAGATGGAAATGAGATTTGAAAGCAGGAGCACCTGATTTTGGAGGAAGAGGACAAAGATGAGGAAAAATGATCCACATGCTTAAGCTGCGGGTGAGACAGGTCATTCTAAGTTTTGAGACAGATTTCAAAGAAACAGAGAAGTGATATTTTAAATGCTACTAGCACCATCAAAGTTCAAGTATTGGAGATATACTCTGTAATAATGCAATTAGCACCACTGTATTTTGAGTGGAACTGAAAGTACCTCAGATCACATGGCGAAGTACCTACAAAAGATGTGGATCACACTTGAATTAGTGTATGAGGTAGTTTAAACCTTTGGAAGTTGTGGTTTTAAACTTCCTCTGTGGAAGATATTCAAAGACCACAAGTGGTGCAAACTTTCATGATTTTTTATTTTGTTTTTTTTTCTTTACAAAGGTTGACATTTCCCAAAGCAAGGTGTTAAATCTTGAAAGACTTCCAAGTCCTTTTGGGGCTGTATTAAATTTCATTGCACAATGCTCCAATCAATTCTTCTCCTTCTCTTTCGCCCAGAGTTTAAGCAAGTAGATGAACAGAAGAAATGGAAGGAGTCAGCTTTCATTATAAAAAGAAATGACAAGAGAATAATTTGGGAGAGGCTTTAAGTTAATTTTAGTTCATTCATTTGAAACAGACTGGGCCAATGTCCAAACCGAATTCTTGGTCAGCGCCGCCAATATCCAAAGGTGCAATGTCAAGGATGGGCAAGCGAGACGGCTTATTTGTTCTGTATTCAATGATCGTTTTGCCCCATTCATTGTTCTTTCTCTGCAAGAGAAAATTCATTACAATTGTTATTGCATTGTTCACAGTATTGAGAATTGTTTCACCTGAACAAATAACTTCTGAAAAAATTTCATACTGATTTTGCTGCCATTGTTTGCAAATCAGATACCCATATCCAGCTATTTAGATCCCTGATACAGAGAAAATATTTACTTTAATCTTCTGAAGTCCTATGTGTGATGCTCTACATAACTACCATATTATTCACACTGATGTTAAATCCTCAGAGAACCTTTCCTGAGTTTTTCAGGACTTAAAGATCCTGTCCCTCCTACAGCTTATGTAATATTTTCTCATCAACCTTCAGCTTACATGGAATTTGGATTTGGTCCCTCTGAAAAGCTTTTTCTTTTTTGCAACACTGGAGGGTACAAGGTAGAATTTGTTTGTAACCTAGTCCCTCCCACTTGCTAAAGATCTGGTATAGCTGGTTTTGTAGGCTATTTATCTTCACTGGGTGAAATTTTGCCGGTCTGACTAATTCTGAATCAAAGCACAACTCTGTCCCTAATCACGTGCTTAAGCATGGGCAATCACGGTGCCCACGGTTTCTGCGTTACTTACAGAGCAGCCATCCTCAAGAACACTGAAAGTGAATCTGCTGTTGCCTTCAGCTCGTAGTTCAACATCGTTGGATCCCTGCAGTATAACAGCCTTTTTAAGGTTGCCAGTTTCCTCATCCATATAGGCAATGCTGTTCTTGCAGTGGTAGGTGATGTTCTGGGAGGCATGGTTGGCCAGCAGACGCATGAAGGCAAGTTGGGTGGCCATATCCTTTGAGGTCACTCCTTCATCATTGTATTCAAACTGAAAAACAGAAAGGAACCCACTCAATTGTATTGCTGGGGAAAGGTGGATACTTTTAATGGAAGTCTGTGATACTTGCTCTAGGAACATTAAAGAAAATAATCACGTAAGTCTGCAATCACTTGTCTTGCAACTCTTGAGCTAAAGAGCATCAAACAAAACTAATAGGAAGTAGATTGAAAACCAGACATGAGTGGATGTAGTTAAATTGTAAAATTCTGTACCAAGTTAGGGTGTTAACAGTTTAGGTGGATTCATAGACAAGATCACACAAGCTCAAGATAGAGAAATCTATTGTTTCCATAGATGAATTGAAACAATACTCGTCTCAAGAAAACCCTGAACTTTTTTTGAGTGTAACAGAATAGTGTCTGTGGATATTAAAAATGCTTACTTCATTCTTATGCTCTTTTACAGCATCTACTTTTAGCCACTGTATGTGGCAAAGAAACAGGACCCTAGACTGTTCTGACCCAGTGTGATCAATCTTATCTTCTTTTATAAAAGATCTTGGACACTGTAATTTCATTGTAAGATCAACTCAATTTCATTTAAGAATTATGTAACTAGATCTCTTTAGCTGTACAGAAGTTGATTTATTTACGGTTGGCTGGTACAGTGTCTAATGTGCAAGGAGACATAGTCCTTGTTTTTACTTATACTGGCAATTTTGAATGTTACATTTGTGATGTGTAACAAATATCTTTCTGGGAACAGTGTTATATGTAAAAAAATCCCAAAAGAATAAGCAAAGATGTTTTTCTTAACTTTTTCAGACAGCTTCTGGATTGTCTTTATGATAATGTACCATATTCCAGTCCAGACTTCCCTTAGCAATAGCGTTTAGCCATGCTGAATTGATCACTTGCAGACACCAAGAGAAGTTAGAACACTAAGAAATCCTTTTAGCAAATTGTGATCCAAACCAGAACTGAAGCATTGTTCCCTTGAGACAAAAGGTAGTTCCCTTTTTCATACTTCTCCTCTAAAAGAGTTTAATTTATGTGTTTGTGTGCTGAGAGTTGGTGAATTGGAAATTCTTCGTATAGCACTGTAGGAAACAATCATCCTCCCATACATCACTTATTTACCTGGCTGCCACCACTGATAGTTTCACCAAACCATACGTGCTTCTTGTCCTTGGGATTCTTGTTCACATACCAGTTCTTGGCAGGAATATTGTCAGGGTTGGCATGGATGCAAGTCTCACCAGTGGCAAAGTCACAGTATACTCTAATGGCATCTGCAGAGCAGCCTTGGTTAGGATCAATCCAGTAGAAGCCTGCCATTGAGGAAAGAAATGCAAACAATAGTTCACTCAGCCTAATATTTGCATTCAGTTTATATTCACTTGTTTAATATAAAAACTCAGAGAGAGTTCGCAAGTATCACAACTAGGTACAATATTAAGGTGATAACAGGGATAAGTAACATATTTTAGATTGTTAACATATAAGAAAGTGTATTTGAAAGCTAGGGTTAAATATTTTTGTATTATTTTAAAAAACTATTGCAATAATTGTGCAACAATAGCTATTAAAGAGCTTTTCAGAATGTCCTTGTATCTATTTTCAGTGGAGGCACAGAGAACATCTTCACTGGTCATTTAGTATTTTCACTGGGTGGCCAAAGATACCATTCAAACAAAGCTAATAAGCTGGAAGTAATCCCTGAGCCAGAAATGGCAAATGTCTCACACTAACATACCGCTGCTCCATTCTGGGTGGCTAAGTCTTAGGTCACGGCAGGTGCGAGCTGGGTTCTTTTTGGAGCCTTCTGGGGTCAGCAGGGTCTCAATTTGGTTGTTCAGTGTTTTCAGAGTGGCATCAACTTCATAATCCTTGGGTCTGAGAGAAGGCTGATCAGCCCGGTAGTATTCTGCATCATAGCCAACTTCATATCCACCACCATTGGGACCAGGGGGACCAGGGGGACCAGGAGGACCAGGAGGACCCTTAAGTTTTTCAAAAGTAAAAGACAAGAAGCATTCTGTTAGACATATGATTCTCTCAATTAAATGCTTCCACACATGCATAGTCCTACATAAGTCCTAGTACCCTTAGCTCGAATCTGAGGCCGCACATATGCACCTGTCCTGTGGTGACTACTACGGGCTCAAGCAGAAGATGCACAGTGTAGGACTACCACATCGTCTTTGTGTGTTTGCTGTCTGGCTACAGTGAATGAACAAGGACTTCAGATTTAGGCCTACTAGGCAAATGTTTAATGTTAAGTAACAACGGACATTTGGAAGTCTTTATTTTTTTTAATAAATAAACCCACATCTTTTCGTAAACTGCTAGGCTTTTGAAGTGACTTTCTTGTAACTATGACATAAATGTGTTAAATCAACAAAAAATGTTATACTCACAGCAGGGCCTTGGCTACCGTGAGAGCCACGCACACCAGCAGGGCCAATAGGTCCAGGGAGACCATTTCGACCATCTTTACCAGGAGGACCAGAAGGACCAGGTGGACCCTAAAAAGAAACTCAAACTGTTTAATGACACTAGAAAACACCAGAATTAGAGATTCATGTAAATGGGAGTGTACATATATATTGCACAAAAGGAATGGGAGAGTTATTTGAATACACTCTTAAATTCACATACCCTTGGGCCAGCAGGGCCATTGTTACCAGGAGGACCTTGATCACCATGTTGGCCCTATTGGGAAAGATACACACATAGTCATTAAAAAAATGCAGTGGCACACATTTGTATTTGCATGGTTCAAGAGGGAACTATAGTCAGAACGTGTATTTGGGTCCAGAGAATGGGAATCTAGGGCTAATGGCATTTATTAGTGCAGTTGGGGTATAAAATGCCTGTTCTGGGGCGTGAAGAGAGAGAGCATAAAGAGGTATTTAAGGGCATAAACTATAAAAGTCTCTATATTGTTTCTTCAGATTTTCAGAGAAGGCTTTAAAATAAAAGTCATAATTCCTAAAGGGCATACCAGAATTTAAGGGCAAGAAAATCTACAAGTTACTTCTGCTTCTCTATAATACAAAGGATTTAACATTTCTGGCCAGAATAAGAAAGAATATTATAACAAAGGCAGAGCTTTTTGAATTCTATTCTAGCCAAATGAAGTCAAGTTTCAGGGCAACCAATGGTACTCACAGTTCTAAAGCCAACTTATCAATGGCAATATCAAAACTTGCCAATTTATGTGAAGAGCGTTGACTGTTAGAGAGAATCTTACGGACTTTGAAAGATGATGCAGAGTGGAGTAAGTGGGTGGTATCAACCTGCTGAGTTATGCATATGTAATTCCACACTAGGGTGACCTTATTTCCTTTTCTTTTCTTTCACAGTTAAAATCCTGAAAATCATTTACTTACAGCAAGACCAGGAAGACCCTGCAATCCATTGTGTCCCTTCAAGCCAGGCAGACCTCTATGCCCCTTATCACCAGGTTCACCTTTCTCACCACGTGGACCTTGTGGGCCCTAGGAAAGGATATAGGTGTCAGAGGAATAAAAGAGAAGGTTTCAAGTATGTACTACCGTCAAAGCAAGATTTAAGCATGAGAACATTCTGCATTGTGCCACAGGTTGCTACTGGTATATATATATATATATATGTACATCCTGTTAATACACCCAGGAAGAGTGTCAATCCCAAAAGCTTCAGGATCAGTCCCATAAGAGAGAATGCTGATTGAGATTCTAGGTCTACAAATATTTGTAGCTCCTTGAGTGCTACTTTTTGGGCCCATATCTTGAGCATAGCCATGAGTCCTTATGAATAAAGCGTGTTTTCTCTTCTTGCATCAGTGTAGTAATGTATTTAGAAATAAGACTTACAGCAAGACCTCTTGGACCAAAAGCTCCAGCAGGACCGACAGCACCAACAGGACCCTGAAACAGGAATAGAAGAAGCATGTCACTGCTGTATATTATACTGAATAAAGGTTCCATCCTCAACACGTTTCAGCAGAAAGTAAAATAATTATCCAGTCCACATACTGTAGAGGTTTGATGCATATTGTGTGTATATAAATATATATATGATGGACAAATGTTAGTCCTGTGTCAATCAAAACACGTGAGGTCTCATCAACTTACAGGATCACCACGGTTTCCAGGCTTTCCAGAAGGACCAACTTGGCCATGAGGACCAGGAGCACCCAGGGCACCACTGGGACCAGCGCTACCAGGAGCGCCACGCTCACCCTGGGAACAAAGGAATGCAAAAGGAGAGACAGTGTGTTACTACTGTCTTACACATATTGGAATATTTCTTTCATGACTATGAAATAAAAGAAAAGAACAAGTTACCTTGAAACCAGGAGCACCATCACGGCCTGGAGGACCATCGTTTCCAGGATTGCCCTGTTAAAATATCATGACAAAATATTAAATTCCATCAGCCTTCATCTCATATGGAACTGTCAGTCTAATTGCTCCCAATGAGAATAAGAAGACATTGAGATGGGATAGCATGAAGGTAACTAACTGTTCCTTATAGATGCCACTCTCAAATCCCCTAAATATATTAATGTTCTCAGAAAAATAAAGATGGTCTTCAAATATTTTAGGTTTTCCAAGTTCAGTATAGAAGATAACTACTGGGTTTTGCTATATTTCTCACAACAGTGGTCTTCATCTAGCTTGCACTCTTGTAAAACTGAGACCTACTTTTTAGATGAAAAATGCTAGTGGTGAGAAAAGGACTTGAACAGTAGTCACAGCTAAACTACTTTGTTGTGGTACTTCACAAGCTTAAATGGCTTCCTTTGTGAATGTATAGCCACTGTATGGACACCCTTCTGCAAGATGAACTACTAACTTGGATGGTTAAATTTGATGGATAAGTTTATTTGCTGCTCTATGAAGAGCTGGGAGCAGTGCCCTGTCCTCGAAGTAATCGCCCACGAGGCAGGGCATTAGAGGGAGCAATTTGTTCCACTGCAGTGTTCCCACATTCCCCCTTCTGCACAGGACTCAGGTCCTCCATTGTGTCTTAACCTACGTTGATCTCTGCAGTTCAGCAGTACCTGCCACACAGGCCAGAGTTTGTTCTGTCATGCTTTTTGCCTACAAACCTTAGGTTTTGTGGTGAGGGAATGCACATTGGGAAACATTAGGTAGCTCAGCCACAATGTTGAAGTGCATCTGTTCTGTTAGGACTCCAAAACAGTGCTGAGTGTTGCACAAGTCCAATAACTGAATTCCAATATTTTATGTAATGTGCTTCATATGCCTTCTGAGTGGACCTTAAGTTAAAAACACTTTTATCTTTAATATCATGAATCACTAGATCCCTTAAATAAAAGTGACTGCAATTTTTATACTTCCCTGAAAGACATGTATATTGCATCTAACATGATTAAGAAAATTTGCTGGTAACAAGCTTTCCTGATAGCTCCTCTATAGCCAAAACCTTATCCCCTGGGATGTACTACTTTTCAAAGCTCCAACAATGAAGTAATCTTTTCCCCATTCCGTATTTCTTGGCAATGAAGTAAAAAGTCAGAAGATTCTGACAGTGACTCCAGGATCTATTTCAGACACAATCTGTGCCTTGAAGAATTTGTCACCTAGTTGGGGATGGGGAGGGAAATCCATATCTATTAGAATCCTCCTGTAATTTTCCTTGAAGACACCAGGAGTTACAAGTTTGCTAGCGGAACAGTCTCCAGTTGCATCCATTTTTTCTGTGTATCTGTCTTTGGCTCAGAATAAAAGACAAGCAATCTTGAAGAGGAAATAAGACATAGCTTACATCACGACCAGCTTCACCAGGAGCACCATTTGGACCAGGGGAACCCACAGGACCAGAGGGACCACGGGCACCAGGAGGACCAGAAACACCCAGGGGACCAGGTTCACCCTAATACAGGAACAGTGGTAACAATGTGACATTATAATACAACACAAACCAGTCTTGCGGAACTTCTGACATACAAGTAAGCGAAACATTTCTGTGCAATCAATTCTGGAAATGAAAAAGAACCAGGACACAAGAAACATATCTACCTATACCAAATATTATCTTCATTCTATATTTTCTACCTCTTCTATCAGAAATCTCTGATGCTATTCTAAAATATGTTCACCTGCAGACATAAGCTTGTCTGCAGCAAATAATTTCTTCCGCTGCTCTGTAAGGTCCAGATCCTCTGCAGCAGCAATGAAAACAGCAGAATCTACATCTCCTTTTCCCTGGTTTCCCATAAGGGGAGACTTCAAGTTTTTTTTACATGTATCTGTTAAAAGCAGTTAACTAGTAATATACTCACTGTTGCTCCAGAGATGCCTGGAAGACCACGTTCTCCCCGAGAGCCAGGCAGACCAAGGATACCAGGAGCACCAAGAATACCCTGAGGACCTGGGCTACCAGGTGGACCCTACGACATGAAAGGAATATTATTTATATTAATAGAGAAAAACCAATTTTTATGGCCCTCCATATTTCTCATTTGTTTTGCTCTGTAACAGTATAAACTGCTTCCCAAGAATCTCAATGTGTGTCAGTGCTAGTTCCTGCATAGAAGTCACAACCAAGCCACAAGACTTTAAACTCCAAAGCTAAAGGTCTGTAAGAATGTAACGTTGGTTATACTCTCCTCAGTACTGTTGTTTCTGACAACACTATACAGACGTTTTTTCCTTTCCCATTCAGTAACAGTCAGTGATGCATGAAAATTGGGACTATCTAGTAAGAGAAGACGACTATGTGAGGGGATTCCATAGTGAACAGACCGATCATGAGACAGCCTTAGAAGACATCTAGGTGGTATCTGACCTCTCCAAACAACCCTTAGAGTTCTCTACTGAGCATTTGAAAAGTAAAGTTTGTTTAATTAAGTGACTTCTCCATTTCCTTGAAATTTGAGCGTATGTGGTGCTAAACTTGGCATTAGTAATCAACCTGACAGATTACCCTAAATTATTATCCTAACTTACAGTCAGGCCTACTAGTTCAAATGTTTTTCACGACTGAAATTAAATAAGAACATAAAAATTAGAAAATGTATTGCTTTATACTGGACATTAAAGGGCAAATTTTCAATTATCACCTACAAAATTTTAACATACATGTCTGACTGACCCTGAAGATTTCATTCTTAGCTGCAACGTCTGCAGATCACAGAAGAAGTTTCTATAATTTTTTGTTGAGAAACAATAGAGTGGTAATTCACACAAGTGCATACTTCCATAAGACCAAAATGTGTCTGACTTTAAAAAAGCCAGTAATTTTGGATGTGGAAGCTTAAAGACCCTCAAAATTGATTTATTTATTTGTGTAATTCTAAGCCAGTCTGGGATCAGACAACTTTAACCTTGAGATCGCCACAAATTAAAAGAGTTTCTGATGCAGTAAAATGAATTGAGATTGTTCTAAATGGATGTTCACGTGTTCCTCCTTTTTCCATCCATGATGCTCAATTTCAGAGCAGGAGACCCTGCTTCCCTTTCTCAGACTAAGCAGCAATTTCTTCTGTAGTTAGCCTTGTTGCTTTCATTTGGTCTACTTGCAGAGACATACGCAACTCACCACAAGAATAAAGAGAAAAACCTGACCCTGAGATCAGGTTCACTTTTTATGGTACGCTTGTCAAACATGTCTACAAACAGTTTCTTGGGTCTTAGTGGAGCTTCTACTTAAAAGCTTTACTAAACTTGTGGATAAAAGAGAAAAGCCCTTCACAAATCCCAAAAGTATCTTAGAAGCCCTAACATTTACGTGAAGAGAAACATTTTTAATGAGATGTGATAGTAACTTACAGCAGCACCAGCCTCTCCAGATGGACCTTTCTCACCAGCAAAACCAGGTGGGCCAGCAATACCTTGTTCACCAGTACGGCCAACTGGACCAACATCACCACGTAGACCTCTAGGACCATCTTTGCCAGCTGGGCCAGGAGGACCAGGGGGACCAGTGATGCCCTAGGATTGAGTATGAATATCATACCATTACAATATAGACCCAGTAACTGGGGAGAACAGAGATAAATATCATTTTATGCCCATGTACTAAAATTGTGCTTTGCAATAAACAGGTTATCAGCTGTTCTAAAGCAGCAACTTGTATTGGTTTTGTTAGCAGTGGATAGCTGGAATCAGGACTTACTGAACAGAGAGATTTATTTCTTTTACTCAGTGCAGGTGAAAGTGGCAAAATTTGGCGGGAAAATACCGATTTGGAGCTGGAGACAGTGATTGCAACTATAACATCTGTGGTGAAAGTTTATTAAATAATGATTGATTACTGCTTATGAAAAAGTTTTAGATCATATATTTAATTAGAAATTGTTTAACTTGGACAGTGAGCTTAAGGAGATCAAGGACAACTATAAATCGCATTTAATGAATCCAACGGGTGGTGCTTGTTCCGAGCCCCCTGAACAGGCAGGATGTGAGCAGGACCATCCAGACAATAAATATTGCGTGCAGCTGTGTCATGACAGTAACTCAACCATGCTCGGATGTCTGGCCAATGTCCCTGGCACGTGTGGACCTTATGGATCATGAGACAGTGCACATCTGCACTTGGCACAAACTTAAAAGCTTGCATACACCAGGTATGTAAGCTGGTTTTGTTTTTGCTGAGTATAAAGGTGGGCAAGCTCTGGGACTGGGCCAGAAGCCTCACCTATGGGTGGACCCACCACATAGGAACTTCCCAGTTACCAAAAGGCTCCTGGCACTGGCTGCAATGGGGCTTCCCAGCCCAAGTGTGGGTCTGGATGATGTTATTAAGGTGGCAATTGGTGATGTATCCTTTTCTTAATCACTGTAATGCTTCGCAGTAATGATTTTATGCATCACTCCTATTGCTCTTTTATTATATTGTGCATAATAACTAGTATTGTTCCGTTTTCTCATATTGCATGCCATTTTCCTTCATTATATTGTAATAAAATAATCTAGATTCATTTTTATATTTTATTTGGAGTCCATTTTTGCTTGGTATCCAGTCAGCAAAACAACATCTATGAGAAAAAACCTCTTCCAATTCAACAGGTTTATTTGCTTTGGATACTGGGATTTACAATTTATTTAAATGTAGGGTATTACGGAAAGAAGTGCCTTTTGGTAAAGGTTGGAAACACCTTTGAATAGAAAAAATGCAAATGTCAATTTGAAATGAGAATTTTTGGCTGAAAAATAAAGAAGCAGGGATTCACATTCTTAAACACAATGAGAGGTTGCCCTGCTTGAGACAGGAGGTGGAACTGCCGATACTTTAGAGGACACAAGATAACCTTAATATTCTTTTTCAGATAGGACATGACCTTATTCCACTTGAACAAAAGCAAAATAAAACCAGATTTTTACAAATGGTTTAGCATCTCAAGATGGAGAGGGATGCCTGATGTATTGTAAAAAACCCTACAAATTAAATGTATAACTCCCACTCCAGGAGTTCAAACATTTAAGAGACTTTCTCTTATCTCATCCAGTCCTATAAGGATCTGAGGTGATTGCAGTGCAGTTAGAATTTGTGTCAATGTAACAAAAATGAGGGTTATCCCCAGCCAATGCAATTTCTGATTCCTCTCCCATTACAATTTCTTCATTAGTTACTTACAGCAGGGCCAGGAGGACCAACTCTTCCAGCAGCACCAGGGAAACCAGTCATGCCCTAAAAACAAAAATGAAAAGGAAGATTTGGTTTAAAGGAAACAATGACTTAATGAAAAGCAACGATATTAGTGCCAAAAGCCTGAAGACTTACAGGAGGACCAGCATCACCACGAGGGCCAGCAGGACCAGCAGCACCAGCAGGACCCTATGTATAAAGGATTGAAAAAGACACATGAATCAAGCAAAGACTGTTAATGTTCCCTAGTTAGAGTAACGGCTCTGTCTCACTCATGAAAGCTGAGGGCACTTTTGCTTTTCACTTCAACAGGAGGAGGACTGGGCCCAAAACCACAATTCCTGTCTTGGTACTAGGGTTGTAAACTCTCACAGACATTTTAAATCAGTATCATAAGGACTGGTAAGAGTTGCATAAGGCATTTACAATTCAAATGAATTTGCCTTGCAAACATTAAGCGCATCCAGGCAAATCTGGAAGTCAAAACGCGAAAAACATAGGAAGGCAAAGAACAGCAAGTCCTCTGTTCGCACTGGATGGCTAATACAGCCACATAGAGAAATACCAGGCCCTTGCACTATTAGAATCATACAGCAAGAACCCCAAGCCATGTTATCCTGTAACACTTTACAGTATTTGAAACAGCAGGGCCTGACTTTCTGCATCATTTCAGCCAGCTCCCCAATAACAGGCTGCATACATGGGAAGTAGTATACATCTTTGGGCTATAAAGGTGTTAGCACACGAAAAGCCTGTGTGCAAGTGGGTGCACAGACAAATTTGCACATAAGCTTCTGGATGACTGGGTCTGAAAAGCAGACTGTGACAGCACATCCTGTCTTTGAGAGGAAGATATCAACATCCTCAGCTCAGAACTTACCAATAATCACCCCCTGAATGGTCCAAGACAGACTGACTTTGCTGATCTTCAGAGCAAGTTGAAAATTAATTTTTTTTCTCTTCATTTCAGTTCCAGACTCACGATCTGAGCCCACATAAATAGATTGACAAAGTTTATATAATATGTGAAAATCAGTATGGTGACTTTCCTCAGAGCCTAGTTTGAAGTTTTGTTTCTTTTTTTAATTACCTTTTCAAAATTCAAGGCTTTCAGGCTAGCATATTGCTTGCATAGCACAGTTAAGAACTATGTATTTCACAAAGACACAGTTCACTTACTGGTGGTCCAGAAGCACCAACTGGGCCAATAGCACCTGTTGGTCCAACTTCACCCTTAGGTCCTTTAGGCCCACGCTCGCCTTTAGCACCAGGCTGACCAGCTGCACCCTATGGGCAGAAAACCACACAGAATGAGGAGTTGGAAAAGCATATAAAGGAAATAAGAGGAATGGCATGGCACCAGTAAGAGGAAAGCACAAACAATACTCACAGGAGGTCCAGCAAATCCACTAGGACCTACGGGACCAGGCTCACCACGTTCACCCTAAAGAGAGGACAAAGAAGAGAGAACTGGTTGGAATAATGGGCTTTAAAAGAACCTTTTTCTGAACATCCTATCTTTGGCACAGGAACAGTGGTAGGAATTGCTACTTACAGGGATGCCACGGGCACCAGCAGGACCAGCAGGACCAGCAGGACCTCCTTCACCCTAAAACAGATGGTAGAAAAAATTATGGCACTGTAGGGAGAGGCCTCACTGCAGTCAGAACTGGGGTGATCGTGTGGTACAGATGCATGTAGTAAGTCTCCCCATGCCTCCAATGGAGAGGGTGTTACTGAAAATGCTTCTGTTCTGACCTGCCCTGTATCAATAATTTCTAATGATACTCAGACAGGCTAAAGAATCATTCTGAGCTAATGTGTGGTTGTTAATCACTGTATCAAAATGTCTTCTCATAGTGTGAGGAGGATTGTGACTATTAGCCTCAGCTGGGAAGAAATTAGACAAAGCCAAAATCAGAATCTTCTCCCCATATAACCCACTGCCATGCAGATGTGCATCCCTTCCCTGCCCTTTCACTAAAAGGTTTGGGGTGCTATGGCAAACTTCACTGAATAGTTCTACAGTCCCAATAACCCTTGCCTCCCAAATCTGAAAAACTTGCAGAACTCATGCACACTAGAATGATGGAATTGCCTTCTATGGAACTCCTTATCCTACATATTCATGTGTGGGTAAACTGTATAAACAAGCAAGACAATTTTTCATTCAAAGAGTAGACTTACCCGATCACCAGCACCACCAGCAGGGCCAGGAGCACCAATAGCACCAGGGAGACCCTACAGGTCAAGAGACAGGACACCATTTCTAACAAAATGTAAGCAGGAGTGACTACTTTTAGTATTTTTTTGTTTTCCTTCTGGAGACAGGTGTGTGACTTTCTTCAGGCTGTTTTCAATATAAAGGACACGTGATTTTATAAAACAAAATCAGTTATTTTTCTTCCAAAGTATGAATTCTAGGACAGGCAGACAAAATCTCTAATGATAATTTTGTGTGGCTTTGCAGGCTGCATTTAGAATTAGAATTAGCTGTCTGGGATGACCTGGTGAAATTAAAGAGGATAATGTCACACTGAACAGCTGTCTATCAAATACAAGGTTCTCTGCTGATGTCATTGCTCTGCTTGCATGCATGAGAAGTCATCACTTATCTCTCTCCCCCCAGAAATTCAAAGATCCCTGGACAAGAGGTAACAGAATCACATTGATTTGTACCAAAAGAGAGCAGATAAGCAGAAATGCCATACAGTGGGAAATGTGAGTCCTGAACATCCTTTTTAGTCACTGAAGTTTGGAGGTGTAGCAAGGTAGACTCAAGTAGAACCAAAAGATACTTACACGAGCACCATCTCTTCCTGTTGCACCAGTATCACCTCTCAGACCTGGGGCACCCTAGAATACACAGAGGGGAAAAAAGCATTATATTGGTAACGAGCACAATAGTTTGTATGACAGAAGTCTTGAACTGTTTCCTGAGTGTCCGTCTACTACTTGCATATCATACAAGATGCTTATGCTAGTTTTTTGGGGGAATGGATTTTGATTATTATTTCATCCTTGTTGTTGAGCATGTACTGATTTGCAAAGTGAGAATTTGCAGACAAAGGGGACTGAAATGCTTTTCAGAATTATGAGCCTGCCTCTTTCATGGGAAACCTACTTAGTTTCCCCCAGGTGACAAGAATTTTGAATGGAATTAAAAATTCAAAATCAAGTGGATGCATACTCCAAATGATGAATGTAAATCCCCCCTCAAAATCCCTTCTCTTTTAGTCAAGAAATAAACACGTAAAAATGCTTTTGAGTATTCATGTTATACTTTCTATTTGAAGCAGGAAAACAGCTGTTAAAAACATTGATGTGATAATGAGTGGTCACATAAAACGCCCTATGTTTCATATAACAAAAAGTTGTATCCAAATCATCAGTAGTGTCAAGAAATCAAACCAGCACTCTGTTCTACCTCTTTTTAAACACATGCTACTCCTCTGCATTAATCCATGTGTCAGTACATAGTGTTTTATAAAAAGTTGCAAGCAATTTTCATCTTAATTTCCTTACAACTCCATTTATGCTAAATGACTATGGATTTTTTCAGTCAAAACAAATAAAGCAGTTCTAGAAATGGCAGTTGACAGCTTAAATAATGAACACAAGAGAATATGGAATGAGATGTACACAACAAGATAAAAATAAATGTTATAGGTAATGATATGGATAAAGCAGAGCTGGCAACAGGACTAGCAACCAGACTTCATAGCTTTATATAAGGACATGCATTAGCTAAAATGTTCTCTGATTTTATAGAAAACTGAAACAATCACAAAATTTTTGTAACTGATTTACTTATAGTCACTGCACTTTGAGCAGTCAAGGGTTTGATCAGAGACTCAGTCCTTTGAGATCAGTAGGTCCATTCCTGCTATGAAGCTTGTACTCAAGGACACCTTTAGTGTTTCTTCGGTAAAGATAAGCTCATTGTTAACCAATCCTGTGAAGAACTAACTGTCTCTTAAGCCAATTCCAAATACTGAGCAAAGATAAAAATACAACCTTAGAGAAGGCTGTCAATATGTTAGACCAACAAAACCTCTACTTATGAAGTAATACAGTTTTACTGTAAATAAGAGTTGCATTGGGGTAACCTGCAGGTTTATTTAAGTAAATGAAATCCAAGCATCTCCCAAACCTGTGCATACACTAACAAAGCAGGCTGCCCACCTTACCTTTTCACCCTTGCCTCCTGGAACACCAGCAACACCTCTCTCTCCTGGGATTCCACCAGGGCCAGCAGGACCAGGACCACCAGCAGCACCAACGTTGCCAGGCTCACCCTAGCAGCAACAGCATATCATTTATGAGAAAGCCAAATCATTCACAGAATTTGGAACAAAATTCTGTCATCACTACTTTGCTTGTAAACAGCAGGAGTAGTAGCATTTTGTCTTAAATTATTGTTCTTATTTTACTTTTACAGCTAGTGAAGATGCCAGACATGAATGCTCTCTCTGACTGTGTGGGCTCCTGAGGTTTTAGGGTGTCCCATATTCCAAGCTAAACTTCTATAGAAAGATTACCCATGAAAATCTTGAAAACTAAGACCCATGTTCAGTTAGCATCAAGTCAACGTTACTTTGTTAGATGACCGTTTATTACTGTGCCTAAGTTTTGGGGAAAATATTGCTTACTAGACACAAGAACTTCATGTGTATAAGTAGAGGTGAGTATAAATAGAAGTCAGCATGAATTTTGGCCCAAATCTTGGACCCTATCTCAAAACAGAATAATAGTATACCCAGCTGACAAGCTGCATTCAAACAGTGCAAATGGGAGTTTCCCTCCCATCATCTGTAGCGCTAAACATAAAACCCTTTAATATTAGTGTGGACCAGCCAGGATGAAGCTTTACCACTTGAAAAAATGACCCAGGGCTATGGTGTATAGGTAACCACCTATTACCTGTAATCACTTATGCATTTAGGAAAGAAGGTTTTGAATTGCCTTCATCAGGAATTCAACAGCAAGGCAATGGCAGCTGGAAAAGGCATACCTTGTTACCATCAGGGCCTGGTGGGCCAGACGGACCACGGCTTCCAATGGGACCGGCGGGACCAACAGCACCACTTTCACCAGGGGGACCACGTTCACCCTGCAGGAGACAGTCTGATTTGAGTTCTTCTTTGAATTGTTCTATAGCTTAGAGGTTTAAAAGCACTGACTAGTAGCAATAACAGTGTGATGCATTTTTATCTGAACAAACCGTTAAGAAGAACTGCATTAGAATTGTGCAGATATTAACTAAACTGGCCATATGCATTGGCTCTAGCTTTTGGCACAAATGTAGCAAAATGAAGACCTGAAGTCTTGCATCATGGTAACAGTTGACAGGACAAGTACTTCTTGAACATGGATTTTGGCTCCTGTGCTCATTCTGGTAACAGTGTCTTGCATTCTAATGTCCAATGGAGCTTCTGATACAAATTTGAGGGCGGGGAAGGGATTCTAGTGAAATTAGAGCCATACTAATTTGCAAACAATTCTTTTTAAAGTGGCAAGTGCCTGGTGAATATTGGACAATAAAAGTGACAGCTAAAGCCCAGTAATGTGACCTGTACATTATAACAGGTATACAGATTAATTCCGAAACAGAGGTCTTCTGGAAACATGGAATTAGTCAGAAACTGGGCTTAAATGCACAGTAGATCTATCAAAGATGGAAATATCAGTTTTACTAAAGACATCTGAAATTATCACAGTGTGATCAACCTGGAACCTCAGTGAATAATCTGAGGCAGAAGAGGAAGAAAGGTATTTATGAAATATGCAGATATCACAAAGGTGGAAGCTCTTGTCGACAGGAAGAAGGGTTGGCATACTACACAGGAAGAAGAGAATAACCTGCCAGATAGCTGTCACAGTAGAAGTGGGACAAAACTGAAGAATGCAGAGTATCATGCCATTTATTTAGGCACCAAAAATGAGCATTTGTGCTGTAAATGGGGGTTTCACCTGGTTAAAATGACAGAAAGGGAAAGGTGACAGCCAATAGCCAACAAAATGATGTGAATGTGAAAAAGGCAAGTGTGATCTGGCATAAGCAGTGAGGTATTTTTAGGAAGCGTTAATTTTGTAGTACAAAGCATCAGTAACACCCAGTTCAGAATACTGAATGAAATACACTCTGACTGGGTACAAGATGTGGAAGGCAAGCTAGAGCAGAGACAGGCAATTGCTACTACAATGATAAAGGGAACTCAGCTTGGACATATTGGCGAAATGAAAGTTTAAAGAGGACGTGGTTACTAACACAGCCTCAGGGAACTAAATATAGGGAGGAAAAGCACTGTTTAAACTGATTGATATGACTGGTAAGAGTGAGTGGGAATATTTGTCATGAATACGTTTAGTCTGGAAGTCAAAAGAAAAGAGGAAGCAAGAGAAGTAGTTTCAATATGAACCTCTTTATAGGTCAATTTGGAAAGCAAATAATTAATCGAGCATTTTATAACCTACTCACTGCTCTGCATAAGTTGGACCTTCCTGCCATGCAGGAAGGCCTCCACACAAAGCTCTTTACAGATGCTTATTCACAGTGCAGGAATAAAGGGCAGTGGGAGGCAGTATCTTCTAATAACTATTCCAGGCTCTGGATTCAGCCCACCATTTGTTCCAAGACATTACATGGGAGGTAGGAGCTGGCTTGCAAGGGATACTATGACTGAAATGGTCAGGCTAAGAAGGTCTGTGCACAGGCACTGGAGATGAAAATTCTCATACGCCCCAAGCCTCAGTGTAACACTGCAGGATCAGTCTTCTGCCATCCATAATCTCATTGTGAGGTTCATTAATACAAGATATCATTACTTGGGTAATATTCATATTGCTTATCTAGAAGTTTACTAACACTGGCAACTATTGTGTTATATAATCGTACAACCTGACATATGCATAGAGCAGAGAAATTTCTCCCTTCTTCCTGGGAGTCTACTGCAATATACTATTCTGTAACTGAGAAGGGCCGCTTGTCTTCAGAAACTTGGAAATGTATATAGCTACTATTATTACTGAACACATTATTAAAAGTCTGTATTAGATTTCAAATGAGTTACTCACTCTTGGGCCAGCAGGACCAGGGACGCCAAACTCACCATGAAGACCCTAGAAGAGAGTAGATGCACTGGTAAAGTTTATTTCTGAAGCAAAATTATTAGCTTAAGTTTTGTTTCTTAGCAGTAAATAGAAAGGCTTCTCAAACTGCAGCAGCATATTGAAAATCTTCAGACTAAAACCAGTCTTTAAAATACACAGGAATAAACCCTTTTCATAGAGCTGCACAGTATCTCAAAGCACACATGAGATAATTTCTCATCTGAAGAGAGTTAGCTATTAAATTCCAAGCTCATTTTTCAGGTACATACAATGTACACTCTTTTACAGAGACAGAGAGAGATGTATCTATAAATGTTAAAGGTGGTTTTGACATATGGGATGCACAATTTGCAGATTACATCACACACTTTAAGTGAGCAGAACCTAGAGCCTGAATTACCACTGAGCTACCTCAGTTGTATGCCATTGCAAATTCACTGAAATCAACTAAGGTGCAAAAGCGTATAATTGGAGTAATGCAGGCTAGATTGAACCTTTAAGATTTCAAAAGAAATTTGAAGTAAAATATTTTTCATGTACTGTCTTGTCTTTTGGGGGAGGGGGCATGTTTTATTGCTGCTTAAGGCCTGAAAAGCAAAGGACTGGCTTTGCTCAGTTTCATACTGAAACTCTGAAACAAGAAGTATGTTGCAAATTCCAATGGATTTTCTTCATTTGTGGCTAGCTTTAACAAAAGGAACTATTAAACTTTGCATATAACACAGATTGCTTTGTTTTGTCACCACATGTGCAATTGTAAACATAATGCTTATGCAATGCCTGCCCCTACTTGTGGAGTACTGTATCTGTCACTCACCCTTTCGCCTGGTTTACCAGCTTCACCAGCTGGGCCCGAGGGACCTGGCAGACCCTAAGGGTAAAGAAACAAGAATACCAATAACGTTAGGGCAGAAGCACTTGGTGCTTTTGTAAACCACAGATAAAATTAAGCAGAGCACATAGTTACTTACCTGGAAGCCAGGAGGGCCAGCAGGACCTTGTTCACCCTTTCCACCTTGGTTGCCCTAGATGGAATGAAAAACAGGTGATTAACTTGGAAGGAGAAATAAAGGAAAATGGATTTTAAAATGGGAAATCCCATTAATGTAAAGTAAGTAAAAAACTGGATTTGTGTGTGGAGGCTAGTACTTACAGTGACTCCAGGAGGACCTTGAGCACCATTGTTTCCCTCTGGACCAGGAGCACCCTAAATGTGATCAAGTAGAAAGCTGTTATCAAAGTTTTGATTTGTTATGAACAATAGCTCTCTAAAGTGATTCTGTGCCAAAAACAAAGGTCTCCAGCTGTGTATTTTGAACTTAACTACTTGTAAGAGATTCACTGTCAAAGGGTACTAAAGACGTTTACAATTTTAAATCCTGGTGATTGTTTTAGTTATTGCAGCACATTCATCTTTAAGGAAACTTCTTTTGGAAATACAGATTACAAGAACCTTCTTGATAGCATTTTTCCCACAACAGACCAATTATTTCGTCCCTTAAATGGAAGAATTAGTAAGTTTCAACTATCAGTAAGAAGCTGGAAATTTACAGCATAAGTTAGGAACTATACATTATCCTCAAAAATTTGCATGGGGAGTGCTATTTTTTCCACTTTATAGGAGGCTAATAACCTATAATTAATTATCCAATTAATACCCTAGAAGGGTAGTTTTAATTTATTCCTTAAGCAATAGTCACCACTGACATGAGGCTAGATGAATGCATTCCCAAGTGCTTTTCTATTTCTTCATCTATTCACGCTTGCACAGGATTCATGCTATCTTATTACAGAGGTTTTGAAAATCTACATTTTTCTCTCTGGAGGCTGATAAAGAAAACATATCCACATACCCGTGGGCCAGCAAGACCAACATTGCCTTTTTCACCAGGTTTGCCAGGTTCACCCTGAAGTTGAAAGAAAAAGATACGGAAGTTAACCAAGACTTCATAATAAATTCAGTTTAAACTACTAAACAGAGACTGATACTCTCCTTGCCAGAAGATTTATTGTAATATTTCTTTAACCCTGATTAAAACACCCACAAGCTCCATCTGCCCTGTTGAACCACTTAGCAAGAACAGCTCAAAAAGAAATGTCTTCTTTTCAAAATTCTATTCCTTTATTTTTTGAGATTATAATTCATGACATTCTGCATAGCAGCCTATGCAATACACTATATATATATATCTGCATGTGTGTGTATGCATATCCACACCACAAATCCAGGATATGATTATTGTTATCTGTGGCCTCTGTGTGACAAGTCAAGAGCCTCACTGAAATCACTGGTAGATTTTCTTCTAAATTGAATGAGCTTTGGAATATGCTCCATAAATAACAATACTCTGGAACTGAAACTTAGGCTTGGTGGCCATCCTTGACAGAACTTTTACTGAACTGTATATACAGAAATGATAAAATGGACATGCAGAAATTATAATACAGACACATATTATACTAATCACTTCAATGTCCAAATATTCCTAAACTAATTAAATTGTTTTGCATTTGTTTAATCATATTTTAGATAACTGGAAATAATTTAAAACTGAACTCTTGAATGTAAGTGGATGACATCCAATAAGCAGTATGGAAGAATACAGGGAAATGTGTTTGACTGTTAGTTGGGGACCTACAGATTAGTCTGGAAATATCTTCATAGTAATAGAAAGTTTCTGTAGTGTACTTACAGTGGGACCTTTTGGTCCAGGGAATCCAATGTTGCCAGGCTCACCTCTATTGCCAGCTGGACCGATTGGCCCAACCCTACCATCTGCTCCAGGGAAACCCTAGAAAAAGAAATCATACTATTAGACGGCTGGGGTAATTTAACTACAGTTCAGTTTTAGGAGAAATGTGTACTGAGAGGAAGAAAATGCCATTTAACTTCTAAACACTGTTTATACATTGCATGCTCATGCATTCCTCCATTTTCCTCCTTTTTGTAGAAGTGTATTTATTCTTCCCCTTCGAGAACACAGACCTGATCTGAGACCCACAGAAACGAATGGGAAGTTTCTCACTGCTCTTCTGAGTAATATGGTAGTAAAATCTTGCTGGCTTTACACTGAGTTGTGCTAGAGCTCGGTACTGAGATCTCTGCTTTTTAAAATCTCAGTTTATGTCTATGTTTCACATGCAAGGGGGAAACAGAATGAAAAGCAAGGTACTTACAACAGGACCTTCTTTGCCAGCAGGGCCTGGGCTTCCAGGCTGACCTGGGAGACCCTGAGAAAGGAAAGGATTCATGTTTTTGGAAGGAAACCAAGTCACCCAAGAGTTAACTAAATTTTATTTTCTACATGTGCGCATACCCACACACAGACAGAGATGCCAAGTTATCAATACACACTGTGGAAACAGGACTGTATGTCCTATCAAGTTTACATCTAAAACACACTGAAGTTTAATTTGGTGGTGCATGCTCCCATGCCAGTTGAAAATTAGTATAGGTAAGTACCTGTTTCAATCAGATAAACTCATTTAGGCTCTGTCTTAGCAGAGAAAGTGCTTAAATGTTTGCAGATGCTTAACAGTTCACATGTGCATTGAAAATTTTCACTTCATGGGGTGAGGTAGGAAGAGAAAATGTAGACTAAAGAGGATAAAAGACAATGACATGGACATAATCTGGCTGCAACCAGCACCACTAAAAGTGGATGGCTGTTTTCAGTGAAATAATTTGCAAAATAAAATTGAAATCACTGAGATCAGCCATCTCACATCACTTTAGTAGGGTTTGCTTTTCTTTTAGTTAAAGAGGACACACACATTTCAGCTGTGATCTTAATGATCACATTCTATAAATAATTGCAAGTGGAACCCTCTCTCAGAAGTCAACGCAGTATCCAGTACAGGGGGGAACTGCTCCATGACAAGGCAATCAAATGCTACCACATACAAAAGAAACTGATTTCAATAAAAATTTTGATGCTTCTGAATCATTTCCTCATGGATGTTTTTTGAATAGAGTGGTGGAAGTACCCTAGTTGTGGTTAGCACAGGCTGAATTTTTGGAGTTGGATTTCTGAGTAATTTTGTCCCTAAATTGTAAGTCATTTTCTTTTTGCATAGTTCAAACTTACACCACAGAGTTCAAACTTACTCTTGGACCCATAAGACCAGGCTCACCAGGACGGCCACCATCACCACTAGGACCTTTAGCACCAACAGGACCACTAGGACCACGGTTACCAGCAGGTCCCTACCAAAATAAATAAATAAAATCAGGCAGAGGCAGCAAAAAGCATCACACATCCGTATATAAAAGAAGATGTTTTAGAAATAGTGACTCAGACAAAAGTCTTACCATGACACCAGCTCTGCCATCAGCTCCAGGGAGACCACGAGATCCAGGCACACCCTGCAAGTGAACACAAAATAAATCAAGAAAGGGAAAGAAATAAATCTGTTCCTGTAAGGTATATAGTGCTTGCTAAATTTCAGCCTTCCAAGCAGGTCTGCTGAATTTGAGGTAAGTGCAGCCCTACACACAGGTCTGTGCAAATATATGTTGTGAAAGAAATCTCTCTCACTTCCTTTAGATTTCTTTAAGTTCTACTCTGCTTGTATCAGAGCATTTTCAGTGTTCATTGAAAACTAATAGTGGGCTCTAGCCAGCAGCTAGGAGCCCACAACCCGGTCCACACAGTTTCACCTTCACTTCTCTGTAGAGAGTTACTGGCTTCTCTATGACTCTGTATACCCTGCCCAAGGTGCAGTACTGAATCTTTATCTCTACCAAAAAAATCTGGTGGAAGCACTGCCATTTTTCCTATTATTTTCCTGTGAATTATTTTCCTGCATGAAGCCACATGTCTCCTGAAGTGGTTTCCTCACCCAGTGAAAAGGGTACTAGGCACCCCTGAAGACACTGAATTAAAACCTTTTGGCTCACGTTATGTGTGAGCCAATTATCTGTTTAAAGCAGTTAAATCCCATCACAAAGCTTTAAGAGTAATCAAAGATAATTCACTAAGTATTACACAATGGATAAATCAAAGCAACCTGTAATTACTTCAGGGATAAGATAGTAAACAGCATTAATACAAAGCAAAAATAGGTTTGGTCCCAACTAATCAAAAGGCTCAGAATTGCAAATGATCTTTGCTTAGCAGCATTAATGTAAATTTAATTACTCATAATTACTTAATTTGCCTTTGTGACTGTAGCTTTATTTCCTCTTTCCTTTTTGCTTCTACTTCTGGAACATGAAAAGAAAACCTACTCTTAGACCAGCAGGGCCCGGGGGACCAGCAGAGCCAGGTTCACCAGTGCTGCCTCTCTTGCCTTCCTCACCACTAGGACCAGGAGGGCCAGCGGGTCCAGCAGCACCCTATTTCAGGAAAACAGAGAAAAAGAAGAAATCAGATGCTGCATTGCAGATACTATCAGACTTATTCATTGAAGAAACCTTCACATGAAGAACCCGTACTTACAGGCTCACCCTTGTTACCACTTTCTCCCTTGGCACCAGCAGGGCCTGGTTCACCCTAGAGTCCAAAACAAAAAGATATCACAGAATTAAGCATCATTCAAAAAAATCTCTCTTCTACCTGGACAGCTTTTTCATGAATCAAAAAACTTTTTAAGCATCCAATGCCATGCCTGCCTCTGTTGTGATAAATGGTCAATTAACATAACTGTATTTTTGACTTAACAAGCATGAAAACAAAGATGCTTATTAAAGATGCTTAGGAATGAGAGTAATTGAACTATGACACATTCAGGGTTGGTTCCTCTGCTGAGGATACACACTGATGGCCTGATAGTGACACTGCTGCCAGATCTCTTCACACTATCAACATGGACAGAGCTTAACAGTCCTTGCACTCAGAGGGAGTGCAAAGTAAATCTCTTCAGACTCAGCATCTGAAGCAAGCAGTGAGACACAGAAATTAACTACAATGTTAAAATATAGTGGAGCAAGAAAAAGTGGCTGCATTAAATACAAAAATATATCCAGAGGAAACCTTTCACAACTGTGCACACTGCGTCCAATTTTCAAATGAATACATGCAATATACAAGGTCACTTACAACAAGTCCTCTAGCACCACTAGGACCAGCAGGGCCAGGAGGACCAGGAATACCACGGGGACCGGGCAGACCAGGAGCACCAGCAACACCAGGAAGACCCTGTCCAACAGAGGGGAGAAAAGGTATTATGAGCCCATTATCTTCTCTATTGCATTAACTGAATTGGGTTTTTTTAGAGCAAACAAGTGTGAGTATGGCTGTACTTACAGCTGCACCTTTAGCCCCTGGAAGACCATTGGCACCAGGGTTGCCCTGTTAAGAAAGAGAACGGCACTGTTAATTCAGTCTCGCATTCACCCATCTGACAACAGATAAAGTCTGGCAAGTTACTCACTGGAGGACCAACAGGACCACTAGAACCAGGAAGTCCAATCTCTCCTCTTGGACCAGCAGGACCACTAGGACCAACGTTACCAGCAGGTCCAATTTCACCCTGTTTGAGAGAAGGATAGATCCCTCTATCAGTGTACACAGCATTAGGGCAACACTGGAGCAATCCTCTATTAGCCTGACATTAAGACAATCAGAGATATATACATATTCCCACTTCAAAGGCCAAGAGATCAAGGAGTTGAGAGTTTTATTGGATTTTAAAGGCACTGAAGAAACTGATGTCTAGCTAGGCTCCATTGAAGCTGATGGCTAGCACGGGTGCAACAGATGCTTAGCATATCTGAGAAGCTATGTTATCACTGAGGATTACACAGAAGGTTGATCTAGAAAAATCAGAATTACGATTCCCATCTTACCTGCAGCCATGTGCCTCCAGCATTGGCCTGATATGCCTCACTGTATGAATCCTAACTGACTATTATCTTGCACCTTAAGATGACATTTGCACTGATGCAAAATGATGCCTGAACAGAGTGCTGTAGGATAATGTTCGAAGTGGAGTAAATGACAGGAAAAAGGGTTCTTGGTTTTACTCTCAGAAACTTGTATTCACTAAGACTACTAGAAAAAATATAATGACAGCTTCAGCAATTCTCTTAAGTACTCAGAGTTCACCCTGGACAGTCTTCTTGTGAAAATTACATGCTGTAACCACACTCTCATCTGCATCAGAGAAGACTTCATGGTTTCCAAAAGTCTTGCCTTTTGTCAAGACTAACCAGAATGGGATCTCAATTTTTTCTCATCCTCCCTGCAGTTAATATTAAGAGGGCTAGCAAGCAATACTCTATTTTCTTCTGAAGGTGGATCAAGGTAAGACCAGGTAAAAATGCAAAGATCTGAGCAATAAACTGAATCATCTAACTTATAGTCTGAAAGAGCAAAATGGTACTGCCCTAAACCTGACAAGTTACAGTTTCTCCATTGTAATTTCAAGAACTTAGGCTGGAAGGAGCCCGATACTCAACTGCAGCTTCTTGGTCCTCCACTACTTCTGTAATGTGATGTAAACTGCTACTTCACTTATTTACCATGATCCATGTCACTCTTTGAAGGTGTATACCACTGTACCACATAGGAAGCAGTAAAAAAAGTTATGTGTCTTCCTGAACCTAACATTAATCTTCAGCTGTGAAATAACTGCTGTATTTTAAGTTAGCATTCATATATGATGTTCTCCAAACACTGTAGGCATTAATCTTCATCCTGATCCGTAACTGGTAAGAAAGCACTTCCATTTCAGAGAGGGTGTTTTTTTGATGCCTAGCAATCCTAGTTACTGTATTTCATTTTCACTATCAAATATACCAGTAGAAGCAGATGTTCGTACCTTAGCACCAGGAGCACCTGGGAAGCCTGGAGGACCAGCAGCACCAATAGGGCCCTAGGAAATGAAAGGGAAGCAGATGTGTAAAGGTATTCAGTGATGACAGAAACATCTTGCTTGCTGAAGTAAACAGACCTAAAAAAACGCACATTTACTTAGACACTCCTGCACATTATCTCAGAGTATCAGTTGCCTTTTGCAACTCCAAACTGCCAGATCTGGTTCACTACAAACAGTTAAAAGCAAGGTCAATGCTGAAAAACATTTGCAGAGCAGCTAAAAAGTGTGAATTAAGCAACAACTGGTAAAATCTTGCCTTGAGGTCAAACACCTGAGAAAGAATAAACAGAGGATGGGCAGAGGCAGGCATCTGCAAAGCAAGATGTCTTGCTGTGCAGTCTCACAATGAATGAAGGGGAGCGCTACATCCTGCAAATGCAAGTCTTAGGTGGCTGTTTCCAACACATTTACCATGCAGGTGTAACTGTATGTGCTTTCACATCAGTAGTCCTTCTGGACTACTGATCACACACAAGAGCCCTGTGTTAATAACAGCATTTGTCCTTCACACATCGGAAGAAGGTTAGCAAGATCTCTGCACCACTGTTTGTTATAAACCGGGTACCTGGAATTCTCACTGGTTTTGCATAAGCAAACAAAGAAAGACCAAATGTCCTTTGAGATATGTATGACAATATAAACTTCCATAATTTCCATTGCAGTAACTCTTTTTATGCTTTAAATTCTCAGTGGCAAGGAGAATAAAGTATTTATTTCTGGTTCAATTTTAAAAAAGTACGTAAGTGCTATGCAGAATGCTTACAGCATCATAATCTAAGTATGTGTAAAATAATTTTAGCCTGGCATAGATACTTGGACCCAATGCAACTCTCGGCTGCTGCCCATTCAGAGTAACACCTTCACAATCAGCAGCTCCAGAATATTTTTGTTACAGCAAGTCAATTTCCTTCAGGATAGCAAAAATGTTTTGGTTCTGTTATGAAGTATGACATCAGATCTTAGCTATAAGGTTTTTATTTGCCTGCAATTTAAATGCCCAATCACATATATTTTTAAATATCCCATATGGAAGAACTGAAGTGAAATTCACACCTATGCTAATGTTCTACTCTGTTGAAGTATGACAAACGTTTGCAGTGACAAGGAGTACTAAAATCAACTGTAACAAATTTAACAAAACCAAGTATGACTTCATCACTGACTCAAATTTTGAAGGCAGGAAGGAAAAACCATTCTGGGCTACTGCTTATATTTTTACAGCTTCAAAAGTATACCCTTGTACACACATCTATTTCACTGAAATAAATGAGGTTTATTGAAGTCAGTGATATGCTATGGCAACACTAACTCCTTTTAAACTGACAGATCTGCATTGGATTAGCACTTTAGAATAGTTATTTTTTACCAGTCAGATCTGGACAGTTGGATCTTTATTGGCCTTTCACGCTAGGTCACATAACTCAGGTATCAGTGGTGAATGAAAAAGGATAGCCTCTGTTAGTCAGACAGGACAATGTTGCAGGTGCAAAGCTGTGTCCTGGAGTGCATGTAAGAGTTTCAGGATGTATATAATTACAGCTACCTGCAACATGTGCATGGTATGTATCTGTTAAAAGGTATTAAGTCTCCTTAGTTTTGGGATGAGAACTGTTCTGTTAGACTGTTGGAAATGAGAATTCTGTTCACTGGGTGTTTTCCTATGAACTAACCAGTGCAAATGAGAATATTTGGTTCCTTTGATACAGTTGTGCTTAGTATAAATCCTGAGGCTCTCAGGATACTGTCTACAAAGCGTTTATGTTTTTTTAATTCTTTTTGTGATGGTATGATAAGCAACAAAGAACTATTTTAAAAACGTCCATACAATCAACTTCTTGGAAGCCCAAGAAATCCTCTATAAACAAAGAGGGACACAAGGCCTAACTGAACCAGATTGTCAAAGATTAAGACTGAAACTTACAGCAGGTCCGGTGGGGCCAGTACTGCCATCACTTCCACGAGCACCCTGTGAGGAGAGAACATGATAAATAAGAGTTTGAAAAGAAATTTGAAGGTCAGAGAAAGCCACAGTAAGTGGCTGGTCATGGTGGCAGGTAGATGGGAAGCTACTTACAGCTGGTCCAGGGGCACCTACTCTTCCTCTCTCACCAGGGAGACCACGAGCACCCTGAAAGAAAAATTAAATTAACTCATTTATATCTGTTCACTGAACAAGGATACATAGATATTTCTTTTCTTCTACTAAGTCCCTATAGGAAATGTGTTGCAGCCAGGCAAATATTCACATACTATTACATTAGAGGATCTAGATATCTTGAGCGTCACTGATGACAAAAATTGACCAAACTGCTGGCTAAACCATATCTATCAGATTATCATTCTTCACAGCAGCAGTAAATACTTACAGGTTGTCCTGGGGTACCATTTTCACCAGGGGCACCAGGTTCTCCCTATGAAAAAGAAAGTTTGCAAGCTTTAGTTACTGAAAGGATGCTTTGGACAGGTAGCACAACTGCTGGATCCCACTGTCTTTTGTCTTCTGTAGCACTTGCACCACAGTAACAGCACATCAGGTCCTGATGGTGTACGGACTGTGACTGTCCTGGCATATACTGGAACATGGCCAGTTGGAATTCTCTTAGGAGGGCCAGAGCAGGTAGCTTCACTTACCCATCTCAGATTTCTTTACTTCCTTTCTTTATTCTGATATTTACTTTGTAGCACACACTTAAGAGATAGGGCCTGGATAGTCAACTCCCAATTCAGATCAATCAGCAGCTGTTTTTTAGTTAGAGCAGAAGCAGAATGATGCTTTCTTTTGCCTTAGGTTAAGGTGACAAACTTTCTGACAAACGGCTGGAAATAAAGATCTGCCTCAGGTACTGTTAATTTAAGACCAACAAGACAGATATGAGTGACAGCCATTAAAACATGACTCCTCTCCCTTGAGTATTGTGTTCTCAGCAAGCCTATAGCTGGTCTAGGCTGGTCTATAGTGACAGGATTTGTCCTAGAGCACTTGTATGCTGAATGTGCCTGAATGCACCTAGTCTCAAATGCTGCAAACAGCACAGATGTTTGCCTTCATCACTGCTTTCAGCACAGTTATATCATGAGTAACCTTAGTTTATTATGCTTGTGTTTTCCAGTCAGATTAGCACTCTTACTAATAATTGTTCTTTCCTTTACTTAATTGCTTTGTCTGCTTCTAATTGCCAATGACTGGACAGACTGAATGGTTGCTATCTTTTTCCCAAACTTTTTCTGAAGGTTAACAACTTGCAGTGATAATGGAGAATGTAGTGTTACAGCTAGTAACTCTATAAGCCAGTAATGCTAAGCTCTTAGAAACAAGCAAGAAGGAGAATTACTGTTTGAGCTTTTCATTATTACAGTAAAAGTTCTTGAATACAAATCTCCTGTAAATAAGCCAGCAGCATTAAAATTTCCTACAACTCAGTATTGCAGAAGTGTAATTTTAGGAACACTCCTGTTAGGCACTGAGGTGGAATGGGAGAAGAAACTAAGACAGGAAGAGTTTGCTAGAGATGTTTCTAGACCATATTTTAAAACATTTTTTAAGGACAGTGTTCAAAAGTGCACTAATCTGAAGAAGGTAGAACAGAAAAAGAATGTGAAGATCAAATAGCCTTAACTCAGAAGAGTACTGCATCCATGCAAATTTTTAGCAGAAAGCCTTACACTATAGCATGTCTCACACAGTAGAATAATGAGAGAACTTTGCTAGAAAGAACTACAAATGCATCTTACATTTTCAGATTTCATCTTTACCTTGATGCCAGGAGTACCAGGTTGTCCCTTTTGACCATCCAGACCATTGTGTCCCTATATTGAGTAGGAAAATAAATATTTATATATATGTTCCCACAATCGCTATACACAAACTCTTAGTCTTGTAAGGTAAATCCTTCTTTCCATACAAAATGATTTTCTAATATAATCTTTTAATTAAATTTTTTTTTTTTTTTACAAAATGTCTTTCATATCAGGAGATATTAAAAACCTCAAAGGGGTTCATGCACTCTTAACTTTGAGGGGATTTCCAGGGGGTTTCAGTACGCTGAAGTGTTGTCAGTCTTTATTTAGGGAAAAATCATGTATATACTCACCCTAATTCCCTTAAAGCCAGGCAGACCAGGAGTTCCAGGGAAACCACGAGCACCCTAAAAACACACAGTGCATGAGTAATTGTTTCTCATATTATATACTGTAGTTAAAAAGAATGAAAAAGAGTAAGTCTTTCAATAAAATTAATGAGTAGATTTGGGCCACGATAATTCAAGTGATGAACACAGTCCATTCCCTAACCTCCCAGGACCAGACTTGTTCGAAGACTAACCGTAATCAACCAGATTTTCCAGTTCTGAATCTCAAAAATTTCATGCATTAACATGTGATAGCACAGCTGTTTTAGCTTTCTGTGCCAAGGTGCCTGCTCACCTGCTCCTGTGTAACTCCTCACTATGTCACTTCTGCTAATAATTACAGTAGGTTTACTGCAGGATGGAGCAGAACAGAGTGGACACAATAAACGTGTAGATAAATAAACAATAAATGATAACCCTGAGGTCAAAACTGAAATTGGATTAATCCATATAGGGACTATTACTAGACTGCTAACGTGGTGCAATTCAGAAATGTTGTTAAGTTTCATTGATAAGAGAACTGTTGTATTATATACAGTAGATCGCTACATACCTGAGGGCCAGCAACACCCCTCTCACCAGGTCTTCCAGGTTTGCCAGGGTGACCCTAAAAAATGCAGTAAAAATGTACTGAGAAGGAAAGCTCATTTTATAAAATAACAAGAGAAACCATTCAAAAAAGAAAAGACATTGGCAAAGTTTCTATTTTTCAATAAATACAGTGAGTTTGTTAGCTTTCATATTTTCTTCTCCCTGTATTCAGGAAGCTATGTAATGTATTTGGAGAGGTTTTGAAGTTATCCATTTTTCTGTACATTTCCAACATACAGCAACTCTTGTACTGTAAAATAATTATTTTAGGGGTTTATTTATTATACCCGGCATTATAGAACAATGGAAAAATTACAACCGATAGAATGCTTAGCTTAACAATAACTTAATATTAGAGTTGAATCACAGCCTCAAGAGATGAGAAACATTTAATAATCACTTACGTCTTCACCAGCCTTTCCTGGAGGACCAGGGGGACCACGAGGACCCTGGGGACCCTGTTGAAAACAGATTGAGGATTACTTAAAGCATCATTTCTCAGATAAGTCTTTTCACTGGTTTCTGACTTGAGTTGGGGCACAGCTGGAGCCTAATTGACTTTGCACTTTATGATTCCAATCTGAAGGAGTCTGAATCTGAGTGTTCAGCTGTTTCTGTAACAGGATCAAGCAGAATATCCTATCAAACATTCAGGGATGTGCATATGGATAGGAGAAATGGGCTGAAGCATTACAAGCCTACTTTGGTGTCCTATTTCTAATGCTAACAGTGTCTGGATGTGAAACCTGTACTTACTGTTTGACCAGGTTCACCAGGTTCACCAGGAACACCTTGAAAACCAGGAGGTCCCTAGAAGAGGAGGGAGATTTTGTTAGTGTTTGAACAAGCTATTTTGTGATTTTACAGGTATGTCAATGTTGATTAGTCACTAGGAGAGGTGAGATTGTACTTACAGGGGGTCCAGATGCTCCAGGTGGGCCTCTGGGTCCCATTAAACCCTAGGGGAGAAAAATTACAAAATCTTTTTTTAAAAAAATACCATTATAAAAACTTGTCTGTAACAGCTGTTCCTGGCATTCCTAAAATATTGGTAAGCATTACAGTTTGCTGTGTGCAATGACCAAATGAAGTTAGAGGAAGTTAAGAGATCTGCACAAATTTGCACAGGCAGTCCAAGTGCAAACAGATCTTCTAATGGCAATGAACCAGCACAGAATCCAGTGAGATGATTAGGAACATACCATTATGACTGGGAACTTTGTGATTAGGCTTCTTAATCTATTCTGGCTTGTTAGCAAGTGCACTGGTTCATTCTCCTATGTACCCTCGCCCTTCCTGTGCATGAACTTCCAGAGTTTAAAGATAAGGGCCATAACATCACATTAAGAAAGGTGGTATTTTGGGGCCTGTCAATTTTATCATGATTTTCCAGAAGAAATGTTGGAGGAAAAGATTGTTAAAATGGTAAAAGGGAAAATAAAGGTATATAAATGGCAGTATTGCCATGAACTGGGAGGTTCACACAATTTTGGAAAGAAATCAAACAACTCTTGCACATATTGTATATACATCTATTTCAAATAACGATCAACTTCTATTTGAATATTTCATTGGGGTTTTTTTTTGATTAAATTCTCTTCATTTCACCTTCAAATTAAGTCATTAACATACTCTCCTTGAGTGAATTTAGAATTTACACACATCTTGAAAAAAAAGGGTCAAAAATCACTTTTAAGAAGGAAATTTCCATAGATTACTGTACTTTCTTAACAGTTGTCTTAAGCTTTACTAAGCAAGCAAACAACTTTGAACTGAAATTTAATTTAGGCTTCTATTGTCTAAATGAATGTTTTATGAGATGTTTCAACAGAAATCATTATAGTTTCAATTGGGTTTAAAACTTTCTTGGGAACTCTTCTAGATTTTCTCATTACAAGATTAAAATCATATGCCATCTTTTCAATGGCTTATGTAACTTTCCTGTAAGACTTAATACTTTTTATTAAGAGAAATAAATGCATGTTAAATACAGGCATTTAATTCTGGAAGCTAAAGCAACCTCATGGCCATAAAAATATGCAGTAATTCTAGGAAAAATGTTTCTGGACAGTCTGAAGCATATGTACTGCATAAACCCTGTGAATCTCTTCACAAATTATATGCCATAATTGTTCTTCCCTCCTTTCATATCTTTCCAATCTCTCACATTTTCTTTATGAAACTTAAAAATTCCTCACAGTAGACAGATTCTACTGCTGCTGCTGTCAGATGAACTCTAAGTGAGTCAAAAATTGGAACACAGAAATTGTGACACCCCAAATAAATCCCCCTCTCCATTTCATGATTTCTTGTCAGACAGAGGGCAGAACTTGATTGAAGATACTCCTATCTTCCTCTATTTAGTATGTAAATGGATGCCAAAGTATTTTCAAAAATTCATTTAATATTACACTATTTTCAGGAATGGAAATAAGCTTGATCCAAAGTAATCCTGGGCACCCTTCATCCTGCTGATCACCTTTCAGATGCATTGTCTGTGATGTCAGTGTGTGTGGTGAATTTAGCTCATATTGTGTTATCTATGTACACTGAAAATATCTGCTAACATCAGGAAGGGTTAGAAATTAATGTGGAGAAGCAATAGGCTCTTTAAATGTCCATTTGGACATGGTATACAGTAACTGATAAAGGTTCCTCCTCAGAATAGCCTTGTAGTAGCAAGTACTAACATTCAGCTGTTGAGGACCAAATGCGGTGGCCAATTTCCTACCAAACCTGTGCAATCTAAGGATATCAAAAGGGTTGTACAGCCATGGGAGAAAAATGGTCACCAACTGGAGCTGAGATACTGAGTTACTTTCTAGACCTATGTCTGCTTTAGAAAGCAGCTTTATAATGGATCTTATTCCTAAAACACAATCTTCTGTCTCAATATGGGTAAAGTAATACTACACCAAAGTACATGTGTTATCTGACATCAGATTATGAGATTCATTGATTCATAGAACTATGGTAAACAGAATTCAAGCCCAGGACCCAGCAGTGCTATATCCAAGTTAAATATATAGTCCCAAGACCGTATCTCAAGTCCTAAGACTGTATTCCAAACACTTCACATTGTCCTACATCAAAGGATCAATTTAATAGTCTGACTCAAAATATGATCAAAACCACTAATTTTAACACTATACTTTGCATTAATACAGCTGGATTAGACTCAAAGGAAAATACTAAACACATTATCTATGCAAGTTATTAAGTGATAAATCATATACCTACCATAGGTCCTGGGCCAAAATCGGCTGCTTTAGATGGATCATATTGAGCTGCAAAGTTCTGTAAGTGATAAAAAGTTTGAAATTAAAATACTAAAAATGTTATTTTAGAAAGCATTGATAATTATCATTCTACACGGGTCCTCTGACTTGTGATATGGTATGTTAAAGCAGCATATGTAAAACTCAGTAAACATGGCCCTATTACATATACATTTCCATTCACTTGATTTTACTAGCAAGGCCTTTTCACACAATGGCCTCAAATAGCTAGGCTGTAAAGATAATAGAGACACCTGTAGTGTGAACTGAAAATTAAGAATGTAAACTCAGTGCTCATTTAAAATTGAAAACTTTCTTGAAACCCTCAAATTGTTCTGCCTAATTTCCAATGAGGGAAGTTATGCATGCTTTTTCACTGCATTGCTTAAGTAAAATTCATGTACCAGCCCTGACTATCTGATGAGGTGGCCCCTCCAGCTTCAAAAAGATCTGAGGAGCATACAGCCTCAGAAACACTGCACTGGATTTTTTATCTTTTATCAATATAAGTTTTGTAGGCAAATATACATCTAGTTTGAGTATATTTTCCCTCTTCACTAAAATGGAAAAAAATTATATACAACAGAATCAAAAATCCTTTTCTTGCTTGTTTTGTTTTATTAGAACATTAAAATAATAGAAAAGAATGAAAGCAGTTTGGGACTCGCTAATAGGAAAATTAATTATTGCTATTCATATTGAAGGCAAAAGAGTATTCCACGCAGGAGGATTTGCTGAAGTTGATCAATACAACACGGTCTATGTTTTCAGGCTCCCTATGCAAGCTAATGTCAAGCAAAGAGTTAAAGCCAGAATTCTGCAGAGAATACATGATGGACACTTCTGCAGAAAGTGTGTATGCGACACAAGTCTACTTATGTTCTGCTGCATGAATACAGAGAGAAATGAAAAATTCTAAAGGAAGATATTCTAAAATTCTAAAGGACTTTTAAGTATGGACTTTTAGCTTAAGGATAGCCTTCTTCACATTATTCCAATAGAGTTGCTGTCTCTTAAGCCCAACCACAAAGTGCTGTTTCTTTTCCCCATCTGCGTAACAACACAGGTTTCATTTAGTTGATTACCAATCCATACACATTATGGCTGTATAAATTTAATGGTAATTAACAGGGTTGATTTGCTCCTGCGCTTAAGTCCCTGTTGAATACAGAATCCAAATTTGCCACAGAAAACACACATCCCAAGGAGAGTTTCAATGGAACTGAGATCATCAATTTCTTGCAGATCACAAGAGAATGTTTCTTCTACTCTACAATGCAACATCAGTGTTTTCCAGCAGGTATGCATTTAGTCTTAGTCACAAAGCACAGATTATCATTTTCAGTAATATAAAGTGTGGATGCCTTACTCCGCCAAGACCTGGAGGACCAGGAGGGCCTGGAGGACCTGGTAGACCATCTTCACCATCTCTGCCTGGTGGACCTGGTGGACCCTAGAGTCAAAAAGAGGATTATACAGTGAACATTGAAAGTGGCAAAAGAAATCTCTGAAGTGATAAATTCATTAACAACCCAGCACCTACAGCATACACTACAGCAGTGCTATATATGCAGTTTCAATGGATTGCTAACTTTAGAAAATAAGCATAGCCTGAATTTACATTGCCTTGCCACACCTTGTATCAGATATTTATTGTACGTTTGTATTTGAGAAGAACTACGGAAGCAATATTGGATCTATGCTACCAAAGTGTAATCTCCAAATTGGGAAGTTTCATTTTAAGCGACCAAATTTTGCACCCATGAACCCCAAGTGACCCATGTGGACCCACACGGCCTGTCAAGATTCTGTTAGCGAAAGCCTAAAGTTTGACCATCTGAGGACTGGCAGAGGTCAGCCCTACTGGTATGAACTAATGTAGATTCAGAGAAGTCAAAGGCCAGTTTTTAATTAGTCTAGACTATTTGCTGGTATAATTGCAAATTCAATGACAGTAAAGCAGGGCTCTTCTACAAATTTTTGATACTGTCACTCAGCTACCACCACCAGAACTTCTTTTACAACAGCTTGAAATTACGTGTGTTCAGTCCAGTAACATTAGTGCTTATATTCTTTCATCCTCAATGCACAAAGCTGGTCAAGTTTTGCCATCGTGGCGACTGAGGTGAGGTATTTCATTTGGACTGCATTTTGGAGCCAGTTCAGTGCTAGATGAAATCCATAATAAAAGTATTATGAATTTCCAAAGTAGCAGGATTAGGCTTGCTGCCTTCAGGACAAAGCATTTATCTCACTTCATCAAACAAGTTTAGTTAGTGGTAGCCTAAAGCAAATATCCAGTTGACCACACAGATACACTCTTCCTAATAGTTCCCTTTATGTTTCTCAGTACACTATGATCTAACAAATCTTCAAGAGCTACCTATCAGTACTATGGCATTTTCATTTTCAGAAGATACAAAGAAGATACGTGATAACTACACACTGCCCAGATAAGGATGTGAATTTCAGAATACACTTTATAAAAAGCAGCGAAGCAAAAGCAAATCAGAAAAGCAGGTATCAGCAATATGAATGAACATTACAATTAGATTATTCAGATGTCCTTATTTATAGTTACTTCTACAGCAGCCTTTAACAGTACAATATCTGCTTTGACTAATTGAAGGTAGATGACAAATGCTTAGCTGCCAAGAAGAGACCTTTTTCAAGCCGTCTTTGGAGGCACAGATAATGAATGATCCTCAAAGCTAGCTTTGCCTATTAGGTTTGATGTAGACAGCTTACCCATATACCGTATTGTTCACAGACTACATCTTTATGTGTCAACTTTCTCTTCTGCATTTTCATGCGCTATTTCCACTGTGAGCAGTTCAAAAAAAGTTTTTCAAACAATCACTTGGAGTGCCAGGCTGTCGTCTGAACTCAGCCACATCTGCTCAGGCACAATGGCCATAATTAGGTTGGTAAGGTATCGCCGGGGCAGAATTTGGTACACAGGTAACTTGGTTTCTTTTTAATGAGATTATGCATTCTACAGGTACATTCATTTAATCTCATATCAATGCTTAAACTTAGTTTTTTCCTGCTGGTCTTCCAACAGCTGTTCAAAGATCACAAACAAATGAATGTCAATCTAATTCCTTACCCTTTCTCCCTGTGGCCCTTTGTCTCCTCTAGGGCCCTGCCAGAAGAAAATAAAACTTAATGAGTTACCATGGAAATTTTCCAGGATGATACAAGGAAACAGATACATTAAAAATAATCAGTGTACATAAAAAGGGGAGAGAAGACTGCACATACAGGTCCGATAGCTATTTTCCACAAGCAGCTACTGGAAACAGATCAGTCACTGTCATTACTACGTCAGTTAAAATATCACTGTGCAGTCCAGAGAAGTATTTGCAAAGTTGACTCTAGTCTCTACTGAATAACTGGGTCTAATTTAACAGCAGTGACTCTTAGAAATAAAATAGAATCTATTTAGCCTTTTAGACCTGTATGGATATTACTATACTGTTCAATTCATGTAAATCTTTCCAAAGGAACTCTGGTGGAACTAGAATGCTTTTACGCAGTTTAGTTCTTGGAAGGCTTAGTTCTGCTCTTGGGTAAAGCAGCTTAAATCCAGTATCTGAATTTATTGTGGTGTTAAGATGCTGCACCCACTGTTCCCTCGTTTTTACTTCCTACTCATCTCAGTGCTACTGCTATTCTCAGTGAACGCTGGAAATAACGAATGTAGTCAGTTTTCCTTTCATCCAATTTTCAACAAAATATCAATCTGCCTAAGAATATCTGATATCATCTCCATTTCCACACAAGAGAAATAAAAACGCTTACCTTCCGCCCTGCAGGTGCCTGAAAAAAACAAAGAAGAGAATTAAAAAAAGATACAATTTCTCCCAATATTTCCAACTAAAATAATGTACAGACTTAGACTCGTCTTCTTACACAACTATAATTTTTCTCGGTACAAATATATTTAAGTATGGTGTATGGTTTTAAATTACTAGGAATGCTAAGAGTTTATTAAATAAGCAAAGATACATGTAACTACATTACAGCATTCTGTTGAAGACTGTCAATTTTATACCTTTACCACCTATAAAACTGGCATAAAAATGTCACACCTGAGTTCTTTCATAATCCTTCTGTGCAATGAAATTTAGACTGTAAGACTGGCCTTAAAGTAGAGTCATCTCCAATCCAAATGGCTAGGTAAAACATCCAAACACCACTGCTCCGTTACTTTCTCCTTATGGTCTTTGCACCTATGAAGGCAGTCTCTCAAAAAGGCCGTCCCACTTGAGGAATTGGGGTGGGTACCTTTCCAGGCAGTCCCTTCAGGATTTGGTCGGTATCTTTCCATGACTATCTTGGGAATTAACGTTAGTAAATGATACTGCCACAAAAAAGAAGTCTAGCCTGTTAATTGAGGTTGAGTGTTACATGTTAGAAAGAAAATATTTATACTGACCTCACTCACATCTGGAAAAAAAGGAAAAGAAAAAAAAAAGAGATAATTAGAGTGTGGATTCAGTTATTTTACAAGTTTTAAATTTCAATGCTTTTAAATCAAAATGCAATTTTGTTTATTTTCTTAACCCCCCAAAAACGTTTTCTGAATGTAATTTCTTACTTTTAAGGTGATTATCTTAAACCGTAAAGACTCACAGATGAGATTGCTATGTATTTCAGATTCCAAAGACTTGCTAATGAAATTAAAACAGGGTTGATACAGTAAAAAGGCAGGTATCTTCTATAAGCCTGCTCTAAATATGCTTAAACATATCTCCATGGAAAAAAATGCACGTATGTATTTTCACATTTGTGTGCACACAACAGATGAATAAACCCAGACAGGCTGACATATGTGAAGATATTAAATTAGAGGAGCAATCTTAAATCGTAATATAAATGGTCCCATCTCACTTTTTATGCAGAAGGGTTCTACCCAAACGTGCCTATTTCCACAATTTCCTGTGGAATGTCATAGTACCTAACAGGGAACAGTCTGAAGCTATTAAACACCAAAATGGCAAATTAATGTTCTCTCTGCGTATTACTTACTACTAAGTATGCGCTTGTTAATTAGCTGGGGATACTAATTTTCAAAAATCTGTTTTCTGAATTTCAAGCAACTAAAAAATCTATCTTGGCTGAAACTCACCATGGTAAATACGCCTCCCGTCACACTCATGCCAGCAATTTGACATTATTACTAACTAACAGGTTGTTGGGTGCTTTTTCCACAAAGCGTCACTCGGGCAGTGCACGGTCACACCGGATGCAGCCGACTCAGCCAGCCCAGCGAAAAGGTAACGGTACCGAAGTGCCGCAGAACCGTGAGGCACTGAAATACCCGGGCGCAGCACCGCCTACCTGCGCCGGAACCCCTCCCGGAATTACAATCGTTACCGCCCCCGGGTGACGGGGACACCGGCCACTACAGCCCCTACCTGGGGCAAGGCGGGCGGGGGGGTCCCCGCGCCAGCCGCTCCGTCCCCTCAGCCTTGCGACGGCGCTGCCGCCGCTGCCCGTCACCGCGGGGGGAATGTCCCCGGC
>JAVJGI010000050.1:76898475-76923500 GCA_035590275.1 Ibycter americanus | reverse complement strand
CTGCACAGCCCGCCCGGAGCCGCCCCCACGGAGCGGCCGGGCCGTCCCCAGGCTGCACAGCCCGCCCGGAGCCGCCCCCACGGAGCGGCCGGGCCCTCCCTCGATCTCCGGGTACCGGCGGAGCGGGTCACCGGCGCGACGAACACACGCACGGCATTACGCCGCACGTGGAATCAAGCCTGCAGTTTGGGTTAAAAAATAAAACAACCCAGCATGAGGAAAAGGTGGTCCGACGAAGTATGTCTGGCCACAAAATAGGAGCCCAACAGATGATGCCAGGTTGAAACATTGTAATAGAAGTATATGGCCTAAACAGTACATAAGTATTCTTTCCGATTATCTTTCATGTGAATGGTATCAGTTTAAATCAAGTAGGATTTAAAATTAATCTGGGCAGTAAAGTTAACTACTTCAACGTTTATTCCACCATAAACCTAAAATAGCTTGATGAGCTTCAAACAAGCTGGAGTAACAATACAAACAAGATCCAAAGCACTGAGGCTCAAGTCCGAGTACTTCCTGACACCTCCACTTCCAGTGAATACTGTGGGGTTTTTTTAAACTTGTCCCTTGAAATCAATCATTCGACTCTATAGCCAGAGTTTTTCTTCATTTCATCAAATGAATTTTAACTCTGCTGCATCAGCAGAACATTTATTGATTGATTATAATAATAATTGTATGCTTTTGAGACAAAATCTGTTCCAATTGTGTATATATAATGTCAGACAACTGTTGCTTGCCTACTTCTATGCACTTTTTCAAGAAATGATAGCACTTTTCTACTAATGGAATGCTCTGATGGTGCAAGGATGTGGACATGTGTATGAGGAAAAACTTCTTTACTTTGTGGGTGTCAGAGCACTGGGACAGGCTGCCTGGAGAAGCTGTGGAGTCTCCTTCTCTGGAGACACTCAGAACCCGCCTAGATGCAACTCTGTGCAACCTGCTCTGGGTGATTCTGCTGTAGCAGGGGGTTGGGCTAGATGATCTCCAGAGGTCCCTTCCAACACCAGCCATTCTGTGATTCTGTAATTCTGTGATCCTGGCCAAACTTAACTAAACTACCATTCTCTTCTATCCTACCCATGAAGTTTCATACTGGAAAATCAAGCCCTCACCCCAAAGAAGGGAAACTGCCCTTCAAAGATGTGGATTTTCAACTATGTCTACCATAAAGCAAATAGCTGAGGGAGACACATAGCCAGAAGCATAGCAACACAGGAAAGCTGTTGAGATCATATGAAACTACAGTTGCTGGGTTTCGAAAGAAATACATTATTGCTATGCTCCAGCTGTTTCAGGATTGGTGCATATGGGTAGAAAAAAAAGAGAAAGAGATACATAGTAGTAATAATAATAATAATAATAATAATAATAATTCATTGGTATGGCTCTTTTCCCATGTCTACAGGTCTCTTTTTAACAAACCACCATGCTAAAAAACACATAACTGGAGTTCTCTGGGACTGGCAGCTTTGACGTACCAATCTCAGATATATACCTGACCTTTGGAACCTGTGGAACCCTTGGCCATTTTCTTAACTAACACTCATCCATAGTCTTCGTATTTTGAGGGAAGACGAGGAAGAAAAAAGAAGAATCTCTTTTCCCTCTAGCATCAGCACTAGCTGAAGCAACACCAAATGATTTTAGGGTAAGTGACAAAGACCTATTAACCTGATCTTCCTGCAAGGTACCTTTATCATAGAGATACTGTCACACCTTCTGTTGTGAAGGTAGGCTACATTGCTTATCTACTCTACCTAAGCATGTAAAAGTAACCTTAGAAACCTTGGGGTGTGTGTGGGTGTGGGTGTGAGTATTTCCAAAAAAGAGAGGGCTCAGTGAATTTGGTTCTATAGTGTGAACTCAGAAAATATTTTTTCCTTAGAACACAGTTATTGCAAATGGTTGTTATTACACAAATACCCTTACTAGTACAGGGACTCCTAAATTAACAGAAGTAACATGACAACTTTTGAAGCCATTAGCATACCAGAAGTTATTTGATTAGCCAGCTTTAACAAAGAAACATCTAAGAACTCATTTTCCCTTTGGATCATATCTGTTTAAAGGAACTGTTTCACACTGAAGCTAGTAATGCCCATGGCACAATTTAAACTGAAACTGATGATAATAAAAAATAAGTTCTGGAAAATTTGCTGTTAGGGCAAGCTTTGAAAGAGATGAGTTTCCAGGTGATATCAAAGCAGATTTATTTCTTGTTGCTTTAAAGAATTCATTAGAATGCAGACTTAGAATGAATGCAGACTTAGAATCCTGAAAACTGTAACTTTTTAATGCATACATTGGAAAGCATTTGTCCTGTCTACTCCTTCAAAACTTAGCAGCCAACCATTCAGCCATTATTCAGCCAAACAATTTAATACTGTCTTGTCTGGTCAGTACCATATTACAAGAAAACACAGAGCAATGCCAGAGTTTGGAGAAAGATTTGCATCCTTTTAGGCTGTCCCCAGACCTCATACCCCATGGTGGATAACTGGGTTTGGTGTGTTCTCAGATCCTAGTTCCCTTCAGGCTGATATGAATGGGACAGCCACAGTATTTGTGGCTGGTGCAAATAGTTACTGATTTCTTTACACATATTCCAACACAAAGCTTCACGCATTTGTTCAGATAATGGATGCATGCCCAACCATATAGCAGTAAAGGATGAGCAATTAAGCTGCGTAAGGGAGGTAATAGGACTCCTTCAAGTACTGGGCCTGTTTAAGTGACATGATCTGGCTTTAGTCTTTCTTTTGTAGGACACATAGATATATCAGGGTCTATACTATTTAATGTAGCACTAAGCTGAACCTTGATAGATTTTATTTGGTGTCTGCTGTGTAGGCATATCAGCTTGATTATAGTTAGCTTCAATTAAACTGTTTATGATTCTGCACTTCACATCTTATCTTGGTTATAGCCAGTATCTTACTCTGAATAGTAAGGAGACTAGTGCTTTGTCAGTGGAGAAGAAGTTACAGAAACAGTACGGCATATCCCCCTTGCTGCAATTCATTGTTTCATGTTTGCTGTTTTCTTTCTGACTGCTTAGATATAAAAAAAACTAACAAAAAAGTTGTTCTATACTCTCATAGGAAAATCCTGAGGAGAAACAAGATAGTGCAAGGAACTTCCACCAGTCCTCTGCACGCTGTGTTGAAGGGCCAGGTATGCTAATCTTCTGTGGTCAGGACACCGTTCCCATGTAGGACTAAAGGTATACAGAGATCTAAGGACATGGCACAGGTACATAAAGAGAGTCATGACTTGGCTGATTCATGGATCATCATTTAGAGGGAGCCTGTAAAGTGCCTGTAAATGATATGGAATCAGGAACATTGTTCTTTGTGCAGAGAGCTCATAGCCATTGACTTCTAATACTTATTTGATATTTTAAGACAGTTCTTTCAGAATCATTTAAAGTGGTCTTTGACGAGTAGTCCAGCAAATTGACTTGTAATGACAAACAAACAGGTTCTATGTGAACCAGCTATGACAACTGCTTCCTTTAGTTCCTGTTCACTGGTGGCTGTCTACACTTGAAATAAATCATCATTTGTTATTCTCAGCAGGAGTAATGGTCATGGATTCTCAAAAAGGAACAACTGATAGGCAGAGAGCAGCTCAGCAACCCATAGGGGAGTGCTGTTGAAGGGATCAGTAGACAAATTTAATGGAAAATTTTCCTCGATTATATTTAAGACAAAAAAGAGTATGGCTTCAAGGCTGCTTCACTGAAACTGCGATATCTAGTTATCCTTCTCAAAAGTGGTGAACTTCTGCAGTGGCAGTCAGTGAACTTTCTGGGTGGTGGTTACTTATTTAAAGTATATACTGTTTTTCCTTTCTTTTTTTTTTCTTTTCTTTTTTTGTTCCTCTAGGGTTACATATTTAGGACTTGAGGTCAAAACAAAGGTTCAGTCCACACACTGATAGAAGGCTCAGTTGGTTGTTACTGGAGCCAAACCAATTTATCAAGCTTAAGTAAATTCAGGACACATAGACTACTTTTCAGGTCATTATCAACTCAATCTATTGCTCTATGACACTGAAAGTCATCCAATAATGCAACTATTAATATGCTAGCTTACTTTATACCTGAAAGCTACTTTTAAAACCAATTTTTTAAGACCATTTGGACTTCACCTCCATTTCATTTAATAAAGCTATAAGCCTGCATGGCTGTTATAAACAGCCCTTTACACTGGCTCTGATTCTGTTCTCACTAAGAAAATAGAATGGAAACTCAGACTGATTTCAGTAATAGCAGAACTAGACCAGTATTCACTGTAGTTGTATATCTGGCAAGTATTTAAGCCATATCACAGAATTTTTAAAGTTTTTTTCAGCTTTAACCATCTAATTAGTTTTTCTGGCCCGTCCTATTTGCCAACCTTAGAATTATGACTTAAGGCATAGAAGATTTTCAACACAAACAGAAGGGAAGATAAAATTAAGGCAGGTGGTCCTTTTAAAATGATCGTCAGTCTCATTAAATTCTAGTAAAAGCATATTAAAGTAATGGTGGGGAGAATACTTCCTCTCTGTGAACACACGTATTAATGGATATGTGTAGACAGACTCTAAGTAAGTTGGTAAGTCTCTGATGTGGTAGTGAGTTCCGGTATATCAAGCTTGTACCACTGTTAATTAGCATATTGCTGAAATGGAGAGAATAACAGTATTAAAAAGGTTACATTGCATCTTTATGGCATAGCACTGTGAAGTGACAGCTGCAGAGCGTCAGCTCCCAGAGAAAAGAAAAAATGAAAAATACAGTGAACATCACTTGTAGTGGATCTGTATAGTTCTATTCCTTCACATTCTCAACATCCTTGGGAGTGATAAGGTCAGGGACTCAGAAGCACATGAATCAAATAAGCACTGGAAAATGTAAGAGGTAGAGATCAGTGGAGTAATTGAAAATAAGCAAATGTGATCATGGGTTGTATTTGCTTTGTGTGAAAATATATTTGGACATAAGGTTGTGGAGGGTACCATATAAAGCTCTAGTTATTACTTTATTACAGCTATTATAGCAATCAAAATCACAAAGTCAATATTAGAGGAAACTGCCAAATCATTGGTATCTTGCCTTGATATTAACTACTGAAAAAGTTGCTGCACAGTTAGAATAAAAAAACCCCAAACCAAACCACCAAACGTACCCATAACTGGAATTGTTTATAGCAGGTAGGAAAATAATCAGTCTTTTTGTTATCTTCAGGCACTGATTTTCAATGAGTGTAACAATAAATGGTAGATTTCCATATCAAGCAATAATTTCCAGCTACAACAAAGAGTACATAACTGATGATTTAATGGAAAGAAACATGTCTTAAGGAAGGAAGCACCTTCAAACTGATCCTTGGTTGTATGGATACCACTTGGTATGCACGCTGACAGTTGAAAATAACCAGAAGTGCAAGTAAAGGCTTGTTTCAGACAGTGCACGTCACTGAAGTTAGCTTCTGAAGCAGCTAAATTCCCACAGGCAGTGGGTGTAGTTTTCAAATGCATTCAAATCCTACTTTGAAAAATGAGGCAGCATGCAGATATAAGTAAGATTAAGAAACAACATTGCCCTGTCAGTCCAGGCTTTTCCATGACTTTAAAACTTTTCACCCCTTGCCATCCCGCAGAGAAAAAAAACCCTTCTGCACGGGCCTGAAATGCTTTCATCTCCTACAGCAGCTATGGACAGATGTCTGGTCTGCTTCATGTGTAGTTAGAACCCCTCATTCTGGAGGGAGGATGCAGAGGAAATCATCTGCATGCTGATTACTTTCGGATGTCCTTCCCACAACTTTCCACTCCCATTCACTGAAAAGACAAACAAGATCTCCTGCTGCAGACTAGGCAAAAATCTTAGAGCATCTGAGTACAAGGCCTCATGGCATACGATTGTGTCACACAGAGGCAAATGTGAAATCTCCACGGATGCAGTCACTCATGTAAGACTTGGCTGAATGTCTTGCTGTGTCCCAGAATTACTTGTACACCACAGTGTTACCATTTCTGAGTGGTAGAATCAATGAATGGCATACAGTATGGTGGTGTTTCTCCCTGCAAGCATTTTTAAAGCTGATTGTGCTTTGCTAAAAGCATTTAATACAGTTTAATAGGTCATTGTTCATTGTAATACCATGTAGTTTTGTAAAATAAGGCCAGGTGATTACATGAATGGTGGAACCAATAGACCTTACAGATAGATGTGGCATACATCCTAAAAACTTCAGCTCTTCGCTTCTCCCAGATTGCCCTCTCACATCTTCTATACCTTCTTCCTCTCACTAGGCTCAGCTCCCTCCTGTCAACTATCAGCTGGGCAAAAAGCAGCCCACGCTGCGGCTAGCCCCAAGCAGGCCAGCATATTTGTACTGATTAGCCTGCTGGTAAGCCAAACTGGACAGGTTCTGACTCACACTGCAGCATTTCCTTCTTGGAGTTGCTGATTTTAGTCTTTTCCCTCTACTTGCCCATCACTTTCATGAAATTTGCAGATTCTTAGTACCTCTGTGGGTTCTTCCATCAGTTCCACTGAAGTGGGCTATGAGGTTAGGAGTTACAAGGGGTGCAATGGGCAAGCAAATAGAGAGAATGCAAGTGTCCCCTTACTGAGGTTTGTTGTGCCTTCAGACCAAAAATATGTTTTTCCAAATGTTATTGACACTCTTCAGCACAAAATACCTTCTTAGTATTACCTTTCCTTGTTAGTAAATACCACTAATGGATAAAGAAAGGTAGCTCTCCATTCTCTCTCCTAGAGTGTTTTTGGTTCTTTGAAAATGGTTGCTAATCCTTGACTTGGCATATTCCTACATAGTCTTTTGAGATGATAAGCACCCTTGGTGTAATGGTGTGCTCCACTTTTTTCACAGGATGATGTTTTCATACATCAAATTTTAATAAGGTATTTGAAGTATCAAGTAATAAATCAGTGGACTCCTTGAAACTCTGCAAAGGGCAAATTGGCAGGTGAGAGTGGAGGCTTGTAGCTGCTGCACCATAAGAAGCTAAATGCAGTGAGAGTATTTTAATGGAATATCACCTCTTACATTTATTTTTTCCTACATGTCCATTATTGGTCACTGTCAGAGACAAAACACTGCATGACATGTACTTTGATCTGACCTGATAGGGCAACTCTTAGGTTCCAAAGCACTTGTGAAAGAAAAAACCACAATATTGGAAGAAAGCTGGGTTCTTTAAACATACAGGTCAATCGTATCCATTTATTTTCTGTAACTGGTATCAGTACTGAGCCTGTGTATTTAAAATAGTTTTTATTTCCTATATAGTTTGCAGATGCAAAAAGTTTACTTTTTTCTTCTGGATCTTTCTTGGGAAAAGTCTGTAGTTTGGAGTATGCCTTGAACTACCATTGAAAAATTTAATGGAAAACTAACGTACTTGACAGGTATACCTATGGGACTCTGAGAAAGGTGTACAGAATCTTTATTACTGAGCAGGTGGTACATGAAATTGTAAACTGTATGAACTTAATCTGATTTTGCTAAAGAGACATGGGGCAGAATATTTTCACTTGTAAATTGCTTTTTATTTTGTGTCATGGAACAAGATGGTCAGTAGGGTGTATAGGTAAGATTTGGACAGAAGACCTCCAGATGCAAAGTACATGTGCAAATGCCTGCTGTCTTGCAAATGATACTATATTTTTATAGCCACTCCATTTTTTATCATTTTAGAAAAATTATGGAAAGAATGAATAAGAAATAAGATGTCTTGGTGAAATTCTGTGTGTACTCAGGCCCCAGTCCTGAAACACCATGAATCCAGTGGATTCACCCACAGGAAGCCAACAGGTTTTGTCTGTGGAATGGTGTTGGAAATTTAGCATCGTTGACAGTGGAACTGATGTTATGCTGCGCTATAGGAAAGGTAGTGATGTAAAATGGAGCTATATTATGAGTGAGCAGGCTGCTCTGCTCTGAGGTGATCACAGGTAGTGTACATTAAAAGGAAATGCTATGGTGCAAGGCTCAAGGGCATGAGCTGCATCGATTCTCTAGAGTGCAATGCCCTCTCAGGATAATTTAGAGCTGCAACCTAAGTAGCCTGGATGGCCTCAGGAGGTGTGATTCAGTAGCTGCTCAGCCTCTCCTGCAGCAGTCCAGCAGGACTGGGACCACAGGCTGCAATCACCTCGGAGATTATCCAAGCTGAAACCAAAAATGTTTTCTTAAATTATTTGTACCAAAAAAAGTCTCATAGAATGGAAAAGGAGCAAGCCAACAAGGGGTTAAAGTGCTTCCAAACCAAACCAGACCGGCTAATTAAGGGAGTAATTACAATTTAACAGGTCTTTGGCTTTTGGAAGGCTACTCTGAATGGTTTTAAACCAGGGAAGCTGGTGCCTCTGTGTTACAGAATTGCTATAGAAAAGAGGAGGAGTTTTCATGCCTACTACAGTCCCCTCAAAGGCATGAGAGCAAAGCAAGCTAGCTACAAGCCTGATTCAAGCTGCCTTCCACTTGGCTAAAATGAAAAGATCACCCTTTATGAGCAAACACATACCTATATCCACTCCTCTGCTATATCCCTAGCAGATTTAGACTGTGGATTATACAGCCAGATGAAGCCAAACTCTCTCTTAGCCACCAGATAACACTATTTTCATGAAATGAAGTGAATCTTTTTGCTGCAAGTGAAATGTGCTTCCCTCCCTATCCTTGTCATGAAACTGAAAGACATTCAAATGAAGGCAGCTTTCAGCTTTTCTGAGGGCTGCTTTGTACTTCTTGTGCTACGGTCTAACTGTGTGTGTTGTCCTCCAGAATTGGTTTATAAACTTAATCTCAGTTTAAATGCTCTTAGGAATTATTGCTTGAAGCTATTTGCATTCAAATAGAGAATGTGCAAGAGTTACATGAGCCTTAGTTCGTTATTTTCTGTAGTAAATACTCATGCCTTTATCTCTTAGTTTTACATGTTGAGACATTTTGTGCTGTCATTGGTGCTCAAACTCTAGTTCTCCATTGGCAGCATCAGCCGTGTCCAAGCTCCCAAGACCTTTGCAATCTTTGTGCATATGCAGACATGTCAGTGTACTCAGTCTTGCAAGTTCTAACTGTCTAATTTTCTAAACTCTAATACTCCAAGAATTTAGTGCATTTTAGCTTAGGTAAATGCGTGGTTCAAAATTCAAGCCTCATTGTATATTCTCCATCGTTGGCTCAGGACAAGATTTGCTTGTTCATCCCATGCAAACTCCAACCTTACTGCACAGATACTTGATCATCAGAGAAGCCTGACTGGTAACAAATGGAAAAGCAAACTGCAGCAGAGAATGCATATCTTAGCTTGTACAGGAGTACTCTTTTTTTTCTTTGCTTTGGGTTAATTTAATTTTCCTTAGCCGCTTCCAAATCCGTAACTTACCCTGCAACTCAGTGTTGCCACATTCCAGATGATTTCTGACTGGAGTTGCCCAGCTGAACTTTTATTGCTTTCTTTCCAGACTCATATTTCTCAGCTCTTTCCAAGTTGCTGGAACTGCTGCCCCTATTGCAGGGAAAAGCTCTACTGAAGGGGAACACAAAACATGCTGTCCCTTTCTCATGCACAAACACAAGTTTGGGATAAGAGAAATTACATTCTTGATGTTTATGCAGTATTAACTGCAAAGGCTGTGTTTGAACAGTGAGTTTTGTCATACAACTCATAGTATCCGAGGATTTCCTTAAACAGCAATAGGGAAACAGTGGGCTTGCTTCTATTTTAAATTAACAGGAAAACTGTGTTGAAACTGAACCATTCTGCCTCATCAGAAAGGGTTAATTTGCTCATGGGTTAACTTCACTTATGAGAAATTCTCATGATTCACAAATTTAACTTAAAAAATCAGATAACCTAAGAACAGCGTAGAGTTTCTTTTCACCCCCATTTGAGGAAATGCAGAAGGAAAGGGGTCAACAGAAATAGAAGACACCTCACAATTAGGAAAAATATATTTAGCCAGAAGAAATATGATTATATTATCCTAGGAGATGGATCTTGATTAGTGTTTGCTGATCATATCTCAAAAACAGTATTTCTCATTTGCTGTAGCAGATATGCTGAATTATAGAAAGACTTTATGTAATACATAGATAACAAATCCATCACACATCAGGTATCTGATCTGCTGGTGCATTTATGGGAATCAGGGCTAGAAAAGATAAGTTTGAGTCTTCTTTCCCTTGTAAGCCTCTGTCTCTGCAGCCTTGGTACATTGGATCAACTTCTGCCAAAAAAAACTAGGGAAGTGAAGAGACAAAAGAATCAGAGGGGTTTGAGGGCAATGCTTCAGTCCTTTACAAGGAAACCTTACCCAGTAACTAGCATGGAAGAGCTGACATCATAGTTTAACCAGCTAGATTTTCTCATTCTAACCCAAAACGCAGGGGGAATGCCTGGGAAGCATTAAGATTTTAGGGTTTCATTTGGTAAGGAAGAAAACCTGTTGTCAATTCATTCCTATGCTGTTACACTTCAGTCCTGAAAATTTAAGTTTGCTCTCTTTCTTTCAACTAAGGTTTTTATCAAGACTAGTATCTCAAGAATAGGGGAAAAAATATACTTTGACTTCAAACATTTCACATTCTCATGAGTTCCCCATCAAAAACTTCAAAGCAAACTTCTCGTCATTGAAAGGTTGCCGAGAAGTAGAGTACCTTTCAAGGGATGTCCCATATTCAATGGGTGCAATTCTGTATTGTAATTGCTGGCCTTTGTTCCTGGACTGACTGATGGGGATATCTGAAGGATGGTGAGGTGGGAAACCCATTCTTCCAGGACTAGCAGTGAAGATGCCAGACAGGCATTAACCTGCCTATGAAAACTATCAGGACACTAAAAGGAGGTAGCAAGTATCTGTGGTAAAAACAGGAATATGTGAAAATAAACCACCATTTCCAACTACATCCTAGTCTAATTTCCTTCTCTAAACTGATGACTGAAAATTATGTTTACTTAAAAATCCTTACCCCTAATATCTTCATTGTTTCCCCACAATTAGCCTCTTTTCCTACACCTACAATCCTCCAGTCCTCTTTCTACCAATATTATTTTCTCAGTTCTTCAGTTAAAAAAAAAATAAAATATCTCTAGCTTCTACATTGTTTGTATACAGAACTGCATTTGACAGTTGCAAAGCTGTTTATTAAAAATAAAACCATACAAATTTTTACATGGATTTCAGGTTGTCAGTTGTTATTCCACCAAAGTAATGATTGCTCCTAAAGTAAGATTAAAGCAGGAGCAGGGCTTACTTATTAGAGATCCAGAACCAAACAACAATCAAATCTACACCTAGGGGGATCTATTGCAGTACGCCAGAAAATTTCAATGGTGCAAGAATGACACTACTAAAAATGACATACTTTGGCTCTCATTCTCAATATCCTTGCCAAAATTGGATTGAGAAAAGTAAAGAATACCTTTACCTTCACTCCTGCAGTAAAAGATCCATAGTTTTCTTCTCTTGGTTTTTAACTTATTTTGCTGTTTTCCCTCCCATGCCCTGGCTTACCAGTTAAAGCAAATTTAATTCAGAAATGATACATGATAAACATGTTGCATACACCAATATTCAGTTTTCAGATCATTAATACAGTCAACAGACTCAAACAGGTTAATTAGAGCCCCTATTTGCCAATTTAACAGAACTTAGAATCTCATAATTTCAAGGCATCATTAAGCTTCCAGATAATTTCTTCACTTCCTGCAACAAGTGGAGCATTTGCATACAAGTTATATAAAAAGGCAGAATGATGGTATTTGTCATAAGGCCAGCAGTCAAGCATTTGTCATCACCTGAAGCCACTGATTTACTGGTTAACCTTTGACAATTTACCTCCTGGGTCCTTGTTTCTACCCCAACATAATGCATATAAGACCCTTCATTTACATGGCTTACAAATGTGTGATGCATGATAATAGTTTCATGGTGGCACAGGTCTTTGAAGATACAAAGTTCATCCATGGTGCTAAATATTTTTCTTTTACTCAGCCCTGCCTTAATTTCAGCTGACATGGATATGTTAATGTTTTGGCACAAGCAGACCCTGTGGCTGAGCTCTCGTGCCAGTCTGACCTTTAGCGTTGTGCCTATTCACTCAGCTCTAGCTACATGTGGTCATTATGTCTCTCCAAGTAATTAATACTTCGAGAGCTATCTCTCAGTCATCACCTGTACACTTCTGTTAGACTGCTTACCAATGTTTTATGTGATCCTTGAATATTTATACTTCCTATTACTGAGTTGGCATAATGATAAGTAAGTTTGGGAAATGCCACTGCCTGAATTCAGTAGTGGATATAATTCAGATTTTCAGTCTTCTTCACATTAGAAAGCTGTCTGCAGAGGCTGTCTGACCATTAAAATGGCACTTGGAAGAAGCTGTCTTGATGACCAGCAATATGTTAGCCAGTTCTAGAGAAATTTTGAAGGGAAATTTGTGGCTGATTATGGTTCTAAGGGCCTCAGACACTACCTTTGAACCACAGCAAGGTGGCTGTGCTCTAGCTATTCTTTTTATTTCATATATATATTTCTTAATGAGTTTACCAGAAATCGATTATATTGTCACTTGCAGAGACTTTACCCATCAAGTAAGGCTGTAAAAGAGTCAGGGCAAACAGGAAGCCCTTGTCTTCAAGTCCTAATTTGAACAATATGTGTGTTTACAGAGAGCCAGCTAACAGCTATTTCGCTATATGACCACACTGATCAGAGATTTGCAGAAGTCTCTTGGGTAGGCAGAATGTAAACACATCTTGCATTTCAGTGCGGGGATAGAAGACAAAGCATGGGAGAAAGATGAAGAGAGAGACCTAGAGGGGTTGTGGCCAAGGTCAGGAGATGGATTAAGGCAACATTTCTGTCTTCCAAGTATGCCTCTATGTATTTATATGTGATATAATATGTTCTTAAGGTTCAGCCCTACTCACATTACCACCTTTCAAAGTCAGTAGCACTTTAGAAGTGTCCATAGTTTCTGGATTTGCCCCATAATAAATAAATGTTCCAGGACTTGTCCCATGATTAGCTGACCTAGGTTCTTTGCTTTCTGCATTGCATGTGAATAGTAATATAATAAGCTGGGTGCTGTATGGTAGGGAAAGCAGCTAGGCTTACTCAGGTAGCGCTCAGGTAGCAGGGAAAAAGAGACAGAGGGAAAGTGAGGTGCTTTGTGAAGTGCCTGCTGTTCACCTGGCACCAAACATCTGCTTCTCTCCTGATGGGCTGGGAGCTGCAGCTATGTGCCAGCTGTGAGAGAAGCAGGAGCAATGTGCTGTGTGGGAAAGGCTGCAGCAGGGCATGAGAGGAGCTGTACTATCAGGCAGAGCTGGCTTTGCAGGGAGTGGGTGCAAACACTGTACTGAAATGGGCATCACTTTCCACTTGATTTCTGGGTTGTTCTCTCTAAGCTACTTAAAGCAACTGGGTTTAAATAGCTAATAATGGAGAGCTGCAGGTCCTGGACATGAAGTGGGTTGACTTGCTCAAACCTGTACAGAAGATTCTTTACTTTGTTTGCTCTAAACTCTTGTGTTTCACTACTATGAGGTATTAGAATAGTTTCTTTACCATACTGTGTGCCCCTTGATGGCAGATGAAGCATACATCATTTCTTAGAATAAAATACTCTAGTCACACTGATTGGCAAAAGAAACACAGTCATATTAGTCTTCACAAGTCTTTGTATACAACGTCAGCACAAAGATGCAAACTACTGTATACAGGTGGTTTAACAGATGATCTGGCACCAGCTGAGCTGTGATTCAGTGTCACTGAGCATGATGCAGAAATCTGTGACAAACATGAGAAAATGAGATTACTTAACCTCTGTTCCCTTAAGGGATAAGGTAAATTGTATTAGCTTGCAATTTATGTGAATCGAGTGTGTGCACATAGACAATAACACAAACAGTTGATATGTAGCGCAAACAGTTGATATGTGAACATATCTTAAACCACTAATTTGACTGTGTGTATGGGTCTATACCTGTTTCCATCTAGAACTGTGTAACTGTGGAGGTTCGCTGTGCTCCTTATGAGAGGGAGGACCTGAATCTGTACTTCATGGAACTGTTTGGTAAGTAAACATAAGTTAATCTTAATTAAATTATGGTTTTGCTGTGGTATCAATACCAGGAAAACTCTCCCTGTTACACCATAAGTTTTCTGTTGGTGTTTACATGGAGTGGTCAGACTTTTTTTTTAACTGGTTGAAGGCTACTTTTTGATGGATTGGTCCCAAAATCTGTTTTAAAAATAGGAAAAAAAACCCCTGGAATGCAGAAGTAGGAGTTCTTCATAGCCAGTACTGCATCAGCCCATGTCCCTCTCAGAGTGTAATTAGGAAATCTAGGAAAGAGCCCATGTTCCTTCCTCATGTGTCATGCAACAGCCGTCACCCAAAGTCGTGCCTTTGGACTGAGTCCTTGTGCTCAAGGAACTGAGCTGCCTTTTTTTACCCGGCAGATTAGGTAGATTAAAACTTTTGACAAGTTGCCTGGTGTTTTAAAGATTCTAAAACAACAGAGAAATCATGAGTCAGAATAGACCTAAGGAATGTTTTCCAACCCAAATAGTTTATTTAAGTGCAGTCTGAAGAATGGGGGCAGGGAGGGAGACAGGGCTTCAGCTCAGACATTCTTCTGATTTCAGCTGAAGCTTTTAAGGTCCTGGGGAGGAGTTATTTTTCTTAACCCTCTCATTAGAAGTTAAGGGTCTGAATAGACACAGGCAGTGCCACAGACAATCAAGACATCTTTTTCTTACTACAACAAGAAAGTCTAAATTTTTGTGAAGAGTTGGAGGAGCAGAATAACTGATGGTTTTCTGAAAGGGTACAGAAAAGTTTCCCTCATTTATACTACCTTTAATCTGATGTAACTCGTAAATTAAATTAAATTTCTTCAGAGTACCACTAGTCTGAGAATCAAAATTATCTATGTCTTTAGATATACCTTTACATTTGCAGCTGTCTGTATTAGTAGATTAATACTGTAACTGACTACTCCATGAATTCTATCCTAAAAACTCCACAAGTAAATCACAGCAAATGGGTAACATCTGATGATGTGCACTACTGTCCGTTACCTATATATTTATGTCAGCATATAATCTCCTCAATGATTAATATCCAAGCAAGAACTATTTTTTTTCTGTAGTTCATTTGCTCTACTTTTTAGGTTAGGGAGACATTTAGCAGAAATAAGGAGATGCTACTATAATGTTTTCATATATCTTAAAATATTTTACTCAATACTCTAGATCTGTTTAATTTTTACAATGTTTCACACAGTTTTGTAGCTTTTAAACACCTTTTCTGCCTGTGCTTCATTATCTCACTCTATTCCTTTATCCAGTTGCCATTCTCATTTAAATGAAGCCTTTACTATTCCTCTCCTAATCTATCAATATGTTTTAATAGCTAAATATTTAAATTACTTTATCCACTATAAATAAAAAATGGCTGATTTTATTACTGGTATATATCTTGAAGACAGAGATTTGGTATCTCCAAAAGATATTTCTCTATTAAGGACAATATTTAGTGCTTAAAATACTTTACTGTCCAGCTGACAAATAGCTTCTCATCACCCTTATATTTCTTCCTCTTTTCCCATTCACTCCAGGCTATAAATGGTTGTCTTCTGTGGAAATTCCGTTAGTGTTCCCATATCTATATTAGTACCACAGTAAGCCAATTGAATGTAAGATCTTATACCCCAATCTTATGTTCAGCTTGCCACAGCATGTAGCAGTGCAGACAATATATAGATAAAGCCTCGTGGGCTTTCTGAAAACCAATATTCTTCAACCTCAGAAAGACTTCTCAACTTCTACATTAAAGAAGCTCTGCAGTTGCTTTATGCAATCATGTCAGGGACTGGCGATGTAACTCAAAATGGACAGCTTCTTAAGCCAGGTATTTTGAAGAATAGCTGCATATTGACTTCTATTCCTTAGAGTGATTCTGGCTATGAACCTTCAAGGAGTCTTTACTGATCCAGCAAAATATATATTTCTTATTCTATTTTTCAGATTTAGGGTATGGCTATAGCTGTTGTAACTCCTGACAGAATTCCCTTGTCTTACGCTTTTCAGTTAATGGAAGCCAGGAAGCACTTGTAAAAAATACAGCGTTTCCTGCAGTCTGTTAATTGTTACTGAATCCAAGTTTTACATTCCAGAATATTGCTGTTTAAACCTTGGTAACGATCTGCCTGAACAGAGCCAGTGTCCTGCTCAGCAGTGCAGTATCCTTGTGCAAGTAGCTGGGAGGGGTCCAGGAAGTTCTGGAGGTGGGAGGGAGCCTGGGAAATGTCAGTGAGAGTTTTAGCAGGTTGGAAAAGTTCAGTGGAGGTCAGGGTAAAGAAAAGGGCTGGGAAAGCTTGATGGAGCCTCTGGATGCCCAGGATACTGATAGGGGACAGTAGGATGTCAGAATGTCTCCCTAGAAGTATGGGGAAGAACAGAAATGAGTGAACTGGAATTTGAGAGAACAAAGTGGGCTTTGTTAGGGGTTTCAGAGAATACTGCATGCATCATTCAGTGTTCAGCATTACCCACCTGTGCCTCAGCCCATCCCTCACAGGGACAAAAGGTGTGAATTAGGTGATACATTACCATAAGCAATAATGCTTATAATAAAACTCATACTGGTGTTTAAGATATTTCCTGATTGTTTTCCTAACAAATTTATTGTTCAGACTGGAATTGAACACTATCTAGCAAGTGAACATAGAAACTCCTAGACTTTATAACTGAGCCTAAAGGAAAAAGAAGCTGTATGTGACAATTAAGACAACTAAGTAACGGAAAGTATATTTGTTTATAAAATCCAACTCTCCTGCTAGCAACCAAAATAAGAGTTAGTACAACCCAGCAGGTACTCACAGTTAAATTATATTCCTCCCTTAAGTTACAGGCTTGATCCAAAAGCCAGTTTGGGGCGGCAGGGGGGAGGGAAGGGACAGATTCCCTAGATGTCAGCAATCTTGGTATCAGGCCTACAATACTGTGTTATTTTTCTGGGAATCTTACTGACAACAGAGTGAGGAAGAAATACTGAAAGAAAAACAAGTTTCACTACTATGTTGGTTTACCTGGAGACACACTCAGATTTTCATAGCCTAACTGGAGAGAAACAAACCCACAGACACCATCAGTCAGTACAGCCCCCATTAATGTTACTAAGAATCTGGTCTGAGACCATCTAGAAATGTCAGAAATATTTGACTTGCTATAGACACTATTGTCATTCTAACAGTAATGATAAAAGTAGTCATTTTACTCAACTTATTTAATGACATTTTGTCCCTTAACTCTCTGCTTCATTGGAATGTACATTTTAAATTACATTATGGATTATTATACTCAAGTAGTACACATATATGTTTTAAAACAGCTAAAAATAAACAAACAATTCTATTTAAAAAAAAAAAAAAGCCCAGCACTCAGTACTAGATCTTGCCATTCTAGCTTATGTGAGCTGTCTTATCAGCAGCAACAGTCCTGCTCAGGTTAGAGGGTCTTGTCCTGCTAGATTAAGTGCTTGTTATATTTGTCCTGCTGCACAATCCACATACTGGATTTTTTATTACACACGCACACACCCCTCTAGTTTACAGGGCCTCTGGGCTCTGAAGCTTCCCTTGGCCCAGAAAGGAAGCATTACTGTTTTTCATAGCAGTCTGGAACATGTTCCTTCGCAGAACACGGAGCCCACAGCTCTCAATCAGTGCTTGCCCCCCGACTCAAATGGTACATGCCCTTCTTCATACAGGCCACCATGCCAGTGCTTTGTATTTACAATGTGACGAAAGCAGGGGGGTAAGTATAGAACAAACTTTGTTTAGGATTCTATAAAAAAGTATATTTATGCCTCATTTACATTTAATTTACATTTTAAAAACCTCACTGTAACCCATTTTTTTGCCTTCTTTCCACACCATGATTAAAGGAAATTGGGGGGAAAAAACCCAAACCAAAATAAAACAGTTGAGTCGTATGAGGCAGGCAGGATGTCACCATGCACGTGGCACCTCCCCAGAATCCTGGGTCCTTCCTCTCTCTCTCTCTGCCTCTTTGCCCCACCCCCACCCCCCTCCTTATTCCTCAGCTCTCCATCTGTCAAACAGGAACTTCTGCACATTTACATCATATAACATCCCCACCTCTTCCCTTTCCTGACCTAAGAATGTTCTACGGATCACAGTCATTGCTGACCCAACCAGTCCCTGGTTCAAAAGCCTTACATCAGCCTTTTTTGCCTGACTTGGGGATTTTCCGTTCTGCTGAGCTATCTTTGCAGAGAGACATGGTTGGCCTCGTTCACCACATCTTTAGCCATCTATTGTCCCAGGTCATTTCCTCTAGATTAGGCAATTACAAGGCTTAATCATTGACTTCTGTAGGCCTTTTCAGTTCATAGTAGATTTAGATATTGGGGCACTTCATAATATCACTGTGTCATAACATCAAACAGAAACCCCTGACAGAGTTCTTGAACTGCAACAGGTTACTTTAGGCTAAAGGACAAAGGATGGAACCACTGCTATTCATCTCTGAGCTGAACGAGAGACAAGCAGAGTGCACAAACAGCGTTTCTAACACCCCTACCCAGATGTACAGCAAAAATTCTGCAACACAGACTCCACCCAAAGGACTTGAGCTTCCACCACTGCTGGCACAATGGTTGCCCGCAGGCGTAGTACCTGCACAGCTCCTCATTGGAGGCAGAACGCTCTCTCCTCTATGCAGCGGTATTTTCTTGGCAGATATTTGGCTAAGGACAGAGGTGGAATAGCTTTACATTTTTATTTTCTGTTAGAGCTAGCTAAACTAGAAACAGCCTGGCTGCCCTATAGCTTTTGATCTCTTACCTTGGGAGCTAAATCCTAGATTTATGATTTCTTCTCATTAAAATGGTCCTCTGTTTTTTATCAGCAATATCTAGAGCTGTGTATCCAGGTCTGAAAAGTTTTACAATGCTATGAGAAGGGGGTTGGGACAACAGGGATTACTACTTTGTTTCAAGTTACTGCACAGCCTTGGGAAGCAAATATAAACGGTACATTACCTATTTCTTGATTTAATACATGTATTCTTCACTAAGATGATGCTGCCTGCCCTTGCAGTTAATTTCAGAACCACTTTTAATTACAGCTTCCATCATTTCAACTGCTGCTGTGTTGTTTCTGCCAGTGGCCTGCCAGAAATGAAATTGAGTGTTAAAACAGCAAATAGCATTACCAATGAAGAAAACCACTCACAAAAAAACCCTAGCAAGTATATTACTCTCAGAATAAACAAAGAACCAGCACCCTGCATCACAAGGTTGTTGCATACAAAGAACTCCAGCAAGCTTACTTTCTCTGTTCTTCTTCCAGCAACTAATTTTTAAATACAAATGAGAATTTCATGCAGTTTTGTGGTACATATCCCTCAGTTAGCTTGTGACGAATTTGGCAACATTCAGAGAATTGTTGTATCAGTTCTGTCCATTACTAGGTCACATGTCAATACAAACTTGGTCAGAATTGCACAGCTAACAAAATCAACCAGTCCTGTCTCTTAGAAGAGTCACCATCTCTCCTGGTAATCAGACTGCTCCTTGTTGACAGAGCCTACAGTAAGAAGTAGAGCTGGAGGATCAGAATTGAAGACATCCCAAATGAAATATCCACTCCCATTATCTGACCCCTCACTCTCCAGCTTCTCAGTATATCTGCATCAGGAGCAGTATACCCTCACCTAAGTCTTGTACCTGCAGAAGGCACAGGACTGGAGCAGTCTTTTATCATGGAAAGCCTATTCTTACTTCATGTCCACAAGCCACCCCAGGTCTGTGTCTGACATAGAATACTCCACACAATGTACTCTGTATTCCTTGGTTCCTTCAGGTGCTAGGTTGGTGGGGTTGGAAATCGCATTTTGGAAGTGACTGTACATAAGGATTTTGGAAAGAAGGTAACTAGTCTGACAGTCCTAGAGGTCCTATGTACCCTTAGTATTGTTGCCCATAGCTATCAACTCCAACCCTAACAGTAAAGCTGAGCAAAGAATCAGAAGAGCAAAGGCTACAAAACTGGGAAAACCACAAGAGTGGGAAAAACTGAGGGAGACGACATGTGACATTTGAAGACTGTCCCTAACCACTCTCCTTACTTAGAGGGGCACGAAACCAACATGCCAATGGGGGATTAGATTAAAAAGGTGATAAAATCCCTCAGAATCTGGCAATCCATATTCATCCCACTTCACTACAAGCTCATTTGGGGTCAAAAAGTGGACTGTGAGCATCACAATTAAAAAGGAACCTCTGCTATTTGGATAGTTCTCAACTCAGGCTAACGGTGGCTGATGGTGCATCACTCATAGAGGAATTCTACTTTGATTTATATCCTGTATAGATCCAAACTAAGAAAAACATTTTATATTTGGAGTTCAGTCCTGCAGTCTTCGATTACTCAAACATTATTCACTCAAGTGAATAAATCCAATTGGTCTGAAAGGACTGCTTGCATAAGCAAGAAGTAATCCTTCTAAGTATAAATGCTCTGAGAACAAATATTTGTTAATTACGCAACAGAAATGACAAGGAAGTATATTGTTGTTGCAAGCCTGAAGGCCAAATTGTCTTTTCCACACTAGCATTGCAAAAATTACCTTGATCTATTATGAACTTTCTTGCTAAAAGGAAACTAGAGGTCATTACTTGACTCAGCAGAGGATTCCCATGCTGCAGTCAGCAGTCAGCTAAAATGTTCTTGTTGCTTTTAAAGATCATATGCTATTTCAAATTATTATTTTTGAAGAATCTAAGTATTTTCAACTATGTGGAAATATATTATTAAATTATTATTACAGTTCTGTAGCATAAAAGTCCATTTAGGGCTGAAAGAAAATCTCTGCTTATTAACATATCCATGTTCCTAAGGATGAGACACAATAGGAACACTGAAGGCTGGTGGCCCATTGCTTAACGTTCAAAGCTGTAGTGATATTCGCAGAAATACAAGACCAATTCTTGAAGTTGTTTGGGGATTGATTTAGGGGTTTGGGCTTTTTTTCAGTCCAAACCAACCAACCAAAAAACACTTTAAAAAAAAAAATCCCTGTAATTTTGTTTTGCAGTTGTCCTTAAAACCACTGGAATTTCCTATCAAGCCCCAGAAGAAATCATCAGGTAATCATCAGCCAAGCTGTAACAGATCCAGCTGCTTTTTCAACCACTTTTGTAAGGAAGTCCACCTGAAATTGCAACAATGTGAGCTATTGAAATAAAACATAAAGCATGTCTTTCTTTACAGTAATACCACAATGGAAACTGTAACAGCTTCTGAACATGGGACACAGCCCACACTTGTCAGAGTGGAAGCAAATCATTATTTCCTGCAAGAAATATTGTCTATGATGCCAGTCCTGAATCCCTACTCATATTAAGATGGAGACAGAGGTTTCTGTGAAATGTGTTCAGGGACAACAGTTTTCTGCTCTGTTGGGTGAGAACACTCACAGATAGGTATTTCATCTCTGAAATGTGCATTTGTTCTGAATATGCACACTGATTTCTGAAGACCTGTCAGAGACTTTAATGATACATCATGGGCTGGCCATGTCAGAGACTGACGTGATGAACACATTAATAAGAGTTTCCTACTCTATAGTCCTCCATGGAACTATTCACAGAGGGAGTAAGAAATTATCTACCAATCTAAAAATAATTTTGTAGCAGAGCTGTTGGCAGTTTTCAAGGAAGACAAAGGGCATGAATAAGATTTCTTTATCTCCGAGTATAACTCCTCTAAGGGACTGGGTTAGTCTGGGGACAATATTTACATGTGAGATAGACTCATTTCCTGAAGGCAAGGAGAAGATTCATACTGTCAAGTTATAACTGGGGCTAATCTTACTACATGTAGCCATCTATACATTATAGATGGCTAATCCAATTCACTATTTAGGCTCCTTCTACATAACACTTCCAAGAGAGACCCTCTCAAGACCGTAGGTTCTTGTAACACCTATTGTAAGACGGGAAGAATTAGTTCCTGGAGAAACTCTCCCTCCTCTTTAAATATAGAGGAAGCATTAGAAACCAGCTTTCTCATATGTCAAAAACTTCCTCACGTGTCAAAAATCAATCAGCTTTTTGGCAAAATATACATAGAACACCTGAATCAGTTTCAGGTTGAACAAACCTGAGGGTCAAAGAATGTAGTATTTCACCATATCAGTGTCAGAAAAAAATTTTCAGATTTATCTAAGAACTGAAGCAGAAAAGAAAATATTGCAAATTCCTGACTTTAAATTAGGAAATTCCTTTAATTCCAGTTCAGATCTCCTGCTTAGCTGCTTGAAAACCCCTCAAGCTCTCCTACAGTACATCATTCCAGGGCAGTCCAGCTTCTAACCACTCATGGATTAAATTATAGTTCCAAGCAAAACCTCAGCAGATACACTTTTTATCTCGTTTGCTCTTCAGTCTATTTGCCCAGCTAGAAACCTGACAGTAAGGAGCTCTGGGTTTGTGTTATAAATCACCACAGCTCTCCTCCTGAGAGTCAAGCAATGAAATGCCTTTTTGCATCCCTGAATGTTGAAGCACCTGGGGAAAAGTGTGAAATGTTTTTATCCTGAATGCTGAAATGTGGAGTTATCATACAGTGCTTTTTTAATGGTTAACAGCATGTGTCGTATCATTTCAAGAACTTACCACATTGTTTATTTTGAATGGGAGGTTGACTCACATTGTGTTAAAATCATGTTAGTTTATTCAAGGTCTGGCATTGTTTAGCTACTTTCACTTACAATTTAATTAACTTGAACAAAAAGAAACACACCCAAACTTACAAACAATTTCCAAGAAAACATTAATCAAATTTTAATACTGAAGAAAGGATTTGAAGAGAAAAAAAAAGCACTCCAGAGCCAGGGAACTAGAGGAGGAGGAAACAACCAATAAACAAAAATGCCCATACTTATCAAGTCATGGTCTGGCTAATACTATTGGCTATCTTCCTAATAGTAACAATGGTAATACTTCCATATTATTTAGAGATATAGGAAGTTAATGGAAGGTAGACTTCACTTCCCCTGCCTTTAACCATTTAAATGTGGTACTCTTAGCCTAAGATGGCAGGTAGGCTTCCTCTAGAGCTGATGGAGAAAAGAAGGTACAGGAGAGCTGCTGTAGCTGTTCTGAGAAAAGCAGACTTGATATGGCTAGGAGGTTACTTCATTTCATTGACTGTAAAGCAAGCCATGACAAATGGCTTAGATTAGACAGACACATTTTAAATGCAGAACATGTATCTCACCACAAAATGCAGTGGCATGACCTGCTAAGGAATCCTCTCCAATACTGAATTTCAGGGTCGGGGCTGTTTAGAAATGTAACAGAAATGAGGATCAAAACCCCTGTATCTGAGATGCACTGTACTGGCACTAGATTTCACCTAACACTGGATCTAATTTATTTGTGCCTGGCTTTCAGATTTTATGTCCCTTTTCCAGCCTTCAAAGGATCATATTTTTATTTCACTTGGTTGCATGCGAGAATTCTGTGTTTTTGTCAAATCTTTTTATCATGTCAGATAAAAATAAATATAGATGAGACTTTGTAACAATCAAATAGTACACATTTTAGAGACAACTGATTCTTTAAAGGTAAAAAATTACTTAGCTATTCAATAGAAGGAGGGCTTTTAAAAGCTAAACTGTAATTTTGGGGAAATAAGATAAAAAATGTTATCTGACAGTAAAAAACAAAGCCAGAAATTTCATTAAACTGATTTTATACCTTATGGGAGATATTGTACAAACTTAATTCAGGAAATTAGCTTTTCTATTCCAAGAAGTATGAAAAGCCTGAACTATCCAGTATATGAAGAGATGTAAATTGTCTGAGATGCCAATACAATTGTTCAGTAGTCTGTTGAGAAAACAAATTCCACCAAACTTCCAGGCACTCTCTGCCCTGATCTCTACACATTAATTTAAATCTAACTATCTTTCATGTAAAACTCCTCAGAGATTTTTATTTAAACAAAAATGACTAAACCTTGACCCTCTATTTGTCTAAGATAACTAAAATCTTTGTAAATGTTAGACCTGGGATAAAGAATTGTGCTTTCAGAGATATCATACAATGCATTGTCAGGAAAAGGCGTGGAGAGCTTGCATACGAAATTTCCTGAAAACTATGTTTACAAGGAATTTGTTTGTTATAAAGTTTTTAAATCCATTCCACTTCTTATTGAACACTCTTCTTTTGGGAATACACATCTCCCAGTGTTTTTGCTTCCTATGGCAAAATATAGTATATGGTTTTCCCTCAAGTATTTCTGTTCTAGATAGAACTTAAGTTGGTATGAAAATTTGCCTTGCCTTTCATAGGTGGGAAAACACCACCTATTAATTATTATAGCATCTGCTTTTATACTGACCTCTGTAACAGGAAATAGAGCACAAGTAACCCAATAAAGCTTGTGATAAAAAATATAAATAACATCTTGCTTTCTTGCTATTGTGTTGGCTTTTCTGCAGTTCTCAATGGCCTGTGTCACAATAAAACTCACACAGTCCTGCTGCAGAAAGACGCTGGAGGAAATCTCTGTGTGTATGTGCGAGCTGCTGGAGGAAGAAGGTGTTAAGCTGGACCTAAAAATTAGCTTTACAAAACTACTTCATTGGCTTATTTTGATAAGCAAATAGTACACAAATATTGTTTAGAAATACGATACAATTCTTCACACAATATACAAATACGGATTTGACTCATAACAAAAAAACTCATTAGTTGTACCTCTAATTATAGATGTTGTAGTTCAATAGTAAAAGTACTTCAAATTCAAATTGTGTAACTACTAAAAAAAATCATACTATAATCACACTGTTACAGTTACCCTATTCTTTTAATCCTAGATTCTCTTGTGTTTTTTGACTTCATAGTGTTTTGCTCCCTATTTCACAATGAAAATATAAA
>JAVJGI010000050.1:76844427-76898375 GCA_035590275.1 Ibycter americanus | reverse complement strand
CCCCCCCCCCCCCCCCCCCCCCCCCCCCCCCCCCCCCCCCCCCCCCCCCCCCCCCCCCCCCCCCCCCCGGGGCAGCAGTGGATTTGGATTTCTGTCCCCTTCTCTCTCCTATCCTCCACCATTAAAAAAAAAAACAAAACCAAACACCCAAAACAGCCTTGTCTGGCTTTTGTTTCCACTGTGCTCTAGGGAGCTGCTGCAAAACTGTTCTGTGGTTTGCCTTGATGCAGTGCAGCTGTTGGGAAGTACAGTATCTCTCCAGTCCTCTGAATGCTCTTTATAGCTGCAGCAGCCGTTTTCCCCCTCTTTCCTCTTACTAAAACTGCTTGCAACTCCTTGATTTCAGTATCCAGGCAGAGAAAGTTCATGCTGAGTATTCTCCTTATTCTAAAGTGTAGTAAGAGAGGAGGGGAAGAGAAGCCGCTATGAACCTCTTGGTGTTATGAAAAAGTAAGAGACAGTCATCACTGACTGCAGATAATTGTATTTAAACCACTCTTTTCTCTCATGCATCCCTTCAGAAGAAGAGAAGGGGTCGTAATCTCAGGGGAAGTCTGAGCAGAAATGGTCAGCAGTATGCTTGGGCTTTCGTGAAAAGTTACCTGCTTTGTCAGAACCCACTTTTGAGAATAAAACCTTTTAGTTTTCCTGCTCCTCTAATTCTCATCAGTGCTGTGCAGCATTTCACAGGCAGTTAGCTTGCAGCATATGAACATGGACCCCAAAGTTGAAAGCTCAGGGAAGGGCACACCCTTTGGTCAGCATAATAACCATTTATATTTCAGCAAAATCCACATGACTCATAGTTTTTTAACCAGACACATTAAAGAACTAAATATATCTGTTACTCTGAGATATGTATGAAAGGCAGCTGGGAAGGACTGGTTCAACCATAGTCTCTATCTGGCTGTGTCATCTAGCAGTCCTCTTATTTACACACAATGTCCAGTGAAACTCTCATTTTAGCCTTCAGTGGCAATTTATTGAGAGTAACTGCATCGTGTGCGCTCACTTCTTGGTTATTTAATCACCTGACTCCTGAACCTGCACATAAAGAAAAATACAACATTTAAAAAAAATTAGAATTAAATTATGAAATTGTAGAGTGCCCTGGTGTATGTTTACTGACAGCAATCAGCCTGACTGAAACTCATTGGCAGTTCATGCTACTTTGTTAGCTTGGGGTAGGGTCACTCCTAGAGAGATTGTGTTTCAAGACTTTAACCCTTTTAACTTCCCTGCCTTGCTGTTCTCAGAAAGATCTTACCTCTGTGCGCCAGTCAGACGTAGCCCAAATGATCTTCATTGATAACAAAGTCTTAATAAAAGCATATATACCATTTTTTACCGCCTCAATTGTCTTGTGCATGTGAAGAAACCCCCATCTATTTTATATACTAAAATATCAGAAACAATTCTCCAGAAAATTGGGTTCAGCACTTTGATAAGGCTGGACATAGCTTCATTTCATGAAGGCTGGCTTTTAATACAGCTGAGGGTTTATTGCTGAAATGTGAGTTGTTGGAAATTGCTTTGGAAAACTGCTTGAATGGGCCTCCCCTTCTAATTGCATTGCATATCAACTAATGCTGGTTCCTCTTCACTCCTTATTAGTCTGGAGTAAATACAGTTAGATCATAACTACCACCAAACAGGCTGAAAAACTTACTAAGAGTGCTTCAATTTCTAAAGAAGTGCATGGTCAGAAACACCTATCTGTGGCCCATGGACCTGGTGGTACAGATGCTGAAGAGAAATAAGCCTTGAAAAGATTGTTCTAATTCCTGTCAGCATGATCTTGGAGTGCTTTGGCAGGCAGCCCCTCAGAAAAGGGACTTGGAAGTGTAAAGATAGGGGAGAAAAGAAGACGAGGAAATACTTTCATAAGAAAGCCTAGCAATCCTAAAAGGACTGTGGCAAAGTTTCCTTGAAATTCCTCCATCTGAGAACTGGAGCCCTGGTTTGGAGAACTTACTGCTGAGCCACGTTTGCTGTGTCTTAAGGAGGGGGCTGGAGAGCAATAGCGTGATTTGTTCCAGCTAGTTAGCCATGTGGCAGTGCTGCTGTTGCTGCAACAGGATTCCTTCATCATTACGTTTCTTCTCCTGGGCTCCACGGGCAGTTCAACTCTCAGAATCTATGCTTAAAATTATGAGGTCTCAGAAAAAAGCTTCCTTCTGCCCTGCCTGCCCCCCCCCGCCCCGCCCCAGTACTCTGAATATGAAATACTTGTATGAAATACTTGCAGTAGCTACACAGTTCCCATTGAGCAGGCAGGAGACTGTTGCATTAAATTAAGCACAAAGCAGTGCCAGCCTACCCCCACGGTGGGCTGTAAGCACTATGATGCTGTGTATGCAATACCTAAAAGGCACATAGCCAGCTCTGTGGGTTTGTTTGACCTGGGAAGTGGTGTTCCCTCAGGGCCTGGGAAAAGTTGGGTTTTTGGGGAAGATTCACAGTTCACAACATGATCAGTGGGGGTATCCTGCTCTGGCTAATGGGAGAAAAGCTGGAGAAAAGCTTGCCTGATTATTTCTTTTTCCCCTTGTCCATGTGGTAGTAGGATCAATGGACTGAAATCACATCCTGGACTTAATCTCCTATGGCTGTCTCCTTGGGACTGAGTAGCTGAGTTGTCCTTTTCTTTTCTGACATGGTAGTTGCTGATGGATGTGCAGACTGACCCTAGCCACTCCTGCTTTTTCCTGGGGCAGTGATAACGCCTGAGAAGGGCCAGCCTATGTTTTATCATGTGTCATACATGTGTACAAGCAAGACCGTGTTTTAATCTGTGTATATGAAAGATGACATAAACACAAAGAATAAATATGTGAAAAATGTATTGTTTCTCTTTATAATATAGTTTGTTAAAAACCTTTAAATGAACATATACTGAATAGCTTTATTGTAAATGTGCAGGAGCAGAATTGTGACACACTTGTAGAGCAATCATCAAGATTTTTTTTCAAAAGGGAAGAAGAAAAATTTTTTTTCTCTGCAAATCCTTTTGCCTGGCAGGACTGAATGAAAGAACAGTATATTATTCCTCTCATCCTAGTGAATATTTAAAATTTAATTCATTAATGACTCATGGTAATGTGCTTGCTTTGTACTTAGCTGCTTCCACACAGTTGTAGGATTCTGAGAAAACACAAAAATTCACTACAGAAAGTCTTTACAGATGACCAAATGAAAAATTTTAAGTTATGAAACCAACTAAGATCTAAAGTTTATTCACTTAATTTAAAAAAAAAAAAAAAAGAAAAGGATTTTTTGTCATTTTTTCAAAATGTCTTGTTTGATTTACAGATGATACCAGGAATAATTGACACAACATGTTACTACTTTCACCTGCAGGTGCCCATATGAGCTATCTGGGTAAGTGGTATGAGCTTTACTGCTTTTAGCGAGCCAGTTTTTACAGAGTTTCTCTGTTATGAAGAATGGATGAAACAGTTCAAATAAATGACAATCTTGGGCTAAAACCCGAGTGCCTTACCGTTTTTGTAGTACCTATATATTCTTCTCTTTATGTGATCCTGCTCCTTTTCATGTTATATCTGTATCTGTCTATTTACAGTGTGAAGTATGGTAGGTTTAGCGGATTTTAAAGACAAACTATTTGAAGGACCCAGTGCTGTTCCTACTTATGGTACAGTTGCATCAGGTGGACTGAGCTGGTCTGACATCTCAACAGGTGCCAAAAAAGATAGCTCCATTCCCAGGTGGTCCTGTCTGCTCAGTCCCTCTTTTGCCAGGTTGAGTTCTCATCCAACTCTTCACTGAACCAGCTCTGTTCACTAAACGAGCTGAAAACCACTGATTTTTATTTTTGTACTTTTTTTCTGGCAGTTTAGTAAGCTGAATCGCCTCACAAAGTAGTAAGTCAAACTTTGGACTGCAAAGCTGCCCCTTTCAAGCCTGTAAGCTCTCAACTTCAATCAGTTCACCATGTAAATGTTCATCCTTTTCCCCTTGCCTAATCTGCATTTACTAAAATTGGACTAATAAATTATTAAATCATAGTCTGGGATTTCTTACTGGAATCCTTACTTACAAACTTCCCCCATTTCATTTTACATATTCAAAATTTACTACTGAATGTGTTACCTTCCTATCCCTTTCTACTTCTGTTATATTAAAATTAATCAAAGCTAAGCTATATTAAAGTCTTCTTTTTTAAGAAAAATTGCTATTGAGGACTTTTCCTTTGTATTCTCTCCATAGTATCTCTCCTCCATTCTTTCTAGGTTATCCGAAAATTTCTTTTTCTCAGCGTTCACTAGTTTTCAGTCCTTCTTTTGACTTCTTCCTAGACACCCAGAAAGCCAGTTGCAAAGAAAGAAACAAAAAACAAAGAGAAGGTCCTGAATCAGCCAATGAAATACATTATGCTGTGTTGGACTTAAAATGAAACTTGTCTAAGTTTCCCTAAGGAGGTTGCCATAATTCTGATTTTTACTGTTTGAAACTTCAGCTTAGTTGACAGTGAATGTAAAAATGGAAGCACAGAAGTAAGCCAAAATACCCTTTTGTGCCTGGGCTCCTGTTGTTCAGGGACTAGGCAGTCCCTGAGCTCGTTTGCTGCAGCTGGCTTGTCCATTATTTGCTGCAAAATTACACGACTACCAAATAGGAAATTAACCAGTGCCAGAACAGAGAATTACCAATGTTATTGCAGGTATGAATCCTCATCAATGACTTTCTCAGTAGTACATCCATGCTACTCTTTGGCCTGTTACTCTTCAGTGGTTGTACTATGCTGGATTAAGCAGGGATGTTGGCAAACAGATCTAGAGAGCCTTCAGACTATGCTGATCAAATAGGGCTCTGTGCATCTACAGTCTAGCTCAACTTTTTTTTCAAAACTTCTCTGAACTCCTTATGCAATTAGGTATCTATGTGAATTGCATCATCACAAAACACACACTCTACTACATAGGACTATACTTTGCACTGTTGCAGGTATCCATCCTGCTAGGAATATAAGGCAAGCACTAAGTCTGAGCTTCACACTGCCCAGCTTTAGAAATCTGCAGTATAGATACCTACGTTACAAGTAGTCCTACAAGCTCCCTTTAGACAGAGAAACAGGTGATCTAAGGATGTAACTCATGTGACCTACTTTAGACTCTTAATTTTGGATTAGATGAAAAGTATGAAAGTATGCATCTTTGTTCCTGACTGTAAAGGGTACATGGTAGTGGGGGTCACTGTGGGAGTAGTAAGCTCAGCTACATTAGGTCTTCATTTGCTCAGATAAATCCCACCCTATCTAGGTTAAGAAAATGCTTTTGTCGCATATTTGTCTAGATTAGCTGCAAAAGCTGGCAGAATTCCAGCAGAAACAATTGCTGTTATATTTTTCTATAGACCCCCCAATCTGCTTTGATTAGTCATTTAGGTTACAAATATAAGAAGAGGAAGGATCGTCCTATAGTTAACGAACCAGTGAGATGTGGGTCATATACCTGGATTGGTGCAGGCTTCTTGACTAGGTGTACAGCCCCAAATACCTGAGCTCCTGTGACCTACACTTATTTCTTTAGTATTGCTGGCTGTAGCTTCTCCCAGAAGCTACAGTTCTTTTAAGTAAGAGCCAGCTGCCGCTGGTCAGTGTGCTTTCACTTCACCCTGTACTGTCTGTCCCAATTCCAGTTCAGGTGCATAGAGCTTAGCCATATAGGAACGAGCTATGTGTGCTGTGTCTCTTGCCCACAGGTCCAGACAACAGACCTTGCTCATTGTACCTACTAGTATAGATGTTACTACAGACAACTAGTAGGAAACATAGGACATAGGAATATGACCCAAATCTTGCCTCTCTTCTAAAAGTAAGCATATCCCATTCTGCTTTAATTAGGAGCCTCTGGGATTTCCAGGCCAAAGCTGCTCCCTGTATGATGGCACTTTAGCCATCTTTAGTATCATTCCATCATTCTTGCCTGCAAAATATGTGAGTAATTGCTGAAGCAGATACCAGAACCCAGGATTTGGCTGATGATCCCATATCACAGCTTGAATTCTGTACTTGTTCATTTTTAAATGAAGACTGTGACAGCTGTATCTTGAACTAGGCTAGTAGTAGTTCAGGTAGTGGAGACAAGGTGATCTTAATGTAATCTCTTTAATTTGGGCCCATCTGGCACTTAGGCACAGGTATGCATGTGTGTGAAACCCTACAAGAATGTGGGTACTGAGACTCTTATATTAGCTGAGTGTGTAAGAAGTCTAGTAGCTGTACCTCTGGCTCCTAAATTACTTTTCTTTGCAGAAAACCTGGCAACATAAGGATGCTCATGTCCTTATTCACCTGGGCAAGCTTCTTCTGGATCTTAGAGTAACAGTGCTTAGTCTGAATTTTAAAGTTTTAGTGGATGTCACATTTCACTTCTCTGTGCCTCAGTTCCTCAAGGATTAATTGCAAACAGCAGGTCCTTGTCCTACAACCATACCTTGAGAATTAATTCAATAAAACTTTGAAGCACTAAGAAGCTTTGAAAAGTTGATAACATTTTTGCCAACAGAATTTACTTTATGCAAGTAGAAGGCTACATTTTGCATATATCAGGCTGTATAAAACATGGAAATATGCAAAAGTGAGGCTATAGAAGAATACTTGTGTTGGCCTTCTTTCCATGAATTCTTACTGTTTGAGAAATTCTTCTCACAGAAAGTCCTAGGTCCCTCAGAAAAAGCTTCAAAATAAAAAAATGTCTAGTTTAACTCTGAATAAAATTATGTGGAATGGAGGCAATGCACCACTAAAACACAGGGAATGGAGGTAAAAAAGCTGCAGAAACACTTCAGTCTTGTGAGATAAAATGCTGAAGTAACTCAAGAGATTATTTTCTCCACCTTTCAGTTTATTCATGCTGTAGCATGAGAAGTTACCTACTTAACTGGGAAAGTGTAGTTTGTTCTGGTACAGTAAATTGTTTACTAGGGAATTTCCTGCTTATTGAATTATTTTTTTTTATGAAATGCTTTTCTCACATACATACCACACACATACATGTTTGCACATGTGCAAACACACATACACACACGCATCACAGGCTGTCCTCAGCTGATCTACTCATAAATATATGAATAATCCTCTCAAATGCAAAATTTAAAGGAATCTGATAGGAACACGAACTCTTTTCTGAATATAGAAATGTTTAAGCTTTCTTGTTTGGCATTACAAAGAATTTCACATACAATTATAGGACTGAAGCCTGTAGCTAAGATATAGACTCTGCTTTTCCTGTGCAGAAGAGCTGATCGGACACAGAGGGAATGAAAGGGAAGAAAACGGAAAACTCTAGAAATACATGTATCTAGAAATGTAGCACCACATTATTAGCTGATTTAGCTGCAGTTCTCTCAGTGGAGCTGCATCCATTTACCCCAGTCAAGTCCCAGACCCAGACTCACTTCCACTGCTGCTCTTTGAATCCGTGCCAGAGCGAGGTATAACTTAAACTAGAAACAGATGTGGATGACTGTAGCTGAGCTGCAGGATAAATATAGGCTCCATATGTGTTAATTTTCCATGTATTTGTAACAGAGTTGCTGAAATAACTTTAAAGTCTTGCAAATAATGGACCTGAATGTTGAGAAAGGCTACTCCTTTGTTTGCTGCAAATTATCTTTCATTTCTGCCTTCTCTGTTTAGATCGCACTGCATTTATTTTGAATTGTTTTCAGCCTTTTCTGCTAAGCATCATGGGAGCCCACGCTTAAGTGATTGCAAATGTTTCTGTGGTAATCATTTCCATTAGAGATGCCAGCTGGATTGTCCCCCATCAACTAGCTGAAATTTCTGTCCTTTGCTTTTCGAAGAATAAAACCACACTGGGATCAATATTTTTCATTGGTATAAATATGGTCCTGAAAACGTAGGGTGCAGGTATATAGGAATGTGTAAAGTGAGCATTCCTTGAAACAGAGACACGCCATAGTGAAATTCTTTTTCAATGCATTGTGGTTTTGGAAGGCAGAGCAAAAGAAAATGAGAGGTTTCCAGAAAAAACAGAGTAATGGGCCAAACTAAGCAAAATACTTAAAGTGAGCAAAGCAAAACAAGAGTCCGTTAACAGTTTGTAGCAAGAGACTATATTTTCTTTACCAACCTCCTACCCCAGGAACTTTGTCTTAACATCAAACAAAAAACACAAAAGGAATAAACAGATTGCTGGGGATGCATTAGCTGTGCAAAACTCAGGCTACTCCAAAGCTAAAATAATGGCTGCCTTTGGATGCAATTTAATTTTTCTTTGTGGAAGGTTCACTCCTGTTGTTCGCTTACAAATCAAGACTAGATCACTGTACATTGTCTTGCCTTAACTCTGGAACCTGATTAGGTATTTAGCCTGTTTATTAAAGTACCATCAGATTTCCCGTGTTTTTTCAAAAGAAAGAATCTTTAATAAGAGGGGGTGCAGCTGCATTTACCCCTTGAACTGCAGGAATGAGAAGGGTGTTTAGGAATATTCAGAGGTTCTAATTTTTTTTTTCTTGGGATGTTTGTGCAGTCTGAATTGAAGGTGGAGAAAAAGAGTCCAGTTTTCCCACTGCAAGAATTTCCATGGCTGCATTTCCCGCTGAGTAAGTCCTCACAGTCCACAGTGGCTTCTGCAGCTTTAATACTAAAATCTTGACCTGCATATCTATCAACTTGTTCACTATTCCATTTCTCCTCACCATTACAGAACAGTTTTGCAGGGGATGTCAAATGGACTAAGCTTGTGACCAAGATTTCCAGCCTCTGAAGCTACCAACTGATCTTTTAAGTTGAAATTCACTTCCTGGGCAGGGTACCAGCACTGGGCCCATCTTGCCACGTATGTCCCATCTCTGTGTGGATCATAGGAATGTGAAGAACTTGTGTTGGCTCCCTGTGCTTGTGGGAGTGCAACAGTGTCATTGGCAGTTTGCAGACTAGTTTTGCATCAGAAAAGAGCATTCGTTTCTCCATGTTTATTGCAAAAGAAAAAGGGAATGCCTCCAAGTTTCAGAAAAATCACCTGGAGAATGTACCATTCTGCAGAGGTGACATGTAGAGCGTGTGTTGTGGGAAGGCTGAGATATTTATGTACTGTTGGACTGTTCGAAGCAATAGGTAATGAGACAGAGACTGGATATCTTCCCAACAAAAATGCACTACCGCACTTCAAAAGTAGGAGTGTCTAATTCATAAAAATTATGAAAATTCTTCATCAATGGACCTTTGCAGATAAACTGAGGAGAAGCACTCTATACTCTTATGCATCTGGAGGTGTCTAGAACATGGCTTTTAAATGGAAAAAGTATTGACTAGTGGCATTCTCCATGTTGTTCCCCAATTCAAAAGATACTGAATTCTGAATTCCCCAATTCAGAAGACACCACCTGTAAAGAAGGTCTCTGCTCCACTCTCGTGAGACCCCACCTGGAGTACTGCGTTCAGCTCTGGGGCCCCCAACGTAAGAAAGACATGGACCTTGGAGTGAGTCCAGAGGAGGGCCACGAAGATGATCAGAGGGCTGGAGCATCTCTCCAATGAAGACAGGCTGAGAGGGTTGGGGTTGTTCAGCCTGGAGAAGAGACAGCTCCAAGAAGACCTTCTAGCAGCCTTCCAGTACCTAAAGGGGACCTACAAGAAAGCTGGAGAGGGACTTCTTACAAGGGCATGTGGTGATAGGACAAGGGATAATGGCTTTAAACTGAAAGAGGATAGATTTAGGTTAGATATTCAGAAGAAATTATTAACTGTGAGGGTGGTGAGGCACTGGAACAGGTTGCCCAGAGAAGGTGTGGATGCCCTATCCCTGGAAGTGTTCCAGGACAGGTTGGATGGAGCTTTGAGCAACGTGATCTAGCAGAAGGGTTGGAACTAGGTGGTCTTTAAGGTCCTTTCCAACCCAAACCATTCTATGATTCTATGATTTTATGATTCTATTTGTCAGGACTCTGAGGCCACTAACAGGCCTTACTGGTGACCAACCTCACCATGGGGCCTCCACCCTGACCCATGGGTCCAAGAGCCGCATTTCAGCTCAGCCTGGGGCCATCAGTCCCCCTGTGAGTTACGTTGTAGGTGTGCTGTCTCCAGCCCTGTTTCTGGCCCTGGGTGGACTTGTGCCCTGTGCAGTAGGTAACTTGTGTATTTTCTGGATCACAAGAGGAAATGGGCATGAAAAGTTGTTAAGCATATGCTACTAGAATTGAAGTGACAAGCTGTCAAGCAGTGCAATATCAGCTGAGCCCTTCACAACTTCCAAGGCACTCCACCTTCAGAGCAAAACTAAAGACTTTGGAATGAAGAATCCTCTGCACTGGTGAGGGCTTACTCCAGGCAAATGTCCATCCATACAGAAATAAAAATTCATGATGCTTCACAGTACACTTGGCTCCCCACTCTCAAGCAGCTTCATCTTATAAATTAATGGCATTGTACAGCCTCCAGCTGAGAAAAGTAAATATAAATGTGGGACCCCCTCACCTCCATTTCATAGCCATGAAAGCATCAGTCACACGTTAGAGCTGGAATTTGTTCAAGGCCTTTCTTATTAACCTAGAAATCGTAGCCAACTGAATGCCACAGCCTGAGAGATATGCTTCAATGTATAAACAAAACCGTATGGAAAGAATATCCATGTTGCAGTTTGTCTTAGTTTAGCTTGCTTTCTGAAAGTGTTTATTTTTTTTTTAAACAAGAAGATTTCATTCTCTTTTGCTAGTTCTCATGCTGCTATTAACTTCTTTACCTTAGAGGGAGAGAAAGAGAAATATTTAAGCTTCTTTTATTGTTGTTACTAGTTTGCACTAGAGGGAAAAAGACCAGGCTAGGAACCATAAGAAAACATTTTAGCCTGGCAACTTAAGGGTGAACTACGGTATCAGCGGTGGCCAAGTTCAGGCCTCCTTTGACAAACTGCAGGAAAGCAGAGCAAGGGCGACCACTCTGCCACCCTCCAAGGGCTCTGAGCGTATTTTGTCTCCAGTCTAGGACCTGCTTTTTTGGCAAAGGTGAAAATCAGTGAGTCCTAGCCCTGCAGCTGCCGCTCCAGTAATGACGCTGGCACCAGCAGTGCAAGAGGAGTGTGGGGACCTCTCCCCTTGGCCGACAGGGACTGTGCCCAGAGGAGGAGGCACTGAGAGGACAAATGGGCTCTTGACTCTATGGCCAGGAGTTGGGCCAGACAGTTCTGAATTAATAGGGGCTGAAACAGATTTGACACTTAAAAAGGCAGGCCTATATTGATAGGTTTTATTTAGATAGAATAAAAGCTTCCAGGGGCTGGCCCACTGTGAATTTTTGCTGAAATCTGCCTGTGTGTCTTTTTTTGCATGAAGAGTTTGCAATATCCTGGATTCTGTAATAGACAGCTCTGTTTAGCTCAGATGGCAAGCACGAAAGCTGGGCCTGTCCCAGGCATTTCTCAGCTGCACACTTCCAAAAGGTGGATGCTTATTGAAATGGTGTTTCATATCTAGAAGGCTTTTACACCTGACTCCAGCCCTTTGTTTGGAAAATGCCTTCCTCTTCCACGAACAGGCTGCAGCACAGGTTTTGCATATGGCAGAGAAATTAAACCCTATGAACCTCACACAAGAATTTGTGGGCCTTTGTTTTAGGATTCATTAGTTGAAGTCACTAGGTGATAAACCCACCGTACAAGCCTTTATCCAAAAAGCAGTATGAATCGTATTAGGACTGTATCACATGTTACCAAACTTAACCTATAGACATTTAGGGTAGGATGCCTCCAAATTTGTATATCCTCAAATCTCCAGAGACATTCTAAACCTTTATCAGGACAGAAATCCAGCATTTTCTCCTCCGGATTAGGTATGGTATATATTCAGTAGCTGACCTCTTGGAACTCAGGAAATAACTCATTGGTAGCTCTAAGGAGTGGATTTTCAGGTCCATTGGTTTCATTGGAATGGTCATAGGTTCATTATAGCAAAAATGGGTCTTAAAGGGGGAGTCTGGAATCAAACTACCTGCTGCTGGAGGCATGCTGTATGATCATGGCCGCCGCCAAACCCTTGCTAGGCCAAGCGGTATTCACTGGCTCAGGTAGCACCCATAGCTGTGTTCCTCCTCAGTGCGTTTCATCCCAACATGTGTCCCCCAGTTAGCCTAAGTACCTAGTGATTTAGGTGTGTAATTGTGAAATATCTACAGTACTGTCATAATTTATTAAACCCAGTCCTATCTAGGACTCCTGTCACAGTGACCTGTGATAAAAAATTACAATGTGATAGAGTAAAATGTTTATATTGTGTTTGTAGACTGCAACTGTGCTTTATATGATCCAGCTGTAAAGTATTTAGGAAACCTGCTACATTGTTAAGCCATTAGTTTAATTTCCAACTTCATTAAGCTAAAAATTGGATAGTTGCATAATGTGAAAACTGATTTCCTGACATTCTTTGATTGTAATAGAAATAATATCTTGAAGAAGTTTATGATATGGATACTTGGAAGCAGGTGAAATAAATGGATGGAAAGACAGAGAAATTTTAGTGTGTAAATTCATCTTACTGTTAAGCTGAAAAATTCTTCTTTTTTTTTAAAGATAAATTGTTTTATTTTGTCAGAAAACCAGTAAAATAATTTTGGTTGGACAATGTCTGGTCTACAATAGAAACAAAGGCATGAAAATCCTGTGTATATGGTGCAGAAGCTTTAATTACAGCATTTAATAATATATAAAACATAGTTTATATATATATTATTTTATATCTATAAAAAATTTAAATATATTAAACAAAGCAAAATTTAGGCTAACAAATTGTATTAAAGTCACACAATCAGGAATTACAGTGTGAGGAAAATCCAGATGGTGAAGGCTACTTAGGAAGCCTGTACAGCACCTGGTGCATATTAGTGAGAATGAATGGAAATGTAAACAATTGCTTTTTACATTTTTCAAGTAAATTAAAAAATACATTTTATCAACACCTAATGTACATTCTGTTTGTATTTCCTCATGAATTCATGAAAAGAATTAAAGCATTTAAATTTCAAAATAATATTTCTTTCATTAGAGAACAAAACATATTGAGATACTAAAACCAAAGATGAGAATGAGTGAAGAGATAGGTTCACAAAACTGCCAGAGTACAGTGCACACAAGGAATTGGTATCCTTCATCCAATACATTAATATTCAAAGCACGTGCTTGTAAGGTGGGAGACTTAAAGCCTTCCTCTGTTTTCTTTTCTCTCAGAAGGAAATTCATCTTCCAGAAAAGATGGTTTCCATGTTCATGGTCTACTTTTAGAAGGTCGTTCAATCTAGACAGTTGTCAATCAGAGCTGTGATTCAGAAACCAGCTGTCCACCCTTCATTTTCTTTCCCTACCACAACATTAGAAAGCCACTTGCTATATGCAAGTGCAGGTGGGATCACAGCCCCGTTCAGCTGAGGAAGAAAATGACAGGGAAGAATCACAGCTGTGCAGGAACACAGTATGATATAACATCTCACGCTTTGCATCCAGAGACTAACGATCCTCCTTAGTTCCATCAGCCCAACCCATTCCAGGTCTGGGGCTTTTCTCCATCTTTTTCAGGCTCAAAGGCTGCACATATTTCTTCCATAGGTCACTCCCCAGCAGAAGGAATCCCAGTCCCAGATGAATACAAAGATGGGCAGTCATTACCTTCAGCTGGTGCTGGGACATGGCTTGAACCTAGTCAAAAGTCTGGTTACAACACTGCCCCTGTGAAGAAGGAAGATAATTTGGGCCCAAAGAGACAGAAACACACAAAAATAACATCCCTACACCCAAGGAACTTTCAGGATTCCATATAGTAGATCAGAAGTGTACATGAATGTACGCCTTATCATAGATTAAACCTGCATCATATTAATTTCCATTAATTTTGTGTTCATTACAGGCACAGATCATCACTGCATTTCTGTTGTGTGTCATGCTGCAAGGATGTTCTTCAGAACATCAGAAGCTCTTTTAATGCACTAATAATTCTTATGCTTAATGGAACATATAGCTTTGAATCTAGTTGATGTAATATTTCAGGCAGTTAATCTACATATAAATTGTGCAATAAGTTCAAAATAAGCAGATGAGTTAGTATATTAGTTGAGTAGGAGTTCTGCCAAAATTGGAAATTGGGAATTATTTTGTATGGAAGTAGAAAGAAACAACTGACAGAGAAAGGTATCAAAGTGTGTCCTTGTCTGTTGGATACACACTGCATCTTAAGTATGGCTGGATTAATATCTCCCATCACAGGTAATAAACAGTGTACCTTTGCAGGACCAAGTTAATTAAATACATCAGTTGGGTTTGCTCCCTGCTAATAGCAGCTGGTTCCTCAAGTGAGACAAAGTTAAGCACTGCAGCTAAAAGTCAACCCCTAGATTTGGTGGCAAGCTATGACTAAAGGAATTTAAACATCTTACAAAGAATTAATTAATGCTGTCAGTCGGGACTCGTGGTAACAGAGTTCGCTCCACCATTCCTCACAAGTCTCTCCAGGGTATGAGCAGTTTCTGTGGAACTCATGATACATTTTAACCTTGTCTTTGAAATACCACTTCAGAGAGAAGGTGGCATTTCAACCTCTATTCAGTTGTGGAGTCTGAGGACTCCATGGGGTCCATTACATGCCCATGGTAAAGCTTCTGGGTTGAAATCCTGGCCCCTACTGAAGCCAGTTGTTTACGCTGAATACAGCTGCATATTGCCTCTCCCAGTCTGGCCCCCTCTGTTAACACTGTGTGGGCCTGGAGAGTAACTTCCCTGGGCATCAGCAGAAGGGAGAGCAAAAGGCTTTTCTGCTCATGTAAAAATGTCTCCCTACACTAACAAGTCGGGGCACTTAAAAGGCAGATGTGGTGCAGAGTGCCTCTTCAACACTTTACTTTAATTCTTTGATCCAATTTCTTAAATTAACAAGGCTTAAGCAACTGTAGTGTCTTTCTGTTCCCATCCTAATGATACTTTAACTTTCTGACCATTTTTAACTACACGTGAAAGAGGGTTAGAGGCCTTGGAAATACTACACTCTTACAAATTTCATGGAAATGGGGGATGCTGAGTGGAAGTGACAGACCTGAGTCAGAGCTTCTGCACCCTGCTCTGGGAAAGCGACACTTGGGGGTACAGTCATGTCACTGGACACCAGGTAACTGAGCAGAGGCAGACAAAACCAGGCTTCATTTCTTCTGCTGCTCACGAAGCTGCTTGAGTTTTCTTCTTAATTCTGTCTTTTCTTTTTTTTTTTTTTTTTTTTTATTAAGCCACTGAGCTGCAAGTTAAGCCTGTTCCTGGGAGGCCAGGATCTGGCATAGGTTTGAACCAGTTATGGAGCAGAAATGGAACAGAAAGACACTACAGTTGCTTAAGCCTTGTTAATATTTTCACAGGGGTTCTCTATTAGCATGAAATCTCCCAGAGGCTGCCTCTCTGAACTTTTTGACCAATTTGACTGGCCCAAATTGAACCAGAGATAGAGCAAAAACCTCGTTCTTTAATCTCTGCTGTCTCAGTGTAGTTATTAGTGCCCTTCATCTTCCTCACTGCATAGGTAAAAAGCTGGAAAGCAATAAGAATCTAGGATTTTTTTTGTATGCAAACGTTTTTAAATCTCCAGTGGGGAAGACTGGGAAGCGTGAACAAATGCATTGCTAACAATGGGCTATTATGAGGAAGCACTGAAAATGGCCTGAGGCAATATTGCATTAGTGAATCAAAATCTCAATTTTCTACACAAAATTACAGCCATTCTAAAACGATCTGGCTGAGAGCTGTGTTAAGTATCCAAAATAATTTCTGATAAGAAAATAATAAGGTATACTTTTGAACAGTTTGTTTGACTCTGAACATTTTCCTCATAGACAGTCTTAATTCTTCCAATTTTTTTGTATTTGGGTGCTTGACTCTGTAGCCTTAAAATATTCTTTTAATTCAGGTGTATAATATGTTTTATTTCCTTATTAAGGACAAACATATGTAACGTAGATAAACTGTTTCAGAGAGACTGGTCAGATGGTAGCTTGGCTGTGCTAAACTTTATGCACACAAACATACCACCCCTTTTTCTGGTCTGAACTGTAGATGCTTTTAAGCACCTACTTCAGGAGAGGCTTTAGTGAGGTTATACAGATCCCGCAGTATTGCTAAGTCCAACGAAAATAGTTCAGGCTGAATGAACCAGTCATTGACATGATGGGCTTTTTAAGCTGTCCACACAGAACTCTAACCACATAAGAGACTAGAAACCACCAACATAGCCACCTGTGGAGTTCATTAAAGAGCCAGATGTTGTTTCAGAAAAATAAATACTTCCTCCAGCCTGGCATCCAAGTCCTGCAGTTCTGTTTCAGAGGAGGGGTATTAATATAACAGAGTTGGGTGGCAACCAGCTGCTATCCTGCCATGCCACTTCATCTACTTCATGCCACTTTGCTTTTTACCATAAAATAGACATTAGAGGTACAAGGTGTTAAGTTTGTATCAGTGTTCAGCACATACACAGAGTGATTAGATATCAGAGGAACTTGTGCACACATTTCATTTCAGATTTCACACAATCACAGAATTTATATAGTAAACAATGTGTGTATTATTCAGTCTCTCCATTCTGAAAAAATGGGATACTGCTCCTAGTCCTCACACCAGGAGCTCATGTTCAGGCGATTCAATAGAGCACTGAGGATAGGTAAAAGAGATGACTGAACATCAGTCACCAGCTGAGGAAAGTCCATCATTGCATTTATTTTCTAGATGATCCAGCACTCATCTGTCTGGTTTTCTTTATGATTTCTTTGAACTTTTCCAATATCTTTGAAAAACAGTACTTGGATACCTTAATGTTGATCTTGAAATGTCCGTATCAACTTGCTCCTATGTACATAAAGCATGACTTTCAGGAAAACTTCACTTATTCCTTTCATTTTTGTCTGAATTCTGGTATTTGTTTCTCCTTATTGCTCCCAACATAACCTTTTGAGTCTTTGTATGCCCCTGTTCTTTTTTGCATGTTTTGACATCTCAGGTCAAGTATGGATCTTAATAATTTTTAATAATCAGCATATGATGCCAGCTCTGGTAACTCAAGGGAAGTTTTTTAAAGCGGGCACTCCAGAAGGCTTTTCTGCCCTCAGACCCATTGTGCCTGACAGATAGAGCTATGACTGAGTGAACGTCCACTCCTTTATTTCCTGAGAGCACCTGCAGCAAAATGCTGTATGGGAGCTCAGAACTGGCATGCTGGGCTCTAAGAAACAATTGAACAACGTTAACTAAACTCTTCCAGAAAGGCTTCTGAGGCAGGCACGCTGCTGCCCTAATATCAGTCCTAATGGTTAGTGTTTGGCCAATCTATGTGCTAAACACAAAGTGTATTAGAAAATATTGTACGTCTTTGTGTATGAAATAATCTAAACCACAGGTGTTTATCACAGTGCAGTTACCCCGCATTAGAGCACTGCAGCAATTTAAATCCAGCAATACAGTTAGATAGGGGTGAAAAGGTGCATGAAGAAAAGGTTTTCTCTAATTAATATACTTTACTACATTTAGGGGCTGAGCAAACAAGCTGGGTGCTCATGTTTGTGTTGTTATCCCTATGGGGAGAGCATCCATACAGGTAGTTGCTGTTTGGCCTGAAATTGTTCCTGGAACAGTTTTTCATAGTTCATAGAATTGCAAACACACATAAGTGTTTAGAAATGCAGGATTTTAGACACACTCCATTAAAAAAAACACCCAATGGGCCCAAACCCAGGTAAGGTATCTCATACATATGGCTCAAAGTCCCTCTCCAAACCTCTAGATAAAAAAAGCTTGTTTTCATATATGGTGGGTATTCAGAATGTGAGCACAGTGGTACCAAAGCTAGATAAGAATGACATTTCTGTCTACATGGGAGTTGCAACATCATCCAGACATGCCTGAATTAATTCTAGTACTAGAAGTCATGGGAACCTGAGCTCCACGTCAGGACAGGAGCAACATGGGGCGGATGTGTCTGTTAGGCTTTGACTCCCAAGTTAGCTCAGGTATTTGTACGTGGAATCGTACTATATGGTGTTGATATACCCTCAGTCTCCCTCTGCCTCAGTTCTTCCCAAATTCACAGGGGAGTGGAGGCTTTTGGATACAGACCTAGTAAGTTCCTAGTTTCCTAAATGAAATCATGTACTTTGCTTTTAACACTGAGGTTTGAAGTGTGTAGTATCACCAATCAAGTCTGACTGAGATGTGAGGGGCAGAAGGGCAGAAATTAGCAGGCATTTGGGAAGAGCTTTGCGCCTTGAATCACTTCTATGCTGCGTTTCACTTCTGCAGTGACTGAAGAGCCGTGTGCTGGGATATGCTCCTGCTGATGTGGCACCAGAATTTCCAAGTTTGTCAAGTAGAAGGTATTCCTGTTACCTCCTCCTCCTTTTGTGTGCTGCAGCCCTACAGACGTGGCAGCTTCCTGAACCGCTTCCCAATTATACAGTATGCATGCTGTATGTCCCTTGTGACAGTCAGGACAAGAAGAGAGTCAACAATTCCAAATTAAGAGCCACACGGCACCAAAAAAAAAAAGGGAAAAAGTGAGGAGTGTGGAATAAAAGGAAAGACTTTTCTTTTTCCACAGAAAAGTTGGATAGTGGTGTAGCCTGATACACTGAGACTGAGGATTGTTGGATCTCAGGATCTCAATTTGGTTTGTTGCAGTTCTTCAGTAACATAAAAAAAGTTACTGTTATGATTTGACTAAAGCTTGCAAGATTGAGGCATTTGCAAAGGAAATCTTCAGCCTTTTTTGCCTGCCCCTTCTGAAATGGGAGAAGCTGAGAGGCAAGATGACTCAGTCCCTGGGACTTTTAATTTTAAGTGTCTAGAGCTGCTGTGAGTGAGGCCAGGCTGTGGAACACCCGGAGCCTCGCAGTGTTTTATTACCCCCTTCCACGTCATCCTGCAGTTCTCAAATCCCTGGAAGAAATATTCAAACAGAGCAGGGGGGAAGGGAATCCTTTGCTTTTTGACCTGCAAGTTTTCTTGCACTCCATTAAAGCGTTTTCATCTTTAACCCATAAAGCTACATTTTGCCAGCATTCATTCCAAGAGCATTTCTACTTCTCGTAGGTTTGTTTGGAACACCAAAGAAGTTAATATTTTCCTTTTCAGCCTGGAGAAGGACATTTTGCCCCTCTCCTCTGTGCCTATACTTTACTACTGTGAGTTAGAAGTAAGTAGTTCTATCACCTCTGAAGCTCTCTGCTCTTAAATATGAAGGTACTAAGTCGTAAAAAAGAATGCTTGGGTGGAAGCAGTATTTCTGAAAAATCACAAAGAAGTAACATAAAGCCAGACAACACTTCTCAGTTCTATACCTTGAATAGGATATTGTTTGTCACTGAGCTAGTAAAGTAAATCACTAGCAATTTGCAGCTAAGCATAAAGGTGCCTGTGTTTCTTTTAGAAAGACACAGAGAGCATGAGCTTAGTCTCCTCGGCAGCAGTAGGAAGAGCAGGTTTAATGAATGGCAAATGTCTAAACTTCCCTGCTCTCCCCACCCACCTAAAAAAGTTTCCCTGCTCCTTGCTACAGCATAAACCCTGTATGTGGCATTATTTTTTTTACTTAATCTGAGCTGATTCACATAGCTGTGCAATAGAAGTGAAAAAATAATCTGGAAAACACATAGAGGATAGAGGCAGGGCTTTGAATAATCTGTGCAGAGTAAGATCAAAAGAATCTTATGGAGAAACTGCTAGGAGAAGCTGCCTTGTTTCACTTCATGACGTGTCAGGAAGATACGGATGATAGACCATATGCAGGCTAAGCACAAAGCCTGGGCAAAATCTAGGAATAGCCTTTGTTAAACTGCCCCCTGGATCCTGAGGAGGAGACGCACCAGAGCTCAGGGTCATGCAAACTAAGGAATCTTTAATGCTTATGAATAGAACTGCCTGAAATTAATGCAGTTTTAGAAAATATGAGATCACCAATGAAAAATGAGAAAATGATATTGTAAAATGAAAATTCAAGAATGTTGAGGATTTTTTTTACTTTTCCAAAGTTTGGTAGATAACCATTTTACATAGCTTGAAAAGTTTTTCATACTGCTTTTTAATTGTTTCTGATAGTTTTGGTGATCAGCATTTTTACTAAACCCCCATTTTTTACTTAAAAAGTAAAAAAAAGCTTTTGAATAAGAAACCTTGGGTTTTTTTTGCTAAACACCCCTTTTTTACCAAAACCCTTCAGTATTTAGGATGATACATGGGGTGGGGTGGGGTGTTAATAAACAACAATTTTATTTAATTCTTAATTAAAAACATTACTGAAAAGTTTACAAATACCCAACATTAGAGTAAAACTGATCAATCTTCAGGGAAATTTTCTGATTTGAAAGACCTTCATTTTAAAAAATAAATTTGCATGAAAAATTTTGAAAAACTCTTTCCACCAGTACCAAGTACCCACTTCACAGAATGATGGAAATGTTTGCTGGTTGGGATCTTTGGAAGTCAGTTAGTAAAACTTCCTGCTTGAAACAGCAGAGTTGTGAACACTGTATCAGGTCAGCTGTGAGTGCAAAGGTAATTCATCTCCTGGGGCTGTTACTTCTTTTGTCTCTGTGATGAGATTTCTCATTAGGTCTTTCCCAAGGAAAGAGCAAATGAATAGGGAACTAAGATGTTAAGAAGAATTTTGCAAGAATATCTGCACAAAATCGGGTGTGGAATAGTCTCCCTCATGACCCATCGTGGGCATTCCCTGTTTCCTGCTGTGTTATCAGCAGCTCTCATCTACATTACAGCTCTAGTCTACGTTACATCACTGCACTGAATTCTTACGGTTTTAGGGAGGGGGAAACACTTGTTCGTGACAAATCACTGAAGGAAGAATTCATAATGAATGAAGAAAAACAGTAGTTGAAGACAAGTTTTTGAAATCAGATTCAGATAAAAAATCTTGCAGTGGGACAGCCTTAGAAAATATCATCGATCTGATGGCCCATCAAATATCTTGCATTATAAACGTTTGATTCAGGTAATTTCATTTTTGCCTAAAGAGCTATATGTGGGTTTTGCTCCACCCAGTATTCTCAAGGCTTATTTAAACAGAACACTGAAACATTTGAGTGTGATACCACAGTGGGGGCAGGGTGTGAAAGACTTCAGGATGAGGATTCAGAATGATCTTGACGTATTGGACAAAGGGAGCAAAATAGCACAGTGGAGTTCAGTAAAAACAAACACAAGCAAAATAAATTTAGGAAGGAAAAGAAACAGATGCATAAATATGCAACAAATAGTTATTATATGGTTGATGACCCTCCAGAGAAGGACCTGGGGAATATGGACAAGGCTAAAAACTGTGAGTCAATGGTACAGCCTCCTTGCAGCACTGCCTGTGTCATTTAGAAGTATGTTAATAAGAACACTGTAAGTGGTTACATTGCATTTTTCAACACTGATGAAGTCTCAGCTTTTTTTACTCTTGGGATGCAGGGGGAACAAATTGGAGAGACCAAGAGAGAGTGAGAGCAAGCGAGTGAGCAAGCAGTCATTCAACAAGGTAGATAAGATTTTTAACAAATCGGTTTTGAGGAAATGGAGATTGAATGGACATGTAATCCATATTTCTCCAGCATGTGAAAGGTTGCTTACACTGCATTTGGGAAAGAGCAAGTAATTTTTTTATTCTTTAAATGCCAAAAGACTTGAATTAGCTATTAGAGGAAAACTTTCTAGTAATGCTACTTAACTACTAACATTTTTGAGATAGGTGGCAGAAATAATTTCTTTATAAGTTTTAAAAATATATCAAGTATGTGTTAGAATGTGTCTAGAAATATTTACCCTTGCTTAGAAGAGACAGATTAAGTGGACTTCTTGACTTGACTTCTCAGCCTCACATTTCTATTGTATTTAACAGACTCAGTTTCTTAGACTTTTTAATGGGCTTGCTATTAAAAGACTGATTTCAATGTCTGTCCAAAGAGCCCAGATTTGCAAAACCTTGGCAGGAGCCAGGAACCTTTCATGACAATAGCAATGTGGTGATCAAGGACTGAAAAATATGGCAAAGAACAGTGAATCTCAGAACCACCTGTTCAAAATTATTTGTTACTTTTGCACATCAAAGGACATGGTGTCTGTTTTCTGATATGAAACCTCTGATTTTGCCTCAAAGCTGTCTGAAACTTTTCTGCCAAGTGTTGCTTTGGATGTGAACAAAATTCCTGCATCTCTCTTTATTCGTGGGCCAAGCTGGCTATAGGTACAGTGGTAAATTAAACAGTGCCTGAGGGCCTTCCTGGGCACTATAAATGATCTATACAGTCAGAAAGGTCCTTGGGCTGCTTTTGGCCCATGCCAGTTCATAGTCTGCCAAACAGTTTTGTGGTACTGTGCTTATTGCACGGATCAGCTCCCAAATCATCTTTGTATGCAGCATAGCAGTGAAAAAAGCTTTGCTGACCTAGATGTGTGCCAGCGCCTGACAGCTCGCCTCTTGCATGGAATACTTCTGGGCATGTCTGGTGTACTAGAAATGGAGACTTCATTATGAATCTGAAGGTGCATCCTCATTTGTATTTCTAATAAGGGCAATGACAACATTTTCACTACATAGCTGTTGAGATATTTAAGAGACAATAAAGCATAGGTTCAAAGTCATGTAATTTAAATATGACAAAGTATATTCTACTGGGTTTCAGGAATTACTAAACCACTTCCTGAGGAGAGATCTGTGCCTATCACCTAGATTTCCTTTTAAATCCAGATTAGTGCTAGCAGTCACAGAGGACGGAAATGTTCTTTTTCATCTTCCAGATTAGAATTTGTGAAGTTCTCTGTACCATGTTAGATACTCTCATGGCAGTGAAATCCAAGTGATTTTATTATTGCTTTAATGGGTAAAGGTTTTATTTAGTAGAGAATTGTCCCAAATCTAGTCTGTCTAGTATAAACTCATTAAATGACCAAACAGAAGAGCAAAATCAAAATTGCTTTCCCTATAATTAATTTTATTCTCCTGCTGAGAGCTATTTGCCTTCGGCTTGCACTTTGTCAGTGTGCTGAATAGTGAAATGGATGAACATGCTAGAAAGAAAAAGGTTCTTTCTCATCTCTTCATACCAGCCAGATCAAACTATTCCATTACAAGTCTTCTGTTTTTAACTAGAAATCAGGTTACTCAGTTTCTTAGCTCAGTCTAATTCTGCCCAACACTATGAAAATCTTCTAGATACAGCTTTCAGAATGATTCCTCTTACTCCCAACTTACCAGGATCAACTGGCTGTACTTTTACATAAAATCATTCAATGCAAGAATTTAAAATTGAAAAGGTCTGATTCTCCAAAAGTGCTCGATGCTCAAGAGCTGACCTGTACCTGATCTAGAGGACTGCCAGCAGAAGTGGCCTGTCTGTGAGACAGCAGCAACATCCATGAGAGTGGGCTTTGCTCTTCGTACTAGTTCTTTCAATAACACTTTTGATGTCAGATCTAATAGAATAAAACGAACAAACAAACAAAGCCCCAATCTATATGCAGTGTTCTATACTTCCTTTATTTATTTTTTAAGTGCATTTATATTAATAATCTCTCTTTTGAGCTTTTTTTAAATTTACTACTGGTTAAAGTGTCTCTGAAACAGAAAGGAATTAGCCTTAGGATAATTATGTATCTTGAGAAGCAGGCCCATGTGAACCTCATGAGGTTCAACAAGGCCAAGTGCAAGGTCCTGCACCGAGGTTGGGGCAACCCCTGGCATCAATACAGGCTGGGGGCTGAAGGGATTGAGGGCAGCCCTGCAGAGAAGGGTTTGAGGGCACTGGTGCATGAAAAACCAGACACGAGCCAGCAATGTGTGCTCACAGCCCAGAAAGCCAACTGTACCCTGGGCTGTATCTAAAGAATTGTGGCCAGCAGGTCGAGGAAGGTGGTTCTGCCCCCGTACTCCGCTCCAGTGGGGCCCCACCTGCAGCGCTGCTTCCACCTCTGGGGCCCCCAGCACAGGGAAGACATGGACCTGTTGGAGCGGGTCCAGAGGAGGGCCACAGAGATGATCAGAGAGATGGAACATCTCTCCTATGAGAACAGGCTGAGAGAGTTGGGGTTGTTCAGCCTGGAGAGGAGAAGGCTCTGGGAACACCTTACTGCAGCCTTTCAGTACTTAAAGGGGGCTTGTAAGAAAGATGGGGACAGACTTTTTAGTAGAGCGGTTGTGATAGGACAAGGGGTAATGGTTTTACACTAAAGGAGAGTAAGTTCAGACTAAATATAAGGAAGACATTTTTTACAATGAAGGTGGTAAAACACTGGCACAGGTTGCCCAGAGGTGGTAGGTGACCCATCCCTGGGAACATTGAAGGCCAGGTTGGACGAGGCTCTGAGCAACCTGATCTAGCTGAAGATGTCCCTGCTCATTGCAGGGGGTGTTCTGACCCAAACTATTCTATGATTCTATGATCTTTTTTGGACAAAGTGAAATTTACTTTGCTACTCCAAGCAAGGACCCACTCACACAAAATGATGGAGGACAACAGTGTTATACTTGCCATTAGTTATCTGCCATGGTGCCTTCCTCCAGAATACCTACCTGTCTGTGCATATCTGCAGGTGAAGCTTGATGCCTTCTTAGTTGAAATCTTCCAGGTGACCTAAGAAAATGGGAGCTGACCGCCTTAGGAACTTTCAGCAAGGCCTGCCTGTTTTGCATCCACACTTCCAGGTCACATTTCTCTCTCTTTCTTGGCAAGGCAACTGTCTACTTGGAATACTAGGTTAGACAGCTATGAGTAAAATAATAAAACCTGTTTATTTTAACGGCCAGAAATGTTAGCATTGTGATAGCAAGAAGAACCAATGTCTCTTCTATGGCCATAATTTGCATTTCCTTCTTTTTTGGGTCGGAGTGAAATGAATGGCAAAATTCTTTTTTTTTTTATGTACAATTGAATTCATGTTATAGGTAGCTGTGATCCCATCAAACCTTACGGATAGAACCATCTCATGTAATTTCAGGCACGTAAGACATAACTGTTTGCATTTGACTGCCCTTTATTTTCTGCCTTTATTAGGACATAATTCATTTTGCCTTTGACTGCAGTGATGATGGTTATTTCTCCATATATTATGAAGGAGCCAGTGTAACTAGCTCTAATGTAGGAGTCTCCATACCATGACTGGATCACATAGATACCTCAAGGCTAGGGAAACCCAGGTGCTGATGAGCAGTTTGTAAGCTCCCAGAGCTATACCAGTAGGCCTTGTACCCTTTCTCTCATCTGCCCATGCTAATTATACACTCGACCCATGGCATGACAGTAGAAAACCACCATTGATGGAAGACTCTGAAGCAGCCACTTCATGTGCGTGCTACGTTTCCTAGTCATGGTTCTTCCTGGTGCATGGTAGTACCAGCCTGTCACTCATAAGCAAAATTTCACCACCAGGAATATTTCTGGCAGCAATATGAAGGGATAGATGTGGGGCACAGGCTGGGCTAGGGTGAAAGGAGTTGAAACCTGCATACATTTAAGACAAAGGTAGCTCAGCATCTTTACTGATGTTATCAGAAACTCCATGGGGTTTTTGGCCAGGTGGTAGCCACTGAGCTTCTGCTGGTGCAGAAGGTGCCAGCACCTGAAAGCTGGGCTTCTTGAAGAAGTCAAGGACTTATGTAAGGGTGTCTTCACAGGGTATAACAACATCTTCTCCCCTTGTCATGGATGGGAGGGTTGGAAGACAAGGAATGTTTGGGTTCCCTCAAAAAGTATAGAATAAATACAGCCTGGATCAATCTGAGTTTTATCTTATGAAAAGGTAGGGGTGGTGAGGTGCCTAAGGAAGAGGCAGGTCTCGATGGTTTGCTGGCTTTCAGAGACAGTAGTTCTTAGCACTAATATGTTACTTTGTTTAACAGGGAATAAAGTACCTTACAAATATAAATTCATGGCAACCTTGCATGGGCATCAAATGCACCATTGCAGTTTTTGCTCTGCAGCTTAGCAAACACATCATGATTCTTTTGTCATCCCCTATGTGTGTCAGAAGCTGTCTCAACCCTACCTTGCAAAGTGCTTTTCATCTGACGGTCATAAGGGTTTTTTATAATATGGCTGAGCACCACTGTCTCCATTTCACACAGTGGGAAACTGAGGCATAAAGAGGCAAGATGACTTGCTGTAGATGGCTCAACAGGCCAGTGACAGACAGCAGCATGAAAATCATTTTGTGGTGGGGAGTTTTAGGTTTGTAGAGTAAGTGGGTTTTGGTTTATGTTCAGCTTCATGCTATTTTACATAAATATCAATAGATTCTACGGAATCTGCTTTCACCTCTTTCCCTACAAGGAATTTAAGTGAATATTTTTCCTTCACTTTATATCAGAAGGTTTCCTGGAGACTGAAGAGAGACAGCAACAGGCATTTTGTTTCTCCAGCTCATCGCACATTTATATAACCAGAGTGAAATCTGTTTTCTGTTAGAAGAGAGAGGAGGGCAGAGTGAGGTTTTTTCTTTTTTTCTTTTTCGTGTGTGTGTGTGTGTTAACAGGCCCAAAAGTTGTCTGGAAACTGTGCCAAAACAATAGCATAAAAAGAATGCATCTGGAAATCATTAAGGAAGCTTGGAGTGGGCAGTGATTAAAGCAGGATGGAATTTCTACTTTTTTTTCCCCTTTACAGTTTCTAAGCCAATCAAACTCAACCTTAAAGCCAATCAAAACCCCCCACTTTTTATGTCTTATGAATATTCAAGCAAGAAAATTCTCCCCCCATATCCCTCCTGAAGGCAATTCCAATCATCTTTTCTGTAGTGCCTCCCAACGCAGTTCCCTGCACTATTTTAGAATTCAAATGGCTTTACTTTTGCTTGCCTTCCCCACCCCCCACCAATGTAGTCACTGGAAAATTCTAGCTTCTTTCTTACCTCAAAAAACAATGGTAAGAACATTATACTGACATTGTAAAATACAGAGCTATATTTTGGCATTAAAGGCAAGTTGCTGTAGAGGATTAGAAGAATCAGATTACGAATGAAGATCTGTCTTTTTCCAGCTTCTTCCCCCAACGGACCTGTTTGTCTGTGGGTAGCCATTTTCCTCCTGCAGCCATCAGGACTGTGGGACAGGTGGTTATAGTCGCCTCCCAATAGCTCCTGACAGTTTATGCCTTGAATGCAGTGATTATAGCCAGCTAGATAATGCCAGGGTCCTCCTTTCCTAACTACCCCTAAACCCCTCATAGGACCTCCTTCTGCTTAGCATATCTGGTGATGCAAAGGTCTGAAAACTTCATCCTTTATTATTCTGCTAAAGTCCAAATTTTTTTCAATCCATCTTTAACTGTCTAGCAGGAAATCTAACCTACTGTAAAGTTAGAATCAGCTGCAGTCAAAAAGATGAGAAATCACTTTTCTCAACTGATTTTAAAGATAAATGACCTTATACAGAAGCATCCATTGACCACATTTCACCACCACACACAAGGTGACATTCACTGAATTCATAGACGCTGTTCCTGGTACCTGCAAAGACTATCAAGAAGTGGTGTCTCACTTTATGTTTCCATACACGGTGTTTGTGCTGCATTCCATTGTTGGGGGTGCTTTGCTTGCAGGCCTGCAGTGCTCCACTTCCTTTGTTTGTAAAAAGAGAGGTGATATTTGTGCACTTTTTTCAGTGCTCTTGGGTCTAAAAGATGAAAATTGGAACGACCAGTACATTTACTGGTGTCAGTAATGGTTGTGTTCTGCCACTGGAGTACCCTGTGGACTTGGCCAGGCATTCAGTCCCTCATTCTGCAAGTGTCTGTGGTCAGGCAAGCATCTAGCTAAGCACAAAGGTATTGTGAAGGTTCCCTAATTAACACTTGGATAAGGCTTACACAAAATTAAGTGTTGCGCGTGTGGAAGTGGAACTGCTGTAGCTATGAGAGCTCTGTACCTCTGAAGCATATGCTGCCTGAAATGACTGCACAACTTTAATCATGAACAAATAAATACAGGTCTAGCTCTCCAACTAAAATTTATCTGTTAGTCCCCAGCATAGTTTTAAGCTTCTTACGGAATAATTCATTTCCCTGGAACCTATAGCATCATAAAGCTATATACTAGAAAATAGGAGATTGTACGTAGTTGTCCCATTTCTGCCATTTCACCTGGCAGGAGCCCTAGAGAGTGAAGAAGGGAAGGAGGCTGTGGCCAGCAGCCAAGCCGGCAGCCTCTGCCTTACCTTGTGCCCGCGGCAACCTGTGTGACTGCACAGAGCTGGGCTGTGAGGGTTGCCTGAGCACACGTGACTATTTTCCATGGCTCTTTGCACTTACTTTTCACCCTGTGTCTCCTCAAGGACTATGGAAAAATCATATACAGGGATTTTGCCTGGCTTTTCTGTTAGAGAAACAAATAAATTTTCTGCCTCCTACTGCTTGACGTAAGTCACTAAAGTGTTGCTAACAGGGATTAGCCTATATATTAATTTGGCCTTGAGATCTCCACATGTGTATATATTTAGCCTAAGATGTATACCTCAAGCAATGCTTTCCACTTAACAATCCCCAACTTCTTTTCTTATTTCAACTTTGGAACTGCTTATGGTATTGTCTCATTTTCCTCCCCTAATGTTTTCTTTTTTTGTTTGGCAGTTCTCAATTTATCCAGGAACGGTGATGGGACCAAAGGGTCAGCTGTCAAACTGTTGCTTCCTGCTGTGAGCACCATTAAAAATTGACCATCTGGGGCTGAAGAGATTTTGCTTGAGGCCAGGTGCAGGTGCAGCAGAAAAATAATCACAGCCTGCAATAGCACTGGGAAAAGGGTTTATAAAAGCCTGTTTCTATTACATTTCTCTTAATTTGCTAACAAAGAGCACAAAACGAGTGAAAGAACCCAAATGGGAAGGGACATGAGAGGTACAACATCATGAGAGGCCTGAAAACATGGGGCAGAAAATTAATTGACACTGACCATATGGGACTGACTGCAGATGTCTTTCTGCATGGCAGAGTATTGGACTCCTCTCTCTCACGAGTAGCTCCACTGAAATGAGTAAAGTTCATTACATGAGTAGAGCATGAAGCATTAACCCCTCAGATGGAGATGAGGTTAAGCTATGAACAGTCTCTATTTCAGATAAAGGAGCTGTAGTCAAATTTGCAGCAAAGGATGGATGCAAGAAAAAAATCTTTGTGTGACTGAAAGTGGGGATCACGAAAGGTGGAGCCCAGAGGCCTCAGGAAGGTGCAAGGCAAGGTGAATTTCGCATGCCCTAATAATAGCCTGCAGAAACCACTGAGGAACTAGGAATAGAAAGAATTCATTTCATACAGACTCCTAGAGGATCGTAATACAGTGATGCCAAAGCAATCAGGAGAGAAATGAGACTTGCTTTGAGTTCACGTATGCGTGCTGTGGAGTCCCGGATTTGTTTTCTCTCGCAGCTGTACAATTTTGTTTACCCATGTGAGACAAATCACCAAGGTCAGAACCGCAGTCAGAAACCAGTGAAGGAGGTAACCCCCCCAAGACAAAGAGAATCACAAGTAAACAGTCGTTAACTATCATTATTCTGATAAGAGTAGTTTCCCAAAGAATGATTAGGAATACCTGTTTTCAGTTTTTTGATAAAATCTCCAAGAGCAGCAGTTATCATCAGCATTTGAATGTAACGGATGAAAATGCTAGGCTTTCCAAACACTGATATAAGAGAGCTGCACCCTGAGGTGGGTGTGGGGATGTCAGATCTTCTGAATGTTAGGGGAAAACCATAAGCCTTTCCCATTTTGCTGCTTTGTAACTATAGAGGTTTTCTTTATTCCAGCTTTCTTTTCGGGTCCTGCTTCTCACATAACGTCTCTGTTGTTCCCTATAGAGGCGAAATTCCCTGTGAAATTCATGTATTTCTGTCAGCATACCCAAAGGAGGCAGGGCAAACATGTAATTAATGTAAACGGTAGCCCCAAGAAGCTTATTAGCATAATGGTCATTTATTCCCCCATTCTTCATGCTTTTCCAAAGGAAATGGAATATGTCCTGAATAAATAAATAACATCTTGCAAACAGCTTCATGCAAATTACCTTGACGGAATCATCCTGACCTTTGTAATCAGGTATTGGTAATCATATAAGCAAATGATTACACAGATTCCTACATTTGAGCAGAGTTATCCAGTTCCTCAGGGACAGACATGAAAGTCACAAGCAACAATGGCCATTTGCCAACAGAACCAGCAGTACTGTCACCATTTCAGAAATGGATTGCCCTAGGTTATCCACTCTTTTCCAGAGGTGAGATTTTCATGTCAGGAATGAGGCACACTGGGTGTGGGGACTGTTTTTCCAGCCCTGAAGAATCAGGGGATTTCAGTCTTCAGGCCTGTCAAGCAAGGATGTTTGACAAGCTGTCATTATTTCTCTCTTTCAATGTCACTGAAGAGCCCTAGAACCCTAGAAATTACCCTTCAAAATGTGCTGGGCAAAAGTGGGAGGGAGAAGGGGAAGAAGATGCTACAAGAATAGTTGCACACCCCAAAATAATTCTGTAGGGTTGGACGTTTAGCTGTGATGTGGGATGTACAGACCCAAATTCTTGCTCAGGGTCAAAACAAAGACTTAGGTGTTGGAAGTCAGCACCCCAAATTCTTGGTTGTCTCTGTTAAATCATCTCTTTTCAGAAGGAAATGGGAGATCTGGGAACCAGCCAGTGCTCAGCCATTAATCTTGCCTCCTGTCACAGGGTACAGGAAATAAGGAAATAAGGGAAAAGCAAGATGTTGAGACAAAGTGATAGACATTTTCTTTTTCTGTGCATGTTTCTATTACAAAGAACCCCCTAAATTTCTGAGAAAAAATGTTTTTACGGAAAGATGTTGGGAGAGATTCTTATAGTATGAGAGAAGATGCTTGATGGACAAGAGAGGGTATTTCATCCTAGATACTGGTAAGAGACTGTGTGGGTAATTTAAATGAAAATTAATTATATAGAAGTTATGCAAAAAGCAACATTTATCCTGTAAAGAAGGTGAAGGGAAGTGGAATGGACAAAAACGAATACTGGGGCTTCTATATACTGAATGAACTGGGGCGGGGCCGGGGAAGGGACCCTGAGAGATTTCTGAAGAATCTTTAAGTTAAAGGACTTTGTTTAAAACTGCAGGGGAGAGACCTGAAGAAATCATGGTGTCATAGGGCTTCTAATTGGAACCTCAGAGATGACCTCAAAGTCCTGAGAGCAGTGGAGTGGGAGGGCAAAGGGAAAATGAGATAGATCCCCCAAAAAGCTAAAATGTCCTCCAACTATATAAATGAAAGGCAGCAGGGGAAAGGAAGAAATGGGCTAGAAAACAGTGAGAAAGAGGTGAAAGACAAAAGAGAGAGAGGAGTTATTTGTAAATAAAAATCTAGGTAAGTACTTTGCTTCATTCTTCATTAAGTAGGTTATAATTTTATTTACTGAGAATTCAGAACAATTTCATTTTGACACTAAAACTTTAAAAAAAAAAATCCAAATTAATACAATCCAGGCTATTTGCACCATTCATGTTTCTGTGCCTGCCTTGTCATGACACCTAATCTCATACCGGACCTTCCCCGATCTGCAGAGACCATCCTGTAAAACTGACTGTTGCCAACATTTTCTCTGAACTGAATATAACTCAGCACTTAGTAAGGGGGAAATATTCATCGAGCATATCTTAATAACTTTGGGAAAAGAGAAAAAAGGTTTCTTTTTTTTTCCGTTAAAGAAAATTGTGGCGTGCACTTCTGAGGTCGTGTTGGTAACTGAGCAGCTAGCGGGACAGAAACTCATTTAAGTGTAATTAATGCAGGCAACTAGACTCTCCAAAGAATCTTTGCTGAGACTGACCTTACTGATCATATCAGGCCTATATCCTGGAGTAAGCCTTGCTAGCAAAACTACAGGAAGAGTTAGATAAAAATAGGTACACCTGATAAACTATAACCTTGGTTTAGCCAAGGGTCTGTTAACAAAGTTTTGAGACTTTTCTGTCCAAAAGTCAGCCACCTAATATAAAGGAGGCATAGGTGCAGAAAGCACAACATAAACCTTGTCCTTTCACATAATCCTTTCACAGCCCTGAAGGTGTCTGTTTAAAACAAAACATCCCCCAGAGTCTGGTGTTAAATGTGGACTTGAGCACCTAGTCAATGAGCAACACTGATGAACAGGTATAAGAAGAGGCCTTGTCTCTAATAATTTGTTTTCCCTATGGCAATATTCTCTCTTTGAAGGTAGCCTCTCACTTAGTTTCAAACGGTATCTTTCTGTCTTGATAATAAATGTACTCTGCTCTTTTTGGAGAGGACCTGCTGTTCTCACTACACAATATATATACAAGATGCCTCGGATAAGTCTTGGTGGCCGAAACAAAAGGGATGCCTTGTTTGGAGTATTGCAAATGAACACAGTAGTGTGCTGATTTTGGCTCACTCATTTCCTATTCCACCCTAACATTTGTAAATTAAACTCCTATTTTCAGATTTCCAAAGACTGTTCCAAAGTATATGTGATTCCTTTAATTATGGCTTGAAGCAGAGGCAAATGCATTCCAAGAAGCCAACAATTACCTGCAACATGTTATTACCGCGAGACCTACGGAGATCTGCAGCTTTTGTGAAGCTCCATGCAACACAAGAAGAAACTGCTGAAGATGGATCCAACTAGGTTGCAACAAAGAAGTCTCAAAACACTGTACAGTTCTTTCAGTACCATAGTTGGTATAACAGAAATACAATGCAGGTGGAACTGCCATTTGAAAGTCTTACAAGGTGTATAAAAAGTGTTTTTCATCAATGAAAAAACCTGAAAAGTTAAATTTCTTTATTTTTAAGACTGTCACATATATACTTGTTAGCAATATTGCTTTTGATGTACTGAAAGATAATTTCCGCAGAGATAATGCAGCCAAAAAACCTGAAAATTCAGTATGACGTGCTTTCCTTAGCAGGGTCATGTTGAGCGGGTGTTTTGCAGCTGTTCCTGAAATAGACATGTATTTCACTGTAATTTATGTTTTGGCAACAGGGCTTGTTGAACCTGATGATCCCTTCCTATCCTGTGTTTTCCTATATATACTCAGCACATTCACTGATTTGGAAGTCCCAGGGTAGAGTTCATTTCTCTAAAGGTAGATGTCAACAACAAAGGAATTTTTATCTGAAGTAGGCATCCTGCTATAATAGTGAAAGGAGATTTAGTCATCTGAGGGTGGTATTTTGACACTGCATTGCAGCATGATATCACTACATAGTCACTCCTAATGAAAGTACGAACTATGACAGGACTATATGTACAGAGGCTTTGAAATTGTCTAAACATTCGAAAGACTGTAAAGTGAATGTGATAGCTGACCAAATTAAAAAAAAAATATGCTTACAGTGTTCATCCCAGAACATCAGACAAGGAAATACATCCCAGCATGTCAGAGAAGGAAAATACACAGGAGAGTTCCTTCAGCAAAAATTGTACAGACAGGGAGAGAAAGAGAGGGACACCAACAGGTTGCCTTATTAGCTGAGATGGTTCCAGCTTTTTTTTGCCTTTTTAGCAAACTGATATCTTTTGCAAAGTAAATCTAAATATTAATATCTTTCCAAACACCAATTGATTTTCAATATTGGCCAAAATAAGACAAACTACATGTATAAGACGAGGTTTCTAAATCAACAGAAGTGTGAAGAAAGGAATTTTGTTTAGGGACCATTTCTTGAAGCTACCTACTACAACAGATGTACTGTTGTAGATCTGTGATGACAGGAGTGATCTTTCCTCCGTAGCAATTTGAATGCGCTCCAAGACATTTAAGCTTAGCCTGTAGATCCATGTAGATCACACCTTCTCTCATCCCCACAGGCAAATGGGTGTGCTGACCTAGCGGAGCACACTTAAAGAACATTAGGTTTGGAACATGGCTGGGAGCTTGCTGTTGCTGGCTGGCAAAACTGCCTCACTAATCCACCTCAAAGAGAAATATAGACACTGCTGGATTTCGCTGACAAGCATTCATGAGTTTTGAACTGGATTGTGAGCATCCTGCTGTGTGGATTTACTTCCTTCCTTTGTCAGACTGCAGTAAAGAGTGGTGGAAGCACTGCTGTGCATCTACCATATCCCAGGGCTGCAAAGCAGAGGAGATTTGGGGCTCTGTGCCAGTAAAAAATGGAAATATGGCACCCATGGCACACATGAAATGTATTTGATGGCAAATCCATGGCTGAAACGCATGCAGCTCCTTAGAGAGTTATGTACTTTGTGTAGGGCCCTAAATGACCTTATAGAACATTGTCCTGGACACCAAGTAATTGCTGTACACTAAACAGCATGAACTCACTCAGAGAACGAAGAAAAGGAATATCCAGAGGCCAGTGGGAGAATATTTTCCAAAAAATAGGTTCTCTATCTTTGATCTGTCAGTTCTGATCATTGAGAGGGACTGATGGGGACGTTTACAAAAATCTCCTTGAAAGACAAGCCTTGGAACTACCATACGTAACGCTGCTGTCTGTCATGTTCAAGGACTCAGTAGAGATACTAACTTCATAGCACGTTATAATTTTTCTTATCCTCCACATGTATTTAAGTCCTCATTGTTCAGTAATTATCTGTTCCTTTCCTCTCCCAGTGCTCCATATAGGTAAAAGACTTCGTTAGTTCTTTCCCTGCTAACATCCCTCTTCCTCCATAGGTACCAGCTATCCTTCTTTCCTCAAATTGCCTAATTAAGTTAAATTTCTCCGCCTGTATTTATCCTGGTATTTACTGCCTTAGTTCAGTTTTGAAATGGGATTAATGCTGCAAAAGATCCCATAATTTTCTAGCTCTGTTGCCTGGCCTAATAAAAGATATTAACTCCTCTATAAACCTTGTTTCATAGATGGCTGCGTAATGACACTTTCAGTTCTAAGGAATCACAATAAAGCTGTCAGGGTCATTTGAAATTTGGAAGGGTAGAATCTGAAAAGAACAAGGAGAAAGAACTATGAAGGGTACCCTGAATTCCTTCCATCCCACCTGATTGTCATGAGATTTTTTAGGAACGTTCACATCTTGGGCAAGACCACCTGTAATCCCTTAGGAGACTGGCACTTGTTGTGTAACCTGTGAACACTTTGCAAAGCTTGAAGTTTTATTCTGCAGCTTCCTCAATATTAATATTTTTAAGGCTCGTTCTTGTTGACTCATGCCCCATTAATGGTTGTTGTTTCTAAGAATAAAAAAATGGCTGATAATTTCACAACAATAAAGCAACATAATTTTTCATTCATCAGTTTAAATTTTAAAAATTAAGAGGAGTGCCCAAGAAGAAGGGAGTGAACTTGTCAATGCTACCACTTAATTTTTTTCTGGGAATAAAGTGTAAGTGAATAATGGTACACTGCTGTCACACGAGATGAAGCCCTTTTCCTGCAATGCTGTTAAGACTCTGGAGTCACTGGATGGGTTCAGATGGCACTAGGCAGCCTGGTGGCCTTCATTAAATTCTGTTGTGAAATACAAGTGGGTTTTTTTTGTGACCCTCAAAAGGTAGGCTTTTCCTTTCCCTTGTAGGACTTGGGCATGCTTTGCTACCTTGTGCAGTGAGACTGGCAGCAGCCAGATTCCATCCTAGTGAAGGGGCATTACATCTCCTTTGCATTAGGAAATTCCTGTCAAAAAGATGACACATCAGTAGCTCTCTTTACTTTGAGGGACCTTTTACATTTCAGTGGGCTATTCATCAGTTATTTTGGGAACCAGAATGGTAATAACTGTGATGTCTGTAAAATCCTTTGCTATTCCTGGGAAAACAAAACTCTATGGTGAAAACATTTTTCCTACACTTACACCATGAATTCCAACGTTGCCAAGCGCTATATGATAAAACACACCTGGGTAATAAATGTAAAACCTTCTCTGCTCTCAGGGTGTTTGGTAAGCAGCTTCTTTTCTTTTCTCTTGCACATTTTGCCTTCCCCAGATCCTGCAGCTTCTGGTTTTAGTTATGCTTCTGTACTGCCAGCCTGAAACCAGTCCAGCAGCTGTCTCAGTCCTTTCCGCCCAAAACTCACACTCTCTCCCTGCCCCCCCTCTCTTCTTTAAAGCAATGTTGAAAATAATTTTTGAGCATTGTTTTCAGTGAGGTCTCCAGAGAAAGCTGACATGTCACTCAAGCCTCCATATTTAAACCTGGTTGTTTTTTTTTCCTGGTTGCACAAAGCTGAAGGGAATGTGCTCCGGTTTTCTGATGCTGAACATGTGCTGCAGAAGAAAGGTCTTCTCAGCTCGTGTCTCCTTAATGGAAAAGAAGATGAAGGTGGCATGTTAACAAGCCAGGATAAGCAGCAGCCTACCCTCAGAATGGGATTTAATGAAATATTTGAAAGCTAGTGGAAAAGAATGTGAGATCCACAAGTATTCAATTCATTCAAAATTTAAAATTTGGGCCACATACTTATTTTTTCAATACTTTCTTCAGCTCAGGATGGAGCCACCATAACACATAGGACAGAGTTCAACTCACCTAACTTGAGACTTTTCAAAGTCAAATATGTGCACATGAATTTAGTACCTGAAAAGACACCTTTTGAGAGGGAGTATCTTAGATGCCTGTCCACTAAAAGGGGGGGTATTTTTCTAGCTTCTAGAAATGGGGGTTGATGAATCCCATTGATAGTTCTTATGGATGATTCATGCTTAGCACACAAGTGAACTGAGTTCGGTCTGACAGCTTTACAGCAACACTTACCCTACCTTAACTCTAAATGTGACCTGTCCCATGGTACTTGCTATCGATTTCTTCAGTGGCCATTACTGCAAGACAGGGGATGCCTCTCTTGGGCCTCTGCTTCCAGCCTGTTTAGAAAAGAGGGAGCTGTAGCTGTGGCTCCAAAATACCTTTACTGAACTGCAGAATGTTGAACTTAATTGGTCTGATGGTTATAAGCATGATAATTTCCAGTTTAAACTTATTAATAAGTCATTTAAACCTATTTTTTTTCATGTTCCAACATAATTTACAGTGTTAAATAGCAAGTCCTCTCTCTGATGTTCATCTTCCTTATATATATATATGTATGTGATTGGAATGATGGCGTTTTTTGTGTGCCCAAAACACTGTCCTCTGCATCCTTAGTTACAATAACACTGCTATTGTGTTACTTCATGATTTATCTGAATGAAAGCAGTTGATATTTTGTTAATGAACCTTAGAGAGAAACAGAGTAACAAAAATTGCTAATGATAGTTACCAGTAGATTGTGTTTAAGGTGGCAATAGTGATCTGAGAAGTTACATTATTTTCTTTAGTGACAGTTTGGAAAAGCTTCACATATTAAAATTCATCCACATTGATATGTATACATATACCGTTACCTGCAGCCTTTCTGACAACAGAAGAATTTGTTCACTATTATAAGGTGGGAAATCTTTAAATTCCTAGCTCTGGAACCTGAGGAAAGAGAACTTGCTTGCCAGCTTGTCACCTGTGCATCATCTTAAATATTCTAAGTTATCAAGAAATTTACACTGGAGATCATATTTTAGTGCCTAACTCATTCAGTCAAAATGTTTCATTATTATGTTTCCATTATAGTATCATCATTTACCGTCCAGTTCTGTACATTTTGCTATTCCATCTCACTACAAGAATGATTAACCTTTCCTTTTCTCTACTACTTGGTGGGGTTTTTTGTGTGTAACAGCTCCCAGATATACAGCAGATTAATTTCCACTACTTTTCCTAAAGGTACCAAAAGGCTGCCTTGAATCATTTGTTAACCTTTTGCTGCTGTAAAGCACTTTCACATCTATTGATATTAGCTCTCAGTGATTTTCTCTACTAGTTCAGTCACACATTTTAAGTAAGTTCTCACAGAAAGAAGTGATGGTAGAATTACACCAAAAATGATATTTCCACTGCTTCAAGGAGACTAACATTTGCCAGGCTTCCTGCAGAGTGACTGAGTTGCACTGCAGTATGAGTTGCAGTCCTGGCTTAGAGGTCTGATTTAAATCCATCTAAAATCGATGTCAAGACATTAGGACTTCACCGTTTCTATTGACTCACTGCCTAGAATAGTTGGTCCATGATAAATTTAACTCAAGCCACCAATGAAAATCATATTTTTAACTGTGTTCTCAGCCTGCCTTAGTTCCACTGAAATTTTAAATGACAAGGGAGTATGATCTGTCCTACCCTAAATCCACAAACACGTCTTCATTAGGATTTTCTTCATCAAGTAGCTATTCTTTAGAGCACTAATACTGCAATTGAAATTAAATAAATTAAAACTGCTTCTATTTGCCTTGTTCCATTCCCTGGAGGTAACTGTGTCACTGTATGGGTCAAGCACAGGAGAAATTTGGAGACTAATAAAAAGGCAGAGACTCAGCTGTAAGACAGACTGAGAACACAGGTATGGGAAGGCCTGTAAGCATTGTGCAATTAGATACTTTTTAGGCCATCACATGAATATATCCTCTATGTCAATTTTCCTGTAGATCTCAGACCAGGGGGTTCTGTACTGCAGTACATTTCATTGTGCAGTGGTATTCCATGAACAGCTGTAATTGACTGTATTATAAAAAGGCAAGGACTGCTGTTCCCCCAAAGCACGCTACTGCTGGGGCATGTGCTTTCATACTGTGGAGTTATACCAGATGAGCAGAGAACATAAAGGAGTCAACAAAAATATGACCTTAACAGAAAGAAGTTGCCAGGAGCCTCTCTCTTAGGTGGTAGAACTGTGGCTGTGGGGCTCTGCACAAGCCGTTCCACCTTCTGAAGGGAGGGGAAATGTGATGATGCAGCTGTATTTGGATTAAGGACAAATGAGCAAGACGCCTCCTCTTAGTGCTCCTTGCACAAAACTACAGCCAGAGACACTGCGAGTGGGGATGCAGTTCACCCTTGTTCCTTTTGAAAACCTCGGCCCCTTTTTCTCCCAGAGTGACTTCGCTTCTTACAGCATGGGAGGGACCACTGACTTCCCTGTAGATAGACAGAGGAGTTTATCTTCCCCAGCCACAATCTTGCATTTTTCAGGCACGCTAAAATTCATTTGAACCAGAGAGGGAAAGAAATGAGACCTAAAGGCAATTGTGCAAATCTCTCTGTTTCAAACTTTGCATTCTCTCTACAGGCCAGCGTCTCTGCATTTGCTCCGTTTTACATGAAACTGATGAAATTCATATGTAGCTCCTTCAGTTAGGTAAGTATTTCCATAAATGCAACAGTAATTAAATTCAGCTATTGGCAGAAATGTAGAAAGTGAAATGCTGCCAAAATAACTGACTTTGCTGTAATGTAAGTTTGGTCTTTCACAAAGGAACAGTTTGAAAGCCTATGCAATAACTTCATATTTCACAGCTTTAAAAGGACTTCAGTTTTACCCTGAGAGGATCGTTCCTCTCCTGTTTTATATACATTCATTGTGCATATCAGTGCTTACTATAGCAGTTCCAGAACTGGCTGTCTTCAGTGCTAGCCTTGTGTAGTCTATAGACTGTTTAGTATAGAAGTTACTGCAGTGCTTATAAAGCAAAGCCAACTGCAAAATCAGACATCTAATTTAGAGATGTGACTTTTGTCTAATGCAAACAGACTACATGGAAAATACTTCCCAAGTGCTTTGCTGAAGCAAGGCAATGATCTGTGGGATGAAGATGACAGGGAATTATCTGAAATTAAAAAATGTAAGCTGAGGTAAGAGAAGTGACGTGGCTGTCAGTAACAACAGATATTTAGGATCAACCAGAGGAGTTCAAGCCTCAGCCTCGGCATGACAAATAAAGTTTTTCTAAATGATAGAGTGGGAATTCCAAATAGACACTGGGCAGTCTGCTCAGATCTCGCTGGACCACAGTGCGAGGCACGGCAATTAGACTCACCAAAAAAACAGCAGCAGTGGGGAGCTCCCTCTTGTTCAAATTTTTCTTCCATGTTTGGGTAAGGGGCCTGTTTCACCCACCTTCATATACACGTTGCTTCATTCATGCAATGAGGTGGGACAATTCACGTGTATGCAGCACCTGCATCATAACAGTCTCTTGTTTGCCAGAAGCCTTACGGAGTTCCTACTTTGTTATTTCTCAGCAGGCAATACAGTACATAACTCATGTGAACCCACTAAGTCCAAGCCAAGGATTTATACCTGTGTTGTGGAACTTCTGCAGTGACACCAGAGTTTCCTTTCATCATTTAAAAATCAGGTAATTAGTGACAAATAATAGGAATGAGGGCACACTCACTCCTTTTAATAACATTAAAAAAGACAGGTGCTCAGCAGGGCTGTCTTTCAATTTTCTCTCTCTCTATATATGGAGAATATACATTCAAATAATTTAAATATAATTAAAGGTTGAAGGTTTTATGTGACCTTTAAGAACAAGAATAATAGATGGAAAGCAAAAGAGATAGAAATAAAGCAGCTGAATCTAATTGAAGCAGACTTTAGGAGCAATGTATTCTCCTCCAGCTTCTTCGGTAGAAAGAAACTAAAATTAGTAGGAATCCAGCAAAGGTGTAAAAAAGTACAATAGCTCTGCTTTGTGCTCCTACTTCTGCCTTATTCTAAGTGGCTATTTCTTAGTCCAGTGCCATGAAACTAAGATAAGAAATGATTTTTCCTTCAAGGCAAGCAAGGATCAAGCCCCTCGACTCAGGTTATAAGGACATACAACTCACATGCCATCCTTGAACTTTACTTGCAGATTTTGTATGACAATTATTTCTCTTTTTTTATTTTGGCCCATATTCCAGCAAGTATGTACTCTCAGTCAGAATGACCTTTGTCTGAAGTTCTAAGAACAAACAACTGAGAAATGCAATTTTTATGAGAATGTGTCCTACGTATTTGCATAGTCCTATAAATACATGTGTGCCCGCACCTATAATTATGTGGGTGCACGTATGCTTTGTGCTGGTCCCAACTGAATAGACTATGGAACAGTCCCTTTTCCATAGGTGACTGTATTTAAAGATGTTAGGAAAAGAAATGCATCTTTGATAGCAAACACTGAACCTTCATAGGAAGAATTGTGAAGTGGTTTCTTGTCCATCCAAAATTAATTGACTAGGCAAGACGCAGGAAAGCCATGTAGTCTAAATAAACTGTTCAAGGCTGAAATAATGACTGCACCAGAAGCAGGTCAATTGATGGTCCAGAATATTTCCTGTGCTGTGAGAATGTCTAGAATCAGAGTAGAACATTAAATTACAAATCATTTTCCTGCTAATTGTTGCAATTTACCACATTTTGAATATGTGGTTAGTCTTTTCCTTCCAGGACTCCCCAGCTGCTGCTTATTTAGCCACTCATATTTTCTTTTCACTATTCCCTAGCAAGAGGCGCACAGCAGAGAGCTGAGAGCTGCTTTGAGGCAAGCTATAGCATCAGGCAGATTGCAGAAGGAGCGAGTGCCACATGCGCTCACTCGGAGCTCTAGCAGACTCTCCACTGCACAGTTTCTATGGGGAAAAATGTTGCTGAATGCAAAAGAAACAGACCCCTGCGAAACAGTTTTGACTTTTATAGGAAAGAGGAGCTTTCAGATGAGGAGGGGAGTGGAGAGAAATCTTGGTTACAGCTACCTTCCCTCCTACACCTGGTCAATTCTACCTTCGTGATGTCTTACTCCAGTTTTTTGTTGTTTTGTGCTTGTATCAGGACAGATTGTAAAAAATCTTCCTCCTTACTAGGCTGCTGGATTTGGCGTTTATTCAAAGGGTAAGGGCCCACCCAACCAGCCTGCTGGGACCTCTCCCAATGAAAACACCTCTCTGCTGCAAGCCTGTAATCACTTGCAAGTGAGTACATGGTTGAGGAAGCAGGGGGAGAAAGGAATTCCTCCAGATTTTCCCTTTTGCAGCTTTTCATTAGACTACACCTGTGTGTGCTCCATTTCTTCAAACATTTTTGTTTCATGCTGTAGAAGGGGGCTGGCTGTGTGTCTGTGGAAACAGATCACCCCAACAGCAACATGCAGTCATTCTTTTCTGCTCTTTTATTAACAGAAAAATCATCACTCTCTTCATGGTCCTCATCCCAGACCAAAATGTGGGTGAGAAACAAATCCACAAGCAGGAGCTGTAAGGCCAACACATTCCTCTAGGGCACAAAGGGGCTGAGGAGAAGGCACCAACTGGGCTCCAGCTAACAGAAAAGAAAAGGGGGAAAAAAAAAGAAAAGAAAGAAAAGATGCCAGAGCTCTGCAGACAGAATTTGGAGCTATTTTCACTGCTACACATACCACTATTTTCCCCCTGCTTCCAGGCTATCTTGTTCCCAGGGGCTGGGACTGCGTGGGGAGCCCATGGCCACGCTGGTGCTGGCGGCTGGCCCGCTGCTAGGACTGCGCCTGGAAGGGAGCGGGGACCACTGAGCGGGGTTAGCCCTGATTCAGGCAGCTGCTTCTGAGTTTCTTTCATTGTCCTTAGAACAGGGTGAAGAAAAATTATGCAGTTCAGTAACCTTCTGTTTGGGCTCCTCCCTCTGTTCACCCTGCCTCCCTTTTTTTTTTTTGGTGCACAGCCCACTGACTACGTGGACACTGTGTGCAGGAGAGCCAGGGCAAGGGACACAGAAAAGCACGTCCTGTGTCAGAGCTTTTCTCCTTTTCACAAAGCTATCTCAGCTCTAGCAATTTGTCTCACAGCTCCACATTTACCAGGGGAAAAGAGAGAATTTAAGAAATAAAGCTTCAAATGAGCATTTACCACACTGAAACTGCAGTGATTTCCTACATCTTCAGCCTCAAATAATTTCAGCTTGACTGTGTGGCAGGAACATTTTTCTTAGCGTCATTTCAGATTTCTCCTTAGTCCCTGATCCCTTAGTCAGTACCTTTGAGAAATTCAGATCATATCCCACTGCTGATAGACCCTGCTGATTAGCTGATACATAGCTTGATACGGTTCAGCTTACCCAAGGTGAGAGATGCCTTGGGAATCAGCCTGGCTCTTAATCATGAACACACACAAATCTCTGTGAAAGTTTTTATGTAGAGGTTGTGTTGCACTAAAAGCATTTTTAATTGTTACTGTCTGTTCTTTTGGCTCAGTGTCATCACCAAAAAAATGTGTGTGCTGCATGCTGAAATGAGAAATGCATGTAATGTGCATAGGAATCTTACAGTGCTTGGAAATTGTTTTTGGAAAAGCAGAGTATGAGTGGAAGTGGACTGTGGATGACTGTGGGGCATGAATCTGTGATGAGAGGATTAAGCCGAGAGTTCATCGGTGTGATGTGGAAGCACAACAGAGCCCTCCAGCCTGTTGAAGATTTGTCGGAATGGGGGTGATATTCTTCAGGATGTTTGGTGAAATGTTTAAGGGATGTAAGAAGGTGCCAAAAAAGAAGAACAGCATAATGGTTTGGCAGGTACCACAGAGAGGATTGATAATGTGCTATCAGATACAGGGGGCTTTTGGCGCAACTCTGGGAGTATCATCAAGCTCTGGGAAAAAAAAGTGATTACCAAATAACAGCAGAATTTTCTCAGAAATTGTGAGAAAGGGCAAAAGCAGGTAGAGGGGAGGAAAGTTGTTTCAAACTATCACATTCTTTCTGTCTCTGTAGGATATCCCTGCGGCAGTGAAAATCAGAAGCACTCAGCCCCCTAGCTATGGCTGCTTTGTTTTTTCTGGGAAGATAAAGCCAACAGGATATTTTCATCAGGGACCCACTTTGCTCTAACATAAGCAGAATTAACTTCTCAAACTGAAGTGAACTTGGGATTTAGGGCCACCTAATTTTCCTAAAAGATTCCTGCCATAGTTGGTGGAATTAGATGACCTTCCTGCTCTCAAATCCTCCTGCAGCTGTTCCTCCATCCTTATCCCAGGTCACTTCTCTTTGCAGCTGGGGTAAGCTACTTCAGGGAGCACTTATATATGAAGAGGATGATGTCTTTTCCACTGGAGAAGTGGGACACACATACCAAATGAATCTAGCCCTTAAAGAGGTCTTACCCACCTTAGGCTCCTATGAGGAAAGGGGAGGGAGGGCTTGATGAAATTCCCTGGGCAGCTGATAAATACAGACTGTAATTAAATAAATGCTTGAGGAAAGCAAGAAAGAGAGAGAGCACATAATAGAGATAACAGAACTCATACTGAGAAGAGTAGGCGGTGGAAGGGAAGGGAAGAGAAAATGCTGGAAAAATGCAGAGGCCAGTATTGGGGGAGACCAGCTACATTACAGAGCTGCTCCTGGGAAGTCAGCCAGAGTATCTCTGTAGGAGTCTTCATCTCTCTCTCTGACTGTAAAACAGTGCTAAGGCCTCACACAGCATCCAGTTAATGAGCTTAACTGGTGGTAACAGGAACATTGACTCAGATACCATCAGATATCAAATCAGTTACCCTAGACTGTGCCATACTGGAAGTTACTGGATTTAGAGGTCTCCATCTCCTTCCCTGTAAAGCCTAATGGCTTTCATTAACCCTGAATTATGCGTAGCATTTTGTACTTTTATTTGTGCTTCAGGGGCACTCTAAGAGAATGGCTACTTTCTAAAACTCTTCTTTTTACTTTTCTAATAATATCACTGCTTCATAATTTTACATTTATTTTTATAACAATTTTTCCGAGCTTTGGGAAATCAGAGAGACCATGTCAGTTCATTTATTGTTCAGGACTGCAGCTGCTGTTCTTCCTTAGAAGAAGATCCTGCTGACCTCCACCTGAGTTTTACCTGCAAGGGCTGAAGAACATGAATGAGCAAACTGGTCGAAGAAGTCACAGAGGGGTAACACTGGTGAAATGATCCAGAACCATGAGCCTTGGGGCAAGTCAAGATGCAAAAACAGCCTGTCAAGTCTAGATTGAAGAAAAGGGCACCAAAATTTTCTATGCCTAATTTTTCTTAACCTATAAAAATAGGGCCACATTCATACAGCATTTTGATATCTCTAGCATACTGCTGCAAAATATAAATATTATTATTCAAATAAGCTTTGAGTCGAGCCTTTGCCACAAATCAGAAAACAGTATTTTGCCTTTATTTATTTTTAAGTATAGCGAAACTTTTGCTGATTTTCAACATGGGCCCATCAGCTGATTCCTGGAGTAATTCATTGATTTATTTCTAAATATCACTCACTTATTATATAATACCATATCATTGCAAGACAGTTCATCTGCTAGGACCAGCCAAATGGTATAGTGTACTGGGTCCTCTCAGGCGCTGGACAGCACTCTGCAAGTGTTACAATATCACAACCGTGAGACCCTTCAGCATTCAACAGATTTCTGTTGAGCATCCACATACACACCTCTGGGTAAAATAATGTGAGATGGCAGAAAGAAAATGCCATTAAACCCAGGGCACTGCAATACAGAGATGCAGGTATGTGTCTCCTGGGGACTAGTAGCTGTAACGTCCTGGGAGTGCACAGCTGGAGGCAACATCTAAGCTCAAGTTGTGAAGCCCGGGGCAAGTCATGGTACATGGCACCCTTTCCTGATCCTTCTGATCCCCCATTTGCAGGTCTGTTGCAAAGTAGGCTGAAGGATGCTGAACATCTTTCTGTCAGGCGTGGTGCTGCCGCCGTGCTTGGACTGTCTGTCACCCCCTCCTCTCATGGCAGGCACTTCCCAGGGTGGATCCCATGCCTCCTGCTCTGGCTTTTGTGCTGCTGCTTCACCTTTACCTTTCTTCCTACAATCAACTCCTCCAGTCGCTGAATGTTGTTCCCTTTCCTGTGATGCCTGAGCCCCTCCTTGAAGGACCAAGTGGGTGGTTTTGGTTCCCTCCATTTCCCAGGGCCTGGCAACGAGGGTCCAGCAGTCCCCTGCATCAGAAGAAACAATGGTGTCAGAAATTAATAGCTACAGGCAAATTTGAGGTCATGTCCAATTAAATGTAAAGCCTTTACCACAAAATGTGGCTATCTAAATTTTGTGTAAAGCGTGTTGGCATATGTTTGTGTGTGTCTATGTGTGTATGGTGTGTGCTTATATGCGTATGAGAGACAGAGAGCTGAACACCTCTGGAAGATATTTTGAGACTCCACATCCTCTACTGTATGTGAATAAAGCCTCTAAAAATAAGCCTACAAATGCTGGTTCTGTTCTTAGTGGTAGTCTAGCAATTTCCCTGGTAGAGAAAAAATATCTATACGTACACATAAAAGCATCTATGTTTTCCTAGGAACCGTGTGTGAGAAAGTGTATTTGCACCTTAGCATGTGTATGTCCTAAATAGCTGCAGATAGCAGTGCACTTATACACCAAATGTAGATTTAGTGTAGGTGAAGACTTGCTGTGAGTATGTGAACACCTGCCAGCTGTAATAAATATTAACAGTTGTTGTTTCACCTTGTCTGGCTTGCATGTTCTTTCTGAAATGCCATGGACCACCTGAGCTTCTGCTGTAGTTCATCATCCTGCTCCTCACCTGAAATTCCTGGATGAAATTGTGCTGGATCAGAGATACAGTTATAAGTGTCTTCTCCCCAGCCTTCCCAGGCTCCGACCCAACATGCAGTGAGGACAACCTTCAGAGCAACCAAACCATCCTCAACCAGGATGCCCAGAGTGCTGAGCCTTCTAGCTGTTTTCTGGATGATGATGAGAAATCGGAGATGTTCAATATCAGGGCAATCAGGACTAGAGTAAGGCAGGGTGTGGGAACCCAACAGGGGGAGGGAAAATCAACAAACTTGGAGGGTCAAGAATTACTCTTGGCAGGATATGATGATGGAGGCATGGTTCAGGGAAGGGAGGTGTTACAGACAGCTCATTAGTAAAGGGGAACAATGCACTGATGGAAGGCATGAGCAGTGTGCAGAGAAGTCTTCTGCTGAAGGTTTTCAGGTAGTAGAAGAAATAATCAGAGGAAGAGTGGCGTGGGCAGAGGACAGAACAGGCCACAGTCTCAGGATTGCAACATAAAAACCAGTGTATGTAATATGACCAAAATTATCATCTGAAGATCTCCCAGATGTAGGTTGTTCTTTGTGACTGTGCTTTTTGTGAAGACAGGTCATGCAAGGGTTGGCAGGGTATGGCTTACAGTTTCCAGTTCTCCAGAGGCAGAGACATAATACCAAAGCCATTTCTCCTCTCCCAAGTTCAGAGGGACCTTCGTGTTGTTTGTTGGGAAATCCCAGCTGTTGTTGGTACCTGTCCTGTTCAAGGCACCCATCAGCTTTTGGGTGAGATGTGCAGCACAGGCGCCCCAGCTGGGATCACTGTGCTGTCAGTGAGGCCATGGATGCTGTGGCAAAACGGTGCAGCTCTTTCCAGGCGAGGCTTTCCTCTGTCCGTGGCGCTCGCGTCAAACTCATCCACGTTGGCTGCAGCCTGCACCCGAGGAAATCCAGAATTCTGGAGCCAGCTCTCATGGCTGGTGCCCAGTCCTCCTCCCTTTCAGGCGGAGAGGCACCAGCGTGTCCATGGTGGGGGGGCTGGTTTCAGCAGGAGGGACACAGGCAGACGGGGAGGCGGGAAAGCAGGGGAGGGACAGGCTGCAGGGACTGACGGCAGTGTTCACCCTGCGCCGAGGTCTTAATGCTCACACTGCATGGAAAGAAAAGTATCTCACTTCATTCCCTGAGTCCCTTCACTCCCAAGCGAGCTAAGGGGGGACTTGCTTTCACAGCCAGTTTTTTTAATGATAATGTCAGCTGGATCCTTGTATGATTTACAGCTTCTGGCTCCTCTGCTTCCCCAGTAGCAAGGCAGCAGGCTTTTCCACCTCTTTCCAGGCTCCTCCTGCCTGACATTTTTGCTTTAATTTTGATGGTGACCCATTTAGCTTTGACAGGACTCACTTTGGTATATCCAGAAAACTTCAGTAAGGGTTGAGTTAGGATACCCATTCCTTGTTAACCCTTTAAAGACATTTAAAGAGTCTGCAACATATAATGCAACTGAGATGAAGCATAGGTATGAATGGAAAATGTATCTGATTATTATAAGCACTGTAGCTTTGAAAAATAACAATCTTTTCTAACTTCTCACATGGTGAAAAACTGGTCATATCAGAAAAAAAAGTGTTCTAAACCTTGAGTGGGACCTCTGCAAATAAATCTGACTTGAAAGCATGACCCAAAGACTATTTGCACAATAAATTAGTCTCAGTTGATTGTTTCATGAATTCCAGAGTTTTAAGTCTAAAAATGAGATGGGGAACTTTAATAGACCTTTAATAAACCCTTACTTTGCGCAGCACAGCCTCAAACTTACTCATCTGAGAGAGGAAAAAAACCCAACATACCATTTCTTTCAAAACCTCTCTATTTTTATATTCTCTTTTTCATGTAGGTTTCTTTTTCAGTATAACAACCACTCTGTATTACAGGGTGTATCCAAATTCAGAGAAAAACTCCTGGCCAATTGTTTTTGAGGAACTTTCCAAAGGACTGTACTGCTCTGTTTGGGAGACTGAGAGTGCCACGTCGCTCCCTAGTTTTAAAGGCTGAGAAAACCATCATGGTTACTTTTGCATTTCTTGATGTGGTTCTGGGTGGTAACTTCCGATGGCCAAGACTGCTTTTTTCCCCTTGGCTGGAAGGACATGCCATAATTGTACTTGCTGTGTCAACGATGGAGCACTCTAAAGTGTAAGACTGGATCACAGGGACCATCTAGTGTCCTCAGCCTGCATCCGCCACAGCAGCAATGCCTTTTATCTGCATAGCAAAGTTGTCAATGTTCTGCGGTCTTCTCCCTTAAATAGCTCTACTTCTGTTTCTTGCCCCCCCCCCCCCCTCCCTTTGGGGCTTAAAAAGCATTTCAGAGAAAGAAATCGAATGCTGTTTGAATACTATAGGTCAGCACAACCAGTTTTCAACTGTTCTGATTGATAAAATGAGAAAGGTATTTTTGAATGGTCTTTTTAGGTGTTCTGCTCGAAAGAAAATGAAAGCTGTGTTTTTCAACATCTCCACAGAGAATCTGTCACTACTTTTCAGCTAATATTTTTTTAAAGCAAAGTGGAAAAGATGTTGAGTGTGGCAAGAACAAAACAATTTCACTTCAGAAGGTTCAAAGTTTCCATCTTCAATAAACTCTCTGAGACCATCCAGCGGCTGCCGTTCCCTGCACAGCAGCCCGTGCTCCTCTCTCCACTAGATGCTTGGAGGGCAGCAGCTGAGATCCCTGGGCATGAGGATCAGGACCTGTTGTGCCAGAGAGCTGAGCTGGAGGCCAGCAGGAGAGAAATGGAGTCACCGAGAGATTTAGGAGTGATAAAGTGGAGAATTAGGATGCTCCTGGGTCATCTGGGGGATGGAGGAGAGAGAGGATTTCCAATGTGCTGGAGAAGAAATGGAGGGGAGCATAGCACGGCTGCAAGCTGGGCTCCAGCCAGGCTCACGAAAGGGAAAATGAGGGTGAAAGCTGGAGCTGAGAGGCAGGGCTGAGAGTGTCAAGGCTAAGCTTGCCGCATACCTCATCCCCACCCACACATCTGTAACAGGAACCCTTGGCCAGGGGACAAGGATACGCTGCTGCCCTTCCCCTCCTCCACAGGGTACCGCCTTGGCACTTCCACTCTCTTCTTGCAGTCAGAAATTTGGCCCCTCAGAGGGTCAAGTTTCTTCAAAGGACAGCAGGTTTGGGGAGAATAGCTTTTCTAAGAATCTGGTCAGCATTTATGGTTTGATCCCAGGCAGAAGTGCAGTAGTATCTCTTTCCATGTTTGGACACTTTTGATTATATCCAGAATTTAAAAGGTAAACGGGACAGAAGGATTTAGTAAATTGTGCTAACTTGCCAGAATCCCAGGGCTATTTCCTCCCACTCAAAAAGAAAAATAAAAGAGGTGGAGGGCCTTAAGGAAATCTAGGGCTTGACTATATCTTAGTTTGCTTATATGAAATTAGTCAAAAGAGCATCTAGAGGCAATGGAAGGAGGGAGGAAGGGAGGGAAGAGAGAAACATACTCCCCACAAGTCTGAATAATGGGGATTCTGCTGCACAACATTTAATCTGGGTGATTTTTTTTCTGCAACAAGAAGCCTTTGCATCATCACAACAGTTTATGGAAGTGTTTTGATTCATCAGATGGTTCAGCTTGACAAAAAATGGAAGAAAGAACTGGCAAAATATCTGAAAAAAGAGAAAAAAATCATTAAGTACTTCAAAACTAAATGTATTTCAAACTGTACATCAAAATTTCCTCATTTGAAAGGAATTTTTTAAATGTCCAAAACCTAAATGTTTTATTTGATTTCATGTCAATGCAAACATTTGTCCAAATTAAGAGGAATCCTATGCAGTGCTTTTCATCTTACACATCTATAATTGCACCCCAGCTTCCGAGACTAGATGTAGGCCCTGCTCGTGTGTTGATTCTTTGAAAGAATGAAAGTCTGGACATGTCCTGCTGGCCCACAGCTAATGGGAAGGACTAAGCAGGGAGAAATCTGTGATTTACTCTAAAAGAGTCTCTAATCCATAGACCAGGGTAGCAAGGCATAACCTTTATTCTGGATGGGATGAAACAAACAGTACATGGAATAGTCTTAAGCAATATTTTTCTAAAGGGTTAAAATCTTGAGAGAGTATGTAAAAACGGGGTGTGTGTGTGTGTGTTTAGTTTTTTTCTTAACTTTTCTGAACCTTTACCATGCCAGTACATGCTTTTGAACTGGGAAACGTGCTCTAATTAATTGAGATCAAGAGACAGCTTTAATTCCAAGTCAAAATGATTGTGTTCCATAATCATCTTTGTAGCAGGGTAATAGGTTGTATTGAACTTAGCAGCTAACACATTAAGATATGATATAGTCTTACTGTGGACAATGTTGGTGTCTCCACTACATGTATTTAACAAGCCATAAATGATGTTCTTTAATTGCAGCACAAAAATGAATGACACCCCATTAGTGTTGTGTGGGCTAGCAGAAAAACTTGAGAATTCTTTTATAAAAAAAGTTGGAAAAATTAGAAGAACTTCAGTAAAATATTTTTCCTTAGAATGAACAACAAATTTATTTGGAGAATAATTTTTCAATTCTTCAAAATGATTTCTCTGATAAAGTATTTTGATTCAAGTTACTTTCTTCTTAAAGTTACTTTATTTCTTATCTTACAGGTTTAGGTTTTGCTGTTCTTGGCAGCGATAGGTCAAGTACCATTGGTTTTGAGCTGGTGTGGTTCAGTGACATTATAATGAATAGATGTGACTATGTTCTGCTCACTTTGTAAGTTCTGCCCATGCCCTCCCGTTTCTAACACCGCAGTAACGCAGTCTCCACGTCCTTTGCAAGAAGCAAAGTAGTTCTTGATGCATACAGGATTAGCCAGGATATGCTGACTGGCCCTCCTGGTGTAACTGCCTCCATGAAGGCACTAATTTAAGTCTTCTCCCTCCAAATGCTTTTCCTGGTGTTTTCAGGAACTGTCTCTGTAAGATAACTGCTGCTCCATCAGATCTAGCTGAGATTAGTTACCAGTTCAGGATTTATTGGGGTTAGAGGGAGACACACGGAAAAAGCAATGCATAAGATCATAGTTTAATGGAAATAGGTCTACCATACAATATCGGTTATGGATAAGGATAAGCACACTGCAGACATTCAGGTGCTCTGGCATTCTGTGTTGGTCTCTAGATCCCATGATCACTTTTGCCCAGTGTCAATCTCCTCTGTCCCTAAAAGTGAGATCTTCTCTCACCTCCCTTTTTCCCTCTGCTGGCACCAGCACTCATGTGGCTCATGTGGACAAGATCAGGGATGTGAAAGCTGAAAACTAGCTAGTGGTTTGCTGGGCTAGCTGCCCAGATATCTCTAATTAGCCTGAGTTTATTGCAAAAAGAGCTGTTTGCCCTTTAGGGGCCTTGCTCTGCCAGACCAAATATCTCTAACTCTTTAGTTAAGATGGCAGAAGGGGCAGCTCTGGGCACTGGCTGACCATCAAGTGCGGAGAGCCCCATCCATGTCTGACCATTATAACACTTTCTTAGAAAAATCTCTGAAGCTTGTGTTGCAGGAGGAGGAAGAAAGGGGTGTGTGTGCGCCTTGAGAAGAGGTGGGAAGCTCTGCTGAGAGGGGTTAACGCAGCTCCCTCTGCCTGTGTGCAGTTCTGTTGCAATCTTGCCTTTCGAGCTGTGAATGCAATGAGATGAGGCCTTTTGATTAACAGGATAATAAATACACAGAAATTTGTCCTCCAGAACTGCTGTCCCTGTACTTTCCAAGGCAGCAAACTCACAAAGGCCAGATTTGAAGAAACTGGGCTAGTAGGTACTCGCTCACAGAGGTCTTTCCCTCTGAGTGTCATCAGATTTAATGGATCTGAAGTCCGAACTGCTGTGGTTTAAAATACACAACTTTCCTACCAGCACAGCTGCTGTTGGGATGTATGTACTCTTAAGACTGCTTTTTAAAAACAAATGCAATGTTTTGTAACTGTGACTGCTTGTGGCTTAATGTACCTTCAAAGGCAACCAGTCTGTTTGTCCAGCTTCAAGAGGAGAAAACTATCACACACAGAGAAAGGCCTCTATTAATGTTCAGTTTTCTGCTTTTTCTCATAAAGGTAGTAATTTTCCTCCTTTTCATCATGTAAAATTGTGATAATTGAGAATGATTTTCCTTTGTATATGAGGAATATTAACAAAAGTAAAGTACAAAGCATCAGTCCCAAGTAATGGACTAGTGAAAATCATAGGGAGATAAATAAGGAATTTATTATGGCAGAAATCATAGTCTGGAATATTTTCCTGTTTGTCTTCAGGCATGAATAATTTGGTACAAATCACTGGAGCTATTCCAGATTTTAACTCATGTAATAAAGAGCTAGATGTCATCCAGCACCTTGACAGAGACATATAGTTATGAATATTTGCAGTAATGAAAAATATAGGTTACTTTTTCATTATAAAAATATGTAGCCTTCCTGTGTGACTAGTGAGAATTCTTTGCAAAACAAGGATAGTGCTACACTTTGAGCCTTTTAAGGATAAATTAGTAGTGATAATTGCTTAATAAAGAAATCAAAACTATTTAAAATTATACAGCTTCAATTCTTGTTCAGTCTTTACTCCATATAAACATCATATAAATGAATGAAAAAGGCATGGAAATGTGTCATACACAAAATAGTATTCTTGCAGTAACACCACACTATTCATATTTAGTAAGTTACGCAAAATTGAGTCATCAGTGAACTAGATAAATAATGCATCATTTGTTGAAAATGAAGAAATCCTACATGGGTTTGTGTGTAAGAGATCAAAAGCCTGGCTCTGCTATGGTTTCTTCATTCTGTTGCAACTGTAAAGTCAGATGTTTGGCTAAGGAAGGACATGATTTAAGGAAAATGTGGGTGATATTCTACCAGTTTTAGAGCTTAAATGTCAGAGAAAAATGCATTTTGTGAAAGAAAGGACTGACTGTGAGCATCTCTGAAGTTGCAACCATCATTTCAGCCCTTTCACAGACCATGTAACTTGTGAAATCAAGAGTAACTTCAAATTCTACAAATTTAACTCTCCTGGCAAATACAATGATTCTTACCTTTGATTACCTTCCCAGTCTTACATGGTTGCTGGAAGAATTCCCCTTCCTGACATGCAAAGATGTACAGAAAATGTACTTGCACACCTTCACTGGTTTTAACCCTGTTGTATTCCTAACAGCAAAATGCTATCAGAGACCGTGTAATTAGCAGAAGCACCACACGGTGTCTGTAGTGCAAAAGAAAAGAAGTCATATGAAATATAACTTGAAATTTTTTAAAAGAGGATTTTCTTGGAAACCAGACCACGCATGCACAGTGGGAATGAGGGACGAAGCATAGCGATTGCAAGTAATGAAAGTAATAAGACATTTGTTGCTTTCTCATAGCATCATAGAATCATAGAATGATTTGGGTTGGAAGGGACCTTAAAGACCACCTAGTTCCAACCTCCCTGCCATGGGCAGGGACACCTTCTGCTAGACCACGTTGTTCAAAGCTCCATCCAACCTGTCCTGGAACACTTCCAGGGATAGGGCATCCACACCTTCTCTGGGCAACCTGTTCCAG
>JAVJGI010000050.1:76754891-76844128 GCA_035590275.1 Ibycter americanus | reverse complement strand
CAGAGCTGAACGCAGTAGTCCAGGTGGGGTCTCACAAGAGTGGAGCAGAGGGGGAACTCACCTCCCTTGGCCTGCTGGTCATGCTTCTTTTGTTACAGCTCAGGGTACAGTTGTCTTTCTGGGCAGCAAGTGCACATTGCTGGGTCACATTGAGCTTCTCATCAACCAACACTCTCAAGTCTTTCTCCTCAGGGGTGCTCTCAATCCATTCTCTGCCCAGCCTGTATTTGTGCTTGGGATTCCCCTAACCCAGGTGCAGGACCTTGAACTTGGCCTTTTTGAACTTAATGACATTCACACAGGCCCACCTACCAAATCTGTCAAGGTCCTTCTGGGTGGCATCCCTTTCCTCCAGTGTGTTGACCACACCACACATCTTGGCATCAGTGACAAACTTGCTGAGGGTGCCTTCAATCCCGCTGTCCATGTTGCTGACAAAGATGTTAAATAGCACTGGTCCCAATACTTACCACTGCGGAACGTCACTTGTCACTGGTCTCCACTTGGACATCGAGCTGTTGACTGCAACTCTTTTAGTGCGACTATCCAGCCAATTCTTTATCCGCCAAGTGGTTCATCCATCAGAGCCATGTATCTCCAGTTTAGAGAGAAGGATGTTGTGCAGGATGGTGTCAAATACTTTGCACAGCTCCAGGTAGATGACATCAGTTGCTCTTCCCTTGTCCACCAATGCTGTAACCCAACCATAGAAGGCCACCAAATTTGTCAGGCATGATTTGCCCTTAGTGAAGCCATGTTTCCTTATTTTCCATGTGCCATAGCATAATCTCCAGGAGTATCTGCTCCATGATCTTGTTGGGCACAGAATTGAGACTGATTGGCCTGTAGCTCCCCAGGTCTTCCTTTTTTCCCCTTTTTAAAAATGGGGGTTATGTTTCCCCTTTTCCAGTCAGTGGGAACTTCACCAGCCTGCCACGACTTCTCAAATATGATGGATAGTGGCTTAGCCACTTCATCTGCCAGTTCCCTCAGGACCCACAGATGCATCTCATCAGGTCTCACGGACTTGTGTACCTTCAGGTTTCTTAGATGTTCTTCTCCAAATCTTCTCCTACAGTGGATTGTTCTTCATTCTCCCACTCCCTGCCTTTGCCTTCTGTGACTTGGGTGGTGTGTCTGAAGCACTTTCCCATGAAGACTGAGGCAAAAAAGTCACTGAGTACCTCAGCCTTCTCCATATCCCGGGTAACCAGGTCTCCTGTTTCCTTCTGCAGAGGACCCATATTTTACCTAGTCTCCCTTTTATCACCAATGTACCAATAGAGGCTTTTCTTGTTGCCCTTGACGTTCCTGGCCAGATTTAATTCCACCAGGGCTTTAGCTTTCCTAATCTGATCCCTGGCTGCTTGGACAATTTCCCTGTATTTCTCCCAGGCTGCCTGTCCTTGCTTCCATCCTCCATAGCCTTCCTTTTTGTGTTTGGGTTTGTTCAGGAGCTCCTTGTTCATCCATGCAGGCCTCCTGGTATAACAGGTATGTAACAGGAAAGAGTCAGGGCTGAGAACTTCGAAGCATGGAAAGATAGGGCTGGGAGGGATCTCAAAAGGTCACTTGGTTCTGCAGCTGTCTCTATGTCATTCCTGACAAGTGTTTGAGAAAAACACGAGTGATGAGACAAGGAGACATAGAAATAAGATTTCCCTACCTCTTCAAGTAATCTCTTCCAGGGCTTCATATCCAGCACTGTATTTTTTAATTTTTTTTAAACTCAGTCTTTCTTGCTCAATGTCCTGTCACTATGGACTTAGAGACCCATTTTTTCCCTTACTCTTTCACTATACTCCTGTGAATTTTGTCCAGTTGGTCCACATCTTCCTTGAAGTGCTCTAGACCGAACTCATCCCTTTGATGGAGGCTTTATCATCTCTGAGCAGAGCAGAGGGACTGACTTATGTGCTTTGCTAGCTTTGCTTGTATTTTTCATCCTAGGTTGGTATTTGTATTTCCTTAATATTTTTAATTTTTGTTCAGCTTTCCACATTCAAAAATATCCCTTCTCTTTTTCTGTGTAACAGACAGACGCTCACTTCTTGTCCAGTTAATTTTTCTGGACCAAATGAAGTACGTTGGTCTTGTCCCTGCACCATGATTTGTTGGAGCTTTATCTCCAACATTTAAGGAAATCATTGAACTCTAATCTTCAGCATGGCTGGAGCTGTTCTCAAAGTGGCTGTGTCTTCAGATCTACATAACTAATGATGATATTGAGGATATCTGGATGCAGCTGAGACCTCTGCAGGACCTCACTCAATGCCATCTTCCATTCTTACAGTTAATCACTTACAGTTACTCTGAGAATGGCTTTCTACTCACCCTTCAATAGTTTAATCCAGGCTATACTTACCTAGTGTACTGCTGGGTTAATCACTGCTGATTGCAATTTGTCTTCTATTTTTTTCTAGAGAGTTACAAGCAGTTTGTTGGAACATGACTGGCATTTTTTCAGGTTAACTGAAGTTAAGCTGCTGGGGGTTTGATTCCCCAGTTCTTCCTGTTTAATTTTTTTAAGACAAGCCTCTTGTTATGTTGCTGAATATCTCTTTCCCCCCTTGAATAACTAAAAATAATTGTTAGCAGTCCTGAGAATTATTATCCAACCTTTTAAAGTATCATGGGATGAAGTCATCAGACACAGATGATTCAAGCATATTAAATACTGAAATATGATGTCTTTCTTTTCTGCCACATATTAATTATGCTACCTCACTTGATAGTGCTCTTTTTAGTGAAGATTATCTTAGTGAAAATCCTTGTCTTACTTTTCCTTTTAACCATAGATGTAATTTTATTTTGGATGTCTTGTGTTAATTGCAGCTCATTCTATTCCTTGTCTTTTGAAGCAGTTGTGCTATACCTCTGCATTCATCCTTGGTAGCTAGGCCTTTCTTTTTGTTTCTGTCTTATAGCTGCACTATATGATTGTTAATTATTTTGTTAAAACAATCTTATACTATACTTCCTATGCCCTCTCCAAAACTGGATAATTAGCTCATGTCCTTAATATTAACTAATTAATATTCCTGCTTACTTTAACTTTTTTCTTTAGTGCTGACGGAAGGTGTTATCAACAAATCCTCTTGACTTTACTGGTGTCTGCCTTTCTGAAATCTATAATTTTAGCTTTTCTTTCATTTCTCTTATCCTAATAATCACGAACTTTGTCATCTAATGACCATTCTCATCTCAGTTACCTTCTACTTTGAGAGAGGCATTTTCTGCCTTCTTTTCAGAATCATATGTGGAATACCATTGCTTCTAGCTGCTGTCTCCATCTACTGTATCACAGATTATTACTGGTACCTTTCAGAGTTTTGATGGACAGTTTGTACTCTGTGTCTAGTATCTGGATAATTAAAATCTCCACTAATGACAACATGTACATTAGGGATGTTTCTGTAAGAGTTTACGAAAGTCTTCATGCATGTATTCTTCTATATGTGTTCATCAGCATTATGAAATGTCTCTTTTCCTCTTTAATTATCACTGAGAAGCCTTTAGCAAACGCACTGCCATCTAAATCAAAGCATTTGTATGTATCTTTGACTTAAAGGGCAGAGTCTCCTTTTTTTTTTGCCTTGCTTCTACCTTCTGAACAAACAATACCCTTTAGAATAATATTTATTCACATAAGTTGTCCCACCATGTCTCTGTTGTAACAGCAAGCCATGGCAGAGCACAAGTAAAGCCACAAATGACTAAACTCACGTGAAAGCAGGAATGGCTAAAAATGGCTGAAGGCCAGTTACAAAATGTGTATCTAAATTCCAGGTTAGACTTTGATTCAGTCTCTGTTCCAAGTCATGGTTTGGCATCCGAACTCTCCTCTACATTGCTGGCTTGTGTTGGCACTTTAACCATATTTACACACTTCCACCATTTAACAACACTCTCAGTATAACAGGTCTTCAGGAAGAAATTTATTCCTCATTTGGAAATACATTTGCATTTAACGAAAAAATTATTTGCCTGGATGGTTTGCACTTTATTTAAGACCTGTGAAGTCTATTTGAGATGTAGGATCATTTAATAAATAAGGGATAAAAGGGAAGTGGAACCTGATCCTGTCATCCTTAATTGCTGTAAATAGTATGCATATCCTTTCTGATCCATGCTAAGAGATGCAGAACAAGGCCTGCACATTTACAGCAGGATTTTCGGTCCTCCCTGAATAATAATAAAGTTATTACTTTTATTAGTGAGCTGGTGGTTGAACGATTTTCTTGCTGATGTTTTTAACATATACGTTTTCTTCTTAATGCTCTTCTGTCTTTTGGTGGTTCCTCTTTGATACCTAAAACATAAAGACTCAAGATTTATTATCAAAATCTTGGTAAAAATAGATTATTTAATCAGCCACCCACATCACGTTCACAGCTGAAATCTTGATTTTGGAGTGGCATGAAGATATTAATGAGGAGAATTACAATAGGAAAATAAATCACAGAAGATAATGCTCAACTGAAAAAAACTTCACAAATGTCAAGCTACTAAGTTTTTCCTGTCATAGCCCACTACCTTTACAGGTAGACTTTTAGTTTTTAAAGTACTTTTAAGAGTTGAATGAAAAGAGAAGGCCAGGGTCCTTTACCACAACAGACACGGTAAGTGCCAAGCCACCGGCTGGCTGCGGTGGTTGGTGGGGACGGGAGCTGTGTGTAGTAAGGACTTTCAAGCTCTGCAGGTTTTGAAGAAGCACTACAATCACCTGGAGGTGTGTGGAAATGTTGTTGCCATCTTTGGAAGGTGTTTGCACATGCCATAGCTTTTGATTAGATTAAAGTGCACAGCATTTATTAATTTATTACAGTTTTACCCATAGGCAATAGTGACAAATCCCACATCGCAGCATAGCAGTATTTGAGCTAAACAGATTTAAATACATTCCTTCCCTGCACCTCAAGATTTATCTAGCAAGTCCTGCCAGTTTTGACTTGAGAAATTCAGATTAATCACAGGTTGCTACATTAAGAATAGCGTCTTTTCCATAAACTCATATCCTTCTACATTGTTGAATTAAATGAAAGTTTTATGTAAAACAGCACAGTTACAAAATAATAGCAGGGGATTTTTAACGTTCATATTTTATTAACATTTCTCTCACATTTCTGCTTGGATGGTATTACTTTATTTTCTAAAGGCAAATATACACTGCTGGAGCTTTGGTTGGGACCATCTTTACACAGCTTGAATGGAAAGAGGGCACACTCTGCTGGCAGCAGTCTTCCCAGGATTTTAAAGTAATGCTGTGAGGAACAAAGTGCTTTCAAAATTACTACTTACAAGGTTTGTTCATAATTCATTGCTCATGGGCACCGTTATAGTGATTCAAAACTTGGTTATTTATTTATTTATTTATTTTAAATTGAACTGACTTACAGATACAAAACATTTAAAACACTTCAGATATTTAAAATGCATGGATAAAGTACATAGTTTTGCTTATAAACGGCGGAACATAATGAGGGCAGTAGAAAGACTGTGTTATTGTTACAATGCTCAAATCTGGCTCACTCAAGAAATTTAACTCCAAAGTGACTAGGGTGTAACTCACGTGTAGTTTTATGGGACTTTTAACATTTAACTGCCTTCCTGAGGCTGAGAAGATCAATTTTTATCAGAACTTTAACGTGTTCATACAGGAAGTGTTCTGTCTGAGTCACAATAAACTAAAAATAGAGCCATCAGCACTTAAAAATGCCTGAGTAAAGGTTGGCTCGCTTAACAAGCAGCCAAGAGGACCAACCCAGTAATTAAATCTTTGTGAGCCGAGCTGAAAATGACTGCACTAGGAAGAATACAAGGTAATCCAGTTAGCAGGTTGGGATCTTTCAGTCCTGGTATAACTCATGACTGGTTGAATTTGTTTTAGCTGCATACATTCCATGTATTCACAATCTTTTCCAGTTCCTAGTAAATCTAAACTATTTTCCCAGAGATTGCTTTCTCAATTGTGCATTTGTCTGTGCTTCATCTTTCTCCTGTGTGAGCTTACACTTGGATGCGGGAGGGAGCATTTCAGCAATGCTGTCATGGAAGTGTTGATCTCAAACCCTACCTAACAGCTAAAATTTTGCCTCAGGAACCTCAGACCCCTCCCTGTCTTTGACATTGCAATCCACATGACCTCTGACAACCAGCTTTAGCCCAGGATGCTTTGGGAGACATCTCAAGAAGTCCAACAGTTTTGTACTAAGCAGTCAAGTCTGCAGACATCATAACTTTACCTACAGGTGTCTGAAAAGTGAAGCTTCTGTCACCAATGGCTGTGTTTTCCTGTCATTGGTGGTATCATGGGCCTTGAAAGGGTGTTTTCGTTGCAAAAGGGCTCATAAGCATCATCTTGGGACAGGAAGTTTTCCCTGCTCTCCATCTTGATTCTTTCCAGATGATACTTTTTCCACAGAAGCCTTTGAGACGAATGAGCTGGGCATGGAACTGTTCTACAGCACATATTTGCATCTCCTGAGGTCCTCTGGTTCAGCATTTTGGCCATGAGACAGTGATTTGTCCCTCAGGATGAAAAGCTGCATTCTCCACCTGCATCTGTGTGTGTCACTTCCCTACAATAACCTTAACTGCCCACCTGGTACAGTGAACTGCAGGATCCCACCCTCACAGTGGATTTCAAACTTCATTCTGGTTTTCTGTCGGGTTTTTTTCTTATGTCTGGGATGTATCACTTGGAAAAACCACTTGAGACTAGCTACTGTGTCATACCTCTTTAAACATTCCTAGCTCCCAAATTATTACTTCTCTTCAAACTCTGTTTGCAGAGGACCCAGTTTGCAGAAGCTGCAATGAATACCAGATATAAAAAAACAAATCATAGATATAAAAATTAATTGACATATGCAATATTAAATGACAAAATATTGCTCTGCTATTCAGTAAATATTCAAAAGAAAGCTCCATGTTTTGAAATTAAAACTGACATTTTGCTCTGGAGTTTTTAACCTTTCCTAAATTTCAGTTATTTTTTCAGTATTCTCAATGCAGCTACACAAGGACCTCGTCAGACTCTAGGTTGTGCTGTTGCCTTTAAATTCTTCTGAAGTTTTGGTCTTTTGTTCTAGCCTGTCATGAGTCTCATTGCAAGTTGACTTGTCCTTGCCTTAAAACCATAACAGAATAAATTCTATTCATAATTAAAATATTAACTTTTTCTCAAGCCATTTCAAATTTCAACCTATGGCCCCAAAAATGTCACAGTAGACATACACCATGCAGTTAAATGAACCCTTGATGTTGCATGATAGCAATACCAACACATTCATTCTGTTTAATGATGCATAGTTGTTCTTTGAAATATTTGTGGGCTTTTTCCCCCATTAATATTATTTATATTATAAATGCCAGTGACATGTATTGTTTTTATTGGATAATTGCCACTCGTATTGATGTGAGTTTTCTCTACTGTTGCCACAGAATATTTTTTTTCTGAACATGAGTCCCAGACAAGTTCTGTAAGAAGCAAAGAGGTGTCACTGGCTTGATTTTGTGAGCTGTTGAGCACTTGATTTCAATGAGAATTGCAAGACCTTATTTCTCTGGAAGAGGGGGAAAAAAGCAGATTTCTTTTATCTGCCATTAGCTGAAATGCATAAGACATTTTAATATGAAAGAAAGAAATTATGCAGGTTGAGAAAAGCTAGACAAGTTAATTGCATCCTTCAGCTGGTAACATCCATGTAGGTCCTAATTAAGCAAACAACCTTCTTTTTTGGAGGTTATGTTGTGAGGGCTGCTGTCACGTGATACTTTCAATTGACCGCTTAAATAATTCGAAGCCTTTCATATGAGTGGTTGGAGCTCACCCGATTTTCACCTGCCCCACTAAATATGAGGGCCACTGAAGTATCTGAGGTGACAACAGTTTTCACAATGATATTCAGATATGACTATTTAATAAGGCCTTAGGCATACTTAACAAGAATCTCAGCAGAAGCAGGGGTAAGTCTGTCTTTCCAGGGGACAGCAATTGCACCTGGAAGAGACCCCATGCAGTGAGTGTGCCTCACCTGTGCACTCAACTGACTCTGGAAGGTGGCCTTGTAAAACGCCAGCTTTGCCTGCACGCTCTCAATTGTCACTTCTCTTTCCTGACGTATTTACGTAAAACTAATGTGCTAAGTCTTTTTGCACTTGAAGTTACTGTTACTTATTTTTTGCTAGAAATGTGATGGAAATTGAATCTGCTTTATTCAGTTAGCATAATGTCTGAAAAAGTCTCCTGTGCATAGCTTATTTAATATTCCAGACTGTACGATCTGAGGTTTCTCACACGCTGAGGTAACCCAATAATCACAAAAGCCCTACATTGCTTTTATCTCCAGCAGTGTATACACAGGCCATTCTCAAGGAGCTTTGCTATCCAGTGTGATTCAGTTGGTCTTCCTGTAAGACAAGATGAAACCAAGCTACACTAATTATACCTGTTACTGAGAAGATTATAGGGCTTGCTAAACTGAAGGATTCAATGCAGGAACCATCAATTTTACCTTCTAATAAGCAATTAGCAAATAAGGGTGATATATTTAATAGCATGTTCTATATGTGAAAGAATAAATTAATGACTATGATGACAGTGATTTAAGGCAGTGACTTATGTAATGAAATTTCCTTAACTACAGTTAGAGAGTAGATGGGTGTCTTGCCACCTTTTCCTCTCTTTTCAGTTTTGCTGCTCAAAGAAGACTGATGCTTCACTTCGTGCTATCAGCTAGGGTCTCCTCTGACCTTTGATCCCAACGCAGGTGTGTCACCACACTGAACAGTTTCGGTTTGATGTTTTTTGCGAAGTTCAGTATTGATTTGAAGTCTCACACTCACCTCCTCTTCATCCCTTCCATCCAGAGTCAGCGGGATTTTCGGGAGTTGTCAGCTCAAATGTTTCACTGAACTCAGATCCTCGGTATCCTGACAGTGTAGTCTCAGAGGTCAGGACTGGAAGCATTTGTGTTCCAGATGACAAGCTATGAGGCTGTGTGGTTGCCATTCCTGTCTTGGACTAGTTGAGTGGATAGAACTCAGGGGAAAGTAGCGCCCCAGCCCCCTGACCCGTGCTCTCTCTCATTTGTAAAGCCAGAATTAAAAATTTGTCTGTAGTTACAGGCTAGATTTTACTTCTTTCACAAAAGGAACCTTCAAATGGTCTTCATTGCTGTTATTGACATCCAAATTACTCACCTTTTATTAAAGCTAAAATGTGAACAATCTAAGCAGGAGGAAAAACCTCTTTGGAATGAACGAATCGCCTCAAACACCTATGATCTTCTCCACTGTGGTTTTGACTGATTCTCTAACACATAAGAACCTAAAATTATCATTTGTAAAAAGCAGCTTATTAAAATGCAACATTACAAATGTAGTTTGCTACTCAGGAGAAAATTGAAGAGAAATGAAAGCAAGCAGAGGCTCATAAAGCTGTGATGGACTTTCTGAGCCATTAAAATCAAGCTCTCTGAAACTGCCTATGCTATTAAATGTTTTCCTTGATGGTGCTAATTTGCTACAGAGATAATGGGGTTATAAGACCCTTTAGGGAGTACTTGTGTACCAGTATGGGCTTCCTTCACCAGCAGAGTGAAGGAAGAGATTATCCCACTCTACTCATCTGTGTCTGGTTCTGGCACCCAATTCAAGAAGGAAGTGGTGAAGAAGCAGAAGCCTCCAGCAGATAGGTACCAATATGATCACAAGCTGAGAGCACATGACCTGCAAGGAGAGGCTGGGGGAGCTCACCTTCTTTGGCCTGATGAAGAGGAGACAAAGAGGTGAGCTAACAGCTGTCTACAACTACAACTACTGGAAAGGTAGTTATGAAGATACAGAAGCCAAAATCTACCAGGTAGTGCCAGATGACGTAGCACAGGAAAACAGTCATATATTGAGATTGGGAGGTTCGGCTTGGCCATGTGGAAAATGTTTTCTCTAGGTGGCTAGTACAGGGCAGGAACAGGTTGCTTGGGGAAGCTGTGGGATCTCCATCCTTGGAAGACATCAAGATTGGTCTAGGTTAAGCTACATCTAATCTTACCCTGTGTTGGCAATAGTCCTGCTTCAAGCAGAAATTTGAACTAGGTAAGATACTCTCCACTTGTATGGATGTATGGACATCTGCAATTGTGCTTCCCTGCCTTCACTGGACCTAGATGGAATGGTTAGTGAAAACAAAATACTTGAAATGCATGCATGCTTTCACAAGCTGGTCTTTAATATCAAATTTTCACATCCACAAAACATTAGTTTTTAATCCCATAATACATTTTTCAGCAAAATGCTGTTTCTATTTTGTTCTAAATTCAATGCGGAGTAAAAAGTAGTTCTGAAATGCTAGTATAGAATGCAACCAACATCCCCCAGTTAATGTTCATCCTCTTGCCTTAGTAGTAGCTCTGGGATACTGGATTTCAACATTTGCTTGCTGTGTTAGTGCACAAGTTTTATCCCCCCTTTTCCTTGCATTATCTTACTTAGCCTGCAAGGTTTTTGTAGTAAACACTATTAGCATACAAGGCATGTAGCAAGGTTATGTTGCTACAGAGACGTTTGCTATAATGGTAATACCTTGTTATGTATTAAGACAACAGAATATTATACTCCCTGATAGGAAGACACATATAAATCTTGCAAAGTGCAGTGTAACACGAATATTTAAACACAGATGTAAAACACGAAATACCCAACAACATCTGTTTCAGAAGAATTTTATATATATACAGTGAGACAGTGAACATAAAACCCCCATGTACTTGTAGGTGCTATTTCAAAATTTATGTATTATGCACATTGATGTTATGGTCATGGTGGTGTGAAAGACAAAGTGAAAGAGAAAAAGAAAAGAATTCAATAAATTTATCAATAACCAGCATCTGCAGTGAATCTCAAAATGTTATAGTCTCTGTGGATAGGTGAGCATCTCAGGACAGAAATTGAAAAACTTGGATATTCTAAAGTACATGGTCAAGGACATCCGATGAAATGGCAGACAACTGTATGAAATCAAAGAGCTGGAACTGATATAGCAAAGGGTAGATGGGGACAGAAACTTTCTTCCTTTAATCTAAACCAGCTCCAAGACAAGCAGGTCCTCACATCTGAGATTGTCAGCTTCAGTAGTCACCACACCTAGTGACCTGTTTGAGGACTTGTTCTAGAACAGAAGGCATGGTGACAGTGTTAGGAAGCATTACCCAAATCATCGCACCAACAGGTCACACCATCTCACCTCACTGAATTTATCAGGCTCACCCAAATTTTAGAAGAGTGAAAATCTTCAGAACCTGCACACATTTGGAACAGGCAAGCCTGTTTTTACTTACTCCTTCTCCACCACCTTCCTGGAGTGCAGCACTCAGAATAAAACTATGTGTTACCAGGTCACTATTACGGCTTTTGGGCCATCGCTGCATACGTGAACTTAGGGGAAGATTCTTCTAATTCTGAAATTCAGTTATTTCACAGCACGAGACAGGTATTCAAACGGTCTTAAAAATAGCTTCACAGGAACTGTCCCTTTCCCAAGGAGTGAAACAAAAATCAGTGACAGTATTTTAGGGTGAAAAAGGTACTGTAATTTTAACTACAGTTACAAATTTGTGTGGATCCTCCAAAACACAAAACTATTGGCTTTCTTAGTGACCACAATCAGGCACAGAGGTCTTCATGATTGTCACCACTTCATGAGTATTGAGTATCTGGCACCTCAGCATGCCCATTTTCCTGCTAGCTGAGGTGACTCTGGCTGGGAAGCCCTGTAGCAACACCACTGGGAAATGATACTGCAGCTGGAGGTTAGTAGCCAGAGACCTCTAGTCCCCAGAGCATGGCAAGCTCCCTGTTAGCAATGGTTTATTGTCTTCTCTATTCACCAGCCCAGTTCTGTTCAGCAGGTCTGTAAAAGTCAAGAAGCATGGTGTCAGACTACGAGCTCTTCAAAGCAAGGGCTCGGAAACACAATGGAGTCGTGATTCTGGCTGGGGTCATGACTCTTACTGGAGTGAAAATAATGAAAATATAAAATGTACAGTGCGGACCAAATGGAGAGGCTAAGCACAATACAGATGCATTTTCAGTTTCCAGATGAATGAGCTCTCTGTGCAAGAATCCAAACTGGATGGGAATCCTGCCTTTCTCCCTGAACTTTGGGAGATCTTCTCACGCACATAACTAGTGTTATTGCATAGCAAGTATCCCCTGCTTCTAGCAGTGCCATGTAAAAAAACTGGAGGGCATCGTTTAAAATAATGATCAGCTTAGGTCCTCTTCCATATAACTGCACGTGAAGCAAATAGCTGAATGGTAAATTGGCTCCTGTTCAAAAGTTTCCTAGCAACAAAACGGGTGATGCAGCAAGCAGCAACTCAGGCTGTGTACTGTCAGCATCTGAAATGATGAGTTATACACAAAAAAGCACCTTTTATATAACAGATACTTGTTCTAAGACTGATTGGTACCTGCAGGACTACTTTGTGAAAGTGAAGTCAGGAATACAAAAAGCTATGGCCTTCAGCACTCTCTTACTGCATTGTTGTCCTCTCTAGTCAATAGTTTGGATAAGATAATAGAGGAAATTCAAAGCAGGAGAGGTAACAGCTGCTTGGTCCTTTGTTAATGTTCTGCTCTAAAGAGAGACATTCATATTGTTAATGGGGCTTGAAGGACAAATAGGTGTTACGAGTATCTCTTTAAAGTCTAGTCAAATGCCATGCCAAAGATTGACTATTAAATTATGACCTCAATTAATGCCCTGTCATTCTGACTCAAAATATTAAAAATATTTTGCTTTGCTTTGGAGCTTTGGAGATTTTTTTTTTTTTTTTTTTCAATTGGCAGCGCTTTGGGAGCAGGACGATTGGTTTTAGTTCGTACAGCACTAGCCCAGCGGGAGCCCTTTGGGCTAGGCTTAGTGTGCATTTTAGTCATCTAGTTGCCTTGGCGTCTCCGAATTGCAGATTGTAAGAGGTCCCTGTAGTCACCTCCTGCCTCCTGCAGGCATTTCCCCCCTGCTGCAGTTTGCCTTCCCCTCTGCTGTGTGTAGCTACATGCTTCTACACCTGCCCGGCTCTCTGAAACCCCATTTTTGCATTTTTCTTCTATTTAAACAGCACCATGTGAAAGTCTGGTTCAGGGAGGTGGCCACAGAAAGAAGCAAGCAGATATGACTGAGGAGGCAGTAAGGATCCAGGAATGAGTAGCTTCAAATAAAGCAGGAAGGTTCTTAAACTGACTGTGCAACTGCAGAGTGCACCAGAGCAGGAGCCAAACTGCCTCCATGCGCAGTGGAAGGAGCAGGATGATGCCTGCAGATGGCTGTGGGGGCATTTGCCCTTCCTGTCTCTCCCTTGCAGATGCCATGGCTGTGTCCACCAGGCCTTGCTCTGCAGCTCTGGGGGCTGGCTGCTGCCCAGGTGGATTGCTGTGCGGTCAGACCATCCACACCACAGCCCTTTTTGTTAATCTTTAGCTTCTAGTTCACATCACCAACATAACCAATGGACTGTGTTTGAGGAAAACCAGACCTGAAGCACTCCTGTGAAGTGGGAAGGGAGTTCCCGTGCCTATTTATCACCTTCTCTGACCATCTCATATAACTACTTTGGAGAAATTCGTGATTAACTTTCACTATTATGCAGTGGCTTCTGCTTTTCCTTGTTTCGTGTATGAGATTAATTTTATATTGAACTTCCTGACGTATTTTTCACTTTCTAAGCCTTAGAGCAATCATGTTTCATTTTATTGATCTCCATCCAACACTACTGTCATGGTTTAACCCCAGCCGGCAACTAAGCACCACGCAGCCGCTTGCTCACTACCCACTACCTGGAGGGGTCGGGGGGAGAATTGGAAAGGAATGTAAAACGTGAGGGTTGAGATAAGAACAATTTAATAATTTAAACAGAATAAAGAGGTAAGAACAACAATAATAACAATAACAATAATAATAATAAGTTGTAATGAAAAGGTGGGGAAAAGGATAAAATCCAAAGGAAAAGGGAGAAAGGAAAACAAGTGATGCACAGTACACCTGCTCACCACCCGCTGAACGATGCCCAGCCAGTCCCCGAGCAACGATCCCCCCCCCAGCTAACCCTCCAAGTTTATATACCAAGCATGACGTCCCATGGTATGGAATACCTCTTGGGACGGTTCAAGTCAGCTGTCCTGGCTGTGTCCCTTCCCAGTCTCTTGTGCCCCTCCAGCCCTCTTGCTGGCAGGGCCCAAGAAACACAAAAGTCCTTGACTTAGTGTAAACATTACCCAGCAACAACTAAAAACATCAGTGCGCCATCAACCTTGTTCTCCCATCATAGCCAAAACACAGCACTGCACCAGCTACTAAGAAGAAAGTTAACTCCATCCCCGCCAAAACCAGGACAACTACTCACCACCCTCAAGCCCAGCATTTTGAGTTTCATAGTGATTCCACTATAAATATGCTGGTTCCTTACGCTCACACTGAAGCCATGTTTTGTTCCTGTCACATTTTGCTGTACTTCAACAAAGTAGGTGCACTTCTTTGTATGCTCATATTTGTTGAGGCTTTTTGTCTTTGGCACTATCCCTTGAAGTCATTAGGATATATTTTATGGAGGAGAAGACAAATTTGCAAAATATTTTAACTGCAAGGGAAAACCCCCCAAAGTTTCAGAGAATCAGAAAAACTTCTGTAAGAAATGGTGAGTCTTTGGGTTATTTATAAAGGGAGGCAGATGTTTAGGCCACATCTGCATGGCCTGCCAGGGCTATGAGTCTGTGCTGGAACTTCATTCCAAGCCCCAGGGAACTACAACAATTGAGGTTTGGGGATTTTATGTTGGATCTGTGAAGGACTTTCTGGCTATTGACTATACATGGTAAGCAGGGACACTAAAGCAGTAATCTTTTTGTGCTTAATGTTGAGGGCACGTGAATACCTCCCCCCTTGCTGATGAAGGCATTGCTTTGGTAACCAGAGGGGTGATGATATTTAATCACACAAATAATTAACATCGGTCACTCATGCTCAAGAAGACAACAGCCGATAGCATCACATGTCCCCAGGGCGACTTGTCTCCTGGTGTGTCTCCTTGTTGAAAGGGACTCCTGGTGTTCCATGTGCAGACCAGTCCTCCCTGCTGTTCTCTGTGTAACCAGATGGGCTTCTTTCACACCAGTTCCACAGAAAGTTGAAAGGTTTGCAATGAGTTTAGAAACTGACAAATGTGTTCAATAACTTGCAGTTTCAGATGGTCAGTTTGCAGGTGCAATGAGCTTTGGGCTCAGGACTTTTGTGAAAATTGTGTTATTAGAAACCTAGCTCCAAACACCAGCAAAAATACCAGGGTTTCTAGCTGCAGCAGAAATAGTGCTGCCCAACAAAGGGAAAAAAGAACAATCAGAAATGCAACTGCTTCCTAAAAATGGCATAATGAAGCCACAGCATCAAAGAAAAAAATGAAGGACAGCATCAAAGAAAAGTCCTTTAGCGTCTTTAAATGCTACTAAGTGCTGAAATGGTTATTCCATATTGACAGCTATACCAATTCAGAAATATAAGCACATTGGAAAATGATGCATTTTGACTATGGAATCAGAGTCAGCTGCATCTTAATGGCATTTTGTCCTTTATTCTTCAAATCAACTAACATTCACACATGTGCCCTGAGGAGACAGCAAACAATTTCAGACTCCTAAGTTTCTGCAGATTTTGCACATAGCTTGTTATTGCAGAGAAAGAGGGGTCATGCTTTAAGTAGTTCATACTGAATGTTAAATTGAATACACACACTGTAGCTAATAGTACAGTGATCAGCTTTGGGAAGGCTCAGTTATCTCAGATTGGAGAATGTGGATCTTGTGAATGGCTCTGATTCTCTAGCAGATCAGTTTCTTTTGAATCACTTCACCTTAAAATAGTAACTAAATGTCAAAATTCCTGCCTCTGTATTTTTCAGGGTCAATCCTACATGTTCAGCAAGAATGGTCACAGTGAGGGTCTGGCTACCAGGAGGCAGACTCTGGAGGGTACAATAAATTAGTGCGCACTGGATTTTGGGGAAAGGTGGGAAAGGTTAGGTCATTCAGTGATCTTTAGGTGTTTGCTGAGGCAGACTGAAATCAAGGCACTTTCCCCTGACACATCTATGAGCCTACTGCTCAGTGTTGCAACTACTACCACCAGTCCTCTTGTTACTGCTTTCACCTCCTTCCCGATCTGAAACTTTCCTGGACAGTGTCTGGGCTACAGGTACCTGCGATCCAGCTCTGTGATGTCCACCAGTGAGGAGCACAAACTACAGCTCTATCTTGCAGCCAAGGGGGAAGAAAGCAGCTTTTTAACTCTGTGGTTCACATGCACACAAGTGTTACTTAGAAAAGAAGTCAGAGTTGCATCTTCCAGTGATGTTATAGCTAAAGTTAGAAAGAAATCAAAGCATCTGACAGAACCCAGCTTACCTTGGTCCCTGCTGAGGTCGAATGGAGTGGAGGGGGCCGGAGGGGGCATCAGGTCAAACTGATAAAAATTCAGGAGTGTTCAGTAGTCCAAGCACAGGATGGCAATGGCCAGGCATGGCACTCCAGCTAAGGCCAGCACCAGCCTTTGCACAGTAATGAAATTTTGGTAAAGGATGACATTAAACACATCAAAGGAGACTTGAAGGACAAGGACACGTAGTGGCTGATAAGAAAGAGGGTTCCCCATTCAGCAATGTTTGAGGTTTATCAATCATTGTCATCTGACACAGAGAATAAAAATCTCAAAGATATTCTTGAGATGAATGTTTTTCAGTTGAATAAAACTGGATTTAAGCCAAATTGTTCATTTGAACATATCAAAACATCTTGTTTCAATTGTTGTGTGCTTGCAGTGGTAGCTTTTGAGTATAAATCAACTATGCTGCATAAAGAAGTCATTCTCAAGTGGAAAATGAAAATTTGCCTTTGAAAAAGGGTCATTTCATTGTATTCTGACATTTTCTCCATTTTGTTAAGTTGCAAGATTTTAATGAACAATTTAGGTTTCAGTAAACATACATTTTGCTAGGAAAAAATCATAGCAGAGAAATTGCTAGTCACATCCAGAGACAATTATACAACCACCATATTAAACCATGACACATTATCATTTTATGAAAGGAATTAAAAGCCAGAGGCAAACAGACAGTACCACATTGTAATGTAGGAATATTTTAGCATTAGAAGGGAGTGTGGGACCCTTTTCAGCATATTGATTAAGATCAGCATATGCTAATCATATAGTAGATCCACGGAGAGGGAATGTGGACTTATATTCAAAGCTGTATAACCTGCCAGATGCAAGATTCACTCTCATCTTAGAAAAGACTTCATGGCTAATTAAATTTAAGCTGCAGTGCAGAGGGTTGCAGGGGAGGAGGACTGGTGAACTGGAAGAAGAGAATGTATGAAGTTAAATGCCACAGCTTCCTACCAACCCTGACTGATGGGATCAGATTTACAATTTCAAGAATAGACATCAAAGGTGCAAAGCTGTCAATAAAATGATCATCCGGATATTGTGTAGTTTATAATAATGTTATTTTCAGGGACATTGCTCAGGAAGGAATCGCATTCATTCAATAACATATTACGTTAGTTGACTTTACTATATGCATCTTATATTTTACTATATTTCCATATTTACATTTATGTATTGAAGCTACACATATTTGCAATGAGATTTAAATGATTTACAAATGAACTTATAGTTGAAATGAAAGCCTTAGAACTTATTGTAATGGAAAGAGAACTCCTTAATATCTAATCTAAACTGAATTATAAAAATTCAAGCTTCTTCCTCCTCCAACAATTGCCTTCAACTTTCTTCTATAAGGACCAAATTGCAATTTAATTCACTTGCTGTGGCAATGGAATTCAATTTCTGTGACATTTCAGTACCTGACAACTAAAAACTAAAAATAAGTATTCCACTTATTAACACAAATTGGGCACAAAGCTGTCTGAAAAATCACTGTGTTTGCTTTACAACATTTTTTTTAAATTTTATTTGCAATGCAGCATGGTGTGAGTAGCAACAGTCCCTTTGCCTTTGTTTCTTTTTTTATCGTTCCTCTCCTCACTGAAAAAGAAGAAAGTGAGGTGAAGAGCAGAAGCGTATCTTTCCTGTCACAATTTCATATAATTTAATGTTTCACTTAGTTTTAGGATTTTTTTGTTGCCACTAAAAAGATTGGATCTGAAATAAAATTCTGTCCAAATGTTCTGGGAAAATGCCTTCCTGCTCTTACTGGTTTTAACTGAAAAGTCCCTACCATAGCACAAGGTCACTTCTCAGTAAGTATGGTTTTTCCAAAGCATTGATTACTAATTTATTCTCTTAATTTTCTGCTTCCATTTTGCCTTTGTTATTTAATCTCTTCTGACCTAAAAAAATGAAAATATAATCAAGATTTTGTAAACAGTGCATTTAAAGTGAATGATAATTTTATTAAATACCCTCTTGACCATCTGTTTTCGGTTCATGGAATACAGCTGTCTCTGAATGTGCATGTAAATACCTTTAGCACTTATAGGAGCTATCACATACATTAGGGAAAAATACATTCTTTCCTGCATTCTCCTCTGAGCATTAATGTGATGTATTCTGTTGTGTTGATGAGGCAGGAGGCTGTAACACTCAAAAAGAAGTTTTTCCTAGTAGATATGTGTAGTCCATCTTCCAACCAACGCTTTCTTGATTCCAGTTTCAGGATTTCGTCATCTAGTTGAGAAACTTTGTGACATTAACAGTACAGATATCTTTGCAGTTAGTTGAGCACTTCAAAACAAATGTGTTTATAATGTTTTCAGGACCTGATTAGGACAATGAAGCCTACTCAGCAGCTGAGTTGCAGCAGGAATCATTGCCACGGCCAAGCAAGGGATGGTTTCGCCAGGACAGAGCTCTATATGATTGCCATATCATTCCATCCTCGGACCCTAAAGTGATACATGTAAGATGAAATAAAGCAGCTATACAAATAAAAAACATCTAAAATAGTAACAACAATAAATGAACCTGAGGAAGTGACTCCCTGAATTACTTGAAAGGTTACTAACGTAGAATGATGTTTTCAAGTAACCTTGCTTTTTTCTGTTGGGAATACCTCATTCTCTGTACTCCATAAAAAATGCCTGTTCTTACTGATATCCTTCCGCAGTGGTTTCTGGCACCACATCTCCTTGCTGTTGCCACGTTATCTGGCTGGGCCAGCTGCTGGGAGCAGTTGAACTCATTTGGCAAGTTCCAGCAGATGCAGAAGATTATTCACTCCAGAGGATACATACAGCATGTGTGACCTTCAGAGTCCATGGGATTTAAGAAGCTGGGTTTGCATTTCAGAAGTCTGCTGCATACAGAAGGAGGTTTTAACAGGAAAGCCCCTGAGGAATGCAAAGTTTGATGCAAGGAACAGCGCCAACAGAGCAAAGAGACTGGCAGATTTGCTGGGTCTTCCAAAATTAAGAAAACACATTTAGGATACAGGTGGTGAGTAAGTGAAACTCTCCCAAGAGACAGAACTCCTGCAGGTTCCTTGAAATGAAATCAAAGCAGATTTGCCTCATTAATTTTTATTAGTGGCTGGTTACAGACAGTGTGATTGAACAGGAAAATGTTAATGGTAACAATGGCTGGCTTTGCAGTAAACAGAACTGAAAGTGGGTGCTGCTTAGGGAACTGGTTTATGCACTTAAAATCAAGACTAAAGTTATGGCATTTTTAAATCAGCTGAAATAATTTCTTCTGATAGACAAGTTACTGTACATCTTAAATGAATAGTTCTAACCAAAAGGCTATTGCTTTCTTTTGATGATGGAAATGAAGGAAAACATTCCTTGTCTACTGACTTCCTTGAATTTGCATTATTATTTCCCCTTGGTTAATTTGACTCTAATTAATTTGTGTGTCCATTAGTTCCTGCACCTTTTTTTGCAGAATTTTTTGAACCTGATGGCCGATTTCAACTAGTCATGGCAGCAGGATAATCAAGTTCCTGAAAGTTTTATGAAAATTGGTAGTGCTTGCACTGTGATAGCCAAATGAGCTCAGCAGGCTTATGCTGCATTTACCTTGGGATGGGCCTGCCACTGTGCTTTGCACTGCCTGGTCAGGCAGCAGCGCATCACTTGGTACAGGCAATAGCAGGCGCCACCACTTGCTCAGTTTAGTAGTGAAGCAGTAAGAGGAATCTGAGGTGCTGTGAAGGGCATAGAGAAAGTGGGAAGGGGGGAAAGTAAGTTTTATGGTGGTAAGGGTGTGTGCAAGGACATAGGACAGACACTTACAAATAAGAGACTTTGTTCTGTTAGGTTCACAGCAAATGGAATAACTGGGTTTGCTCTGGACACAGCATTGCAAATGAATTTCAAGATGTAAAATAGCATATATAAGAGAAGTATGTCTGAATATCTGCAACACAGGCATGACTCATCTTCCCAGTTATTGTTCTTTTCTGTTATAGCTTCTTCCAAAGTCCTTTTCCGTATAGAATAATGTCACTGAATTAGCTTGTACAAAAGTAGAGTGAAATGTGATAGGAGTATAACAGCTAGCAGCACGTAAGACCAAAAGAAGTTGGATTTATGGGCTTCCTGGTGAAACAGCAAAGCTAGTCAGAAACACACAAGACTTCATGGAAATCTCCTGCAAACTCAGAGACAATGCTTTTTGTAACTATTACCTATTTATAAAACGTGTGCTATCATGAGAATAATAAACATTTACCCATAATTTCATGATATAAATTCAGGGAACTCAGCTCTTCCTGGCTGGGTTTGACAATGATTGGTGCTAAAATCTCCTCAGCTGTTGAACAAAGAACACAGAAAATACTGATGGTCATCAGTTCTCAACGGCTTCCTCCTTGCACAGCTAATTAGAGATCAGAAGCAGAACTAGAGCCCCAGGGTCACACTTGGATTCAGGGAGTTTCCTCTTGTCCCCAACCCCTTATATTCAAGGACAGGAGCTGAAGATACATTTCAGGTTTTTTTCTCATTTTTCAAGCTTGAAAAGATGATAGCAGAATCTGGGCCTACTGGAGCACTGCACACTTATGGTGGTGCATTTCACCCCCTCCTCTGGGCCACCCTAGGACCTCAGGGACCCCCGTCAGGCCTTGGTGGTGGTGTCGGGCGGTTAGGTGCACCCTGACCATACCAGCAGCTCTTGCATGGCTGAGGCGGGGGGCGGCACCGACCGTGCCAGGAGCTCCTGTTGCCTGGCCAAGGTGAGGAATGAGAGCAGGGATAATCGGTCATCCCCTGACAGCTTTGGAACACGCCTGACCTGAATCATAGCCCAAATGAAATGGTGCCATTGTTGATGGAATTTTGAAAAAAATTACCAACCCAAGTCATAATCAGGAAGAAAATTTTTCGAACAACTAAACCCAATCATCTTGTCACCCTATAAACAGCAGCCCTGAGTGAGGCCCTTTGGGCACTGTTGCCAAAAGCTGATGGCTGAGCCTAGGCTGATACTACCATTCCTCAAGGCTCAACATTTTACCTGTTGAGAAATGCAAAGGCATTCAACATGAGTATTTCACTGAACTCGAGGGAACTTTTAACTGGTATACCTTTGTACATTTATGTATTATATAATATATATATAAAAAACATCATATATATGTATATATATATATAAATGTACATACACATATCGTAGTGAGTTTGCATAGCAAGGTTTTGGTAGCAGGGGTCTACAGGGGTGGCTTCTGTGAGAAGATGCCAGAAGCTTCCCCCACATTCAACAGAGCCAACGCCAGCCAGCTCTGAGACGGACCTGCCGCTGGCCAAGGCCGAGCTAATCAGTGACAGTGGTAGCACCTCTGGGATAGCATATTTAAGAAGGGTAAAAAAATCCCCACAAAAACCTGCAGCAGAAAAGAGGAGTGAGACTACGTGAAAGCAACAACTCTGCAGACACCAAGGCCAGAGAAGAAGGAGGGGCAGGAGGTGCTCCAAGCGCCAGGGCAGGGATTCCCCCGCAGCGCCTGGTGAAGCCCACGGTGAGGCAGGCTGTGCCCCTGCAGCCCATGGAGGTCCATGGTGGAGCAGATCTCCACCTGCAGCCTGTGGAGGACCCCACACCGGAGCAGGCGGGTGCCTGAAGGAGGTTGTGACCTGAGGGAAGCCCAGGCTGGAGGAGGTTTTCTGGCAAGACTTGTGACCCTACGGGGGACCCACGCTGGAGCAGCCTGTTCCTGAAGGATGGCCCCCTGTGGAGAAGTTTGTGAAGAACTGCAGCCTGTGGGAAGGACTCACATTGGATAAGTTCATGGAGAACTGTCTCCCAGGGGAGAGACCCACGCTGGAGCAGGGGAAGAGTGTGAGGAGGAAGCAGCAGCAGAGACAATGTGTGATGAACCGACCACAGCCACCATTCCATGTCCCCCTGCGCCGCTCAAGGGGAGGACATACAGAAATTGGGAATTAAGTTAAGCCTGGGAAGAAGGGGGGGTGGGAGGAAGGTGTTTTTGCTGATTTGTATGGTAATAAATTAAACTAATTTTCCCCAATGTTTTGTCTGTGATGGTAATTGCCAAGTGATCTCCCTGCCCTTACCTTGACCACAAGCTGTTTGTTATATATTCTCTCCCCTGTCTGGCTGAGGAGGGCAGTGATAGAGCGGCTTTGGTGGGCACCCAGCATTCAGTCAGGGTCAAGCCACCACACATATATATGTACATGTGTGTATATATATGTATACATCTATTCCTTTGTGTCTGTGTGCATGTGAATTTAGATACCTCATAACAAGTGTAGTATAAATCTTACCATCTCATATCTGTAATCAAATCACTGTTGCAATTGAAGTAAATCTTATTGACCTCACTTTGTAAATGTTAAATTAATCGATCATTAAGTGTTGCTAAAATCTTTCGATTAACTTTAAACTGTGAATAAACCTTAGACATCCTTTAGATATAAGCTGTTGACCAAGGCTGAGATGAAGATTGGACCTAGCCGCAGCTAAACCCTATGAAGAGTTTAGAAAGGAGGGGGTGTACTTTGAACCTCGTGACTCAGCAGGAGGGTCTCCTTCACCCTTTTCGTCTCCAGTCTCTGTGTAAATTATTCTAACTCAATTTTCCTTTGTATGCTTTATCCATGTAATAAGTAATAGAGTTAACCTTGCCATTGAACTTCGGGAATTCACACTCCCACAAATTCATATTAAAACTCTTTTCATGAATACCTTTGATAGTGATTCTTCAAGCAGCCTAAACCACTCATTTGTGACAACACTCCATGGTCTAATTGCCTTGCATCTAATTAGTTCCTTCTGAAACAGTTGTCTTAAAAATAGTGTTAAGGGTATGAACCAACTCCTTTTTAATATAATTATATGAATCAAACGGTATCAACCAATTAACTCCACTGTGTAGAAGAGCTGTGGTTTATGTATTATTGTGGTTTGTTTCCTTTTCTCAGAAGATACAAGCGATTACTTTTTAATTGCATGTCACACTATTTTTGGAAAAATTTTTTGCTGTCAGTCACATACTCTTGGTCTACCAGCAGAGTGTGCTGAATCACAAGAACAGTATTTTTCAATTAAAGGTAGGGCTGAAAAGACATTTGAAACAGAAAACAAATTTTAGGATAGTAAAAAGAAAAAAAACCCAACCCTGTCTTTAGGACTGCATATTTTTTCCCCACTCTTTTACCTCTGGTGGCCTTAGAAATTCTGGTTTTATCAGTCATCCAAATTGACTGGATGATGATAAAACTCAGAGTTGATCATCCTAACTTTTAAATCTGAATTTAAATTTCAGGATAAATGGAAAACAAATAAGCCTTAGCTATTTGGAACTCACTCCAAATATTTCTCAGGTTTTGTTCCCTGGAAGTATTTTGTTCCAAAGATTCTAAATTTTGCTCCAGACCTGTTCAGAAATGTTCCATTTGTTCTTTATTCCATTATGTGATGATACATGATTACAGTTCAAATACAAACCACTAATGACTTTGTTATTTAATGCTAATTGAAATAAGTTACTTCCAGCTTTCAGATAACCACCTCTTGACTAAATTTCATTCTAGATGTCTGTGGTAGCCTCAGGACATTTTGTGGTAGGGCAGACCTCTTAGGAGAGCTGTAGAGTGCAGCAGAACACAGCTAGCCTTGCTGTGTGCATGTGAGATTTGAGAGGTGGGCAGAAGCTGGTTAGAGAATTGTTGCCACCTCCGTGACCAAGCTTTAGTTAGGAATATTATACATTGACTAGCCAGTGGAGAAGTGGATGCAGAGACAAACACAGCTGGAACAGCAGCTGAGACGAAATCATACCTGCCCTGCAGTGAAAGCTAATGCGTTTTTTTTCTGTGCTTTATGGTGGTCCCTGTGGCACAGCTCAAAATTTGCAAGTATTTCCTAAGTTTGGGGCTTTTTAAATATGTCCATGGAAGCTTAATGTAATTTTCTGGAACCATTAAATAAGAATAGCACCTGTAGTCCATTATGGTTTTATGAAGCTCTTTACTCTCAACTGTTTCTACCTGAGTACTGGAATCTTCTCGGTCCTCAGTTAAAAGGTGTGGGCTGTTTTCTTCAGCTAAGCAGCTTCAAGCTTAACCACCAGTGTTTCTCCTCTACTGCTTCTAGGCAACAGTTGACTCCAAAGAAAATTCAGCACAGTTACAGCCTACACAATGCACACACCCACACACCGAATATAAGATGCTTGCTTGAAGGTTTTCAATACGTGGAAAAGAAAGTTAAGTGACTTAGAAAGAATTTGAATTTCATATTATCTGAGCTTATTGACTGACTCAAATAATTTTCTCTTCCTGAAAATCTGAACACTGACTGTGAATAATAAGTTTCAGAATACCATCTCAAGATGAATTTTTAAACTTTTTGATATCTGAAGATATAGTTGAACTATCAAAGATGTTTTTCACAAACATGTTACGTACCAACGATCTTTAGGCTCCAGGTTGTCATTGGACAAGCAGCCCCAGGCATGAGCCCTTGACATCTGCTTACATGGACCAAGACTTATTCCATCTAACTGAGGAATGGTGGCAGCCCATTTATTATTTTTTTTTTTCCATGAGGTATCATAAGTTACATTTGCAATCTATATTACACAGGCGACAAAAGTTAGAGTTTAACTTCTGAAGCAGCTTGCACTTAACAGCCTTTACATTTGAGGACCTTCTCCTGACCATAGGTTGACCTTAGGACAGGCACTGAGTCAATACAGCTTGTGCTTAGCTGCTTTGTGCAAAATGGCTGTATTAACATAAGAATGGTCAACCTCATTCTATCTGAAGATTGTTCCTGGTGCATTCTGGGCTGCTTTTACTGTGAGCTTTCCCTGCTCCCCTACTAAACATGTTTGGCCTCGGGCAATATTCAATCTTGAACATCACCAGTACACTTTAGAAGTTGTTAAATGACTATGGAAGCAGGTAGATGTAAATTAGTAACCAGATGTTCCATTAAGTTTATGCAAATGGGAAAATGGTAAGGAACACCAAGAAGGGATGCTTGCCAGTTGCAATTCTTTAGCTGCAACTGGTGATATAGTCAGAACATTGCTAGCTTAGTCTGTGGCCCTAATTCAGGAATCAGCTGGGTAGCAGAAAGAATGACTAGATGATACAGCTGGTCTCCATCCTGACTTATTTATCAGATATATTGATTAATACATCACCAATGGTTTTGTTAGCTGCCTGATTTTCTCTGTTTGAAAGCTAAGTTGTCATACACAAAATGACAGCAAACGGTCATACGCAAAACATGAACAAATCCATGTAGAATACATGGTTTGGATATGTTCCAAACTTACCTTGGGACATCCAGAGCCTGGGTGGGCTGAGATACCCTTTAGACATGCACCTTTCTATCAGCTGTAGAGGTGGATAGGGTTATAACTTAAGTATCCTGACTATACACATAAAATGGTGAGGGCTGAATCAAGACAGAATCTAGGTGGTCTTCCCCTTCCATATGCAAAGGATTCTCTGGCATTACTGCATGGGGCTTGGCTAGAAGGATATAGTCATAACTCAATCAATCTCAAACACCACCACAACTGTAAGTATTGATGCATGCCTGCATAACTTTTGTCTAATTTTCAGGCTAAACCCAAAAGCAATAACTAGTTTAAGAACAGCATCTTTGATGATAGGTTAAGCACAGTTGAAAATATGGATTTTTATTAGAAATGTCACACATCACAGAATCTGTCAGGACCCTGAGGGCACCAATAGGCCCTAATGGCCTTGACCAGCCTCACTGGGGACATCCACCCACACCTTCTGTCCACTCATCCAGGAGCTACTTTTAGGTGCACCTGGAGCCCCTGGTTATCCAGGGCCCTGTCAATCCAAGTATTTTGTATTTCTAGTGAGGGAGATTTCACCATTTCTCTGGGCAGCTTCTTCAAATGTTTAATTGCTCTCATGATGAAGATTTTTTTCCTATATCTCACAACAGAGACCAGTAGAACAGTAATATCCAAACTCTCTAAATAAATTAAACTTTTTCAGTGGTTGATGTTTGCTTGTTACTAGGTGTTTTCCAATGGGTGCAGTAGTATAGTTTATGTGTTGAATCAGAAACACAAACGATGAAGTCCTGACTCATGTGGAATCAACCCTTTTTATTTTCCCGCTTTGCTATCTACAACTGGATCTTTCATTTCCTTCAGCAAAGATATTGGCTGGCTCAAGGTGTGCCTAAACTTCTTGGGAGGAAATCACCAACAAATGTCACATTACATTTCGTATTTGGATCTAAAGAACTATGGCACACAAAATTAAAATAGAATTCTATAAATGAAAGCAAATGAGGGCCACCTCATATGAATCCCTTCTCTTTTCTAATCTGCTCAATAGTCACTAACTGCACAACAACCCTCAGAAAATGTATTTTTCGAATGGACTGTGACAGCAGTGGCTGGGAAACTTCACAGATGGTAGCTGAACAAGAAGTCAGCTTCTAGATGGGAGGTCTTGGAGATTAGTGCAGAAGCCTTTACGTGGTATCACCATAAAACATCTGTGAGTGTGAGACAGAGATAGCCCCAATGAGTGTGAAACTCAGCAAGGCAAGCAGGCTCCCACTGAGAAGCTAATTCTAGGCATGGGCTTTATCAATATCAGGAAGTGCTTGTCTTCACAAACTTCTGTGAGATTCAGCTGATTCATCCTCCTGAAATCGTTAATCAATGAATACTGAGCCACAGTTTAGCTGGAGAGCTGGGAAAGAAATGTTCATTGTAAGAAATGTAAATGGAAATGTAGTTTTCCTTAGTCTATCTCCTTTCTCCCGAAGTGCTAGTTTTGTGCAAAATTTTCATTAAGGCTGTCCATTTCCATCCACAGAGCTCAGCTGAGCTCCTTTGTTCAGTCCCTCCCATTTTATCCTTCTCACTCTGTTGCATCAACTACTTCTCACTCTGTTGCATCAACTACATTGTTCTGCTCAGTTTTTCCCTTTTCTGTCCTAAGAGTTTTGTTGTTCTCTTCCTTAGCCCCCCTAGCCACTTTCTTCTCAGCTTAGTGCTGCTGTGCCCAAGACCATTCAAACCTAGCCCCTTTCCCCTGTTTTTTCATGTGCCCATAAAAACCCCTTCAATTTATACAGCACTTGTATGAGACAAGATTTCTCCAAGCCTATCCTGAATTTTTGAAAATATCAAAAGGGCATTATCAAAAATTATCAGTAATTTTAAAAGGATAAGTGAAATATTACCAACCTTTTTACTCTTTTACTTTAGATGGCTGAAAGATCTGCCAAATTCACCCAAAGTCCTTTGGCAGGAATCCCAAAGGACAGCATCCCAGTCTGAAGTCTCATGACTTTTGTGGGAAAGAGTCAGTGAAACTAAAACAGGAATGTTGATACCAGTGCCATAAATTCACAGCAGTAATGTGCACATACTGAACACTGGGCATGCCAGACTATGATGTCTTAAATCAGAACTCGCGAACAGTGCACTGAAAGGAAGTTCTGGATGGTTCCTCTTCCAAAGCAAAGGTAGAGTTGGGAGCATTCCTCTGAGAAACCTGATCAGTGAGGCTTCTACAATATTTTTAAGGATCGAATGGCTTATCTTTGGAAAGAATCAGATTCTCTCAGGTGGCAGAGATTAAAAAAAATAATATTCTCCCAGGGAAAATAGGCTAGCATAAATGTGGCAGGCAGCCAAGCCATGCTTTCCACTTGGAATGGCCCAGAGCTCCTCCTCTGTACCACCTAAGCCAGCACCAGCGGTCCTCACTTAGTATTTGTTGTCTAAAGTGGCCAAATCACTTCAAAGTCCAGTTTCTCTACAAACATTACAACTTCACATAAACTTAAAGTACATTTATGGCTTGGACAGTAATGAGCTTGACTGAACATATATCTGCACTGATCATTGATAGATCTTCCCCAAAATGCTGATACTATGAAGTTCCAGATAGTGGCAAGTTGTATTGTTAGAATTTATTACCTTTTTTCATTCAAAAAAAGTCGCAAATGTGCTTGCTATGCTATATAGAGGCAAATTTTTCTGGAGAAAAATAATTTCTCTGGATCCAAGACTGAATTCTGGTGGGCAGAGAGTGGACAGTCCTTGGAAATAACAATGATATCCATAAATGAAGCATTAGAACATTAAGAACAGAATGAGAATGTTGCCTTGCTTTGATGAATACTCTTGTGGTTTTTGTAGATAATAACTTTTCCTACCCTTCGACAAATTCTTTTTCTTTGAATTCAGAACAGGGCTAAAACCTTTTTCCTCCCAATATCTCTGCGCAGCAAGCAGCAAAAATACAAGAAGCTGTGTGGGCTGCTGTTCTGGGATGTGAGCTTGCCAGGGTTCAGCTTAGCTGTGAAATGAAACAGCCCACATGTGCAACACTACAGGCCTTTAGTTGACTTTAATTGCCAGTAATTGTTAATTATTTTAGGAGAAAGCATACCCAGCATCATCTGTGCCATAGCTTGGCTATATGAATGGACTCTTTCCTCCCTCATTCATTCTAGTCTGCTAGGGACTGGCATACTCCTAAAAAAAACAAGGGTGGGAAGGGCACCACTGATATGTTAGAGATAAGGATAAACAAGGAAGCCCTTTACCTGTTAAGTTACGTCCTGTAGCTCTACCTGTGCTGGTTTTGGCTGGAATGGAGTTAATTTTCTCCATAGTAGCTAGTATGGGCTACGTTTTGGATTTGTGCTGGAAACAGGGTTGGTAATTCAGGGATGTTTCAGTTCCTGCTGAGCAGCGCTCACACAGAGCCAGGGGCTTCTCTGCTCCTCACCCCACCCCACCAGCGGGTGGGCTGGGGGGGCACAGGGGCTGGGAGGGGACACAGCTGGGACAGGTGACCCCAGCTGACCAAAGGGATATCCCATACCGTATGGCGTCATGCTCAGCATATAAAGCTGGGGGAAGAAGAAGGAAGGGGGGGACGTTTGGAGTGATGGTGTTTGTCTTCCCAAGTACATGTTATGCATGATGGAGCCCGGCTTTCCTGGAGATGGCTGGACTCCTGCCGGCTGATGGGAAGTGGTAAATGAATTCCTTCCTTTGTTTTGCTTGCATGTGTGGCTTTTGCTTTACTTATTAAACTGTCTTTATCTCAACCCACAAGTTTGCTCACTTTTACTCTTTGGATTATTCTTCCCAATCCCACCAGGGGAGAGTGAGCAAGCAGCTCTGTGGGTCTTAGCTGCCAGCTGCGTTTAAACCATGGCAGTACGTCAAAGCCATTATGGAAGTGATGGCCCAGTTTTTCTGCATACTCAGGATGCGAATGGTAGTCCCTTGATATGAAAAGTTTACAATCAAAATAGATAAGAGGTAGAAAAAAATACTATTATTTTCTCCATTTTGCATACGGAGGTAAAATGTCTCCTGAAAAATGGTATGCAGATAATTTTCAGTCTGTGCTGGGATCAGCTAAATCTGCATCTTTCCATATTCCAGCAGATACAGGCTACAGCCTTGCCCCAATGGCATGTGTTGGCTGTGTCACCATAACACGGGAGAACAAAACTTTGTCAGATGAAATTACAAGAACTTAGATTTTTCTAAAATCAGATATCTGATTCCAATACTGCAAATAATTCAGAAATATGTCTATAATAAATATATTACATATTTTAAAAGTAGATGAGACTATTATTTTTCTTTGCATGCAACTCTGTTACATTATCACTTCCAGGTTTGAATGTTCCTAGTGGAATTTTTCCCCATACACAGCCTGTCAAGCAGCCAAAATCATAATTACTTACCAATAAATGGCAACCCTCCACACCATGTATCTTCCTGTTTAAATGTCTCCTTGAATCCACATGCTTCATCCATTTTACATAAGCTCTTGCATAACTTCACAAAACAATTTACGGATTCCTTCCTTTGATCACTTGGTCTGAGAGTTTCCTTATTTTTTCAGTAATCATTGAGGTTAAATTATGACAGTTTGGTTTTGGGTTCCCATATTTATTTGTTTATTTATTTTCCTCTTTAATAGCCAGCCTTGCCAATTCATTTTAAAGGAAATGAGAAAATAAACATATTTCTGCCTCCTTCCTGGAAACTTTATTACAGCTACTTTGTAATAATAAATTCTCCCCATAGGAAGATGCCAGAAATACTACAAGTTATTAGCAGTGGAAAGATACGACCTTCAGGGGGCAGCTAGACATTTCTCAGTATTCTTCCAAATAAAAATACTAAGTGTTGAATGGGAAAGTGCAATGCTCGGATCCCTACCAATAAGTAATGTGACCATTTCCAGACTTTCACTCCACTGCCAAACAATTGTCATGTCTATTTTACTGTACCTTGTTAAATTTATATTGAAGACAGTAAACAACAATTTTACATTTGGAATACCTTGGGTGTTAGCTGACCTTTAGATTAAATGGTATCAGTGGCAATATTTAAGGTAGCATTGGAGATGCAGTGCAAGCTTATTGGACTGGCGCACTGGGAGTCTCTACCCAGGATGCCCCCATCAGCCAGGTGCAATCATATCTTGGAGGTCAGTCAATAAAAGCCTTATGTCTTAATTAAAGGGGTGCAGGTTTTGTTTCCTTCGATCTCAGAAATGTAGACTTTGATGAACACTCTTGGAGGAATGAACACGCCTCTGAGAACACTTTGACTTCACAGTGTAAGGGAGAATATTCTGAAACACTACATTTTGGCCTTCTTAGTGACTGGTGAGAAAGATACAGTAACTGCACTGGTGAGAGCTACATGGCAGAATAATTACCCATCTGAAAATGAGTGGCACCTTCTCAGTAGCTAGAAGAGATCCACCTAATGTGCCCTACTCTTACATTTATTGCCAAACTCTGGGGGAAAAATGTGGATAGTACTTGAGTGTAGATGGTAACTGCCTTAAGGTTTATTTTGAATCTTGCCTCAAGAGGCTTATAGGTGAAAATTATTGTCTGGAATCACAGAGGGAATATACGGCAGCACAGAAGTAAGTTAGAAACCAAGCCTGGTGAAGCCCCCAAGCTATATTTTGGAGTGTAATGTAAAACTGATGAAGCTTGACCACCAGGTGTTCTGTGATAAGGCAACCTGTCCTTCAATCTGCCAGATAAGCAAATGAGTCATGCAAACCCCTATTTTTATTAGTATCCAAGATGAGAATGGCAGAGGAAGAAAGTTCTGTCCCTCTTATATGGCTGCCTCCGTCTAACCATTCCTCTGTTTAACAATTAACATTGCAGTTCTTTTCTTCCTCACTTTTCCTGTTATTGATCACTTCTTGTGAAGCTTTGTGGGTAGAAAATGAGGCTCTGGCAGTGGAACAACTCTTCAACTATTTCAGATTTTCCTACTTATTCTCAGCAACCATGAGGGATGGCTGATGGTGAATAGTGCTGACTAATCTGAACCTATACAGTCTCAAACTCAGACCGTCATGTCTGTGTTACAGTATTTGCTGTGCATAAGGAAAGATTAGAGACTAGAATTCCTCAGCCCTGCTAAGAGACAGTTGAGAGGACACATGATACAGGTCTACAAGCCACAAGTAGTCTGATGAACATGACTAGGGAACAGGGTTTTTTGTCCATCATAATATATGAGCCAAGTAGTCTCAAATGAAAATACAAGGCATCAGGCTCAAAACAGTCTTTTTCACAGAAGATATAAGCTGTGGATCACTTTGTGAATTCCAGACATTGAATGAATTAAAAAACAGACATATTAATGGAGGAACTATCTATCAAGGACTATTAAATTCAATGATATAAATTCTATTTTAGAATCTATAGATGTTAGGAGACTGTGTCAGTGAAGTATCACTGCATGGCTGCTCTGTTTTTACTGTCTTCCCTGGACATCAAATTTGCTCACATTTCAAGTTTTTATTGCTTTCACCTGTTTTCATTTCTATATGGAAAATTTTCTAAGAATAAGTTTTAAAGAAGTCATTATCAATGCCTTTAACTTTATTATAATTATTATGAGAATTAAAGTTGCAGAGCACCCTTTGAGTAAGTTCCTCAGTTACCCTTTCTTTCGTTATTGGATTTATACAAGGAGTTTGTGAATGGCAATGTTTGGGTTTTAGCAAACAATGTTATTTTTCAATAATCCATGAAATTGTAACATGAGGTTTAAAGAATATAAAAATTTACTCCATATGGAAATTATTATTATTATTTTGAATAAAGAAATGTATATTTGTTTATTGCAATTGTGCAGTTATCTCTTTATTAATGGTAATATCTTGGCTTCTTTGAAGGATGTAACAATAAACAATGCAGCTTTTTCCTGTAACTGTTCTCATCATTTATTTTGCCACAGAAAATCAGCTTTTTGATTCTGATCTGTTATTTGTGGTTTACAATCAGGCAGCAGAAGTTAGAAATTACTCTTTGTTTAATTATTTTGGTCATATTACTAAACACAATGCAAGGGTCAAAAGCCAGCTTTTTTTTGATTGAATGATTTGAGTGCAAATGTTATAAGCAGGTGTCACCTTTGTTCAAGACAAAAGGTAAAGGCCTTTTTTTAACATATGAAGATAATGTAGGCTGAATTAATGTCCTTCTGAAGGGTAGAGTTATATTCCTAAATTATCCTTATATGCTAATTTGAATTGAACTGTACATTTATTCAACTTCAGGAGAAACTTCTTCTGTAAGCATTTCCAGTAATGGTTGGAACTGCTTGCTCCAAAAGCACCGTCTAAAATGGATAAAGGTAAAAGGACTGGACCTTTAATATAAAGATTTGAATTCTCTAAAGACAGCTCAGTTTCAGTCCTTCTGTCTTTAATAATGTTTTATTGGCACTAGGTTGTCTAACTGGGTCAGACTTTATACAGAAGTCATGTCATTAATGAAGTAAAAAATGGAAGCTATTTTTCATTAATAGCATTTCCTCAAAACCACTTCTGCAGTACAGCAATATGATATGGTATTTTGTTTGCTGAATGTCAGTTATACTAACATCTTTTTGCGGATGTTACACCTCTCACACTGATGTTCAGAAATCCCATTTTGGAGTTCAGCAGCTTTGGGGTTCATGCACTCTCTCCTCTCTTCCACCACTCTAAAAGCCCTATCTGAGCTCTACCACAATATCTAGTTGCATCTCCACCTGCTGGTAGGTGCTGCTTCCCTGTAGAAATCACTTCCATCAGATTCTACCCATAGATAATGTCTCCTGCAGCTGCTACATCCAGTTGTCTTCAGTGTCTCTGGTTTTGGTCTCCTTTCCTGTTGCTTCAGGCACCACTGTTGTCCAGTTCTTCTTGTTCCTAGAAGCCCTTTCCTCAAAATTCTCCACGAGTGGCTGTTTTAATGATCTCTCTTGTCTCCACCATCAAGGGGTGATTTTTTTCTCACTGGCTACATATTGGATCTGTTTGTCTTAGGCATGCTTGGATGGAGGATTGTCTGCTCATCAAGTCCTGTCTGAATATTAATTTCGTCCCTTAAATCTGATGGATTAAATCTGATGGTTTTCCTACACTGGCTGCTCATATTTAGTGCTGTCAGCAAACTCTTGATCAATATTTGACATTGTGCTCAGAACGAGCATTTAATTTTCATTAAGCTGACATTCTTTTTCCTTAGCTGCACTAAAACAGCCACGAAAATAGCATTCTTATATCTCTATCAGGGCATAACTGTGAAAAGAAAAAATGTAGCCATTAATGATATCATTATGTAGAACAGAAAAATGGAAACCACATTAGCCAATTTTCAGCATCAAAGCCTACCTTCTGAGAGGAATGCTTTTTAATGCTGGATAAGCAAAGCTGTAGTTGGCAGACTAGGGAATTTTATGGCCAACTATAAATATATTCTTCCTGTTATTTTCCCAATACAAAACCCTAATGAAAAAGAGGTTAGTCCATGTTACCTTTCTTGTTTATCTTCACTGTGGACTCTTGCCATTCAGTTGTGCATGAATTTTATGGCTGCAGCATCAACTGGAGGAGTGATTTCAAAAGTGTCATTGCTGTTATACTTTAGAGACACTGTTCTTTCCAAAGAGCTGATCATATTTGAGCAGATATCAATGGTGACCAATTTATCTTGTACACTATATAGCACCTAGACAGCAGTGCGTGATACCCCCCACCATCCCCACAGAGTGATGAGCTAGCACTTGGTTTCTCAGAGCCAAATCAATATCACCAAAGACCAGTGTGCTTGAAGAACTCAAAGCAAGGACCTTCTGGTACAGCTCACCACTTACAAGTTGGCCAATGACTAAAAGTCAGTCCTTTTCTTGCAAGTTTTAAGGACACAGGCCTACTCCCTAACAAAATATTTGTTGTCTTCCTACTATTTCTTGTGTAGGGAAAAAGGCCAGAAGGAATGGCTGTGGTAAATATCAGAGCATAAAAGCAAAGTGTTGTTGCTCCAGGCACTGGGCAATGTTCCCGTTGCTCTCTGTATGATTCAGAGTGAAGGGTGCATGGCAAAGGCTGCAAGCCATGTTTATATCTTCCATGGTTGATGGAGATTGATGGCACATTGGTCTCTGGAATAATTTTGAGCACTTTGAGAAGAGACTTTCAAAAAGATAAGCCTTACCTGCTGTATTCATCTGTTTCTTTCTGTATGATGGTACATGAAGCTTGACTGATTATTCCACGCTTGAGGTGAAACAGCACACCTTTAGTAAGTGCATTAAATTTAGATATAAATTAAGTTTAGATATAAATGACTGGCTTCTGCTCTCACATTTGCATAAAACATAATTCTCACAAATTCAGAGGAGTAACCATGGGGAAAAAACCTCACAGAACAAAACCAGATACTAAAGAAGAAAATGATTTGTCAAAATCCTACTGAGTGTATTTGAAACAGTTGCCAGAAGGCAATTATCATGTATATTATTGAAGTAAGTAGACAGGTCTGACCCAGAGTAACAATGCTTTTGACTATGATACCTAACTTGGCTGAAAAAAATGAGAGGTTCCACATTTTGGTATAACAGTATTTTTCACTCTTGAAGATTTATGCCTTATGTCTGAATTTTATGTAACTTCCTTGAATGCATGACTTACCCTAAGAATGAGTTTGAAATTAAATTATTAAAAGAAGAGAAAAGAGCAAGGGCATATTTTAGCTATCAAATATTCACTTACTTTTATTTAGAGCCTCTATTTTTACAGCTATTTTTTTCCATAAAGTGTAAGACTCTGCAGCATGATTCCAAATTTTGGTTACTCGTGAACTTACTAAAAAACCCTTAACCTAAAAAATGTTGGTGTTTGTTGATTTTCTAAAGAAAAAAACACCTACAGTTTCTTTCAGTATAAGAGCAGCATGCTCTTTGCTATTTTATATAGAGTTTTTCTAATACACAGTTTGATTTAAACTGAAGGAATATTGCTGTGGTCTTACTAATATCTCCAAGCAACTGAGACATGTCTTTTCAAGCTATACTGTTCAGATATTTTTTTAAGTATTGTGACCTCTTTTCCAGTCTTCATTGTAATATACTGCTTGATTACTTGAATTGTGTGAAAGTGGAAAAAAATTCTTCAAAAGGTTTCATTTTATGCATCTAGTTTAACATGCGTTGAACACAATTTTGCCTTAGTTGTAAGTAGGTTCTGATCAAAAAAGCAAGATATGTGTATCACAACAAGAGTCCTCTGAAGAAATAATAGCCATTGATGTGCCATGTACAGAAATCTGATAAATTCTCATCATCTATAAAACAAGAGAAGTGTTTATATGATAGTACCTTTAATTAGCACAGTCCCTATCTTAGGTTTGTGACCAGGTTACAAAGGCACTTGCTTTTCAATATCAAGGACCAAGGTGTTCTCCATAAACAATAGGCTTCACAGTACAGGTTGCAAAATATTAAGTCCCTGGCGTAACAATAGTAATAGTAAAACATCCACTCTGTTGCCTTTGTTAATTATCCTTGCATGAGCCATGTATGACTTCCCCTGAATGGCCATTAAAACTGAATACTGCATGCAGGAACTGTTTACTGATGTCATGCATGTCACGTCTGATGAGGTACCAGCAGGAGACACTTTAATAGGGCATGTGCTTTCAAATACCTGTTTCCCCCCCTCATTCTATGCACATGCACAAAGAACCTTGTTAATTTTTGCTACTTCCAATGCAAGTGAGTGTTGTATTAATAAAGTGGGGTACACACAGAGTCAAGTCAGTTAGTCAAAAATCAGTGAAAAGAAACTTTTACAATGATATCTAATCTGTGTTAAATTTAATTCACCACCATTTTTTGAAATTGTATATGATCAAAAGGGAATCTGTAAATTCACACAGATCTCCCTAATCGTGCCACGGAACACTAAAGATAGAAGAGAATGTTTCACTCCCTATCATAGACTACAGAAATGTCAAGTAAGGCTCTTCCTGAACTTTATTTTCAATTTCATCTTTCGTCACAATATCTTACCTGTTCAGAGCTCAGAAGCCTCAAGTCCTGCCTGATACTTTTAAGACCTGAACAGTTTTGTCATATATAACAACTAATTCCTGTTTGAAATGTTTACTAAGGAGACAAAGGAAAAAACAAGATGGTTTTAGCAACTCTATAGCTTACACATAAGACTAGTTACATATTCTAGTTAAATTTACTTATTTTGAGTTAAAGAACAATAGTATTTCTCTTAAATATATATGCAATCATACGCAGCACAAATGTTTAAGAGATTTACCTATCCACACTCATTTGCAGAGTCTTCAGAACTATGCATCCCAGCTAATTCTAAGATGCTCCTGAGTCATTTTACAAGTTCCTGCACAAGGGATATGTGAAGTAAGGGAAATGGTTGCCTAGAGACACATATGGGCCTTCCACATTGACTGGAGGTGAAGGGAAGCATCTGGGCAGCCTCTTCTGGTGGGGTGGCAAAAGCACACACCACATGTAGTGGCATGAATATGTGGGAGGATAAAGTTGCTGTAGCGCCCTTTCCCAGCATGGGTTTCTCTCTGACATTTTTACAAGGACAGTTTGTTGCTGTATCATGGCTGGATGAGCTGCTCTGGCCCTGCTGTGTCAATAATGGGAACATTACACACCCCTGCAGAGAGAATTCCCCAGCTCGGCAGAGGGCACAGCTCTGTCTCCTAGCCCCAAAACATCTAAAGCTGCCAGGTTCTAAAACTGGTATTTCCATTTCTCTAACAGGTAGCCAACTAACAGGTTGGAAAATAACCATGTTTCTTTTACAGGCCTGATAATATTATAGCCATAGGTTTGAATTTTAAAATTGCCTTCCAAAGCCTGCTGTCTACATCTATATTTGGTGCCTAAGAGGCACTTTTGCAGAGGTACTGAGCACAAAGAAGTCCCAGTGAATGACTGAGTACAATGAGAGGAACCTTGTCAATATGGATGTGCCAGCACTATTCTTTTATCTGCATTAATAAGCAGCTGAATCTTCTTTTCTAGACTGAAAGACAAATGTCTCTTTTTAAACAAACTTCTTAACCATTTGGGAGAGACTGACTATAATGACACTAAATATTTCAGTACCTAAATAGTGAAAAAACTACACCTAGGTTGTACTTTGTGCGAGGCAGCAAAATTCAACATTTCAAAAGTTAAATTGTGAATGTGTTAAGCCATTCCTCCTTCCCTGGGCATCAGAGAGTAACACAAGTTTGGTGTAGATGTTAGTGTTCTGACTTTTGACTTGTCTTTGGTAAACAGACATCACATTAGATTTAAAAGCACAAATGGCATTAGATTCTCCAGGGCACAGACATGTGCTGCACGTATCTGCCTACAGTAAATTCTTTTCTTAAATTAACTTTAGTTTTAAAATACGTGTTGTGGTTTAACCCCAGCCAGCAACTAAGTACCACGCAGCTGCTCACTCACTTCCCCATGTCCCTCAGCCACCCATGGTGGGATAGGGAGGAGAATCAGAAAAAGGTAAAAGTCATGGGTTGAGATAAAAAAAATTCAATAATTGAAATAAAGATAACAACAGCAATTGTAATGAAAAGGATCGAGAGAGAGAGAGGGAGGAATAAAACCTGAGAAAACCAAGTGATGTACAATACAATTGCTCACCACCCGCTGACCAGTGTCCAGCCAGTCCCTGAGCAGCCTCTGGCCAACTCCCCCCAGTTTATATACTGAGCGTGATGTTCTATGGTATGGAATATCCCTTTGGCCAGTTCGGGTCGGCTGTCCTGGCCCTGCTCCCTCCCAGCTTCTTGTGCCCCTGCTCACTGGCAGAGCACGGGAAAGTGAAAAGTCCTTGACTTAGGGTAAGCACTACTTAGCAACGACTAAAATGTCGGTGTGTTACTGACGTTATTCTCATACTAAATCCAAAACACAGCACTGTGCCAGCTACTAAGAAGAAAATCAACACTATCCCAGCCGAAACCAGGACAATAAGACAAGCAATTTCATGTTTTTAGCACATGTTCTGGCCGGTACAACTAAATATTGCGCATGGGAACCATCTTCCATAGGAAAGTCTAAACTATAAAGGTTCAAAATGTCAAATCAAATTACTCATAATGATTGGTGTTGTCATTTCTCAGTTTACATACCTGTCAATCTACTGCATATTCTCCCTAGTTTTCTTGATGAGTAGCTAGCCAAACTTTTCGTTGTGATGGATTTGAGACATTACTAATTTTTCAGGATAATAGTAATTTGATTCTTTATTGATTAGTGAAGGCTACCTTGATATTATGAGGTGGCAAATGTGAAAATAAAATTGCAAATTAGTGTAGAAATTGTCCTCTGATAGCAAAGCCTGCAGACAAGTTGACTATAAACAGTTAACTGTACACTAGCTATACTAATATTTATAATTTTTCTGAAGAAAATCACTGCTTTTAGCAAGGTGCATTGTTATGTAATCTGTTACATATTTTGTATTCTGAAATCACTGTACATTAACAGCTACAATCATCCATTCAGTTAGTCATTCAGAATTTGCTAACAAACTTTTACTAGTCTGTTGATTCACTTCAATAGTACTCTATTGATCTAATTCAAATGTCTCTGGGAGCTGTTCCCGGCTTTAGAAATGTCAAGAAATATTTGCTAATTTGATCTTCAACGTGATACTTGCTAAATATCTCCATAATGTAACTCTTTCATTGCTTCTATTTAGAAAAATGGAAGGGAGCTATAATGAGAAGGGCCAGTCAATTATAATAATGAAGTGAAATGGTCTTTTGCCTTCTGTCTTTCCTCTGCAATGGAATGAAAGAATTGTAGTTCACCATGCAGAGAAGCAGCAGGATTTCACATAAGTGTGACTTCATAAGAAGTCCAGGCAAATTAGAAGAAGCTTGTTAAATATCTGGCTTAGATATCATAACTTAGTGTGTTTTTCACAAGAAGCTAGGTTTATATAATTTCTTTTTTATACCATGCCTTTTTTTTCCTTTTCACTTTAAATTTGTACATTAAACCTACTTAAAAAATGTCATAAATGTGCATAGACTCTAACTACCGCAGACCACTATTAAGCTTCATCATTTTGCTGAGTAGGTGCTTAGAGCACTCATACAGCAGTTTGTGAGGTGTGCTGTGAGAAGTGTGATTCTTCTTCAGACTGATCTGGCATGCTAATTACCATGTAGACCTGCATTACCACATCTTCATCATTATGCCAGTGGTGAACAATAACTGGGATATATTGTGTTGTAAACATATTAATGTCTATTATTGTAAATTTCTTTTCATTGTTCTTACTTTACAACTCGTTTGTAGGTATCCTCAATACGACATCCTTCAATGACATCATTTAATCCTCTCTGTACCATATATGTACAGTCATGTGTGTGTAATTTTTTTCTTGAGGCCCTAATGTTTCAATAACTACATCCAGCATTAAAAGAATTGTTGCAAGGGAAGCCCAAGATACTACATTTAGTCACTTCGGGTTTGAATAACTTGATGGTGTTTGTTTTCTAATAACAACAAAAGTTCTGTGTGAAGAGAACAAAAAAAATATGAGGGAAAATAAACTGTTTATATAAAGCATATTTTGGTATAAGGAACTGGAAGAAAACTGCAAGAAGAAGATAACCTAACAAAACCACTTTTCCAATGGTGTTGCCAAGGTCATTGAGAATCCTGGGTTTCTGCCTTTAGGCTGGCCTCTTAACATGCTTAATTTTTTAAGAATGTCATCTTGTTTATCTACACCATGCTTTCTGGTTTTCTGCTGTATCTTTATACAGCAGAACCAGTGTTCAAAGGTGCACTAGGAGGCATTATTAAACACTTAATTTAGAAAGTGTTTTCTGCTACTAGCATCTTCCAAAATTCATATACGCGCCACAATTTTTCTGCATAACTTTTATACAGGACTCCACAGCTAAATAAAAGTTCATCATAAATCACTTGGCTATATGAAGAAAAGATAAGGTCTTTAAAGCAATCGTTAATAAAAGTCTTTGCTGGACAGAACCAGCTGAGAAATTGAGTTTGTAATCACTGAGTCACTCCTGTAATCACTGAGTCACTCCTCCATTTTCATGTTAACTACCAGAACTGGAAAATTTGGATTTCTCTTGGCTGGGTTTCATCCTTCCTTCCCATAAGGCAAGCCAAAGGAGGGCACTGTGTGCCTCTCCGTGCTCCCTTTACCCCATCCTTCTCAGTGATACCCCATAGCTCCAGAGCATGGACCCATGAAGCCCCCACCAGACAGTCAGTGAGATTTCTGATGGTGGCAGGGACTAGATTTGTCACCAAAACTTAGTGATATTCTGAAAGGAATATTTTGCCCATGAAATGAATGGCTTCATGGGGTTTTTTCACCTTTCTTCCTAATAGATCTGTGCAATTCTAGTGTGTTCCAGTGCATTGAATAGACTAAAAAACAGGAGAGAGGAACAGCTCCTCAACAACCTGTGTGGAGATGGACCTTAACCACAGTCCTCCACAGTGAGACCTCAGCTCCTGATTTACTCTGGAGTTCCCCTCATCCCCCATCACCTGCCATGTAGAGGGTTAATTAACATTGATAACATACAGTTGTGGGCTTGCTTCTGGGGTGGTGGGTTGGCTGATGTGGATAATGTGCAGCTGTGGCTTGTTTGGGCTAAGTAGCTAAATAGCACTGAGGAGAACTGGTGGAAGAGGAACACCAGATGAAGAGGAGGCAAGAAGCAGGGTGGACTGGCCTGAAGAAGATGAAGAAACAGCATGGACAGTATCTGAACTTTTGGAATGTTGTGTGGGAAAGCCTTGTTGCAGCTGGCTAGTTTGGTAGTGCTGTGATGCTGCCACATTGGTGAGTACAGCAGGCTGGGACACTGACTTCTGGCAGTTCTCCCAGGAAGTCTCAAAATATTGTTGGAGGCTTTCTCTTCATGCTTATCCTCTTGAGCATCTAGTACTGAGCAAAGCTGTCAGATTAGTTCCACACCAGCCCAGTGTACCCTCTTTGGGGAAGCAGCAGCAGCCCCAGTGAGTGCAGGGTTTGCTTACGCTGCTTCTCCCTCAATTTCTTTATCTCTGTTTTCTCATTGCTTCAAAAGTGTCAGACTCTGAGGAATAGTTTTCCTAGCACATTGTCTAATAAATGCTACAAAGTGTTTGAAGCTGTTATGTATAAAAAAGGAAATGGGGCTTTCTGAAAAGAGAATTAAATCACCTTATTCGGAATTGTAACAACATTTTACACTAGTGTAATTACCTCATCTGTTCTTTGTGCTCTTTATGGACCCTTTCTGTTCACTGTATTCAATGCTTTGTAAAATGTACAAGCTATTTACACATAAATTATGCTACTGACATAATCAAACCAAACACAATACCATTATTGTTACCAAGAGACTGAATAAATCTTTGAACATTTCAGGTGGTTCTGCTGGAATTTAATATTATAAAGCTACTTTATAATGGCATTAAAAGAAGGATAATTATTGTTTCTGCAAATGCATGAAAAACTCTGTTTCAGATCTGAACTTCAATTATTGATTTAAAGTAGAATGTCTGGATGTGGCTAATGTAAAATATTACAAGTACTAGAACAGGTGATGTTTTAAATACTGATAGCAAATCTCATCCCTAGGGAAAGAAAATTACATATATTTCTATTTCATGTCAGAAGAAATTTAGGAGGAGTCTCTGAAGAAATATATAAAGTTAATTTAATAGCAACAAAGTGAAAGGAAGCAAAATAAACTGTAATTACATAATTGTTTGTAGTTCTTACGGGCATTTAGAATATCATCTAACAGCTCTATTGCATTTGACAGCAGTTTGGCTTTCACTTGATGCCTATCTCAAGCATGGATATTTTCAGAGGTATATGTCTGTGTGCATCTTTGTGGTATTGTGTGTGCAGGGCTATCCTACCACCAATAAGGAGGCTTGAAGTTCTCAGTTTCTTTGATGGAGCTCTGTGGTGTCTGCACAGTGAGACCTTTCCTGTTTTGATTAGACAGCCCTACTCACACATGACCTGAAAGACGTATGGAGATATTCTACATTTACTTACAATAAAAACCTTGGGACACCAGTCAAGTCTCAAACAAGTAAGAATAAATTTGTGAATTTTGGTAACATGTATACAAAATTTAGAGGATGCAGAAAGGTTTTGTCCCTTGCTCACTTTTTAAAGGGGTTGACTTAAAGCACAGGCATGGCCAGTAGCAACAAACAGCTACTACATAATGACCTTCACTCTTCTGCAGTCAAAATGGCAAAATCTTCTGCACATCTCCAGCTGCTAGAGAACAGGATCCTACATAAAACTTTTTTTGAGGTTGCTAATAATAACAGTGCTCCGGATATGCTATATTTAACAAAGAAGGCACTTTGTTGGCACTTGTCAGTAGTACCACTCTGAAGATTCCAATTGTTTATGCATGCTGGTGACTCTTAGCACTCATAGTCACAGTGCTAAGCAAACTGCCTACACCGAATACATTTGTACACCATGACCATAGTGTCCTTTTCACAGCCAATTCTCTTTGCAAGTGTAATCTACATTATTTCATTGTAGTGGTATGAGTTTAATAAAACACATTTGACACTGTTCTGTTTACCAAATGATCCACAGCATTATTTACCATTCTATTTATCTGTGCCATCTGTAAATTTGTCTAGCAACAATGTCATAGTGTCTTCATGGTCACTGAGAAAATCTGATCAGCGTTTGGCCAGGAAGAATGTCACAGCAGTGTGTTCATAGCAGTTGCTCATCTGAAAGCTGCCAGCAAAACATTGGTACAGGTAGGAAAAGAGGATGGAAAATAGAAAGGCCCCCCCCAAAACATACCTGGTGGGATCTGTTCAGGAATCAGAACACATGGTGTCTGGAGAAACAAATGTTCATGGTCTGTATGTAGTTAGACACACAGCTCTAAGTGAAGGCTGGTGTGACTGATGTAAGATGATTGCAGAAAATGGCAACACCTGATGAAAACCACCCTTGTGAAAGCTCTCTCAGAAACCACCTAACAATGTGCCAAAGTATTTCCTGCCTCCTGTGCCTTTCTGGGTGTAGTGATTAACACTGCTGACTTCAGAAGATGAAGTGAAACACAAACTTGGTGACAACATTCCCTCATGCCTATGTGCTAATTTAACTCTATCCGTGTGGTTAGATTAAATTACGGGGTTGCCTTCATAACCAGGTGCTAGAGCTTCTGCCTTAGGAAACAAGCATCTCTGACATGCTATTTGCGGTGTTTCAGAAATCGGCTTAGCTATTTCTGCTTTCCATTTTTTATTGTAGACATACCCTCTGAGTGCTGAGAGACTTGCACTGCACAGGTACAGTAACAGAACGCAGCCTGAGCTTAGCACAAAAAGACCTACTTTTGCCATCATCCACTTAACGTTTTATATACAAATATTTTTTAATTAAAAAACCATCCAATTGTATGTTTCTCTTCAGATGTTGTCTTTGGGCTGTTTTGTCATTCACCATGGAAACAACATACTTGAAAGAGCAGTGATAGCTTTGCAAGAGATACTAACATTTCAAGTTTGTGACATTGCCACCCTTTGCTTACAACATATGACAAACATGCAAGGAAGACACAAAAGATCCATGATGACAAAAAACCAGCAAATTTATAGAACCAGTTTTCAATGAATAATTATACATTGGCATTTTCCTTGAGAGAGATTTGAAGTCAAGGATTGTTATTGTAGTCTTCAATAGAGTCATTTTATCATGGCAAGCTTCTAATGTTATGATCTTAAATGTTTAGCTGTCCGTAACACGACAATGCTGATAATTGCTTTTTCAACTCACAGCAGTTGAAATCAAAATAATGTTGGCTTAGCCTGAACTAAGTTTGAATATTTTGGTTTCTCACCACACTAAAATTTGCCAGGAATGATCTCTATGTTGTGAAATAAATTTTTCCTTTCAACCCAAAACAAAATATTACAGTTTGAAGGACAGGAATGAAATGCAACTGGGTTTGAAGTTTAGGCTCACAAGATCTGAATACATGGGATGGTAAGACGCAGTTATTTCTCACTCTTTTCAGAACAAGTCTATGGGGAATATATTCACCCACAACATAAAATGTGAGAAGGGAGTCACAAGATACAAAAAATACAGCACTCCTAAGGCACTGTAGCCATATTTCTAAATGGAAATACTTAGGTCTTTTGCCAAAATGGAAATATATTTTATTTTTTAATAATTTCTTTGTTGAAACAATTGTTAGGACTGCAGAGCACAAGTACTACTTCCAAAACTATGCTAATTCCAAGGTGCCCTGCTGTTCCTTCTCTAGAGGCATAAAGACAGAGCCTGTTTCAAACCTGCCTGAAGTTTCAGGACAGGGGTAATGTCATGCCCACCACTGTACTGCTTTCACCACTGATGACAGAGCAACCTTCAAGTATGCCTTCATCTTCCCATGATGTAAGGCCACTGTCTGCCCATGTATTTCCATAACAGCTGGTTAATCTTTTTTCTGCTCAGGGACTACTATGTCTTACATAGACAGGTGGATTGCATTTCAGTGTATCCACACCTCCTAGATATTTCACACATATTTAAGCAGGATTTCCCATAGATAATAAATGTTAAACTAAGCTCTCTTAGTCTTTTGCAGTTTTTTCATTGTCCAACTGCAAGACCTTGGTTTCCCATTCACGGTATCGGTGGAAACAAATGTGTTGCTCTGTTCCTCAGTGTACTGCCTGCTGCTTTGTCCCAGTGATGCAATATTAGTGCAGGATGTGAGCTTGTTCTGGAATACGTGCTTATGGAAGCAAAAACATCAGGAGCAGCAATGCTTTTAGAGCTTCTGTGTCCTTTTGGCAATTATTGCTGGCTGTTATTATTGGAAATTAAAATGCTTATGTATAAAAATTCTTTTTTATTACAATTAGTGAGGTACCTGCTGAGGAGACATTTATAAACTGTGAGTAACTGGATTGGCTTTTACCCTCTGCTTCTTCTCCAAAGATGTCCAAAGCTGTAGCAACCAAGATGGAATAGTTATCTTCAGGAAAACAGTTGGATTTTTCCCCTCATTGATATTTTTTTTACTACTGTTATAATCCAGTAGATTTTAACAGCTACCCAGATAATTTTTCATTAATAGGTGAATGAAGTTAAAGCCCAAGGCAAACTACCAATTAGCTTTGTCCATATCCATAATTTTTATTGAAATTAGTCCTTCAAATAAATTTTTAGGTCACATTTTCTGTTATATGCCTCTGGTCAAGAGAACAGCACAGAAACCATTTCTATGTCCAAACAATTTATTCTGGAGGTGACCTAATTGCTACCAACTTATCATTAGTCTACATGTTATCGTTTGCTTTTAATGCAATGAATTTCAGAAGCCACACTTTTATTTCCATACGGCCAAATACCAGTTTGTACTGTGCATAGCCGTAGATGGGAAGCATGTATCCACTCTTAAACTTCTCAAGGCAAATCAGCTTTAAGATCACCATTCTGAAGTAGTTGCAGTTTGTAAATGGAAGTGTTGCCTCTCAAACTGGCATTCACAACAGAGAGATCTGAGAACGAACATCCTGTCACGGACCCACCAGAAAACTTTCAGGTCTGTATCTGAAAAGATAATTAGCTCAGGAGCTTCCATTGATTTTCCATTTATACATGCTAAAAACCTCTGTGCCTAATGAGCTACAAGGAAAGCTCAGCATGCTGAGTAGTCTGCAGGAAATAACTCTAATTAGAGTTTTGAAGAAAGGTTAGAGCAATGCTGAGATGCTGCTTTTGTGCAGCAAGCACAACAGTACATTTTAAACAACCATATTTTCTTTGGCAAATATTTCTAAGCAATTAAAAAATATCAATGCTAATACCTTCTTTAAATATATCAGTTGAATCTAAATGTAAACATTGCAGTAAGATGCAAATATGAGTATGAACAATCATATGACAAATATAATAGATACATTTTTTTTTAAGTTTCTTTGAAGATATTTTTACCTAATTTTTATGATGTAGGGGTAGTTTGTATGTGATTACTGGTATAAATTATCTTTCTCACAGAATTTCACAAAGGTAGATTTGGAAACGCGTTTCTGTATTTAGACTATGAAGAAAGCATAATGGATCTGCAACATTCATGTGTCCCTTGAATCAGTTGTATGGCATCAAAAAAGATAGTCTTCACAGTAGAAACTGATGCTGTTATAAAGCATTTGGTACTGTTGTCTAACAAGTTATTATCCAAGTCTAAGATCTTAAATTTTAAAAATTCTTCCAATGACAAATTCTTTTGTTTTAAACAAATATTGACATTGTTCCTTCATGATTTTCCAATTAAAAAAATAATACATAATTTAAAAAATCTAATGAAATTATCCAGGATCCCTAATATTGCCATAAGAAAAGAGGGCTGTTTTATGAAAAATACACTTATTTACTGTTTATCAATTTGTAATGGCACCCTCTGTACTTTAGCTGCTATAAACCAATGAATTTTCTGACAGTGATTTTCATATCTGTCCTGATTTAGGTTGGGATAGAGCTAATTTTCTTCTTGGTGGCTAGTGTAGTGCTGTGTTTTGGATTTGGTGCAGGAACAGTGTAGTTGGGGACTTTTTGGTTTCTTAGGCCTTGCCGGCAGGAAGGGTAAAGGAGTACAAGAAACGGGGAGGGGACACAGCTGGCACAGCTGACCTGAACCAGCCAAAGAGGTATTCTATATCATGGGACGTCATGCTCAGTACATAAACTGGGAGGGGTTGGCAGGGGTTGCCGATCCTTGCTTGGGCACTGGGTGGGCATCAGTCAGTGGGTGGTGAGCAATTGTATTGTGCATCGCTAGTTTTCTTTTCTCTCTGCCCTTTGGGTTTCATTCCTTTCCCCTTCTCCCTCCTTTCCATTATAACTGTTATTGTTATCATTACTATTGTACTTCTGGTTTTATTTATGTCAATTATTAAATTGTTCTTATCTTAATCCTCAAGTTTTACATTCCTTTCCGATTCTTCTCCCCACCCGTCTGGGTGAGACAGGAGTGAGCAAGTGGCTGTGTGGTACTTAATTACTGACTGGCGTTAAACCACAACTATAACTTAATAACAAAATGGTGAAAAAGAGCCCCTAAAATGTCAAATAGCTTTACCAGAACGAATACCTTTAGAATACTCCTGTCTTAGAACAGTAAAGACTTGCGAAGCTGCTAAATTATATGTCCATATACATCTACATGTCTGTGTCTGCATCTGGGTTTCCTTTTCTAAGTGAAAACTTCTGAATTTGGATCCTTGGTCTTACTGACCGAAACTGTGTTAAACCAACAGGAAATAGAGTCCTGAATATTGTTCCTTCCACAATATCCTGTCTAAAAGATCTTTTCGGCGATCTGTTTGGACATACGAACAATTCAAACCATCTGGAAGGCACCAGTCTGGAGCCCTTTGAGATGCCTTCTAGATCATATTATCTTGACATGATTCATGAAAACATCTTTTTAATTGCTCATACCCTGGCACAAAATTAACTTCATCTCTGAAGGTGAGACTGAGTTCATGGGTAGCAAAGAGCATTCACAGACCCTGTGAGCAGCAAGATTAGGGAAGGGGGCTGTAGTGTGACACAAACAAGGCACATGGGCACGAAGGATACCTAAATGCCCAGAGTCAAGTCTCAAGGGACATGGCTGTCTCCCCTTCTGGCCTGCAAATTCTTTCTCTCTCTGTGGAGAGTAGCTACAGACAGCAGACACTACATTGACTCTTGGATGTTTTACAGAACTCTGAATTTGCTCTCAAGTTTTCTCTCTAAACAATCCCACTCAGATCTTCTGTTCCATATCCAAACCCCTCATCTGAAGCAATTTTCCCTCTTGACATTTTACATGCAGTGAGGGAAAGCACCTTTGTCAGCTATAGCTCTTCTCCACCAGTACACAGATCTCCGTGGCCTCAGTCTCCTGCATCCATATGGCAGGTGCCTCCAAATGCTCCTTCCCTGGGACACTCCTGGATCAGCCTCCATCAGCTGAGCTCTCAGCTGACAGTTTTAAATGTGGCATCTCAGCATTTGCCAAGGGAAAACTGTTCCCAAGAGGTTGCTCTCTGGCTTTAATCAAGAAATCAAGATGAAGGCTTTGGAAGATAAATTCTCTGACAAAATTCCAAAGTAGAAAGGTCATAGTACTTGCCTCATTTCCCAGAAGGCTAGATATCTGGAGATGCTGAAACAGAGAATAAATCTAATCTTTAGTTTTAATAGCAAAAAATACCAAGTGGCTGATGTTGTTCTTTTTTTTCCTTTTTCCTTTTTTTCCCACCAGATAGCTACAGTGGTTTTGTTTTGAACTTTCCACAGCCAGAGGTACAATGACAACTTAAGGGTGTATGGAATATCTGGGACTGATACACCACAGTCTCTGCAGTACCTAATACACTGCAAAATTTAAAACTTTATTAAGCTTATATATTTATGAACTTCAAAAATGTATAAACTTTATTAAGGTTAAGGTTTTAAAAAATTTTTATTTAAATGCAGATTTCCCAGATTGATACTTGCACCCTTGAACAGATCACAGTAAATGCCTTTGAAAAAGGCTTTGGTTTCACTCAAAACTTTGTAAGGAAGAACTGCACAGTAAAACTGCCTGCAAACCTTATATGAATCTAGAGTATAAGAGTAAGAAGTGTTCAACAAACCATCTAAAGGAAAGTAACCCTTCTGGAATTTGTCAAGCTAACTCTCATCAAAAGAGGAAGAAATAACAACAACAACAGAGAAATCATTCCAGTTTTGGTCAATCTCTCATTGCATTCAAAGAATACGTAATTGGGAAAACCATTGTACTTACTGAACAGAAAACTACTCAACTTTCCTATTTTTAGAGCATGCTAAGTAATGTGATTCTGTAAAAATATCTACAATTCCTCTAAGAAATTTGCCTGAAGGAATTGCTCTTTAGTTTTAAATGCACCTAAAATCTGTCTTACAAAGAAAAAGAGTTAAAACCGTGGAGGGAAGAGCAACATGGAAAGATTGCAACATGGAAAATGTGGGAGGAAAGGTCAGCAGTTGAGCTATGCACATTGTTGTGAGACTAGCTTCAGGAGCAGAAAGTCTGTCTGAGGTCAGATTACTTCAAAATATGTGTGATCATCTTATGTTCCTTCCAACCCAGGAAGATGTTTTGTTCTGTGTTTTATATTAGAATGTTGACAATTCTTAGATTTTCACCTGCAGTTCCTGGTTTATAAATGCTGAGAAGCAGAAATCTACAAAGAACTTTCTATTCCTATCCATGGCTTAGTTGCTTTGTTGGGGTCCAGAGAAGGGTTATTACACAGAGCACAAGAGACATTTGTCTACAGATGGCAGGATTACGCTGAAGATGTGTGTCTTGGCAGAGACCCCCACGGCAGAAGCAGCTAGTTGGCCTCACATGGTATTCTTACCCAGAGGAGCTTTTTGGAAGGGGACACATCTCTGCTGCAGCTCATCATCATCTGCATAGCTCCAGCCAGACATGTAAACAGATGTTTTGATGGGAAGTAATTTTAAAAGACTTCATTTTGAAATTTAGCTTCAAGGAGGAAGCTTTAGGTTAGATATCTCTAAGGTTATATAATGATCAAGTCTTGAGAGCCAAGCTGCTTCATTTTGTCCCAATTTAGGATTCAGTTGGCATTGATAAAGATGAAATTTATAGTGAAATAGGTGGTGATATTTTTAGAATATATCAGCTGATTTTTCTAATGATTACTGAATGATTCAACTATAATTGATACTCAAATTGCAGGACCAAGACTAATTAGTTGATCTGATGATATAAAATGGATATTAAATCAGTCATCTAAAAGCAACTCCTAATATCGTTACATGAATCTGCAGATCTTTTCACATATTATTTATAAGAACTAAGACAAATTTTCTGTGGAATAGCCAAAAGTTCTCAACCCAAAAAGTGGGCAACAGTATACAGAGATTATTATTTACAGGGCACTGAACAAAAAGTCTGGAAATAAGGATTTTCTGTTTTTACTGCCAGTTCTGCTATTGATTCCTCCTGTGTCTATCTTACGAATACAGTTATCACTTTTCTGTCAGAGGGCTTAGAGAGGCTCATTTAAACTAGGAATGACAGTTGCAATTGGCCTGCTGTTTATATTGAGCAGAGACCTGACCAAACCAGGAGTAGCTCCACCCTAAGCTCTTCCCTTTGTCGATCTCTCTGTTCTCCTACAGCCAAAACCTTCCAGTCGTATTTCCATGTTGTCTTGCCAGTGGATTCTTTCTGTCTTTATAAGTAACTGTTGAAACAGTGGTTTTGCCCTTTTTAGTTTTGTTTTAAATTACTGCACCATGTGGCCTGCTTGGCTTTGCTTGAAGTCTTATTTCTTTCTTTTGGCATGTTTAACTGGGGGATTGGTTTTCTGTGCCTCTTTTTCCCTCTAATCTTTACCCAACATACACACAACAGCTTTCGTGCATGACCACAGTAACACTCTTACCAAAAGCACTAGCATTTTCACTGATGTATCCACAGCTCTTTATAATGGCAAACCCTCCTTGTATTACTGAAATTTTAAAATTACTTTCTTTCTATAGTAATTTTAATGTCTTTGAAAGCATTTTGACTGGATTACTTTGTTATCTTACATCATTTGCTAGCTACCCAGCTATCCCACCATAAAACCAGAATAAGTTGATTTTTCACTGCAACGGTTTAAAGACACTTGTGATAGAACAACAGCATTATCAATCGTAATGTCTGAAAGCAAGCCTAACATTGCATAAACATTTAAAATAAAAGAATTTTTGCTAAATTACATTCTTGTGAGGAGATAAGCATTCTTCCAGTGTTAAGGACAGAAAACAAAAACATTATCCATGACCACATATTGTGTCTGTGGTAGAGGCTCCAAATCTTTTCCTCTTGTGTTCATGTACCAATAGGGCATCACCAACTCCTACTGCTGATGAATTATGTTTAAAAGCAGTAGTTTATACTTAAGCAGCCTGCAAAACCAAGAAATAGTTAACTGAGCTAAGTCCCAAAATATCTCTGAGAGCAAGAAGTGGCTAGTTTACATGAATGCTTGTCTACACTTTTTACTTGGAAAAGAAGCAGGATTTTCCAAATGCTGCAAGAAAAGCACATCTAATGGACTGCTTCCTTTTTCTTATTGATGCAGTTTACTCAAGGGGCTGCAGTCTTTATAATAATTAATCAACCACTGTAATATTTCCTGGATGTTATCAGTGACCTGCCTTCCAAAGGCAAAATGGCCCTTGAGAACTACCAGTTGTACAAGCTTGTAATACTTACAAAACCACTGATTTCAGCTTTAAAAATCTTTGAACAAAATTTGAAACTATTTGAAATTATCCTGAAAGCAGAGATAAAAATCTAAGCCTCTCTGTTCTTGGCTTAGTACTCTAACTAGAGTTAAGGTCCTTACTCTTTTTCTGGCCTCATGAACCTGTTCTTTACCAACCATAAGGAAAATCTCCAGCAAAGTTCTCATCTTCAGGTTCTGTTAACTTTAAAAACCCATTTGTGTGGCGGAGGAAGGACACTAGAAATCACATAACTGAGTCAATTCTGGCAGCAGATCTTTATTGGAGACTTACTATCAGGAAACAGAAGGAGATGGTAGAGTACTTCAGAGCCAAAGCAAGGAACTGGTCTGTCTTTCACTAGCTTTTTGTTTACCAGGCTCTTTAGGTGCCTTGGCAGGATTATGAGGTATGAAGAAAACAGACTATTGCTTCCTCTGTGTGTATGTGGGCACAAATCCTGTCCTTTGCAATGATAACACCAACAGAAGTTTTGTAGGATCCTGGAAAAAATTCAGGATTAAGCTTGTACAGAAAACATGAATAACTGCACGGCACTTGTGTGAGCTTTCTCCTTTCAGGCAGTGACTGAGCCCTGGCTATTAATCTGTACTGATGCAGAAACAGGTTTCATTGAATATGTACACAATTTTAACCCACGAGTAGAACATTTTAAAGCAACTTTATAAGATAGATAGTCTTCTATCAAGCACAGAGAGACCCACTTAACTTGTGTACAACTGCCTACGCTCACCCCAAGTCACAACAGGAATCTGTAAGACAAGTAATCTAAGGGTCTTTTTTACTGTGTTCAGTGAAAATTCACACAAATCAATGCCATGTTTTGTACTGTCCCCTACTGCAGGGACCACGATATATTGCAAATGGTTAACTAAATGTTTCTGTGAGGAAGCTGTTCCTGAGTTCTTGAGCAGGTTTTACTGTTGCTATGCTGTTATAATTTCAGTGTGACCTAGGGTGGAACACCTATGAAAGTAGTACCTAAGCTGTATTTTTATCAGTTTTAATTCACAGTTTTATAATGTATTTCCAAGGTTGACAAGACTTTTCTCCAGAGAAGGCAGCCATAAGGCTCTTGGGCTCTGCCCGGCTGAGGGCCCTGGGGACACAGAGATCTCCCTGCCCTGCCCAGCCCTTGCTACCGCACAGCTTGCAGGGCTTTTGCTGCCCTGGAGTTGTTTCGACCCTGTCTCAGATTTGTTACAAAACTGTTCCTTTGGAGTCCAAAGCTAGCTTGCTGTAAGGAATTTTTTGGCAATGTGCTGTCAGAGCCCTGAGCGCATCCTCCGCTGGGGCTGGCTGCAGGGCAGGGCCTGCTCAGCGCCGAGGCAGCCCAGGGTGGCCCTGTTCTTCTGTGACCTGGGGAGAAGCTCCTGGACGGGTGGTGAGGACGCTTCAGCCAGGGCCAACCCCCAGTCCATGGGGGCTTCTCTTGGCTGAGTCCCCACTGGTGACATCCCTGAACTCCATCCCCACCACGCTGCAGTCAGGCCCGGGTCCGTCATGGGCCCCACTGAGCCAGACCCAGGCACACCCATGGGCCGATGTCCCGGCCTGGCCTCGGTCTGTCCCCAGGGAGGTGCCTGATGCCAAGGGCTGTGGCAGCCCTGGCTGCCTTCCCACCTCCCGGCTCCTCCTCAGCTGGGGCGGTGGGACGGGGTCTGGCTGTGAGGCCCTGCCCTGCCCTCCCAGGGAGGCCCCATGGAGCGAGCCATAAGCCCACAGAGCCACCAGCCCATGTGAAGCCCTGACATGTGCGATCAAAGGAATAAGATAAATGCACATGGAGAGAAAAACAGCTGGTGTGTGAGACTTTACAGCCTTAGAAAAATCAGCTGCAAGCATGCCCCCAAGGATCCTGTCATGGGCTTTTCCTCCAGCGTTCCATAGGAGAGATAAGGATTTCTCTGGTAGGTTCATAAATTCTGCTTATCTACAGCAAATCTGGGCAATTTCAGCAGCTTCTCTCTGCTTTAGCTGCATTTTCTAAGCTTTTAATCACAAACTGGGATCAAAGTGCTAGGAGTCAGGAAATCTGGGTGCTGTTTTAGGGCCTGCTACTTCAGCATCTCATTTCTGCTCTATAAAAATGGGATACTTCTACAAACCTCATTTGTAAAGCATATTAGTCTGTGCAAAAGCAAAGAGCTATATAAGAGTTTAGTATTAACATAACCCCATGCTGCTCTGTTCTTCTAAATCTAAGGGGATAGAGGATGTTCAGTCCCTTGTGCTTAGGTCTGCCTCCTTCAATCCCAGTAAATGCTGGATTTGGCTTATGGGTTAATGAAAGCCACATGCATCTCAAATGTGCAGTTTCCACCTAGCCAAGCCCTACACAGTTCTTTTATCTTCTCCTCAGGTATTTTCAGACTCCTGGAGTCTTTGAAGCTATTGAAAAATTTCCTCTGTGCTCTGTAAAGTATACAGGAATGAGAAAAGTACACTTCTATCTTTTACATAAAGAAGAAGCAAACAAAGTCATTGTTAACAGATTTTATTTATAAACTAAATGGTGATATGCCACCATTGCATACAGTCCTTCTCGGTAATCTCTTTCTTCTCTCCCAAAACCCACAGGACTATAGCAGGACCCCTGCTACAAACTAAGACAAATATGCTAAGAAAGGGAAAGCATGTTCTCTTTCATCAGGCTGGAAAAGGGAAAGAATAATGACTCAGGATTAATTGACATAAATTCTCAGTTGTGTTTCTCCAAGTCAATCATAGAGAAAATTCAGAAGAAAAAAATACCCAAAGTAATAGAAGGCACTCCATAGCCAAATATTCTTGAATATGATGACTCTTATATCCAAAGGATGAAAGCTGATTGCAGATTATCTCCTATGATCAATAAATGCCCAGGAATGAACTAATTTACAGGCTTTGTTGACAGAACCCTTCCCTTCAGAGCTTTTGTGTGGGAAGAAGTAAAATGAAATTTTTATACTCAAGTTCCTTCTTTTTTCAGTTTGAGGCTCAGCTTGTGAAGTGGTGAAAGCCAAGCATAGCTAAGGCAAGAAGGACTCTTGTATTCCTTTTTCCTTTCACCCCATGACATCTATGATTGATAAGCTTCAAAGTGTACAAAACTCTCCCTAGAGAAAAGGTTTACATGGAAGTAAGTTTTACATTTCCTGATGAGATGTTAGGGAAAGTGCATATAATGACATTTAGCTTCATTTTTTAAAAAAAGATAAAATGTAATATGTTAATGTCTTTTTTGGGTTTTTTTGTTTTGTTTTAATTCATGGCAAGGAAAGGAAATAGTCTGTTTCAGAAGTTGCTTATTTCCCATTCTAATATGTTTACTAGGAAAACATTAGAATATGAAAGTATTCAGTTGGTAGAACAGCCTTTTTTGTATTTATAACTTCAGGTTTCTAACATTCTCACTAATCTAGTGGAAAATAAATTGGTGAAGAAAATTGAATTGGATGAAAGCACTGAAACTCATCTACTTCACAGATTATATGCCTTAGAAGCACATGCAGAGTGCTTTAACATGTGCCTGTTAAACTGTAGAAGGATCATTAATGCTCCATATTTTCAGTAGTTCTTTGACCATAATTAGTTCAAATGTGTTTAAAAATTAAGGCTTCCCAATTTTAATCAAAGATAAACTGATTCAGTCTTTTCTTCGTCAGTGTGGAAACAGAATGCCTGAAACAACTCTAAGAGTTCCTGTTTACCTTAGGGGTCTGTGAACTCTGGGAACTAGTGGTATGCCACAGGAACATTAGCCTTGGGATTATTTTTTGTTTTCAAAGGTAGAAATGGACAGCGATCTCATAATGATGAAAACAATCATGTAACATCCCTAAAAGTATATCAAAAGGAGTGAACAGAGGATTTATGCCACTTCCCACTGACAGAAATCTCTAGTGTGCCAAATCCTGAAATGTCTCTTTTTTTTGTCAGGATGCTAAAATCCTGAGTGTAGATACAGTTAATTTCCAACATGTTTAAATCTACCTTCGTGACACTTCTAATAGGAAACCTGTTTCGTTTTAGTAGGTGCAATATCTGTGGTGGGTGGAAAATTTAGGAGTAGTATAACATGCAGTCATAATTGAAATGTAGCTATGTTTGTTGAATTGATGTTTTATGGTACACACATCTCAAAAAAAAAACCAGTTACCTTTTAAGAAATTATTTAGTGGTACTGGATATTAACTGTGGTACCACCACCAAAATGCAAGAGAAATCAAGAGACTTTCCTTGGAGTGAAGTTTAGCTTGTTGTATTGAATACATGTTATATCAGCTTTCTTTCTTTCTGCTGTGCTCTAACGCTGATGGAGTCAAATACCAAAACAAATGAAATTATGAGAGATGATAGTGCTCTTTGTGAAGAATATAGGAACATTATCTGTCCTGGAAGGAAGTAAAAAAACCCTCTCCAAATACCAGTGCGGCAGAATGGAATTAGAGTGAAGATGGAGGGGAAATGTTTGAATCATCTTATTATTACAGACAGCTAGTGATTCTGTCCTCATCCCCCCCACCCCCACCCCCCCCGCCACTGATATCCAAGAAGCTGTTATTTTGAGGATACCATCTGTATTTCAATAAGTTACTGACCTCTAGGAATCTGGCTTATCACAAGGTCAAGATAAAAGTCTGTTGTCTTCTAAACCAGTTCAAGACATTTGACATGAATTAACAAGTAACAGTACTTTCTTCATGTGCTATAACCCTTCAGTGTAAAATTGTGTAAAAGTCTCCGTTGGCTGTAATTTATGTGGCCTCAGGTGTGATCTTTCTTTCTGTGGAACAGCAATATAAAGAGACCAATTCTGAGTATTTTCTCAGGAGATGTTTAAATAATAGGAAGCAGAAATAGATACTGAAGAGTGATCAATTTATGAACACATTTCTGTACATAGAAAATGAGTAAAAAATTAGGCTTTTTCTGCTCCCACTACTACTGTTTATAGAAACAAACAAGCTGTACCTGTATCACATGCAGAAATAATATCAGTGTTATTTTTAATAAGGAGGCTAACCAGAATGTCTACATTCAGCTTAATTAATGTCAGTTAATTACACATATATAGGTCTTCATTTGGTAGTATTTGAACACTCAGGTGACCCCATTAAAACTCAGCTCATTCAGTGACAGCTTAATATTTCCTTCAATTTGGAGCCTGAATAGAGGTTCTGAGAAGACATAGAGGAAGGGGAAATACAGCTGAACCCCTGGTTATACTGAAGCTGGGGAATGATGAGATAGAATTTTTGAAAGATACAGGAACAGCTTACTCTGTATTCAATACTTGTAAAGGAGGTCTTAGTCAAGAAACTGTAAATGTTGTTGGTGCCACAGGGAAAAGTGAGAATCGACCCTTCCTGCAACCCTTAAATTTTAAGTTAGGAAAACAATGGATAACTCACCAATTTTTATATATGCCTGAATGCCTGATGCCTTTGATGGGAAGAGATTTATTGAATAAGTTAGATGCACATCTAACTAAAATAAGTTAGTTTTTACTAATGGAGAAGCACAATTGTTAATACTTGAATCTAAAACTGTGGAAGCAAAGATTTTCATGTTAAAATATACAGAGATCAAAGGAAGAAACCCTTGAAGAAGTAGAAGATACAGTAGCCCCTTTGGTATGGGTTAGTGGAATCCCAAGTCAATCCAAGTTGACCGAACCAGTCAGTTGCAATTATGCATTGTAATTAATGTATTAAAATTACACAGGGAAATAAACTGATGGGCAGTGACCTCCAATGGACAAATAGTAGTACCCCCTCAAATAGTGAGATTGCAGAAAGAGAACATAACAAAACTCATTGGGACTCAGAAAATTTGGTTAAATATCTCTGTGAAGTTATTATAAACAGGGAAATGATGAAAAAAATCAGATCAATCACTGAAAAATGTAAAACATGCCAGAAAAACAATCCAAATAAAGGGAACCAAATTGTGTTAGGAACTATTAAAGAAGGAAATGCACCCAGAGATTGTTGGCAAATAGATTTAATTGAACTGCCAAGAAAAGAGGGATACAGAAATATACTGATATTAGTGGATACCTTTACTGGATGGCCAGAAGCCTTTCCCAGTCACACCAACCAAGCAAGAGAGGTAGCTCAGGTGTTATTAAAAGAAGTTGTTCCAAGATTTGGTATTCCCTTGGGGATGTCATCAGATCGAGGATCACATTCTATTGCTGAGATAGTACAGCAGTTCAGTAAAATGTTAGCTATAACCTGGGACTTGCATACTCCATGGAGACCACAGTCCAGTGGAAAAGTTGAAAATTATACTCAAACTGCAATTAAGCAGAATTTGTCAAGAAAATCTAGGACATGGGTGCAAGCTCTCCCTCTAGCGTTACTTAGAATCAGGATACAGCCTCGGAAGAAAAACCAGCTCAGTCCATGTGAGTTGCTCTATGGATGTCCGTATCAGGCTCCCCACATTCCTGGAGATACACATATTAAAGGGAATGTTGATATTAACAATTAGTTATTTCATTAGGGAAAATTTTACAGAAACTTCAGAGATACGTAGTAAAAGACCCCTAGGACTGGATACTCTTGCTCACTCCTTTCAGCTTGAAGACAGGGCGTATGTCAAAACATTGGACTCGGAACCTTTGGCTGAGAAGTGGCTGAAGACTTCTTTGGCTGAAGACAATTTCAGATATTACTGACCACTTTTGTGGCAATCAAGTTGGAAAACAAGGGACCATGGATTTATTATTCCAGGATAAAGCAAGCACCTGCTCCCAGTTGGACTGTCGAACAATAGTCTCCCCTTAAGCTAAAGTTAAGGAAATCATGATGAAACTTGGTGATTTGTGTAGAATATTTATGGTGGAAATGAGTCAGGCTTGGTTAGTTCTAGGATTCGGTCAAAATTTACATTTAATTTTGACACAGAACATCACTCGAATACTTCACAAAAATGATTGTTGGATTGGTACCCATGTGCCCACCTCAGGAGAAGGTGTGCCTTTAATAGGAGTTACCCTCTCCCCAGTATTTCCAGGACAAATGCTGCACATTGGACAAACACCACCATGAATAAGAATCCTAGATCAGAATGGAAAAGTGAATTGCAAATAACCATCTTAAGAGAAGACGGTACTTACAGCCCTTGCTTACTGAGTTTCAGAAATTACACGTTTCTAGGATGATATTCAGGGTGCGATGCAACTATTTCCCTTAATATGACCCATGTGAGTCTAGTTTTTGTCAAACATGGTTGCACTGGCCTTCCAGTTCCATTAGGAACAGGTTGGTATTGGTCATGTGATAATCGAACTTTAAAAGTACTGCCCCTAGGTTGGAAAGGAGCATGCACTTTAGGAGCTTTGGTTCCCAATATGACAATGGTCGCTAAGCTACACCAACAAAACAAGTGGATTAGGACTTTCCTCAAATGAACCGAAAAGAGTCACAATGCTATCGCAGACAGACCCACAAGATTCCACAGCTTTGTTAGATGGTTTATCCCATGGCTAGGAGTAAGTCAATTAGAAAAGAAGATTGTAAAGGTATCAGCTGTAATTGAGAATATTGAAAACAGGACCACTGATGTTATGCAAGCACTTCAAATAGAAATATCTAGTTTATCTTGGGTAGTGTTACAAAATTGAATGGCCCTTGACTTACTTTTAGCTTCACAAGGAGGTGTTGGCACAATTACTAATACCAGTTGTCATATGTATGTGGACCAAAGCAGCAGAATTTCTACTGACTTAAAGAGATTTGGGAACAAACAAAAATTTTGCATCAGGTTACAAAAGACGATACATCCTGGGGGTTTGAAGAAATATGGAATAACTTTACCTCATGGCTGCTGAATTTGAGTTGGTTAAAGAACATGTTTATTATCATTATTCTTGCTGTTTGTCTCTGCATTCTTGCTTGCCTGATGATTCAATGTTGTAGCTGTTGTAGCCAGTTTCGGTACAAAATTAAATATGATTTTTGAGGCTCTGGGTTGATATCCAAAGCCTCAAGAAAAAGGGGGGAGTTGATATAATTAAAATATAAAGAATCACTAATGGGGTGAAACTAAAGCAATGATTAACTCTACCTATTGAATAAGCTTGTTAAGATGTAGCAAGCTTTCTGAGACACCTGAGGTATAACAATAAGCAAGGGAAGTGGGGTAATGGAGCATTGCAGTCAAAACCATATAGCGCAGAGAACAAATGAAGTTATATAAGAATACAAGTAGTGTGCATGTTCCCCAAGTTCAACTGAAGTTCACCTACTTGTTGACCACCAGGGGTCTTGAAAGACCCCAAGAAAGACTCCCAGGAGTGCAGTGCGCATACACAAGTGCCTTATGCATATGTAAATCATTTCGGGGAACTAGTTATAATATGTATTAGATTTTAGATTTTGGGGAAATATGATGAATATGTATGCTTTGTTGTAATAAATTGAGGAACACTGGTCAGATAGGTGCACATGATTTGAGATGCTAATCTCCATGCACCCAGCACTGCAGTAAAGGATGTCTGCCTTCTAAACTTACAAAATAAAGTTTTAGAGGGCTTTTTTTTTTCTTTTTTTCCTGTTTTTTCGGTATCATGGTTACAATACAGAGGTGTGATATTCAACTTTACTGAACATGATGGCTCTATTTAGTCACCTGAATGTAGATGACTGCTGCTGATTTGAGACATGCTAGGGAATCTGAGACATGAGCACAGGGCTGGCAGATATGACCAAGGACTTACAGGATACCTTCAGGGGCAGTAGCTGATGATCAGGTGGGAGCATTTCAGACACATCTAGATCCCTCCCTTCATTTGCAATCTAAAAGACTAAAATGTTGTGAACTAATGTTACACACATTAAGATAAATGACACTAACCACTAGATACCCACTTGAGTAGATCAAGGGTAATTATATGTTTTGGCACAAATATACTTATGGACACTCAGCTCATGAATTAATGCTATAAGAGATCCGTGAATATTTGCACATGTGGAGGCATTCAGAAGAAGAGCTCAGCAGGTTGACTCCACCTGATTAGGAAGAATATTTTTCTGAACTCAAGGCTGACACAACTGACCTAATGAGTTTTAAACTAGGACAAGAAAAATATCAGACTGATGGTCTCTGAGCCCATTTTTACAATACAGAAAAAAACTCCAGTGAAAGGAGATAAAGCAAAAATAGATAAAGGAACTCTACAAGATGAAAGGATAACAAAGAAGCTAATAGCAGAAGAAACAGTCAGATAAACTATACTTACAGAGGTAGGACTGTACCACCATCTGGCTAGGAAGATGAATGAGATCAGTAAGGATCAGCTGAGAAATTCATACACAAATTTGAAGAACATAGACAAGAGCTGGAGGACTGAAGAACATGAAAATGGATATTGTAAATGATAAAAAAGACATGGAAGGAAAGGAAAAATTACAGGAATACTTATTAGATACAGTAACCTTCAGAAAACAAAGTTAAAGGTAGATTAGCATTGTATATTACTGCTATGATAGACCATATTTAGAAAAAGATATTACATAGATAAAAAATTTTTGTGTGTGTGCAAAAATCAGTTTAGGGAAGGGTCATTAAGAAAGGATCTCCTGGGGATGTATGAGGTGTCTGGTTCTGAATATAGATAGATCTAGCTATAATGCTAATAGAAATATAACTGCCACTGCAAAGTATTTCATTATAGGAAGCTCTAAACTTTCAGACACAAATTAGAGGAAAAAGTAATACTAACAATGCTAAGTTCCAGATACATCCTGAATATTATAACCAACAGATTTCATTTTCAGTTACTGAGTCAATGTTGAGTGGTACTTTTTTAAACCGTATTTTATCAAGTGAGGATGATAATAAATAGTCACGGAAGTATATGGATACAGGGAAAGCTGCTAAATATCAATCTATACTAGGTTTTTGAATGGAATTAGAACAAGTAGCAAGAGGATCTTTAGCAATCTAGATAAAAAAAATAGTGAGAGAGGAATTCTCTGCATGTAGGATGGTATAGGATAAGCAGTAGTCTAAATATGAACCCAGAATAAGTGAATGTTTTGCTTCAGTTCCGGTGGGCAGAAGGACAAAGGGTGAGATACAGGCTAGGAGTAAGAAAGGGAACAAGCACTTACAGGATGGAAGAACAAATGCTGGCATTCACTATGCCTATGCTGGTGTGACTGGATGAACTCCAGCCCAGAAGTTGGAAGACTACAGTAAAAACATAACTTTGACAGCAAAGATTTTAAAGAAATCTACCAAGTCAGAGCTGTAACACATATCTGGTGAAGAGCAAATGCAGCAGCTGTTTTTAAGAGGATGAAGTGATTTAGACACCTTTATCTAGTTCCAATATCATACATTGCTTTAAAACACAGTTTGGAAGCAAGGTTAATTGAAGACATGGAGTTAAAGTAAAAAAGCACTAAGATTCAAGATAATGATGTCACTGATATGGTAACTTACATTACAGATACATATTGGCATCTTACCTGTCTAAGGAAAGTTTTTGCTAAGATGTTCAGATGGAACACCTTCTTGGGTAAACTGAAGAAGATAGGTGTTACTACAAGAAATGGGAGATGGGAAGGAATTGGCTTACCAGGGACTTCTAAATGGCAATCTGATTACACGAGAATGACATTTTTTTTCCCATGGAAAACTCTCTCCATTAAGGATTTTCATACAGCTCTGTACTTAATGGCCGATTTGCTGCCCACTTAATGGGAGTAGAATTGAATGCTCCAGGCATAATTTTATCCAGGATGCTGAACTGAAAAAGTCAAAACTCAGAGAGCAGTGGCAGCAATAAACAACAACATTTCATTTCCTCTCTGTATTTTTCATATATTTCTTTTAAGTATATACATGTTTGGTACTTCTTTGTTCAGCTCAGCCTGACCAGTTGCAGCAGAATACTATAACCTCATTACCAAATTCACCTCTATTATAAAAACATTGTATTAGAGATACAGGAGGTCGGGACTATGTGCTGCAGATTGTCATGCCCTGGTTTTGCCTGCATGTCCAGAGGCTTAACGCTACCTGGACATGTTTGCACATGACTGTAGACATCTACTAAGTTGTTTCTTTCAGATGGACTTGATCAGACAGACACAGTCTGACATGTGTATGGCCATACAGTTTCCAGACCAAGACTTACTCATGCCCCATGGCTGTCCATGCCTGAGCACATGATTAGGCCCAAGACTGGTGACTGATCTCAGGGGTATTCCTTTGGCTTCTGGAGTGGCCATGCTGAAATGTGCAGGTGAGGAAGGCAGCTTTAAACCTGCTGTGGGTATTCAGCACTTCCTCCAATTAATAGGGAAAGGAGCAAGAAAATTTTCGTAAGTGGGAGTTTATAGCTTTAACTTGGCTGTTATCTTTGTTTATGGTTACAGATTGTCCTGGTTTCAACAGGGATAGAGTTTATTTTCTTCTTAGTAGCTGGTGCAGCACTGTGTTTTGGATTTGGTGTGAAAAGTGTTGATAACACACTGATGTTTTTAGTTGTTGCTTGATAATGTCTATACCAAGTCAAGGACTATTTAGTTTCTCAGGCCTTGGCAGTGAGAGGGCTGGAGGGGCACAAGAAATTGGGAGGGGACACAGCCAGGATAACTGACCTGAACTAGCCAAAGAGGTATTCCATACCATGGGACGTCATGCTCCGTATACAAACCTGGGACAAGGTTGGCCGAGACCCGCCGATCATTGCTTGGGAACTGGCTGGGCATCAGTCAGTGGGTGGTGAGCAATTGTATTGTGTATCACTTGGTTTCTTTTCTCCCTTCCCTTTGGATTTAATTTCTTTCCCCTTCTCCCTCCTTTTCATTATAACTGTTATTGGTTTATTATTATTATTATTATTATTGTTATTATATTTATTATTATTATTATTAGTTTTATTTTACTTCAATTATTAAATTGTTCTTATCTCAACCATTGATTTTTACATTCCTTTCTGATTCTCCTCCCCCTCTCTCTGGGTGAGGGGGGAGTGAGCAAGTGGCTGCATGGTGTTTAGTCGCTGGCCAAGGTTAAACCACAATACAGATAAACTTCACTTTTCTGAAGCTGATTAATGGCGTGTAGGAGAAGTTTTAACTTCCCAAACAATCTCCCAGCACCATTTTGGCTGTTTGTAGTTGGTAAGCTTGTTACTATTTGCCAGAGCCACACAATTTTATTTTGTTTCAGGCTGAACAATTTTTCTTCCTCCCCCAAACTCCTAAGAACTTTCAAGAGAAAGGCATAGACACACATGAATATTCATGACCCCTTTGGGAAACGTTTATGCAAATAGATATCCACTGGTATGAATACTTTCAAAAACAAGAACAAAGAGTTCCAAGTGCGAAAGCAAATTTGCATTTTGGTTTCAATAAATAGGTGTGGATTTTTTTCTAAGTATTCAATCAATTTAACAAACTGGGATTGAGTAAAGCCCTATTACCTAAATACTGTGTAGGTAGAGATTTGCATATTCTGGTTCATGATTTGATGGTAGACTGTAGCGAAGGTAAATGGTGAATTCTGATATCATCATTGCATTGTAGTGACTTCAGTCAAAAGGGCTGAAAAATGTTTTTATGGATTAGTGAGGAAATCTGGAGGGTTAACAACCATCTGATGCAAAATGGTTAGAATCCCCTGGTGTGACAGAAACTGGGAAAAGAGAAACCTGGAGTATTTGAAAAGAAAAAAAACTCTAGTATCTGCTTAGTGATTCCTGAGACCCAAATTGACTAGCTGAAGTTAGAAAATGCAGATTTCCTACCTGCCCCTTGCAGGTCAGCTCTGGGTTTTGTATAGCAGCCTTTATGAAAAGTAATTTAGACTTTCTTATTAGAGGCTCTCCATGTTCAACCTTCAGCACAAAGCCCAGTAGCTGTGACACACATAACCCTGGTGTCTGTTGACCCTTATCTTCCTGCAGGGCACTTGCCAGGGCAGTCTGGCTTCAGCTTCTATATCATCTTCCAGTAGGTAGCTGAGGACATCAATAAGATCCTCTTGTAGCTTTCTTCTTGTGAGGCTGAAGGAAACTAGTTCTCTCAACTTCTTCTCAGATATAATATGCTCCAGCTTATAATCTTGGTGGTCCTCCCTTGGCCTTGCTAAAATATTTCCATGTCTCTCTTGTACTGGGGAGCTCAAAACTGGACACAACACTCCAGATGTGGTCTCATCTGTGCTGAACAGGAGGGAAAAATCAGCTCCTTCAACTTGCTTGTTACAGTCTTGTCTATTGTCGTGGTTAAACCCCAGCTGGCAACTAAGACCCACAGAGCCATTTGCTAACTCCCCACCCTGGTGGGATGGGGAAGAGAATCAGAAGAGTAAAAATGAGAAAACTGGTAGGTTGAGATAAAGACAGTTTAATAAGTAAAGCAAAAGCTGTGTGTGTGCAAGCAAAACAAAGCAAGGAATTCATTCACTACTCTCATAGGCAAGCAGGTATTCATCCATCTCCAGGAAAGTCGGGCTCCATCATGCGTAACGGTGACTTGGGAAGACAAAACACCATCACTCCAGATGGCTCCCACCTTCATTTTTCTTCCCCCAGTTTTATTTGCTGAGTGTGATGTCATGTGGTATGGGATATCACTTTGGTCAGTTGGGTTAGCTGTCCCGGCTGTGTCCCCTCCCAACTCCTTCTGCACCTACTGTACCTACTCCTTGTGTGTACTCACTGGTGGGGTGGGGTGAGGAGCAGAAAAGTCCTTGACTCTGTATAAGCGCTGCTCAGCAGTAACTAAAACATCCCTGAATTATCAACTCTGTTTCCAGCACAAATCCAAAAATAGTCCATACTATCTACTATGAAGAAAATTAGTTCTGTCCCAGCCAAAACTAGCACACCTATGGAGTCATACAATATTCTTCAGTGACTCCTTTAATCTACACTTTAAATTGTCATTGGTATCACTGGTTATAAAAGGTAAACTCAAAATTACCAGCTATCCCACAAAGAAGAAATATGCCTGCTAAATATTTCTGAGGTAACTCATTAACACAAACCCCATGAAGTATTTGCATAGCAATGGAGCTATAATGTCTTTTAGTTACAGAGAAAAATCCGTGGGCTTGAAAGAAACATTATTTCATCTAATCAAATCTTTTCGCAACTGTTTCCTGACTGAAACTATTCCCCTTTCCCAAGAAAAACAAAAAACTCAAAACCCAAAAAACTTTTTATTGAAATGCATTTCCATGAAAAAATCCATTTTTAGGAAAAATGAGGTAAAAAATCTTCCTATCTTCTTCATGGGTTTCCCTTTGATGTTCTACTTTTTCACACTTCGGAGCACTGAAAAAAGAAAAAGAATAGTATTTAAAAACTCCAAACAGACAAAAATACATTAATTTACTTTTTAACTGAAGAAGAATTGGGAAAGCATTTAAATTTAAAATTTTTTTAACAACTGCGTTACAGTTCACATAATCAATTTCGTTCCCTACCATACCATGGGAACACTGATTAAAATTTTACTTTTCCTTTTTACCCTGTTTTAATTAAAGCTCATCTGCTATTTGCATGCTTCTGTATTAGTTCTTCCAGCATAAGTGTATTCAAGCATAGTCAATCTTCAGAAGTGTAACCTCAAAGGTATCTCTGGAAATAGCTAACTACTTGGTGGTTTTGCTTTACAGTGGTAAAAAAAATCCAAGACAAATCTTTTGTAAGCAGCAGGCACATACACTATTCTGAGCTTCCTTCTTCTGACCCTAGACAGCTATAGAATATTGAAAGATTTATGCAAGTTGGCCATACTTTTATTATCTGAGAAAAAACAAACAAACAAACAAACAAAAAGCAATAGTTAAAATTTGGCCTTCAATTGGTAAAATGTCTTTCACCCACACGCCTTAATGAATTCAATTATTAAAAACTGTTCAAAGAGCACTTATATTAAATATTCATGACTAATAGTTAATGCTTAACTTTTGACTCCTCTGCTGTAAATATCACTTTAGAGCCTAGACTTTCCTGGAAATCTCATTAATTTGACAGAGGGGGACAAAATTACTGCGAAGATGTCAGATCTTCTAAAATGTGACAGAACTTAAGGAATACCTGGCACTTTACGCCTAATAAAAGTCAGCGGAAACACAAACTATTGTGGGGAGGAGTTAACACCATACTAGTGTGAGAATTACCTCTTTTCTTTACAGTGATGAAGAGGACCATATTAGTTTCCTCTGATTCACTCACTCACATGAAAATGTTTGCTTCAACATGGTAGAATTAATTTCATATGCTTTGCAAAGCCAACAGTTCTGTTTACATTATAGCTAGGAGGTTTTTTATCTCATAGTTGTGCCATCCTTCATTTTACTCCTTTGCATTTTAGCAATTTAATCTATTTTGTTAGAAAACTAGGAAAATGACTATAGATCTCTGCATTGGATATAAATGAAAAGAAACCTTTAATTTGTTCAGGGGGTTTGTTTTTTGGAGTACACAGGTGTGAATTCACTGAAGTTAGAGAAGCTGCCAGTTGCCTATTAACATGAACTCACATAGCAAAAGTAGGATTCAGTATGATTCAGTCAGTATATTGTGACTTCACACCCTCCATTTAAATTAATGTTGAATCAAATCTTTGTTTTAAATAGAGGCTAAGCCAAAGGTATGTAACAGGGATGATAAGACATTCTATTTTGGAAGAAATACATCTTTGCATGTGAATTTTCAAACAGAATTGGATGAGGCAAGAGCTCTTATCTTGACATAAGACACCAGGATGTGAAGACACATGTCTATGCTGCAGAACAGGTCACAGGTATATGATCTAATTTTGAACATGTTCATGGCAGAAACAGTAGGCTGTTTCAGGAGAAAAAAAGTCAGACATGATTCTATAAATACAAGGTTAAACTGCTTTGAATGCTGAAGTCAATATTTCTTGCTTCACTAAGCCATAAGAATATGAGAGCTTATTCATAGCGCTAATTCAGCGAATGCTGGCACTCTCCATCACAGATCTCAAAAGTTTGGCCAGAAGAGCCTCTACCTTGGAATATGTGGTCTTCAAAAAAGAATACTTTTAGATGTATTCTGAATAATTCTACATTTAATGATACCGATTTTATAATGTGATTAATCTTGACGTACATCAGTGAAAGACAGAAAATAATTAATGATGGTGCATTACAAATCAAAACACTAAATTCATATTTTTTACATTGGAATAGGAACAGATTTGCTTCTTTGGTAAGAGCTGTACATGTGTTTAAGGCACTTGTCTAAATGGACAAACCCATTCTCATGCAGTTCATGTCTGTTGTGTCTTGCAGAGATTTAGCTGATCTGATCGTTGCCATAATGATATTTTCTGCTAGGTTACTGTAAAAAATTTAGGGGGACAGAACAAAGCTTATTATTAGTAATAAGTACAGAAAGCCATGGCTGACTTGATCTAGTTTTCAGCACTCTCTCTTCAAGTGGGAGGCTGGATTATAGACCTCCAGAGGTCATTTCTATGATTCACATTGCTTTTTCACTTTAAATAAAAAATGCAATGATTCTTCTTGGATTTTTACAATATTAAAGCCTTTACTATCTAATAATTAATTAATGACTCATTAAAATGGACTTGTATGCATAGGAAGCATTGCTGCACAGGAAGTTTGTCAAACATTATTTTCAGGACCCTATATTTTCAAGAATATAACAACTACAGCCAATTTCTTTTCTGATATTATTTCGTCAGATTAAGGACATTTTGAAAAGAATCTTGTCAGATCTTGTCAGACCTTTTTCCATTTCATTACTACTTGCCAGACCTTTTTCCATTTCATTACTACTTGGGAAGTACTCGGTTGTTCTAGTACTGTTAATCCTTCCCAAGATCTTTCTTGCTAACTGCAACAGTTTCAAAAACCTAAATTTACATAATCAAAAGTGACAGATAAAGTCACAAAGCATGTGTTATAAAATAGATTTAAGCAAGATATTTACTAAAATATTGCAGTTTTAAGATCTGTAAATGCTAACTGATGTAGTTTGGTTGGATGGAACAAATGTGGTAATAATCCAGTTTGACACTAAGACATAAAAGGAAAGAGGTGGTCAAGCTGCATTAGATTAATCTTTGGTGATCAGTTATGAACAGACAAGCAGGATGTAGCATAGAGTTGTGTCCTTTGGTATCTCTTTGCAGCAGTATGTTCAGTCTAATTTACCGTGCTATTAACGTGAAAATGAGGCCTTAGTCACCATAAATAGTCATGCACATGCTAAAGCAGTGTGGACAAACAGAGGTGTTGATACACATAGGTAAAGAAATAGAATTATTTCCTGTTGTTACAGCATTCCTCAAAACCAGAGTGGTGTGATCAGTTGTGCTTTTGACATAGTGCCTGTTATTTCGTACACAACCTGTCATATTATCAGTAAGTTCAGAAGGACAATATTGATTTCTGTGTTTACACAGTCAACAGTAGCCATTTATTTCTCACTAATATGGCTCCTGACCTTGCTCTGATTTACAGTTCTTCCATGGCAGCTGACAGATTCTTCAGCTTCTTCATTTGAAATGCTGCTGTAATGAATGTGGATGATACCTGTCAGTAAAAGCTTCCTATGTTTTAAATAAACCTGTCTAGAGATCAAGTGCCTCACCTCATAGAGGCCTTGTGCAAATGTTTCCTTTGGATTTATTTTAGAAGGGGTAGGTCCCCCCCCGACTCCTGCCAGCAGCAGTGTTGGAAAGTCCATAAGCCCTAAATCAAAATGCTGTCTGAGTGGAACTCCAAAAAAATCACTCCAAGGCACCAGCATATTCTGAAACTACAGGAAACTGCTTGTACACCTTTTGTGGAAGCTGTCCTCAGTTTAACTGCAGGGCTTATGTAGACCTAAGTAGTTGCAATCTTTATTGCTGTACTTCGTCCTTGCCTGGAAACCACTGCTGCTTTTATTCTGGAGTAGAGATAATAAAGACCTGTTTGAATAAAAGATTATAATTGAGACCTGTCAGGTTGTCTAGTACCTGTCGAGCTGTCTACCTGTGCGGAAAGTTCTTACAGATCATTTCTTGGTGTTTTCTTTCTATGTAAAAATCATTTAGAGATCTTTCAGAACTGTAGTCCTATCCAAAAGATCTTTTTCCCTATTCAAAATGTAAGGCCAGCACTTCTTTGCCCAGACATCTGTATCCTGAATTTTGCAGTCCCACAGTCTTCTTTTTGGCTTTGGCATAAACCAACCCTTTCTCATGTGAAAAGTTTCAAACTGTTGCTGCACAAATCAAACTGATTGCTTGAATTACATGGGTACCTCTTCGACTTCCTGCAGTGGTCTCCTGGTTTTTGTTCCTCTCTTGTAGACTTAGACCCATCTGGGCTGTCATCTCTTAGAAACTGAGTAAATAATCTCTCCAGACCACTTCCACCTTCCTTTTGCCAAAGATTCTGAACTTAATTGTCTTGTATTCAGGTTTTACCACAAAAACACTTTGATCTTTTTTCTGTGTTGTCTTTTAAGTACAGGAGGGTTCTTTCACAAAATTTTGTGAGCACTCTTCATTTTTTTACCTTTAAATCTCCCCTTCAACTCATAAAAAAATGCCGGGGTGGGGGGGTGGGGGGGTGGGGGTGGGCAGGGAGAGAAGAGAATTAGGCCCCAATTCATCCTGCCTACCTTTGGATAATTATTATTTAAATTAGGAGACTAGTCACACTGGGTTGTCTTCATCTGTCAGTGAAGAGAAAAGTGATCACCACAGAAGGGCATTTGCTTTAATATTGCCATAGGTAATAATAACATGAGCCTAGGGTAATAAAAGTGGGTATCTCACTTCAGTTCCTTGATAATTCCAGACCTTGGCAGGCAGCTGGCACACGGTGACTACTCCGTATTCATTACCATGACTGTTCCACTCCAGCTTGTCCTAACTCCACCTGTCCGAATTGCATTTGGAGATTGTCCTTGTTAAAACTAGGTCGTTTTGGGGCTTGTCTTTGGGATTCTTCTGCAGAAGGGGCTCGCAGCTGCTCTTGAAATAGTCCAAGTGCCAGAGATCTTCAGCAGAGTTTTGGCTAAGGGTGTACATCTTAAATGACTTTTATTTTCTTGTTTCCAAACTGAATGCTTTTAAACATGTTGAAACACTCATGAAGTTTAAGTTGTTCCCATGTTATATGAAAACATTGCAAAAAGCTAAATAAATGCATGTTTTGTTGTCTTGCATAACTCAGCAATGACTATGAAAGACTGTATGTGATATTGAAGGAATTATTTTTCATCTCATGTGGAAATACCAAATTTTTACTCAATTGTGGAAAGAAAAAGGATACAAAGATGGATCCAAGTCTCCACTATGCTTTTAAGTTTCTATTAGTTCCAGATCTTTTATGCCCTGGACACCTGTACGAGATCTTTGCCTGGAATTTATACTGACTAGACAGAAGAACAGGACTAAATTAGTATTCATTTTTGTTTGATGCATTAAATGGAAATGTAGTTAAATCTTTCTTATTCTTCTGATGAGATACAGAAGAAAAGAATGTGGGTCTCAGGCAAAGACATTAAATATGTGTTTCTGTGAGAATTTTATCATGCCTGGAATTCAGGAAGGAGCAGATAGGAATGGGACAAATGCCATGGAAACACCTGGGGTTATGACTATGTAAATGTATAACTACACCATCACTTTACTGAGAAAAAGCCTTTCTGATCAGTTATTAAATCCTCATGCTCTACGTTTACCCACTGTCCTTCTTTTTCAATTTGTTACTAACAGAATAATTCAAGGCACAATTATAAACTGTAGAAAAGTTAGGGCTGAGTTTTGACTGTAAACCTCACTAGCTAGGTTTCTTATTATTACTTCTGTGTGTTAAATTTTCTCCCCTTTTCAGTCTTTTTGGATGAAATTTGCTTGATGACTAATAAAGTGAAGATCAAACCTCAAAATCCAGAAATCATCACACACTGGGAGGTTTAACACAGATAGATGAATTTGAATTTTCTACAAAGTCAAGGATTTTTTTTGTTGTGGCCAGGTGAATCAGGATTTCTTATCAAGTTCATAATAAAACTTGACAGCAGATGAGGGCTTCCCCCATTACCCAGACATTTAGCTAGACTCTGAAGCTGCAGTGACGTAAGAATAATACCTGCTGTCAGGAAGTTTTTGAGACGTGTTGCACACACTGCATTGGAAATGGCAATGCTTGTGCATACTTTTATGTTCCTGATGATGCACTTGGCAACCCAACAAATGGAAGGGTTGTGGTGTCAGTCAGTTCTTTCACTGAACGGCAATAAGCTCCAGAGGCCTTTAGTGTATTTGTTATGCTTTCCACAGTACAGCAGTAATTTGATTTCTGACATATCTATTTGCTGCAGATTTACAACCACTTCTGCTATTTTGGGCATTATTCAGGTCTCTGGTCCAATGATTCCTTTCTCCCTAAAATTGTCTGAGCTCAGTTAGCCAAAATGAAAGTCCAAAACTGGGAAAATAACCTATTAGTTTTAAATCTACTTGTTTTTTGTAGATGGCCAATAAGTTACATGCAGACTGGGTTAATGTAGGCATCAGTTGCTCTTATACTTAAGACTGGCGGAATTTTAAATTTTGGCAATAAGTTTTAAAGCTAGGCAAGTTATACAAAAAGCTTCAAATTCTACATTTGTCTTTTTCCTATTTTTTTTATTTGAAATCTGGTGTCTGAATGAGGTCTTTTTCGGTGAAGTTTTTGACTGTTTCTTCTGTGTGTGCTGTTTCTGAGGTTGTTGCTGGTAAGATGTGTTACACCAGGGGTTTTCTCCATTTTGATAACTGCAGCCTCCTGTTCTGAGGGTTAGAACAAGACAGTGTCTGAACATGCAGAAAAATCATGACATCCCTGTAAGCATAGCAGCCACTATACATCACAAGATGGATGCCAACTTCTCCTGGTCCATGACAGGAAAGCTAGGAAACTGGCTTATCTGCTGTAATTTAAATTATGTAGTGCAAGTGGCTTTCATGATAGAGCTAAAGTTTTGCAAGGACAGCCATGATCATGTGTTGCTGTGTGTGGTAAGGTACCATTTAATGTGTACTCTAAGCACATGGTTATATGGAGAATAAACTTCAAACAACTTGTTCACCAATCTGAAATTAGGAAGGAAGTAGGATATGGAACAGACTTATGAATTGGACCAAAAAAGCCTGACAACTCACAGTCCAAAAATAATTGATTTATCAGGCTGCATTCTTTCCTCTAGGCTGAAGGAAAATCTCCAGGAAATATACCCCTTGAGACATCTTCCCCATTTCTGTCTGTGTCAGAAAAGCAACAGAAATAACCTTTCTTGGTGGCTTCCTCCCAGTCTCGAACTATGCAGACAAATTTATTTAATGATGTCTACACTCATTGACCTCTTTGTCGTTGGAGAAATTCTGCTGTTGGTTTTTTGCTCTTTTTGAACTTCACAAAAAGTGCAGTATCCAGAGCCATTTACTATATGTAAAAACATGCACAATTTTTATTTATTTATTTATTTTTTTGCTAATCCATTTCCTATATTTCTGAACATATAGTGAACTTTTTATACTTCCTGGGTGAAGACAAAAATATTGCAGAAACATTTGAGCCTTGATATTGCATCTTGTCTTTGCCCAAAGGAAACACAAATGGTAGGACTCCAAGAAAGATAATTTTAATTATTTTTGCTTTGTGGAGCCTGATTAATAAGTATGTAACAGTGGTGATCTTACTGCTATTATTTTAGACCTCTCGCTTTCCCACTAAAAAAGTCTCTTTGCAATTTGTATCAGTACATTTATTTCATGGAGCTGGCAATGATGTTGATCAGACCTCAGAAGGGAGTGGGAGAATTGCTGGTCCTACATCAAATGGTTACAGGGAAGAATATAGCTTCCATCTACTGAGAAGTCAGTCCCATTTCCAGGACAATGGTAGCTTCATCTTCTCCTTCTATTCCTCTCTTTTGAGCCCACTATAATAACGGTGAACATTTCCATAATTTCCAGAAAATGGAAAAGGCAATTACAAATAGCTAAAGTTTGGGCTCAATCAGCTCTGAATAACCAAATTTCTTTAAGTAAACTGGCATAAATCTCAAAAGATTCAGCACTCACTTTGAATGTTTCCAAAATTAAACCCATTAATTAAAATAATTTAACTTGAATTGGGAAGTTGTGCTGCAGCAATACAATTTCCAAAATAAACACAATTTAGTGAGATTATGTGTTTTAATTAGATGCTACTCTATGGCACTGTATTTGTAGTAATGATCTTGGATGGCTTGGTTGAAACAATTGTTGGTTATTTGAAAGACAAGACTTTTATTCCTTTCAGAATCATCTTTTTCTAGAAAAGTTCCTAAAAAATATTGCCCTTGCCCCTTTTAATGTACAAAATGCCACAGCTCCACTAGACTTCTCACTCCTTGAGTTTATGTCCTCTAAGGCACCAAACAATATTGCAGTAACTTTTTATTGCATCTTATTGGTATAGCATCTAATTTTTAAAATGGTAATTACACATGAATGGAAAACCATGAACAATTTTAAATGGTGATTAGCAGCATTTCTATGCCAGTGAAACAATCCAATAGGCCAAAGAAAATAAAGCTTTTCTGACCTTTCCACTTGTCTTACAAATCATCTACAAATTAATAACCACACACAGTTTCATGAAACAGTATCAGTCTTCATGATGACTGGCTGCTGTTCAAAGAAAAATGAGGAATGAGAGGTTAAAAAGGTTTTGTAGGAATTATCTATTAAAAAATAAGCATAGAAGGAACAGAAGGTGAGACAAAACAATGGAAAACACACCAGCTTTCAGTTAATTAATAAAACTATTATTTAGCTTATACCACTAAAGGAATTTGGCTACATCAAAATAAAAATCAACATCAAAGGCAGCAATTTACCATACCAAATGGGAACTGGCTAATATAAAATATGGTGGGTTTCCTTAACAGGATCACTGAATCCAGAGGTCATAAAAAAATACTGTAGTTTAAAAGTTTCTGTGAAATCATATTTAATATTTCTTTCCCAAGATTTTCCATTCAGCGAACATTGAAGCTTTGGGAGCTATTATATCCTCTAAGTCTGAAGAATTACTACTAATAAGGGCTTTTTAAAGAATAAACATTAGAAAAACTGTTCACTTTTCACCGATGCATCAACAGATCATCAATTACAATAGGTAGGCAACTTCTGGCATTTTACACAGATTTTAGGAGAGGGCTGCTTATGTGGACAAAACAATAATTAACCAAGCACAGAAATGTTGTCCCTTCAACCCTGTTGGCTTTTATATCTATATCTTTCTATTCCTAGCTACTTATTCTTTTCATTCAATTTCATTCTTACAGGTCATCAGTACATTTAACCGAATGTCTGAGTCTATAGGGTACTATTACCAGTAAAGTCACCATTATCTTAATGGAGACCTAGAAGAGGGCACTCACTGTTGAAAGGGGAATGCTTGACAACAGATCTTTCATCTATAATGCCTTGTTATGCTAAACCCGATCACTCCCTCAGAGCTTTACTATTTCACATACCTCTGTGACAGGACTGTAGCAAGTGTTGAAATTGTGAAATTTCACTATAGTTACATATTGCATGTTACTGCAATAGAATTTCCTAGCAATTGTAGTCAGCACAGCATGTATGAAAATGTCTATTTAGATATTATCTACCAAAATTATGCAGTGCCCTTCCTGGTAGTGTCTTTATAGTGATGTGTTTGTGTTGGCTTGTAAGTTTATGTCTAGGAGCCATATTTAATGATTCTAAATTATTTTCATTAAAAACTTTCTCCATTTATGACTAAATATTCTACTGGTTAATCCTGAAAATTCCAGTTAAGTTCTGATTCTTCCACAGATAACCCAGGTCTGCCTGGGTAGGGTTCATCTCCGCCTAGCCTCAAGTATCTACATCTGAACTAGCCACCTTGGAATCCTTTTAAAGCCAACACAGACCAAACTGGTCTCATTGGTGTCAAGTGTACAGTGCTCCTTGACCTTGAGTGCATGTCTAAATTAGGTCACATGAATCAAACCCTCATCTCTTTTCTAGTTCATCCAGAAGCACCCACATGGTGAGGCTATAAAGAAGGTGAAATTAATCCAGGCTCTGAAGCCTTTGATTCTACTTATACATGATTGAGCCTGTCTAATCATAATGCTCCCAGTATGTACGGTGCCTATGGAAATGCTTGGCACTTGGGAAACACTTCTGTTGATATATAAGAAGTAACAAGTTCTGCTCATTCACCTTCATAAGAAGTGACTAAGAAGGAAGTAACTTTGAACTTACTAATGATCAAATCTGTTGAGTAACAGATTTTGGCATTTACATAATCACTTTCCATGAGACCTTTAACCAAAGGAACAGCAATAGAAAAAATCACTGGAAAGAGGACTGTGAATTTTTTTTTAAAATTGTTTTTCTTCCTTTTTTCTTTGTAACAATTATCAGGCTGATAAAGTGAATAAGAATTGCCATTCCAACAACTACAGCAAAAAGAAATTCGCACCAGATGAGATGTTTGACTTTGATTCTCACACAGATTGTGTCAAAACTGAAGTAACAAAATATTGGAAGGATATCTAAGCACAGGCTATGTCCTCACTCTTCACAGAGAATGAGTGTTTTATTGTTGCTTCCTTCATCTGGGGGTATACCAAATGCTGTACACACATGTGTGTCCAGTAATTCAAGCATCAGCCTCTTTTAACACTGGCCAGCACTTAGCTAGTCTGTGCAGCCAGCTGAACAGGTTACTTGGACAGAATTTTCCTGATTTCAGGGAGCCTGCTTAGAGCCGTGCATCTGGTTCTAACATTTGCTGATTTTTATTAGCATTTTGTTTCTCAGTGCAATACTTCACACATATCTTTATTGAATTTCGCCTAGCTGCTTTTGAGCCATGTCCTGTCATGTGAATTTTGAGCCCGTTCTCCAAGCCCTTCTCAGGGCTTACTGTCAACTAAAACCTTTATAAATCAGACTCTGCATTCTGCTATCCAAGTTGCTGATGAAAATATCAACCAGTTGTGACTCCAGTTTGGACCTTTCTGGGGCATCACATGAAAGAATCTTCCAGTTTGACATCACACTTCTACAAACAGCTCTCTGTGCATCTGTTTTATAACTGTTCAGTTCAGACCCCTTTGCTGCATGGCCAGCACCTCTTCTTAGGTCCAAATGTGTAACATCTGTTACTGCCACCTTTCCTGCTAAGCTATTTACCCTGTAAAGAAAGAAACTGGTTTGACGGTGTTTGGGTTTGACAAACACATTTAAGCTCTTGATTTACCGGCTTATTATCCTCTAAGTGCTTGTAATTTGATTGTTTAACAATTCTATTTAATCATAAGGCGAGCTGGCAGAGAATATTTTGCTCTCAAAGGTTTTCAAGGTGGCATCTAATTATGCCAACAAAACATCACTGTCTGCATGGATTAAAACACACGGGTCCCCTAGGTCATGCTGGAACTAGACCAACTACTACTGAATAAGCTGCTCTGGAAGTGGTCCCAATACAGAGCTACACAATAACACTGCAATTCTGACCTCAGGGCAGCTGCTGCTGACTTTAATGGATGCCCTGCTGTGTCATGCAGATATACCTGTTATCTGGAAACTAGTTCAGGGATGTCCAACATGGCTGTCATGGACTGGAGAATCTGTCCATCCGTGGCACTGGTCCACAGCCCTGACCATGCAAGGAGGCCACGTCAAGAAGCACACACAAATCAGAAAATGATAAATACTATAGAACAGTGTAGTGACAGGAGCCAGCCAGTGCATCAGTGGTCTCAGCAGCTGCTCCTTAGACATGGTCTTTGTGAGCAGAAACAGTTTCAAACAGCTGAACACCACAGAAAGCTTGAACCCACTCCTAGACGTTTTTCTAAAGGATGCATTCACAGTTCAGCACACATTTCAGCACACCATACACTATGCAGGAAGAGCAGTTTGGTGACAAAAATACTCTCTTGTGGTCAAGAAATGTACAGAACCCAGAGGAAACAAGACAAATAACTAAATTAACTCCAAAACATTTTCAAGTCATTTATTTTCCTTAGGTGATGGTAGTACTGATAGCTGATGATGTACCACACCAAACACAAACACCTGAAATTTACCCTGGTTATCTGCTATGGCTTGAAAGTAGTCTCTTAGGCACCGTGACACATTGCCCAGAAAGGTTAACAAGGGAAATCCCCAGGCCTGACAGATTTTTAATGGAAAGCATCCATCTCTGAATACAGCTAACTGCAGCATCCCAGAGAAATGTTACAAAACACCTGCCTTTTTTCCCTGCAGACAAAGTAGTCTTACTAGTATTTTATTACAAGACTTCCTTTCAATATGTTAAAATATGATCTATGTCTTATAGAGGATTTTCTGTTTTCCTTGCTGCCAAAGAACTTATATAGCTTTGCAGATATGCAACGGCAAGGGAATGTACTAATAGCTTGTTTAGCACACACATAGCAGATACCTAAGGTTTCCTTTTGGAAATATGTTTTGCTTGTATTTCTGAGTGCTATTTGAATAAAAAGGACATTGTTTCATATGTTTTAGAGGAGAAACACAATTTAAAGATATTTGTAGAATCCAGTAAGTATTGTTTGTGGTGTATTGCAGACCTTCAAGCTAAAACACTTGAGAACGGCTCTCTTGTGAACCTCTCTGTGTCATTAGGTGGCACTGTAGAGCAATGCTCACAGTTTTAAGACTTCCTACAGCTCAAAAGGGACCTTTTTCATTATCTAATCTGACTTCCTACATACTATAGGCTATAGAAATCCAATAAACAGTTCATGTTTCACTCCAAAACTGTGCTTCAATAAAAGCATATTTTTCAGATGTAGCTTTTGACCTCAAGGAAAACCAGAACAAACATAATACTGCAAGTCCCTGATTTCCCTTTCTGATAACATAAACCAGTTTGTGTCCCAAATCTTAATCTCTCAGTTAAATAATTTGGACCATTTAAACATAACTAAGATAAAATACCTGTTTAAATTCAGAGTAAGCAAAAGGATGCATGTTCCTAGCATGGGAATAAACCAGACCAGCACTTAACTCAGCATGACAGGTAATTCTCATTAAGTGTCTCCTTATGGCAGCACATCTCAGAAAGAAGTGTTTACCTTTTATGAATGCCAGTACTCTGATGCCCCTACACTTCAATTCCATTTAAACCACTCTTACTTTTGACTGACTTGATCATCTCGAGCCTGTCATTTCTGCTAACAGCCTATTTTCTACTGGCTGCATAGAAGGTTGCAGGATGTCAATTCTAAAATCTAATTCCTCCAAGTGTGACTGTACACAATTTCCACTGTTCACGGTAGCATCAGGCAGTGACTTTGTGCTTTATACTGAGAGCTCTGAAGCTAAAGAGCAGATGAAGTTGTGCACATGCTTTTGTCTGTCGCTGTTCAGTAACAGGGCCTTGACCGCACTACAAGAGGGAGAGGTGTGTGCTAAACCCTCTTCAGCTTTGTGATAAATTCAGACCTTTCTGTCTTTACTGCCAATCTCCAACAAACACTTCTTACGAAAGCAGGTTAGGAGTGCTTATGGATACAGTTATAGTAGGAGATCTAAAGAGTTGGTTCCCTGGGTACAGATGACAAGCCAGTGGGAGAGCACAGGCTCCAAACCTCAGTAGCAGCCAGAACTATCTCCAGCCTCAGCCTCAGGTGACAGCCTGAGCCGGCCTTAGCGTCCAGACCTCAGAAATGCTTCAGGGAATGGCTTTTGGGTCGAATGATGACAAAAAGGCATTTGCTGTTATGAGCAGCAGAAAAAGAGACTCCACTTTATCAGTTCCTTCTGTGCACTAGAAAGATTTAGTATGTATCTGTAAATAAACATGACTTGTCTGTCATAAATTACTTCTTCCTAAATTGGCATAAGCTGTAAAACCAGTCAAAATAAGTAGTCAACATTTTACAATATACACGCTTTTTAAAAAAATATCAAAAGCTGTTTCAAAGTGGAAAGACCACAATCTTCCATTCTGGAATGGTAAAACCCAGAGAATTTCAAGAGTATTTTTTCTTTTTTTCAACCAGAAATTAATTTTATAAAAACTGTCATTTTTCAAAATATAATTATATTTTACATTTTGAAGCGCTTTGATAAGACTCCCAACCAGTTTGTTTTTTTTTTTCCTAAATATTTTAGAGCTTTAAGGCTGGGATAATCAGCTTTTATGACCTTCTCACATACAAAGTGAAGAAATGTCTTTGATTCTCTGTCCGGAAAAGATGAGAGGGTTCCTCTCCCTGGAGATTAGCAAGTAAAATCAAAAGACCTTGAGTTAGACATTTTATTTCTTCCTGTGCAATTTCCAGAGCCACAGCCTATTTTTGTATGAAGTCCCTGTGGGTATCTATGAGCTAAGCAAATACACATGCAGAGCTTGCTTATTGTCAGTAATGAAGTAAAGGTCAATCTTTATAAGTGCTTGGACTGTCAGAAAGAAAAAAGGCTTGTATCATTTAGCATCAAAAGTAAGGGATGGGAAATAAACAGGTATGCTAGGTACAAACACTCTTTCACTTGAATTAAAAATGCAGAACTTGTGAGAGTCAAATTGGACTCTCTGTTTTGTCTCTGTGATATCCAGTTCTGATAAAGAACCCTGAACAAGACTCTGGTACCTTCTAGAGAGTTCCACTCACAAAAAGAAAATGCAGCTGATGGACTGGAGGAAGTAGCTGTCAGTATTTCTCACGGAATTAAGGCTAACAGCATAGCAGGAGAAAAGCCAAGACTGGCAAAAAAAGAGCTCATCTAGAGCATCCTGGTGATACAGAATCCTTTAGTGACCCAGCACATTTACTGTTTTCATTAATGACCCTGGCCTCATTAGAAATGAGGGAATAAAACTGGCTGATAACACAAGGTGGAAGACACTGGGAACATGGACGAACGTTACAGTATCCTGCTGCAAGAACTAGATGATTCAGAGGGCAAAAATAATAGAAATTAAATGAAATGTAACAATGCTACATGCAATGCCATGAATTTAAGAGTAAAATTTTTTGCTGTAAGTGGGAGAAGCACATTAACTGGAAACACCAAACAGAAGAAGATCAAGATACATGAGTCTAAGATAATCAACAGTCATAAACGTGATGTGGTATGAAAAAATAAAACATGATATTGGGATGTAACAAGAAAGGGCTTTCTAGTAGAGCCAGAGAAGTGATGGCACATACAATTTCAAAAGCAGAAGACAGGATGGGAAAAAAGGCACAGAAAATGTGGATATTGAAAATTATAAGCTCACAATAATGAAATATTGTAAGGAATATATAGAGTTAAAACCCACCGACATAGATGGCAATTATTCTGTTGAACTCAATGGAGGATGGGTGAATCTCCAGACTTATGGATGTGGCCTGGAAAGAAAAATCTCCATCTCACTTGTTTTAATCAAAACCACCTCTTTATGTTACTCAAAACATTTATGAAAATGATGTCCTCGAATGCACCATAGCATTTATAATGGCTCCCATTCTATGTTTAACACCTGTAATTCATCAAGCAATAGTAAAGTGTAGAAAAAGAAAGATCACTGATACTTCCCTAGCATATTGACTGATACTGAGTGAAGTATACACAACAAAAATAGGCAGGAAAACTTCTGAAATTTAGAAAAAAACCTTTAAAAACTGTGATTCTGTTGAAGTCACCTCTTATTTTAGCTCTTCAACTTAAAACTTACCTGGCAATTTTCCATTTGTAAATATAGAAGTTGTTTGGTTGTTTTGTGGTTTTTATTTTCCTGCATATTGCTGTACTGATCAGGTAAATGGTTGCTAGGATGAAATAGAAAATCATTGCCAGTCTTATTTTCTTGGCCCAGAACAGAGCACAGTACATTCTTTTCAAGCAAAAAGTAATGGAATAATCTATGAAAGTGTAAAGAAATTTATAAGTATTATTCCATATTGCTATGTTCTACTTGTGCTCTACAAAGATATAAAGCAGAAAGTAAAAAATCAGAAAAATCGGAAACTCAGAAAGTTCATTATTCCACTCATGCTGATTAATAGCTGCTGGTACCACTAAAACTTCTGGTACCACTAATTAATTTCTAGGTGACTAAGGCCATCATGACTTTTATCTAAACAACTTGTGTTTCAGTGCAAGTTTCAGCTAGTGATGCTAAGTAGCAACCTTGGCTTCATTAAAGAGAAATATCAGAGTGAACGTCGCCGTAAGTTTCACTTCCCCTGTTTGCTATTTCAATATGCATCCCATCATTTTTAAGCTGTTGGTATTTGCTTTTGAAAAATGAGTTAGGTGGTACGTAACTTTTCGTATTTCCAACTTCTTCCACAGCAGATCAGGCTCTTCATTGCAGTGAGCAATCTGAGCTCTCCAGTTGTGACACAGACCTCTTAAGTGCTACTGCACTTCATTACTTCAGGTATATAGACCGCGAGGGCAAAGAGGTGCCTCCCCAGTCTGGATACTGTAAGAGGTGAGTGTCGAAGGCAGACTGGAAAGCAGGTAAGCAGGGCGAAGGCTGACTGAATTACTTTGAGAAACATCTAGGGCAATAGGGAGTTATCCAATAGGTGATAAGGGTGGGTGAGGAGGGAAGGGGAGAACAAAAGGAGATTATATCTTTTTATACCTTGCTTTAAGAAATGTCTTAGTCCTCTCTTAAAGTTATCTACCCTATATAGAACTACTGTAGATATAACAGGGGTGGGTAAAGAAAAGGCCCCTACCTAGTCACATGGAAGAGAATCAGCTTTAGGTTGTAGTCCACGTGATGTACGAACTGAGAAACTCTGAAGTAAAACTGGTTGCACTCTCAGCAAACCAATCTGTTCTTATTCCTACAGGGTGTTAACATTTAGCCTTGAAATGTGTCTGAATGGCTTATAGTTTAATTGCTCTAATTTGCACATTTAACTCTGAAAGAATTATTCATTGCAAATCTTTCTCTCTAGGACTATCAGTCCTGTCCTTCCATTTAATAAATACACAATATTAATATAGCTGCAACTTTCTCTGCTCTCATGAGATTTCAATAGATTATGTAAGTACTATCGTGTGAATTTCCTTTTATAAGCAGTTCTAATCCACTATTTAGATCTAGGTGAATAGTACACAATAAGTCATTTACTGTGGAATTTGAACTCCTTCAATACAAATGGGTAGTAGGCTGCAATTTTCTCAAGCATTCACTTTCAAAAATAGTCATGCAGTAGTTGATATGAATGTTTATATTCTGGCCTCTATCAGACAGCCAAAATGCTGGTTTGTGTCTGAGCTACAAGCCATTCAAGCTTCTATTTTGTTTTGGATGTATGTCAAGTTTCCAGTATGAATGTTTATAGGTTTGAAACTCGTTTTCCTTGTGTGTGCTCCAGCCAGACCTTGTCAGTCAAATCCCTAAGTAATATTGCAGACAGGTTATATTGGTAAGCATGTTCAGAAAGAGTGCACAAAAGTAGTCAGAGCACAACAGAAAGCGCAGTCCCTAACCCACCCACTGGCATTCTTGCAGCTCCTCCTTTTACCTCTGTTGCTTTGATCAATAGCCAAACCATACACTGTGCGAAAGTTTAGAGACTGTCATTTTTTTCTTTCCTGAATTGTTCTCTAATTTACAGCACTGGAAGTCCAAAACACTTTCAAAAGTTTCAGCACAGTTTTTTCATACCCACATCTGTCTAATACATAGAAGCCAGAGATTCCTGTCTCTATGTGATCAAAGTTATGAGTTCTCATATAGTGAAGGGATCCCCAAAAGCTATTGTAACCATTAATAAATATGACCTTGCTTAAAAATAACTTATTCTTCTAAATGTTAATGCATACTGTCACTAAAGCTGAATATGTAGAAAGGATTTTCTAAGCAGCACCCATTTCATAATGAACGTATTATTCAAGTTTTCTGTACATGTTTTGTCTGTCCTAGTAGGGACAGATTTGTCTGTCCTAATAAGACATTTTTATTAGGAGTCATGTGCTAAGACCACCATCTCTTAGAAATCTGAAGAGCCTCATTCAGATGCTGAATATCTGATTCCAGGACAGAATCCTGCCTATGTTTTAGCAGTCTTTGAAACATTCTTTGTCACTTTGAAACAGGCTCTTTCCATCTTGTATCTATATATCCAGACAGCTAGTAAAAAACTCCATGTGTATGAAAAAGAAGCACTTAGAATAAGCCAGATTTAAAACTATACACATTGCATTGTCACGACGTTCAGTGTCGTGAGTCGCAGGAGTCCCCAGCTCCTTTATTAATAGAAATATTTTTTAATAACTACATGGATATATAGAATTTGGCAATTTTGTTAAAACAGAGCTGAAGTCTCTTTTCAGTTGTTCCTGAGATGAAACAACTTAAAAATTAACTAGCATTGTTGCCATTTTGTGGAAGGTTTCCCTTCTTGCTCCAAGATCCCAGGTGGAAATGCAGAAAACCCAGTTCAGCTGCCCTCTATCTGTGTAATTCTCTGTATCTTGTCACGTCATTGTTTAAGGGCCTGGACATACCCTGGCTGACTTAGCACGGTGTTTACAAGGCAGCTGCATATAACAACAGCCCTCTCTTGGGGCTATATCTAAGCTGCCGCAGAGATCCCTTTTCCTTATACTATTAAAACAGTACTTTTCCTACCTGGAAATTTTTATTATCTTAACATCATTCATATCAGGCATCTTGGAGAATTTGTTTTATTGTTTTTTGTTGTTTAAAATGATCTTTTTCTGGGACTCTGATGTCAAAATACATCAGTATAGCTAAAAATCAGTACTTTAAATGTTGAGGGAAGGCAGAGGTGTTCTCAGGTTCACTGACTGCTGTGATTTCTTATACTGAGTCCTCAGTCATCTTGTATCGACACAGATATACCACAGAAATGCTTCATAATTTGAGTCTTCGGTATTCTTCCAAAAACATTATTTTGCTACAGCAAACCAAATAATATCTGCCAGAGGATATGGTGTGATTCATGTTGGCTGAACTGAATACTGAGGAGGTGTTTTTTTAGTGATAAATGACAATGAAATAGAAACAGCATATAAACACATTTGCAGATGATATTGTAAGGACTGAATGAGCTAGATTGGATTAGCACAGATAGTAAAGGACACAAACTTTTCAAAATGTGGCAGGAGGCATACATTATTGTTCTCTAACAAACCTGTTCTACAGCATTCAGCTACAGTAGCAGAGAAATGCTTCAGCAGTCAGCTGGTTTGGCTCTCTGTGTTTGGGCCCAGCTCGTGTGTTCTCTTCCAGCTCACCTTGCGGGGTCCCTGGGCTTTGGGACTCTGCCAAGGGCACTTCTCACCTCTTCAGCCTCCTCCATGCTGCAAGGTAGAGACTGGCACATGGCCTTGCTCTGGGAATACCCTGGCTCATGTTTGCTGTTCTTTCTACCTCTTGCCTTTCACTCCTAATATCAAGAAGCTACCTGTGAGACTGTAAGTGTTTATCCAGCACCAAAATTTTCCCAGCCCACTCCAATTTCTGCCCAGCTAACCCCCTCAGAGCTAGCAGTGATTATCTCAGTGTGCCGTGGCATGGCCATGCAGTGCCGGAGCAGTGCCTGGGGAGGTGTACACAAAGCCATGGTCTGAACTGAAGCCAGTGAAGGAAGGTGATGGAAGTAGGAATAAAGTGAGGAGAGCGCATGGAATATCTTGGGACAAAAGTATCTCCAGTAAGGACAAACTACACAGCAAAGCTGAAGAAAGCGACCTGTACTATTGCTGTAGTGGAGCAGGGGATGAGGATGGGGCAGAGGAGCGTAAGACAGAGGATTTCTGTTTCAGATTATTCAGCTGCAGACAGACAGCTAATGCCACTTCATGTCCTCATCTCCTTGCAAGTATCATCAAGAGTTTGGACTGTGAGTGGAAGAAGACTAACATGAACAAGAATAAGTTGCATTTCTAAACTTCAGCTAATGACTACAGAAAAGAAGAAAGAATCAGTCAGGATTACAGCTTAGTCAACAGGCATGCATGTCTTGGAAAATGCTGTGCTTTGCACTGAAAGGCAGTGAGGAAGAGTACAAATATTTGCATTTTGGCATTTTTCCCAGAAGCTTCTCCAAAAAACCCTGTAGCCGAATGAAAGGAAAGACTTCCACTCGGATGGTCATATTCAGCATCTTGCCACATTCTTGGCACTGAGGTACAGGTAGCTCTTTGAGCTGTGGGAAAGCTGTTTCCCTGAAGCCTCATTTGCTGAAGATCTTGTAAGTGTTCCCCTGATCCTGGCTGCTGGGGCTTCAACAACCAGCACACTGGTGAGGTTCCTGGAAAGATCTACCTCCCCACCCAGCTCACATCCAAGCTGATCCCTGCAGGTCTGTGTTTTGTTTGTTTTAAGGTGCACTGAACCCAAAGCTTTTATTTATGCATTTATTTTAAACAAGTTAAATAAGAGATCCCTCCTGTGCTGGGTGGCTGGACAAATGGGCTAATACCAACTTTGCCCCAGGCCACTGGTCAGAAATTAAACTGAACTACTCCCAATGTCACCTGGTGACCTGGTTATGACAGGAAAATATAGAATGGAAAGTTGGTTTTTTCTTCACACAAACTACAATATGGTGTTTTTTTTCTCTGAGCAGTTCCTTTGTGGGACTTAGATCCTAAAGGGCTGTGACCCAACAAGAGGGCTGTGAGAAAAGGAAAAATTCAGAAGAAATCAATGTTTGAGATTCACTCACTTTAGTTTTAGATATAGATGCTAAGGGTACTAGAAAAAATGGGAGAAACAGAATAAGGAGAAAATTATGGTATACAAAGGAATTGTAATTCCACAAATGAAAAACTAAACTAGAAGTCTCCATTTCTACTCCAAATTGAGTTCATATCGTGTCAAAACTTGTTCTTAATAGTAAAAACAATCTGATATGACAAGAAGGGATATTCTCCACTGCTGAATAAAGCATCCTGTTTATCAGTTGTCATCACAGTCTCCTGAACAAAACACTACAAAAACATTTATGTTTGAGACCTAATGTTTAAAAGATATGTTAGTGTGCTATTAGTATCAATGAAGAAAAAGAAATGCTTTTTTTTTTTTTTTTTTGTTGCTTTCACCTCCCCAGTCATCCTGTTCACAATTGCAATGTACTCCCCCAAAATTCAGGTCCCTCTGAAGCATCTAGGAATTGTCTTACCCTGTTCTTGTTCAGCTGCTGTTGAGAGATATGAGTGTCATTCAGAAACTTCTGGCAAAACACATATGAATGAAGAATATGAAATGTTTGTCAGATACTGCATTTCCAGATCAGCTGTGTATTTCAATATTTCACTAAGACCAACTAGCCTTCACAGCATCATCCATAGAAAAGGAAGTCTGAGAACATTCCCTGAGACTCAGCACTGCAGTGTCAGTGCTGGGGGCTTGAAAAGTTAACTTCTAGAAAGCAAAACCAGTAAGAACCATGGTGCAAGAGAAGGCAAGGACCAAGCTGTAGGCATAGCAGTGCACTGAGGCTGCCTCCTGTGCCTGTGCTGCAAAGAGGCAGCTAAGCAGTTACAGAGGCAGCAGCAGCTTTGCCATCTCTTGGGTTTGCTCCTATGCAGGGGTGGCAGGAGACATGTTGGGAAGGGACTATGTATTCCTGGGGCAGTAGTTCCTTGTGGGTTCAGGACAGCATGTTGCATGCATCAGATGCCCTTGGCCCCAGGTCTGCATTTGGCAAAGTGCAGACTCTGCACTGCAGCAAAGTTGCTTGCTCTGCAGGCAGAGCAGCACCACCGATTCCTTCACCAGATTTATACTACAGACACAGCATCTGCCATCTTAGGGACTTTTTAACTCCTGGAGATCATATTGGAGTTTTTAAAACAATTTCCCCAGAGAGTTTTCCAGTTGTTTATACAGTGCCTGTTGAAAAGAACTGTAGGTACAACATCTTTCATATATTGCTGATTTTTGTTGAATGTTCATTTTCTGTTCGCAGTAAAGGTATGCCTACCTGTTGTGCTGAACTGCATGGCATCCACTAAACGAGCCATCAGCTTGAGTATTACAAGCATTGAAGTCAACTTAGCTATGAATGTTATCCAAATACTGAGTCCAGCACCATACTTCTTGTAGTACTTGAGGTGTCTCACTTAAAAGCAGATTAGGCATCTCTGTGCTGTTATGCCACACAGACAATATGTCAGTGCTAATGAAGCTTTGGAAAGTCTCATAATTTTATCAGTGAAATACAGACACTTCATGTATTTGTCTCTCTTTAAGGGTGACAAGGGCCCACAGCTAACACTGTGTCATTAAAGATAGAGATAAGAAGGTAGTAATTTTGTCATTCAGAACAATAATTATGTTATTCACTTCTGCTCTGTAGAAGGCAGGCTGGCTGTGCACTGACTGCACTGTGATGATAGCTGGTTGCATGTGGTAGGCCAGAAAAATGAAGGCTGTAAGGCAGAAATACTGATGGATAATGCAAATGGGAACTGCACTCAGCTCTTCCAAAAGTGAAATTAATTAGAGCTGTGAGAATTTTGGTAGAAGATGAAAGTTCTTTGTAACCAAATTTTCTTTTATAAAAATAGATTTAGTTCACTGACATTTCATAGAATCATAGAACTATAGAATAGTTTGGTTGGAAGGGACCTTTAAAGGTCATCTAGTCCAATCCGCCTGCAATGAGCAGGGATATCTTCAATTAGATCAGGTTGCTCAGAGCCCTGTCCAACTTAACCTTGAATGCTTCCAGGGATGGGCCACCCACCACGTCTCTGGGCAACCTGTTCCAGTGTTTCACCACCTTCATTGTAAAAAACGTCTTTTTTAAGTTTTAAGTTTAAAACCATTACCCCTTGTCCTATCACAACAGGCCCTACTAGAAAGTCTGTCCCCATCTTTCTTACAAGCCCTCTTTAAGTATTGAAAAGCTACAATAAGATGTCCCCAGAGCCTTCTCCTCTCCAGGCTGAACAACCCCAACTCTCTCAGCCTGTTCCCATAGGAGAGATGTTCCATCTCTCTGA
>JAVJGI010000050.1:76739580-76754791 GCA_035590275.1 Ibycter americanus | reverse complement strand
TCCATCTCTCTGATCATCTCTGTGGCCCTCCTCTGGACCCGCTCCAACAGGTCCATGTCTTCCCTGTGCTGGGGGCCTCAGAGCTGGATGCAGCGCTGCAGGTGGGGCCCCACTGGAGCGGAGTATGGGGGCAGAACCACCTTCCTCGACCTGCTGGCCACAATTCTTTTGATGCAGCCCAGGATACAGCTGGCTTTCTGGGTTGCGAGTGCCTGTTATCAGTTCAAGTCTGGCTTTAATTTATCTTTTAATGTAGCTTTTAATAATAGCTCTTAATTTACCTTACGAATGCTTCTCAGTTCTAGGATAGGGTTCTGGTATAAGCCAGATACATACACCCAAAAGTAGGCAGGATGTTGAGGCTCCTCTGCCCACAACAAACACTGTGGTCCAAAAGAGCAATTTGAAATGGGGCCTCTTCCGAATGAGCGCACTGACCACTGCTGGCTTGGATAGGCTTACTCCAATTTTTGCAGTTTCTGGGAGATCAGATTTGAAATCTAATGTGAAGAGAGGTTTGTTTTGTGTGTTCTAAATCTTGATGCTTTCCATTAAAAGGAATTTCTTATCCAGACAATGTATAAGAAATTTGATATTAAATGTTTTTACAGATTCTCTGAGGTTTTCCTGCCATCAAAGGTTCAGAAGTGTGTACGATTGTGTAATATCATCAGAAAGTCCTTTCAAGATCTCAAGTTCATTTCAAAAGATTAGATCAAGTCCCTAGGTCTTAACTTTTGTATAAAACTATATTTTTGACAAAAGCATTCCCTGGAACTCTTTCTTCACAACAGCTTTTTTTTCCCCAGCGCTTTCATTCCTGCTTGTATCTGACCTTGTGCAGTCTATCTCCAAAAAACCCAAAACTAAAACCCTCAGACTGATTGTTAAGCTCTGGTAATCAGAGATGGCAGATGACAAATTTAATTGTGTTGCAGTATTACTAGCATGATTTTCTGTGTGAGGGATTGTACCTAGTGAAGCACACAAAGGAAGAAGGACCCTAAGCAAAATGAGGTGAAGTATTTTATTGTTCAGCACAGCTAAAAGCTAATCTTGCCCTACTGAAATTAACAGAATTGTTGCTACAGGTTAACAAATGTGGAGAGTCTGTTCTGATCTGAATAAAAGGAAGTAAAATCATCTTTCCTAAGAGCGCTTGAGTCTCCACAGAACTTTTCCCATCCATGCTGGTGATCATATGGACCCTCTCTTAATACACTGACAGGCTGTGATTTTTTGTTTTTAGGCTAAAAAAGATTATGATATAAATAAACATTTGCATCAAGGGAAAAAAAGCAAAACCAGGTGGTAACAGAATAATAGGAGTCAGAAGACAGCTAGCTTTACAGGCATATCAGTGTGTTGAAAAAGCCTGGTCATCATGATGACAAGGACCTTTCTTGGCAAAAGATTTACTTTTATTTTCTGCTACATTTTGTCCTTTCGCAATTATGCGTCAAAGAAAACCTAGCTTTTTTACTACTGTTTGTTGATGTTATTTATACCTGAAGTCTTTGCCATTCCCAGTCCTTGTATGGAAGGATGGGTGTTCCCTTTCTGTCCTTGCAGTACAGCCACAGGCTTAACCAGCAGCAGAGCTCCTAATTCAAGCTTGTCACTTACTGCTGGAGAGCCAGCCAGTCCCACTGATGTCTGCAAGACTGGCCACTTTGCTGTGCTGACAACACGCCTATAACTGTGCAGCCTGCTCTCCCCGACAGGGCAAGGCATATGTGCAAATGGTATTTATTTTCACCATGGATCTGGTGGTGCATCTGTGATGCAGAAAGAAAAAAGAAGTGAGGTTTTTCATCCGAGGTGTTATGCAAAATGAATTTTAAGGGAGCACTAAATCCTGCCTCCTGGAGAGATACACACCTATACTGATTAATGTATAGCTACCTATCTGTCCAAACGCCAGCATATATCTAGTCATTTCAGCAAAGAACTCCTACTATCACAGGAGGCTATTACTCTAGGTAGCTCTCGGGATTGTATCAGCACTTCTATAATCACATTTGCACTCATTGTTATGGAAGAAATGAACTATTTATTCTCGAAAAGGAGAAATATGTTTGGGCATGTCCAGTGAAAATTGAAGTTACGTAATCTGTTACAATGCAGAAGTGAGACTGCCTTCAGGCACCAGTGAAACGCGACCAGTGAATGTACAGCAAACGTGCTGATAAGATTATCTGTCATGGTTAGGTATGCAGGAGCTGAAGAGAGAGTACAGACCATTTTACTTCTTTTTTATTTTACTGTAGCCAGCTAAAAGCCAGAATCTTAATATTCTGTAGCATCTTTTAAAAAAATAGATAAATATTTCACTGAGCTTGTTGGCCAGTTTTATCAGAAGGGCAGAGGTCTCAATGATAATTAGGCGCCTACAAAAGTTATAAAAGGGTGCAGAGAAAAGGTCATTGTGTGAATATTTGCAAATTCACTCCACCACCTTGTATGTATTAACACTGCTATTTTGCTGGCCAATCTCTTGCGACTGCAGCAGTCTGTGCTCTAGTGAATGATGCCACACAAATATAAGGCACAAGCGAGAACCTCTGGCCAACATTCCCACCAGATTTTACATCAAGGGACAAGCCATAGCCAGGCTGCACCAGGTTTCTGGTGCTTGTGGAGCGAATTGTTTCCAAATACGTTTCTTCCTACTTCAGAGCTCTAGGAGCAAGAAAGGGCTGTAATTGAACTTTAACAAAAAGGTCCAGCTACGAGATAAAGGGTCCCATGGCTTCTGGCTATCATCTTGCCCTCACTGTCCCACAGAGATCCTCTGGACTACCTCAAAATGTATCTTCTCTGACATGACTATCCTATTTATCCCTGAAGTGCCCTTTCTCAATGACTGCTTTCCATGTCCCTGCAGATCATTTCCTGCTTTGGTAGTATGATCCTCTTATTAACCAGGTTTTAGTGCTTTGCATAGACTTGAAACATTTGGTAAACCAATCTTGCAAACAATGGGCCACTATACAGTTACTAAAGGTCTTCTGTTAAAAATATTTAAATGACTGGGAAGAATGAAAAAGATATTTGTAAATGTTTGCCATCTTCAAGTGAATATAAAATGTATTTATTATTATTGCATCTATGAAAAGACAGCCCTTCCTAGAAGCAGGACAAACTCATTGACTAGTTTATAGTGAGAGAGGACTGTGTCATTTTTTTAACTTAAACACATATTCTGAATTATTATTCTTGCCTATTCTCTTCTCTGGCCTTAATTTTCCCACTCCTCCCACCACTCCTCCATTTCTGTAATTTCTTAATTATTTGGATATTTCTGTCGTTGAGTGAATAAGGAGGTGCAGTTTGCTAAGACAAACCGGTACTTACTTGGAATCACAGATGCAAAATGAATGACATTCTTTGCAGTTAATAGAACTTCAATATTTCCAGAACACCTGAGGTTTCAGTGTCCGCATCAAAGTCTATTGAATTCATGGATATAGCTGTGATCTCTTCAGACAATATCTGCAATGGATATAAAAGTTTAATGATGTTCATAAAACTGCATAAAGAGTAAGGAAGAAAAATCTGATGACTACACAACAACTTTTTTTTTTTTTTTTGGAAAGGGTTTCAGCTGGTCCTAGAATTACCCTGTCAAAATTTTCCTTCCTGTTTTTTTGTAAGGAAAAAAAAAGTTGATTTATCAAAGAATAAATCCTTTCCGTGGAAAGATAGACATCAGATTTGACTATTTAAATATTCAGAATATTCATCTTTGCATAACTAACACCAGAGATTATAAGAAACAGTAGGGAGACAATCTACATCTCCCTCACACCTTAGTTTTAGGAGGAGGGAGAAAAGCTTTTCTAGGGACACTGATTTAGCTTAGTGGTACAGTGAAATACTGTTCATTTAAAGGAAAAAATGAAAACAAGATCATAGCAGGATCAAGAGATTCTAGAATATATGGTTATTGATTGTGACATCTGCACAAATTAAACCCCACAGAAAATAAGAGCTTGACGAAACACTTAAAAACTTTGAATATTAACAAATTTGTCATAATTGATTTTGGTTAGAAATCTCCTTTGTTTAAGAGTAACTAATGAACTATATTGCCCTTTCACTATGATTAATACTGTTTGGTGTTATCTCATTAGGATAAATGATTGATGGACTTCTTTCATGTCTCTCTATACAGTTACAGCTTAATTGTTCTGTCTTACCTACTGAAACATTTTTGGGTCTGTTTCCTTCTGCAACTCTGAGCACCTCAGAGGAAGCTGAAGAGAAATGGATCACTGAGAAGCAGAATTCTTGAACAGGCATTCCCTATGGAGAACTCAGGGCAGAGTCTGCAGCCCTGCCACTTGCCTCACAGATGGTATGATAGACATAAAAATGATAAAATTCATTTGATGGATGGCTGTAGTAGCTACTCACAGATAAAACAGAGTATAAAACCCAGCCAAAACTAACAAGCCCAAAACTGTGTATGTAGGTAGGTCCTTGACATGTCGTCTTAATACATTATGTGTCTTTGTATGAAAAACAGATTTGCTTCTTGCATTTTAACCAAGAACCAAGGAAAGTATCATATTTTTTTTCTCAAGGTATTAAGAGTAGGTTCTAATTAATTATTAACTATGAATATTTTATACACTCATTTTTGGTCTTTTTCCCATTGATGCATAAATCCAGATTTTTCCCAACCTAAAACAGGTCTCTGAATGGTATATGCAGGCAATTTATACCACTGGGTGGCTCTTGAACCTCACCCACCTATTTCTATGAACATGGCATAGTTTTTCCTCTGATAGAACCATAAATTTTAATCAGCTGGAGGATAGCTGTTGCCTAAATGGGAATATAAAGGATTTTCTATAGTCTATGACTTATCAGATGAAAATTCAAAGTTCATCAGATTTCTAGGATACGTTTTCTTTTTTAAAATCTGAATGTTCACGCACATCTATGCATTTGTTCTTATGAATACTACAGAATCAGACTGAGCTTAGGGCAAGACTATCATCAAATTTCTCTCTGTTCTGTCTAATCTGTTCTAGAGAACAACAATAAAAAAATCGGTGAGCTCAAGAAGAAACAAGGAACCCAAATGTTGTACATAGGTGATGTAAAGGGCTTTTCTAAGAATAGAAGAAGTCTTTACAAGATAATCTGAGAATTTTATAAGGTACTTTATGTATACTTTTTACCTGCTTTTTGGGAACTGTTGTACAATTAGTCTTTTTTTTAAATTCATCACTGAATTTTTCACCCATGCCCAAGATTTATTTAGTGACAAAAGACCAAGAAATGCTAGACAATGAATCATTACACTTGAGGCAAAGATTAGTGATGACAACCTGTGCAAACAGCACTATGAACCTTCTGTAATGAGAGGCTGCTGAATGGTAAGATCACAGGAAAAAACCTGGTTGATTTATTTCTTAGACTAAGGTAGCACCTATGAGCTGTAAAATCATGGCCCCACTGTGTTCAGCAAGTAGTAAAGACTACCATCTCTGTCCTAGACTGCTTTGTATTAGTAAGATCTTAAAAGGGCTGTGATGCTGTCGATAAATCTGGCTTGTGTGACCCCAGGTGTGTTACTGGAAAGGACACCCCTGCTAAGGAGACCTTTCTCTCCTTTCCAGGCTAGTACCACTTTGGGGATACTCTCCCTCAGCCCAAACAGCACTGCATCAGCCCATGGACTCCTGCAGAGAAGGAAGCAGTATAATACATACACAATAAGCAGCTATCTGTTGTATGTTGTTTACCTTAGGCTGGACAGAGACTTGTCAAATGCAGTGAAAAGAGGATGCCTAGTTGTACCTTGGACTTCACCCAGTGCAGTGATCACATACTATATAGGTGCTCTGTGCCACTGCACCGTGGGCAAGGGAAGCTTGTGAGCAGGAAAGGGGTCCAGTCCCACCACCCATTCCCTTTCTACAGGCCTACAGACTGCCCTGGTCAGAAGCACAGCAGGGCCATTCCGTTTTTTTGTGCCCCGCAGCCAGGGTGCATGGAGAAACACCTTCCCAAAGGTGCTTCCCTCCCTCATCTGGCCACTACTGTTCTCTCACCTTTTTCTTCAGCAATCATGCTGAAAGAGTTCAGTAATAGGTATCAGGTATCAATAATGCCCTAGGTATCACCTATATTTATATTACCTACAGTATGTGTAAATTACTCATAATAGGTATTATAAGTATAATAACGCCCTAAAGAGCACGCATGTGACACACATCCTCACTTCATCAGTAATTTTCCATTAAAAAGTCAACACAATGGAATGCATAAAATATATGAACATCCTCACATATGTAATATTCCTTCTGGTCCTTCTGATCCTATGACACTCCACAGGACTGGGAAATAAAATAAAAAAAAAAGCAGAGCAGTGTGTTGATGAAGAACAGCTATCAAATTAAAAGGTAAATACTGATTCTCAAAATCTCACCTAAAAGGCTGTTTTAGCTTGCTCTGAACAGAGGCCTCTCAGCCCAAATGGAGGCAAACAGCAATGTTACTGGGAAATATAAAATGAACTGGCCGGAAGCAGGCACTAGGGACCAGCTGCTCTGTATTCTTTGAGGAACAATCTGACATTCAGAATTCTTGTAGTAAGAAGTAAAGTTACTGACCTGCAAGACTCAACTACTGTGCCTGAAGCTATCCATGGAGAAATGAGGGAATGAGAAGCAGACAGCTAGAGAGCTGCAGTCACAGCCAGAGCACAAAGGGGCATTCAGCTTAAAATCAGACGTCAGAAAAAATAAAGCAAGGAGTACAACTTCAGAATGGAAAGACTTCATAGAAAAGCTGAAAGAGAAAATCCAGTCTGGCATTAAAAGCGTTACTGCAAAATTGCTAAAGTTGAGCTGTCTGCAAGAGACACTTCACACATTCAAGTGATGCAGTCAGTGTGAAGTGCGATGTGTTATGTCACCATTTCTCACCTCTTGGGCTCTATCCTAAAGCTAGCTGCCTGATGGAGAAATTGAATAATTTTCAACATAAGGTTTAATTATTAAAGAAAGTGAAAGAAATTACCTAGAGGAATGCTGACATTTTAATTTTTTCTTTTCCAAAATAAAAAATGAACAGGTGGAGCAGCAGTCAGGAAAACACAAATCTGCTACAGCTAGGAAAATCTAGAGTTCTTATATAGTATCAGTTCTAGAAGATGAGGCCATTTTCAAGTCACTCAAGACACAAATCCATATCTCAGACAATCAAGAAAATACTAGTGATAAGCCATTTAAAAATTCCCAGCAGAAGATGAAAACAACAAGAAGGAAAATGCAAGGGAAAAGACTAGTCAACACATTGGCAAGTGGAGAATTGCAAAGACTAGCAACGAATGTGTGTTTATTTGAGAAAAGTGTATACTATTCAAGGCAAAATACATGAGACTTCTTTTCTCTAGAGAAACAGAAGAATAATAAGCAGGAGACCAATGTCTGGGCTAACAGATGGAAATAAAAATCATCAGTTCTTCCCAAGACAACCCCAGCCACCAGAACTGTCCACGATGGGAAGAATTACATCTCCAAGACAGAGCATATACTTGTCTTGGACTGGAATGTAATCAGCCCAAGCACAGACAGTGACAAATGTATTAAAAAAAAAGTACCCTGGGAATTTACAAAAAGAAATCAAACTAGATTCAGTTGTGGATATGACACAATAGGAACCAAAAGGCATTTGTCACTACAGTCAAGACAAACCTTCTTCCAGACTGCCAAGGTCCTTCATGACTTCCAACTCTTTGATTAAACTGAAAAGTTATCATCTATGACTTTTGCCTTCAAAGTAGATTTTATAGAACTAAAGGTGTGGTTCTCTTCAGCAATCAGAGAGTGAATGGTTGGTGATCTGAGGACACATAGCACTTGCTTCCTGTTTTCTTTGCCTTTTAATTCAAATCTTTGCAGTAGGTCTGCCCACAGTTCTCCTGAACAACAGTTCCTCTGCCCAGCAAACACTGACAGGTATACTAGAAGTTCTCAAAATATGTCCTGCTTTTGACTGAAGAATACCTTAAACTCAAGCTTATAAATAACCCAGAAACTGTACTCTCCAAAAATGAGAAGTGAGTTAGGCTACTAATCTGATAAAGTATGACAGGTGTTTCTCTTAGCATATTCCTAAACAGATGCTTAAAAACTCTCTTGAAACCATTTTTTTAAAGAGCTGACAACCGCACATCCTTTAAGTTCTTTGACATAAACTAACCAGAGTGGCATTGTCTTCCCATCTTTCCTTAGTCCTTAAAGGGGTTTTCTCTTTCCAGCAACAAAATTTAGCCTCTGATAAATAAAAATATTACTTCTTTTACATTCCATATATGTTCTTCTGCACTCATATATATATATGTCTTGACATTCTGCAGTCTTTTCATGCTCTTCTCAGAGAGACAAGAATTCATTTTTCTTTTTTCTTCTCAACTAATTATTCATGTTTTTATTTTGATAGAGAAGGGAATGAGAAGTCTGTAATGGTCCCAAGCTGCCTGGGAACATTATTCAATCTTAAATAAGATCGATTCTGTCAGACATTTTTGCAGCAGATGTGCTAATATAAGGAGTTAATGCTGATTTGTCCTATGACTGCCGTTACACAGAAGGTTGAAGTGTTCTGCTGTGATCTTATAATAAAACAAAGCTTTAAAGTGACATACCAAGATTGCCAGACAAAATACAGACAGTCACGCACCTCATCGTGTTCTATTCCAAGTTTTCATCATTGTCTCATTGAATGCCCAACACTTGTATATTCACAATGAGCAAAAACTGTCCTCCTAATGAAAAGTAGGTGTAGGAGTTCTTATCAGATACAGATGATGACAAAGAAGCCACAGCAATACAGCAAGAACAGCTATGTAATAAACCAAGGCCTTAAATGGCAGCAAAGTAAAATACAACTGAAGTAAATAATGACACATGCCAAAGCAGCCCAAGATGTCTCAGGGAAGGTGGAAGAGACCATTTCAGATCTTAAACATTTCAGCCAAGAGCACAGAAGTACACTTATAGTATGCATTTGACTGTTGTCAGAGCCTTCATCCTTGGTCCAGTGAACCTCCTGACATCCTGTTGATGTGCTCAGACTACGCTGCTGACCTGTGCATATGTCTCAGAAAGCTGGCAGAGTGCTGTCTGTGTGCAGCTTATCAGGCTCATGGCAAACACTCAGGAGATCCAGACTGACCCTCTCCCTCATCCCCCGCTAGCAGCAGGGTAGGCTCTTTGCTGATATCCTGTCCTCAAAACATCAGGTTTTTCAGGCACAGCCTTACAGGACTTTGGAGGGCACCAGCCTGAGACAGGAGAGCCAGCTGTTTCAGTGACTCATTAATTAGATCTTTAACTTGGGCATGAGGGCGGGCCAAACTGTACTTGGTGGCACAAATGAGGCTGTGATTTATTGGACTACATGCATCTGAGCCGAACAGCCAACCGACATCAGGGAGCGGAGTACAGAGTGCAACCTCCTCACTGGAGTAGAAGGCTCAGCTTTTCTCATCTCACAGTAGGTGCCAAGGGAGTTCAGCTGAAACATGGCTCCGTTGTGCCTAATTGTCTTCCCTGGCTTTGAACTGAGCTTAGCATGACCAGCTTACATGGCAAGTTGATGTTAAGCAAGATAAAAGACACTACTAGTTTCAGAGCTCAAGAAGCCTGGCAGCTGATTGTATGCTTAAGACAATACTGTTTGATTCAAGCCCATGTGCCTTCCTCTTCTCTACAGCCATGCACAGTTACATAATCTACTGAGAGGAGATCTTCAGCTCTACGTGAGTCCTCACAAACCTGCAAACTAACTTCTTGGAAGGTATCCAGACTACTCTGCTTACCTTCCATAATAACAACCAAAGTAGTGTAAGTTTCTCTTTGCACGAGCTTCCATTTAAGATGACCGAGAATGCCATTCTGGCAATTTACTACTCCTTCCTCTTATGTACTTTGCTCTTTAATAGCCAATTATATTATTTTAAGTTCATTTCACCTTTAAATCATCCGTCTAACGCTAATATAGTCCTGTAGCAATGCTGCAGGCGTTACTGCAAAGTATATTTTAATAAGAAAACCTGTTCGCTAAATGCGTGATGATATACTCCACCACCTTTTAAATGATTTATACTGCTAAGCATGCTTTGCCCTCATGTTTTCTTTTATTCACCATGCTTTGCTTCCACCGCAACTTCTTCAGCAGTTAGTTTCCAGAGCTTTGTGGAAACCTGAAACAAATGTGTTTTCCATATCCCTGCTGGTGGAGGATGTCTAACATTTTGTGCCATGTAATGCTCAAAGCAGAAAGTTCTGCCAGTGTTCCCTTTTCCATGTATGTTTTTTGGAGAATTTGTCTATGACTTTCTCTTACAGTACAAACAGTATGAGGAGATTTGGAATTCCTTTGTTCATTCCAAACTCACTCCATGTGCCACTTCTCATCCTGATCCAATTAACTTAACTGCTCAAAATTAAGCATATATTTAACCATGATTGCTACACTGGGATGACTTTGACTACTGCCTCTAAACTTCTGTATCACGCTTCCCACACTTGTAAAGTCTTTTCAATCTTTTTTTGCAAATCTTTTCTCAGATACAAGAACGTAAAATTTTTCTCATGATGGCATAGAAGTCTTTAAAGAAAATACAGTGAAAAAGAGGATTCAGTCAAATGCATTTTGGTTCCTAAGTTTTAAAAGAATTAAAATATGTTGCCTGTTTTTAAAGATTGTTCAGGCAACTTCTCATTCCAAAAGCAGCATTTTTTTGAAAAAATAATGATTTCCGAGTACTGACTTCATTTCAACCATATAGCATGCAATATATTCATGAGTCTACCTTATCATTTCAGCAGTAGGCTATGCTTCCATAGATAGTTTTAAAAGCAGCAGTTCTCAAAGTCATAATTCTTTCTTATTCTGTATTTATTTTGAATTGATGTCTATAAATAGGGCTTGCTGCTCTCGTTCTTTATAATTATTGGAGCTGCTCCCAGACACCTGAAAATAGTCAACTATAACTTTGGTTTGCTGTAGGTCTTAAATAAAAGCGTGATGATTAGTCTTTCTAAACTGACATATTAGTGAGGTGCTGATTTTGAAAAACATTAATATAGAGTATAATTAAAGTATGTCCAAGCACAGTGGCTTTCAAATGCATGAATGTTCCTTGCTTCTAGTAGAAATTTGTGGGTTTATGGGTCATAATTATTACTAATGCTATTAGTTACAGCAGAGTAGTACAACATACTCCGAGAGTTGATGTAAGGTCATGAGTGACCCCACTGAAGCTGAAGGCGGCAAGGATTACGCACTGTCTCTTTGAAGAAGGAGCACAATATGATTCCACATACTCAGACTGTGGAGTTCAAAAAAAAATTGCATTTTTAGTCACCTATTAGCAAATTAAAAGTCTTCATGCCTAAAATAAAGTCCAGCAGAAAGGACTAAGTGGTTTTCTAGTCCAAAGGCAATTCAGTTCAAGAATCATTACCGACTAATCTTATCTATTTATTAAAAGAAGCTTTCTAAGCACATCATGGAAGGGAGGTAGGCTTTTAAAAATGAGAGTGTCAGGGGTTATATTCTTATCATAACAGAAAGCAAAGATAACAGCTGCTGGTCCTTATTGCTTGTCATACCCTATGTTTCCCAGGAGATTTTGGAAAAGCTAAAGACATTGGTAATGTCTCCACTCCTCTGTGTATGAGGAGTGGAGGAGGGTAGGCTGGAATAAACAAGTCTGAAATTCCAGAAGAAAGAAAGTTTTTCTTCAGAAAAGCCGTTGCAATCTGTCATCATAGAATGAGACTTGCAAAAGATTCATTTCAGCCTCTCAAAATGACAGTGATCTCTCTTTCCTGGAGACTCTACCTTCAGGTTTCCTTCCATGCAGCCAAGAACATTCACAGCCTTGGCAGTCTTGTTCAAGTCCTCCTGGGCTGCCATTTAAGATTTTTGCTTTGGAGAAGGGCTGTGTGAATGTTCAAGGTTAGCTCTACACCACGTAGCAGCCTTCTCCCTCAAGGCTCCCCAGGCTCCTGGGACAAAATAAGAGGAAACATTGCAATGTTGTACAGTATACATAATCCAATAGAAAAGAATTTCAATGGAACATTTTTAATCAGCTTTAATTATAATAAATCCCTAGCACACATCACAGAAAGACCATGGAGCTAATTTTATGGAACCCTTTGGTATTTCTGGGTGAAATGTGCTATTACAGGGTTATATTAATGCAAGCTTGGGCAAAAGGTCCTGGTACCACTACAGAAACATTCAGAGGAACATGTAATTCTCCTATATAAGATGAGTATTAACCAGACTTTTACCTAATCCATTGCTGCCTTTTACTACTGAACCAAACCCACCTGCAAAACTAGAGGACAGTGACATGTAAGACATATTAGGAAGCCAGGTTCTCCCTAAAGCAGACTCTATATTCTCCCTTCGCCTTCAGTCACATCCCATTAGTCTTCACACCTCTCCTGCTTGTAGAGTCTCCATGTTTTTGAGGAAATGCTAATTTGTTCACTTGATAATTGTTTTGCTCCTGACAAGCTTGATTCACAGTGATCCCCTTCCCCTGCAACATGCCCAGCAGTGAAACCTGAAGAAATACTTTGCCATTCAGGACTCTCTTGTTGTAGGGGGTGTGTAGTAAGAATAGGCAAATAGGGGTTGGTGCTGCTCTAAAAAAGCAGATATGGAAATGAAGATGGGTGCAAATTTCCACAGTATCAGATTCTGTCAGTTTTGCTTCTCACACTGTCTTCAGCTCAAACCTGTCGCTCTCTGCCCTTTTCACCCTACCCGGAGGCAATCAGCAATACTTCTTTTGCCGAAAGAGGCATCTCTGGGCTTCTGTGAAAAGTATCCTAGGAAACAGCAGGATAGCCCCCAGGGCATGAAAACTACCTCTTCTTGTAAGAGAAAGGGAGCCACAGCAATGGTGGTAAACACAGGAACTCATTGGCAATGGCACAATTCCACTTGTGCTGGACAATAGAAAGAAAACTGATAAACTGGATACTTCTAGAAACTATTTTTAGGAAGCTAACAATTACAGCACTGAACTGAACACCCACATGCTCTGCGGAGCTGCTCAGTACCATGCATGTCACCCGCAGATGTTTCAAATAGAATGAAAGTCTTCAGTTAAAATAATCATTTGAATGTAGAAAGACCAGACAGGAAGAAATGGTGCAAAGGGAGGTAAAACAGCAAAAGCAGGTACAAGACCATGTTATTAGCTGTACAGAGAGAAAGAATCATTTCTTCACATTAAAATGTGTTGGCTTCCTGCTGCCAGTTTCAGGGGTCATGCAGTACTATGGAGAGATGGGGAAGTAAACAGTAGATGAAATGCATGTCTTAAGCCTGGTTCTTCCAGACCTACCTGAAAATACAGGGTCTGAAAATAGCCCTCTGTATTGATTTTGAGTCTTTGGCTGCAGGCTTATTTAGCCTCTGGGGAAACAAAGAGATTGCATTAAACATAATTAAATGCAGCATAGCAGAGAGAGTACTGCAGAAAGGTCCTGATCCACAGCTAATGATAAACTAATTAAATTAAACCAATTAAGGTTGGAAACAATACTCATAATCTGATTATTGCATTTGAAACCTGAAAGGGAAGACTGCATCATAGGGAAGGGAGTATAGCACCAGTGCTGAATGCAATAAGATTCAAGGCAAACCCACCATCTAGCCACATCACATCCAAGCCTACCACCTGAGAGGCCGTGGTACGTGCTAAATCATTATATCTTGGATAATTCTGTACAAAACACCCATATTTTCAATACTGTCATAAGGCAATATTCAACCAGACGGGCCAAGATCTAAGGGGCAGTGTTTGCCAGCAGCCTGAACACATGGAGCATTTCACTAAGAGAAAGAAAACAGAGCAGGGTGATCTCCTTGCACCATGTATTAGCATGGGCTACCTCCTCTCTGGACCTGGTGGCATCTCAGCCTACAGCCTTGAGAATGACAAAGCTGGGATTTCCCCCCACCCCCAGTGCTTTGTTGGTGAGATTCTCTATTTAGCCATTTCTAGCTGGAACAGGAATACACCACTGATTAGCTGTGCACTGATCTGAGTTAGTCCATGTTATTGACCTTGACTTTACTTTGCAGCTGATTTGCATGTGTTTTCTTTCAGTGTTGAAGGGGTGGTGGTATTTGTGAGGGGAGCAGTTACCTCACTGTGAGACCTGTCTGGTGGGGTTTGGTTTCTTCCTGCTCTTCATGTGGCTAATTAGACTCGGGTAGGGGCTTAATTCACCACCGATTGAGTTTCCGCAAGTATACCCCAGAAACTATTCTTAGAACATGCATTTATAAGCTATGTAAAGGACAAGCTGATTGATGTTGTATGACCAGATTCAAAGCTGACAGAATTGGGTCTAGCTATTTATTAATTTTGAGTCATAATCTCTTGGCTCAGCAACTCCAGTAAGAAGTTGCTTTCCCCCACTCAGACTGACAGTAGCAGGCAACTCTTTCTACGCTCAAGTTCCTGAGAGGAAATCAGAGAAAGCCAGGTTGATGGCAAGATGGTGCCTTTCTTGCTGGGAAAACAGTAGCAAAAATTATATTCCCAGCTGGTGAAAAGGTGGAGAGCTGGTAACTCTGAACAACAACGCATCACATCTAACAAGGTGTTAATAAGCATGTTGACATTTAGCAACAATTACATAATAGATTGTTGTTGTAGCAGCTAGTAATCCAATTTTCATCACAGAAACATTGTTGCAATGTCATTTGCCTAGTTTAACAAAGCTCGGAGATTAAACAGATGACTTGAGCATGAAAGCATCATCTTCCAGCTACTGGAAAACTCAAAACTTTACTATATAAATACTAGACTACACAGTTTGTGGTGCTATTAACAGCAGGGAAAAATCAGATGCTACCTTCAGTTTTCACTAGGAAGTAGATTGGTCTCCTCAGTTAAGCTTTAAATAAAAGCTATGTCACTAGTCACACTTTGGAAAGGCCTAAGTGGGAGGGAGGTTTTGCTTGCAGTCAAGGTTATTAGTAGTAGAATCCTATTTCAAATCAAACTGAGTACTGGAGGGAAAAGAAGACACACACACAAAAAAAAAAAAAAAAAAAGAAAAAAAGAAAGAATCAGAAAGCAAGAAAAGTTATTTAATTTACATTTTATCAAACAGTGCGATTTTCAATGTTTAGGAAAACAAAT
>JAVJGI010000050.1:76706622-76735906 GCA_035590275.1 Ibycter americanus | reverse complement strand
TTTACAATGCTTGAAACTAAATGGAGCACAACTTAAACGGACATCCATCAGTATTTCTAAAAATGTATATGTTCTACTGATGAGGATACATTTTTTGCAGCTCAAAGAAACAGAAGTATCAGAATACAATGACAAATGTTACCTTACTTCATCTTAATTTAAAAATACACTGAAGAATGAAGGAAAACAAAGATTTCTTTTAGCTGCCTTAGTACCTTTCTTAATTTCATTTAAAAACTCATGATTGACATTAATAATTATTATTAACATTCAGATCAAGTCAGAACACCTTGATTAATTATAGTTGAATATCAAACACATGCCATGTTCTCTTAATTTCACCTTTCATACAAGACTTGGAAGGATACATTATTTATTAACACTGAAGCACAAAAATATGCTCATTAACTTTGAAGTATGTAATACTCATTCTATGAGGTACTACAGAGATTTTCTTAGAGTACAGCAAACTATAATGCTCACCACAAAATGTACATTTTATCACACAGTGCGAGTTTCAATGTTGAGGAAAACAAATAATTAAATTCCAGCATAGACAAATTTCCAAATTAATCTGTGTTCAAATTATATCAGTAGCAGATGTATCCCTGGCCAAAATATTTGAAGACAGATTTCATTCTGCCTCCTCCCATTCTCCTGCTAATTCTTTCTTTAATAAAATGAAACAAGGAATGTAGCAATGAAACAAGGAAGTTATATTGGGGTGGGGAAATTGTTACTGATTTGTTTGGGATGGTTCAACTCAATGAATACTCAAGGAAATTAAGTAGGAGTCTAACAGTCAAGATATATTTTACTACTGTTACAACAAACTTATAGTAACACAGTATTTGTAAATATTTCTTAAACTACCAAAGTGAATTTTTTTTGAAAGGTGCTGATGTGACATGTCAAAATGTTTTTTTGTTTTCTTTTGAAACAGTGGCAACAGTGGCTTGTTTCAAGGCTTTTGCCACCCACATAACCCCCTTTTTCCCCCCCTACATGGTAAGCACAATCAATTTTTAATTGTGCTGCTTAGAGGTAAGCTGTCAAGAAAATAAAATCAAGCACAGGAATAATTCATTTTACTAGGATGCAAAAAATGAAATGCCAGTCTCCAGTATCTAAATAGTATTAATGTGGTGCATTAAAGTTAAGTGTTTGAGAGAGAGAAAGGGATTCTAGTCTCCCATTAATTACTTTGTCTCAAGTGCTCATACATTTGCAACCAGCATATTCAGAGAGCAGCCCCCAGGTTTCTGGTATACCCAGATCACACTGGATGCAAAGCATGCTGCTGAGAAGCCAGACACAGCCTCCTGGTCACTCTTCCACCTCTGCACATTTCAGTGTATGGCAGTGATGCTCACGTTCCAGCTATGCACTGATTCTAGGCCTGCTATAATGATTTAGGATTTGATCTTGAATTGCTACAAGCAAAAGCTTTCCACTGGATGGTGACTTTCATCTGGCAGCAATGGAACATTAACATAAAGGTTAAAAATGAAAAACTATCCTTAGATTTTTTTGTGCTGGTAACTTCATTTGAGGCTGAATAAACTTTATTGGCAAATGCAAACATCACTTAGGAAACATTAAAAATAAGCCATAGTAACAAATCAAGTCCAGCATCTAAAATATGGACAAGTCCAACTCAGATATTTTTCTCCATTAAATCTGTGTTATTTCGTCTTTCCAGTTTGTCACTTCTGTATCTTGGCATCATAGAAAGGCAAATGCTTTTGTATTCCCTAGAGTTCCCTAGAATCTGGCTGGGTAAAGCAGAAGCTATACAGTTCAAAATGACAAACTCATGCTTCATAAGATGAATAGTATGAGACCTCTGTGGGAACATAAGCATTCATTTCTCTGAGATTTATTGTAAGCTGTCAGAAATAGTATCTCAAAGGCAAAGAAAACTTTCACTTACTCCAAGTCTTTATGTAAATAACTGCTACCAAGATCTAGTAGTAGGTTTCTTCTCATTGTGAACAGGCAAAAATTGCATTACAAAGATCCCAGCATTATAGAAACACTGGGTAAATTAGACCAAAGAAGAATCTGTCCTGTGAAAGGCACGCAGGTATCTGGAAGTTATTCTGCTTCAGAGTGAACAGGAGCTCCTTTCAGAGTGTTCCTCCTCTCCCCCATGTGAAGTGACATCAAATATTGCCCAGCCTTAGCCCCCCAAAACAACCTTTCCATGTACCTCCTAAATAGCCCAGAAATTGGGTCCCTCACCTAGGACTGATTCAAGTCACCAAAGCCCTTCAGATGCAGAACTGAACAGGGGTCTCCTACATGCCTATGAGTGCCAAGCTGTTGGTTGTTACAGAAAGCAGTTTTACAACCAAGCCAGACATTGTAAAGCATTCTTTATTCTGAGGCGATTCACTATGCTGGCTGTACTACAAAGTGCCTGGGAAGATAAAACATTGCAACAGAACCGGGAGCATGGGCCTCGGTTACCTTTCTCTGCAGGTGTCTGCTGGAAGGAAGTGGTTCCTGCAGTGGGAGCAACTGTCCCCTACTCGGAGAAGCACATCTTGAAACGTTCTAACAGACCAGAGAAGCAGCCTCCAACATTTCTTCATACTAATTAGCTTCCCTCCACATTCATTTTTCTTAGAACAATGCAGTGGGAGGAAGGGGCCAGAGCAATTTCATATAGCTAAAGTCCAATTTTATACTCCATTGCGTTGCAACACAGCTTGATGTACTGGCACCAAGCCACAGCCAACATTCAAATTAAAGAGGATTTCTCTGCAAGACAGAATAATCCCTTTTATGCAGACTCATTTCCTTCAGTTCAACTTCTACAGAAACTTTGTGACTTAAGACAGATATGGAAACATTAATACTCCAGTATAATTTCTGAATAAAAGGGCTTGCATATATGCTTTATAATACTGTCTTCCTAGAAGGTTATGCTGAACCATGGGAAGTGTTGTGAGAATGTAGAAATACATGACCAGAAGGCATATGTCAGAAAGCATCAAACAAGATTACAAAAATCCACTATCCTGACACCTGTAGCACACAACTGAAGAGCTGAATGAGCAAGACTTTGCAATTAACTTATCAGTCAAGAAAGAACTTCTCCAGGATGTGGCTGAAACAGAGTACAAGGGATCTTGGACTACAGCTGTCTATTTAACATGCTCTGGTTTACAAATACACTAGTGCTCCATATAAACAAACTACTTTTGTTAGTCTTTAAAGTGGGCATCACACCTATTTCGCTGTTTCACAGTGCAGCTAGGAAGAATGCAGCTGTTTAAATTCAAGAAAGAGTTGAACCAGCAAAGCAAGGTGGGACTTAGACATGGTTTTTAGCCACTGGCAGAGTGACACTGGATATCCTTCTAGTTCCTGATGAGGACAAAGCTCCCACCTACCCACAAGAGAACTCACTGCATTTGTGTCAGGTCCACAGCTCATACTGCTCTTAGTAGCATGACAATGGGACTTGGTGTGTATATATGGCTAAAGCAGCTACAGAAAGAGACTGCTTTTTTTAAATGGCCGCTGCTTGCCTCGCTTACCTTGCTAACATCCATATAAAGCAATTGTAGAATTAGAAAGAAATACCGTAATGACTTTCATGGGCAGTGATCACATACAGTTAAATAATTTGGTCAGGAAACTGAGCACTGCTTTTGCACACGCAGGTCTGCAGTATAAATCGCCTTAATGGACTATTTCTCTTGCTGCATGACTGCACTGATCTTCCCTGTTGCCCATCCCCTTTTCATCTTTTGATTGATTTAACAGACTTGGAGGTTTTTTAAACTTTTTTGAAGAATCAAGTTTTGTGATTACTAAGACATTCTCTTCAAGTCCCATACTTCGCAATCACAATAGAATGCATTTAAATCTAGTTAATGTTTACTGAAAAAAGTAATTTCAATGTAAAATGGTGTTTGGTGACCCAAAATAAGCTATTAATGACTCTGTACACTTTGCGATGGGTGTGGCATGCTGAGCACCCAGCTCTTTTAGTTATGCTATCAACGCTTTTCATTAAAAAAAAAAAAAAACAAACACCAAAAAATCCACCAAGAACAAAAAAAAACCACCAAAAAAACCAGCCCAGGTGTTTGTACTCTGAACAGACACTAACAGCTTTGGCAGCCAGCAAAGAATCTCAAGGGGACTTTAACCTGATGTTATTGGATTTTCCTCAATTGGCAGTAAAGTTGAAGACTTTCTGGTGTCTGAAACAGAGACTTGGGCAATTGTTTTGAAAGCTCATTAAAACAGCCGCAAGGGACTGTTTCCCAGAGATGTTCAAATTGCTTAGCTCGTACAGTATGGAGGAAACTATTAACCTCAGTAGCTTTTTTACACTGCTGGCCACAGTGTGATCATGAACGCTGCAAATAATCAGTTTTAATTGCCTTTCAAAAATATGTTTTGACATTTGACCTACTTTATTGCTTGAACTTCTCTCTTCTTTGTCTCACAGCTGCTAGAACCAACCTGAGTGATCTCTGGGAAAGTGCAGTTCAGATGAAACAGCTGCTGAGAACACAATCAACTCAACGCTTTTGGTTAAAGATTACATGTGTTACAGAATGGTAAGTACAACGAAAAAAAATCTTTCTTTCATGTAGGTTTCGAGCAAGGCACCTTTAGAAACCTAGAAAACCCAGATGATGACTTACAGCAACGCATACTTCAGAATGGGAGGGGGAAGGGTAAGGAAAAACAGATTACATCGTAACCTGTGCTGATAATCGAGCAAGAAGTTATTTGCCCAAGGAGAGGGTTATCTCCACTAAAGGTAATAAAGAGCAGATAAGTACAAACTGATGAAGCTCTGCTCTCACATGAGCCTGAGGGAAGTCTTGAATTTGGATTTGTGGATTGTTTTTTGATCTGTCCAATTTACATTCAGAAAAAACCACTATCTTCCATGCCTGAAAAGCATGCCTGCTAGCAGCAAACCAGTGCTGTTACTTCCCCATTCTTTTGAGCTGGTACTGCATCTGAAACAAGTCCTCCTGCCTGTTGCTGAGCGATCATTTCTGGTCCAGCACAAGTTTTCAGCGTGAGGCACTTTTAGGCAGGCTAGTTGAAAGACAATAGCTAAAATCAAAAGGCAGGTGGTTTTCAGTTACACCCATTTGCCTGCCAGGTTCATTGCACAGCCAACACAAAGGTATGTATTACTAGAAAGAAAGCAGTAACAGGCTGAGAGCCGGCATGACTACTTTGAAACAGTGGGGAGGGGGAAGCAGCAATGATGGCTTAACAGTCATGAAGCTATACTGTGAAGGTAATTTCATTTAAGTGAAGGTAACCTGGACCAACATAGAAAAGCAGATGGATCTTTGAGACACAGGTGAGCTCTAGATACTGTACACCAAATCCAAACAAGAATAGACTGGAAATAATGCACGACTAGAACCGTCACAAATACACTGAAATGACTTACAGACATGAGGACTCTCCATCACTTACAGACATTGAATACAAATGGATTCCCTTTCTAGAAGATGAGCTCTAGTTAAAAAAAAAAAAAAAAAAAAAAAAAAAGTCACAGATTTAACACACGTATATTCCTGAAGCATGTTCCACAGATTTCACCAGCCCAGGTGACCAAACCAGTCCCTGGCAGGGTGGCTGAGGTAGAGTTTCACATGTGAAGAGACATCAGAGCTCACCCTGAACGGGCCATGCCTACACAGTTCATGCTGCAATTGCATGTAGCTTCCAGGGCTTCACAGTAAAAAAAGCTTTCTTACCCTTGAAGATAAAGACATTCCTCTTCAATCTGATTCTAGTGCAAGGAAAACATTTCTTCACACTGAGCAGTTTGTATCTGCACTAATATTACATTGAAATTTATATCTAAATATGTTATTATTTGTCTGATACTTGCTGGACTGAATTGTAAATTGCAGATATAACTATCTTAATTGTAAAAGCCTTCACGATGAGACTGCCATTTTTGGCAGAACACCAAATATTATGAAAATTAATACCTTTTGCAGTAGGAAGTCTTAACATTATAATTTTCAGTTGATACTTGTTGGAAGAAATTACAACAGAAGAAACAGCAAAATCTTTTGCATTTACAATTGAGGTAAGTACTACTAAAGACTGACTATGGAGATGCAGAAAATTACTTCCTTTATATCAGCACAGTAGGCTAGTACATACCGTTCTTCAGTCAAACAAAAGCATTCCAGTTACCAGCTCTTCGAGGCCATCAACAGGCCGTACTCTCCAACACTGGTACACAAACCTACAAAAAAATTACAGTGAGGGTGCTAAGACACAATTAATTTTCAGCAGAGTACATAAATCAGCTGATCTAAATGCACGCTGATTTCAAGTAGCATGATTTGAGTGCTAGTATCTGTATACCTCCTCTTATTTAAAAACAACACATCTGTGCTTTGTTATGATCTCTATAGCAAAAAAGACACATTGTCCTTTACATGTAGAGCATGCTCTGACATACTTAGAGATCTTTTTATATATATATGTATATATTTCTAATTTTAAGTATTTTTATAGTGGAAAATGTATCCATCAAAGCTGATGTACTTGGCAGAAAGTATCTGATTCCAGTAAAATAACAAAAACATTGAAGAAAAGGTTCTGAGGTCATCAAACATATAATTTTTGATATTTCCAAACTCCAGCTCTTTTCTGTTTCAAACAGTTTGTTGTTCATAAGTCAGACAACAATTAGAACTTAATGGCTACTTAGATACAAGGCAGAAAGGTCAAGCATTACATAAGGTAACAGCTGTTTGATGCCAACTCATTTTTTCCCTACTACTCAGTTCTGGAAAGCTTTATGCACCCCTGACCCCCAAATGAGGAAAAGGATAAAAAAAGTCACTCTTGATGACAGACTCTGTTCTTCTTCCTTAAGTATCACTGTGAGAATTCTTACCCTACACTGCTCTTCAGTCAAGGACAGCTAAGAACCATTTTCTGACCAGAGTGGCGGTTCTGCTCCCTTAACCCAGTTCTTCCTCCATTCAGGCTCCCAGTCAAAACAAGCTTCTACCAGACCTGCTGGACTTCCCCTGGCCTTAAGTTACCTTTGATCTGGTTCCTTCTGCCTTGCCAAATTATCCAACGCATTGTAATTGCTCTCTGCTTTCACAAGAGTCAGAGCCTATGCATTGTCTAGCTCATGACTGGCTGGCAGGGTAAGCACAGAGCAGGTGTCAAAGGAGAAGATGAAAGAGGTTGGTACAAAACCTACAGTCTACCAGGGACATCAAATCAAAGTAAGACCATATTTATTGCTCTGCCTTGACTAATGATAGAGGAAATCACTTTCCCCTTGAGTTGTCTCCAGAATAATTCATCAGCTTCTTGCATTGCTAATGGGTTTATAGCTATTACATAGAGCTGAGTCAGGCATGGTCCCCCTGCTGATTTTAAGGATTACTCATGGGTTTTGAAATCTGCAACAGAAGCTTCTCTTGTGTATCACTAACTTTTGCTTAATACATTAAGCAACTAACAATCACCTAATTGGGCCCCAAACCACAGTAGATTCACAGCCACTGTTAATCAGAGCAAACGAAATCAGATCTCTTCCAGGGTAACTCCTTGCTTGCTGAAGGCATTGTCTGACTGCAGGCACATCTCTGTGTGCTTGCAATTTCATGTAGTGTGTATTTCTGAGCCATGTTTTATTTTTTATTAATATCTAGTCAAGGATATTAAAGGAAGATTCTCAGCTAAGTGGCAAAAAGAACAGAAGACTTCAGGAAAATCCAGGTAACAGGGTACCCTGAGTTAAGCCGCATTAGCAAGCTTTCAGTTGAACTGCTTGTCCTATATCCAGTATTCACCTTTATTGTTTGTACTGATACCTTTAAGATATGAAGGCACACACAATTAACATCTTTCAGTTTAATTAAAGACAGCACACATGATGCTCAAGCAATCAAAGAAAAAAAAGTATCTGTTTTGAAGGCCCTTTCTTCTCTAATCACAAACAATTCAGTTTATTTGATAAAATATTGAACTTAGTATTTCTGGATTTGAATCTATTTTTCCCTGTGACATTGTAAATGTTATGAAATTTGGCAATAACTCATTTATCCTTTACTGTTTTTTGCTGGTACAGAGGGAAGCAGTTCTCCCAGGGGAAAAAAAAAGAACCAAGGGCAGGGGTCAGGGAAGAAGGTGGAAAAAAGGCTGTATATGGCTTTCCCCTCAGCCCTGAAAACCCCCATCTACAACCAGCTGTATCAGTCCTAGACACTAAGAAATGGTCTGGAGACTAACCACTTAACTTTGCACATATTCCTGTTGCAAAAGAAATGCAATCATAGCACAGTCACCACATAATCACAACACAGCTACCTATGATAACATTGCTATTCAGAGCTGTTGAGGAAGCCAAACAGAAGATTGGCAACATAGCAAACTTAGTACTTCCAGCATTACACAAAATTACTTCTTGTCAGTGCTTCTTCAAGCCTTGCACCTTTTCCCTGCAGAGCTACTGTTCTAAGCAAATGAGGAACCATGTGGCTCTTTACATCTATTTAATTTACTTGCTGCTAGCTCATAATGACTTGCTAATAGCCCCCACCTTGGAAGCGATTAGCATATTGATTAGAAAGTAAACAAGCTCAGTAATCATAAACATGGACCCTAATACTCAAAGGAAAAGCACAGGCTATTTTATAGATTCATAAAACATACACACACAAAAATCCCAAACTCTCAACAGCTAGAATATATTTAATAGTATCTCATTTGAATTACATGAAAAAATCCCACCATTTTTTCCTTTAAAGATAAAAATCAGCTCCTATTCCCACCTGATATTTCTACAACGTTTCAGATCTACAGGAGGATGTTTCTATAATAGTATCATCCATTTAGAGTCAGTTATCTGACAGAAAACAAAAGCACTATCTCTAAAAGATTTTCCAATATCTTCTCTGTTTCTGAAACGTAAAGATATCTCTTCTGAAAATGAAGGCTACCCATATGGTAGCCTAAAGAGCAGATATTTTTAATATGTAGCTACTGTAAATAGCAATGAAGAATGATTTTTAGTAGCTATTTTCCCTATTTTTTCTTAACAAATGTCATACCCTCAGAACTTTTCTTATCCAGAGATATATCTATCAGAGAAAAAAACCTTCTGAGTCAGATTTGACTTAAAATTTACTATCTGCCAACAAATTTTTGGAGGGTGTTCAAGATCACAGTGTAGAAAGCTGTTCAAATTTGAAAAACTTTGGAGTATCATTATGTATATACTTCATAGCATGTATTCTTTCAAAAAATGAACTCTTAAGCCTTTAGACATTCAAGACAGAAAGACAAATTTTTTATCACAATGACTTATTGGTATATACCCCACACTGGAATGAGATATATATATAAGGGGACTTCTACATCTAAGAGACTTCTTCAGTGGGGCTAAGATTTTACCCTTCTAGCAACTCAGGTTTTGATCACTGAACTCTGCTGTCTCTGTAACGATTGTTCCAGATTTTTTATTCAGCTTGTTGAAAGTCAGAATACCAAAAATGATGCCCATAGTCCACAAGCAAAAACTTTGTACATATTAGCAAGTATTGCTTGGAACAAAGTGGAAGGAAGGAATCTTTTCACGAGCTCATTTGTTAGCTAAAGTTTTTAAACCACTGAAGAAGCAATGATATTTTAGTAAAGAAACCAGAGTGACCAGTGAACGTCCCCAGAAATCACTCCAAGGCAAAAAACACACGAAGGAGGAAAAAAATATCAGTAAATAAATTAGATTTGCTATAAAAGTTGTGAGTGGCAATATGAGATTAAGTATTCCATACAGCAACCAACAGAACTAGCTAGGTCAGGGTATTGGCTGCTAGTCACCAGCATAAATAGGAAAACGAGTATGAAACATTAAAAAAACCAACCCATTACGGAACAACAGTAACAAGAAACTACCAAATAACTGAGTCACTCTGCTGCTTCACTGAAGGAAGGAAGAACCAAAATAATTATTCAGTGTCTGATTTGTCTTTCAGAAGTCAGGATTTTGCAGGCCTTAGTATGTATCAGTCATGAAAGCACACACACATGTGCTAACTCACCTACAGCTCCTGCATACATACCTCACAGCGCATAACCGGACGTGCCTTTTTTCTCCATGTTTTTCATGGCTGTCAATCAACGGAGAATAAATGATGGTGAGGCACAAGAAGTTCAGTTGTGTTTAAGTTAACCTCCTGAAGCTTGAAAAAATCGCAGAAAACTTCTTGATGCTGGCCACAGCAGTGCTGATTTGTCCAAAGTGGATTTGGAAATAAGGGTCCAGAACTGTGAAGCAAGGCCAGTGAAATTTATACCAAGCATATTACCCCAGCCACATTTTTCTCTGCTTTTATTTGATGAGAGCTCTCACTCGTTGGATCTTATGTAAAAAAAAAACAACAAAAAAAAAAACATCAAAAACCCACAAACCATGTGTTCATAAGAAAGAAGCACTACTTCTGCATTGGCCTACAGCCTTTGTGCACATCCCAGGCAGGGCTCTGTATCTGTGTGCACCAAAAATCTTACATATCCAATCTCTGAATTGAAAGATGCTGAGCTGGTCAGACTTGACCAAGCAGAAATGCTTCTGGGTATATGTAGGAGGACTTAAGAATCTGGAGGACTGAGGGGCTTATGAGTTTAGGCATGTGCATTACGAGACAGCAGCTGTGGAGAGGTTGTTAGGATTGCAGTTTGGGATTTGAAGGCTAAATGTTGCCTAAAGCCCTCTTTCAGAGATACACCTACCGTTTTTTTAGATGCCCCTAATCAAACTTTAATTCTTTTATTTTCCTCCCACAAAGCAGAGATACCTTTGTTTCTTGCATCACTCTGACATTGTGAATGAAAACATTTAGGACTGCAAGATGATCCAGACACAGCTGCAACCTGGCCTATGCAAATACTGAAGATGAACTGTTTCACCCCATAGCAGCTGCAGCCTTCCAAACATCTGAAGACTTGGACACTCACTTAACATGTCATAATATATAAGCAATCCTGTGCAAAGTAAACTTGATCACTCTGAGCAGATATTTAATGCTCTACAAAATATTTGAAAAATACCTCGAAAATGGTAAATCCTAGAGAAATATGATACAATTTATATTTTCTGTTGAGAAAAGCAGTGGCCTTTCCGACAAAACTATTCTTCAACACTTATTTAGATATTCAAATACATATGAAATATACTTTTTTTTTCCTAGATGTCTCAGGACAGATTAATTGCCCTTGCATGTGGAAGACTGACAGTAAGAAGCATAATGCAATGTTTCTGTAAACTGCAGGAGAGAGATTTGCAGCCTGGGCCTTAAGCAGAACCAAGTAATAAATCAGCTATGATTCCTGAATCTACTGGAGAGACACTGAATGGACATTTAAAAGCCAGGTAACAGAAATGAATACAGAAAACCAGTATTTTGGTTACTCTAATAACACATCTATTCATATCTCTGATATGTACAATAGTAAGAGATTAAATATTAACAGAGAAAATAATATATTTGCTTTTTGATCAAGTAGCAGTAAAAAAAATCTTTATTCAGCATAGATGGAGGGATTAACAGTCTTTTTCCTCTGTCTAGGCTACTTCTTCCATCTAGGTTTCTAACTACTTCTGTCTGTAGTTTTGTAGCACTCTGTAGTACTTCTATAGTTCCACATCTTTTCAACTGTCCAGTTTGGATTTGTCTCCATCGGCAAATATATGTTCTCTGAGGTGCTCATTTTCATAAACACAATTATTATTACCTTGTTCTTATGAAATACTGCCCTCAGAGAGATTTTTCATAGTTGTTGTTAATTCTCTCTTAATAATTTATAAAACTACAGCAGAATATTAGTAATAGAATCTGATTACTACTTATGCAACTACCAGTTTGGGGTTTTTTCCTCTCTTTAAATGTAATTGCAAAACTAAATTATATCCGTTAGTTTGTTGTGAATGACCTGACAAAGCCTCAGAAATACTTTCAAACTGCTGTACATAAAGCCATGCATATGTCAGCTTACATACTGCTGAATGTATAGGGCAAAGGTGTGGGAATATAAGCAGCCTTATTATTCTGTGCACAGAAATTGCTGCCAGAGTAATTTCTTTTGTAATTGTGCAGTAACTGTGAAACTGTTGTGGCACTCTCATTGCTGGTGCTGGCTCCAGTGTTGCTATCTTCTACTTTCTGTCAGTCAGACTGCAACACTTAGCTATCAATTTCTAACTGTGTGTGACTGTGCAAAGGAGCACAGCATTCTATCTGAGCAAATTCGAATACCTGCATACTCGTAACTTACTGAGAAAGTAGCCCTTACTGAATGGGATTAGATGGCCAGTGCCAACACAACTAATGGATACTCCGTCTCATACCTTGGTCTTTGGTCTGGGGTAGCACATCAGTTCTGCCAGTTTATTTAATAGGAGGCACATGAAAAAAATGTGATTGTTAGTTTCTGGCATGTTTTTCACTCCTAACACTTCCACTGACCATGTGGGTCTTTGTAGTTAGCAAATGGCAATTAAACAATTGTTTATGCAATGTATAAAGAGACACATGCCTGCTAGGATACTATAAACACTGTATAAAAGATCCAAATCTGTCAACTGAAAGAAAAGGTGCTCTAATTTTGTGCTGTATAACAAATGAACGGCCTAACAGTCTGATCTTCCTAATTAATGTACCATTATTCAATTATAAACCCAACTGACATAGTTTAATAAAAGCATAAAATAGAATTAACGATATACAATAGAATTGTATATTAACAGTTGTTTATCTATTCACTTTGAAGAAATTCTCTGCCCTAAAATCAGCGTTATTTCCTGATGCTATAAGAAATTGCTGCTAAATAAGTTTTTCATTTGCAGATTTGTCCGGTATGATAGATGTGTGCAAGTTTTTTATTTGTCACCATATTGACTAATACACACTTAGTACTAAGAAAGCTACTTGGTATCTCAGATTAAGCTTTTTGTAAAAGACAGGGAAAGCATCCAGCAGAAACCAGGTGATAAGTGGAGTGTTTGAAATGAAGCCGTGATTGCTGTCAGCAAACTGTTCTGTGTTTGATAAAGAGGCTGGACTGGAAATATAATTTGAAAACTCATAAAAACCTGTAACTGCTCATGAAACTCAACAGATTTCTCCCAGTGACACAAATGAAACACAGTAGGAGGCAAATATTAAACTTAAGACATAACTGGACCGTTCCGGTGTGTTCAGGGGAACACAAATCTCAACCCAGACTCTCAGATAACCCCTCTGCATAGCGAGCGGTGTAATCATTGCGTATTCCACAGCTCTGAAGTAGTCAGAATTGTCTTGGGAGGTTTCTCAAAAATGCTAAGCCTGCTTCAGAGTATTTTTAAGAAACAAGGAGAGACACAAGGTAATCAATTCACCATCTCCATCCTCAGAGATATTCAAAAGCCATCTGGACACTGTCCTGAGCAGCCTGCTGGTGGTAACTCAGCTTGAGCAGGGGGGTCGACCCACTGACCTCCAGAGGTCCCTTCCGACCTCAACTCTTCTGTGATTCTGTGAGTAATTTTTATAAGGAACTTCAAAGTTCAAGCTGAACTGATGCACTTTTATCAGCTCTACAAAACAGTCTATTTTTTTCAGATTCATAGAGGTAAGCAGAAAGGGAATTAAATGGCTATAGTAGCTATTTCATTAAGGCACCAACTTCTATTTAAACTGTCAAGTAAAGCCATCTAATTCCGACTTTCAAGTCTCAACTAACTTAATCCACGCTGCTAAGTAAGTTGTGGTATCGAATGTCCTTTCCACTAACAGTTGTACCTCATCTAGTTTACATGGGTATTACCTTCAGGTTCCAATCTGCTCTTTGCCACATCTGCTAAAGGCCTACCTAACTCAAAAATCTTTTCCCAGAAAGTAAATGTAGACTACAGTCTGAAACACAGCTGGCATATCCCTTACTACAGAGGAATAATTTCACCGTAGTTGAGACCACTAGTTGTTTCTGGTCTTCAGCAATGTAGCACAGGATAGCCATTGCTATAAAGTGTGAATCACAAATAAATATGTTAAATTTTCTGTTGTCTCAATTCTGCTCAGCATCATGGCTTGTGTACCAACTGGACTTTTTAAAACTTATGTCATTAACTTTGAGTCTTAGACCACTTTGGAAAGGCTCTCTGATTTTGTGATATCAGTTGAAAATAAAATATGATGGTATCATATTCAGAAATTTAACAGATGGTTTTCTATGTTAAAACAAAAATCAGAAATATTTCAGTATAATGTGGAGACTGATTTTTTTACAGACTCTTAGAACAAAAAGTCAATAGTTCAGAGATGCCCTGATTTCCAGGGGAAGAAAAAGTTATTCTGGGAAGGTAAAGTAGGTTTGAGCAGAAACTGAGTTATCTAATAAAGCCAGAGGCCAAAGGATAAAAAAAAGACTGTCCCTTTCTTTTCTGTTTCCTAAATGCCATCTTTCCTCATAGCTCTACACCATACACTGTGTTAGCACTTTGCTTCCACAAGTCACCCCCTCCCATTACTCCATGCCGAACAGCACACTCATCCTAAGCAGCACAGTCTCTCGCGTTGGCTACTTGTGTATGGGACATGGTGACTTAAGAGGACGTGGGACTTTGTAGGCATCATCGGAAACAGTACCTTTAATTATGACCAACCCTGGATATGGAAAACAGCTATCTCAGAAGGAAGCTTCTAGTGATTATTATAGTTGTATTGTGCTCTGTCAGACCCAGATGTATAAATATTGCCCACTGTCTTATTGTCAGTCTTCTAGTTTAGGTCTTTGCTGTCCCTCCTGCTGTTTTATCCTTGTTGGGATTTTTTCTGGCCGAGAGACAAGGCAACAAGACGAAGATTAAATAAACCCCCCATGCTTATCACAGTACATGTATTCCTATTACAGACAAATAGCAGCTCTGCTCCACACAACTGTTAGAAGTCAAGGTTCACATCACAGAGTGAGGCATATCGTACTGTATCACCCCACAAGCCTTAATCTACCTTAATCTACAATCCTTGTAGATTAACTGTGAAGATGATTTCTTCTGTGAAGCTGTCAGTCTTTATTTTTACTTTATCAGTAACTGATCTCTATTTTAGTTGCACAGATTAGCTTTCAACCTCCTTCACCCAGAGATTTTTAATCAATTCTTCATGCAGATTTTTGATACTTAGGGAAATATTAACATTACAAATAAATTGTTGTACTTGTTGCAATACCTCAGTTTATTTGAGAGCTTTCAAGGTTGAAGATAAAGAATGCATCAATAAGACATACATTTGTAACAGTGAACTGGCAATATCATTAAAATGCAAAGAACAAAGTTAGAAGAGAAGCATATTTGTACAAATAATAATAGCTTATTAAGTGGCACTGGCCTTACATTCTTTTGGGGAAGCCACTGTAATTGCCAACTTCTAAAATCACCATGGTCTGCTATTTTCATTTATCTTGACAGAAACTGTAATTCATTTAACAAAAGGTTATCAGCATCAATAATTTAAAAGAATCAGTAAAACACTCAAGAACAGGGTCACTATTTTTTACAGAAGAAAAATATTGCGGTTAGAATTAAGGAAGGTGCATTTTTTAATCTGTACTGTTACATATAAGGCTAAAATGTAACACCTGAATCTGTTTCACATCTGACAACTTTCCAGTCTTCTTTCAGATCTTCTTTCAGCTATTCACTCAGATTTCAGGATTGAAGTTCTGCCTTCTTTAAGATCAATACTGACATTTCCTTTCATACCTCTTGGGTCAGAAATTCCACCTGAGCTGTACGAACACAGGCTAAATAAAGACTGTGCAAGGAGTAGCTGTTACAGATTTTACTGAGTTAAACCTACTAAAGACATTGAGCAATGATGTCTCCACTGACACTATGTAAGACATTAATAATCAATGACTAAAGCAAATTCAAAGCAGGAGCTCATGATGAGTCTTTAATATAATGGATAAAATACAAAACATTAGCAAATATTTGAGACTTGTGAAGGCAGGAAAAAGATTTATATTTCTTTTTGTCAGGCTGCCAGCTCTCAAATAATTCAAAGTGAATGGTTTCAGGGATTCTTATATTTCTTGCCAAGCCTTTTTAAGAGCCAGCTGCCAGTAAGGAGTGTGAAACATTAATTTCTTAATTTAAAATCTATTTCCATTTGTAGTAGGGTTTTTTCCAGATGGTCAGTGTATATTTAAAATTATGCTTCTTTTTAGATGAGAGGAAATAGTTTAAGAATGAAAAAATATCTTTACAAGCAAACAGGGTGAGTGGGAGAGGTGTCCTCCACCTACACTAGCACTTCTGAAAATGTTTGCTAGGTGTCCTTTCCCCTCTCTGGTGGAATTCAGCTGATTCTCCAAGTGATTCTTTTCCATTCAGGTGGAGTCTAATGATGCTTTGCAACACCACTGAGTTAATTCCATCATTTCTTATACTTCTCATCTTGCACACTGTGGTTCAGGTTCATTTGCATAAACCATTTCCGTTTTCAGGACACATTTATAAAGTCATTTACATAGCTGACAACTTCATTTCAGTGAAAGATTCGTAGTGTGGCTTCTGGTCTCCTGCTAATTGAGGTTAGAAAGGCATCACTAATGTAAAAATGATAATGATATCCTGCAACTCAGTACAAACCTACTAATAATTCAGCTCTGGAAAGAAAACAATCTTTTAATATTCATTAAATGTAATTTAAAATCCTTATTAGCATTCCATGAAATAAAATCTTAACCATGAGTGTGTTATGGTCTCCCAGTTAAGAGTTTCAATTTTTTTGCTGATTGCTCACAGTATATGTAAATAATTTTATTTAAGTTTATGTCCTCCAGAGTTTTAGGAAAAATGGGCTTTTAAAAGACTGAAGATGAGCAGTTGGACTATTCTAAAGATCTTGGCTAAAATTTATTGCTACCAAAGTTTACATGGGATATTTCTGAAAAGCAGTTTTATACAATACAGCTCACTGAAGAACCTCAAAGTTAAGCTGTAACTCACCTAATTAACCTCTTAGCTAATAGATGGCAAAAGTGAACCATAAAGATTCATATTGTTATTTTCAAGTGCCTGTGATATTCACGCCCCTTATGCCATGTGTGAGCATCCAGCAAGGATTCAACATCTTTTGAGAATTCTGCCAGGTAGGGACAGTTGAGTATCTCAGCTCCTGCACAACATAACCTCCTTGCTTTTGTAATTGTACTGACCATACAGAAGGCTTAAGTTATTTCTGCCTCCTCACATATTTTCTTTCAGCTTAAGGAGGTCTCTCTCCCTTTTCCCCCTCACTTCCCCAGTAGCAGATCTTGCCCAGCTATTGGGAAGGTATCTGTCTCCCAGTCAGACTGCCTTCAGTCCCCTGAATCCATTTGAACACAAGCACTAACTAATCACCATCAGATCTGAGAAAGCTTATGGCCTTAAAGATGTTAAACTCCCACAAGTATCCTGAAAATACCTGATTACTAAAAAAAACCCTAATAACATGCTGGTGGAGGGAAAAGCTGTTATGCAAGTTCTTAAGCTTTTTAGGCAACAGAGAAAAACCAGGGGAGAGAGATTTCACTGTGTCCATTGCTTACGGTAAAGCTTGGAGCTGACTACACCCCAGGCAGCTCCCAAGGTTCCTCCCTTGCCCCTTCCTTCCCTCTCCGCTCCTGGTTTCTCTCGGGATCAGCACCAAGGCTGCCACCTGATGAGGGGGCAGTGGGTGTGCTCATCCTGGCCACCGTGCTGCCTCCCAGGCGCCTGGGCAGCGGCAGGCAGGAGTTGCCCAGGCTGATGCTGGGTAAGTTCAGCCCGAGACAGCAGTGAAACATGCATCTCTTCTGCCTTCAGTACTCCACCCATAGAAATCCCCACACCTGCTGGCATGTCGGGGTGCAGGGATCTTTCTGAATGTCACCGTGTTGCCTAAACCTCTGATTTAGTGTTTACCTGTATGTTAAACCAGTATGTGCACAAAGTAGGTCAAACTGACCCACCCTCTCAACTCGTCAAAACTGAAGAATGAAAGGACTTCTACTCAAGGGAGTCAACCTTGGGAAACAAAGAACAGATAATGTTGCAGGTAATTGTGGCAACGGGAGATCCCGATCTCCAACTCAAATAGCTCCCCCCCCTCAAAAGAGGGCAAACCCCTGCTTCAGGAGCATGCACAGTTGGTAAAAATCTTCAGTAACCCTTGCATAAGAAGCATAAGAAGCAAGAAACTTGTAACCAGTCCTGTGCGTGAATAAAAATGAATATGTAATGTGCTATGAATATGCAAGTACTCTACCGTATATAATGCGTACCCTCGAGTAATCTGGTGTGCATGTTAGGAGGAAGATCCCCCATGCACCCAGTGCTGCAATAAACCAATGTCAGCTTTCTAACTATCCTTTGGCTTGGAAAGTTTTCCTGGTGATGATTTTTGGTAACAGGCTGCTTCTTTCCCCACTGGAAGTCCATCTACTCAGGGCCAGCCATAAGGGAGAGATTAATTTCCCCTTTCTGATAATCACTGTGTTTAGGGATGCAGGGAAGATCAAAGAGAGCTTTGATGAAATCAGTTGGTAGAATACAATACAGCACATCTGCCTATTTTTAACCCAGACTGTGTTTGTCTAAATTTTAAAAAGTTCTTCTTATGAATCTGTTAAAGCGTGATAGGTATCAAATATTTCTTGATAATTCTTAAAATGGACTTTTCCTCCATAAATTATGTGATTCCTAGAACGGATTCTCATTACCAGCAGTGTAAGTGCATACACTGAAATTGTATTTAGTCTGTAATAAATCATGACCCTGAACAGCCTCACATGAAAGCTCTCTAGCTGTTTGGTGATCTGTGTGAATATGATTTTGCAAACTTGTCTGCACATTCTGTATTCTTTTCATAAAACTGGAGAATTCAGTGCAGCACCACTGAAACATATAGCTTGTTTTACCAAGATGTACATTATTTCTAACAAAAAGTTTTTCCACTTTACTCTAAAAACTTACACATATCTTTTATGTATCATGTTAGCATATTTTTATTAAGTTTATGCTCTTATCTATTTTTCCTTCAAATGGCTTCTTCGTTGCTAAAATGTGGCAGCAAATGTAATACTTAAAATAATGTAATAGATACTACAGGAGTCATAAGGGTTATAAGGTATCTGGGAGAGGTGTCATGCCTTTGTACATAACTTAAAAGATGGACCATATCATCTGACTCTATTGTAATGCAAAAAATGATCATTCCTCTCCCACTGACTCTGAGGGAGGAAACATGTCTTCCTATATAATCTACATGATGGATTGGGTCATTTGATTCTACTGTAATGCAAATAGTGAACATTCTTCTTCCACTGACTTATAATACTTTTATTTCCTAAGCCACATTTCAAGGCATTAACGCACATTAGTAAAAATACCTCTTAAGATCCTTGGCAAGAAATTAACGTTTTAATGATGGGGAAACAGAGGAAGAGAGATGATAAAGATTTGGCTCCATGCCAGAATTTGTTTTGCAAGTTTAGAATCCAATTATCCTCACTCTCCATCCTACATATCACTTTCTAGCCACACTTTCTGAGCTGGCATCTGCACTGTGTGCTGCAGGACATATGAGGAAATACTGCCCTTTCTCCAGGCAGTAGCATGTGAGCATACACTGAATCTCACCTCTCATGTGCCACCACGTTAGGAAGCATAAATCTAGAATTAGAGCTAGACCTCTCTCCTGGCAGGTCACTAAGACTTTTCTCTGGGACTTGGCTCAGAACATTTTGTGTGTCCTACGATTCATGAAGACCATGAGTCAGATCTGAGACTGGTAGATCCAGCGTCACATGCACAAGCATGTTCAACTTGCACACACGCAGCACATGCTGATGTGTTAGACTTACATCAGATCAACTGCACACCACCAGTGGCTCCAGTGCCTCTCCAGTCTGAGCTTTGGCGTAGGATGAGCTGCTCTATACATGCCAAGTAAACGCCGGGCAAGAAAGCCAAGTGCCTCAGACCTACCTTGTTGCGCTGTCTGGTTTTGCTGTTCTTTCCAGACTTCTTTCTATTATTAATTAAGAACTGTAACCTCTAGAAAAAGCCTGAAGCAATATGCAGTCAGTCACAATACAGTTGGTCATGATTTGTACAGATGACACAGAAAATTGCATTTCCTAATGCAGAATCGTGTGGCCAGAATCATCTCTACCTCTGCTGTGGTCAATACTGATCCATGAAGGAGGAATGTGCTTTAAAGTTTATACCACTGACTGTTGTTGGTCTACACTGTTCAGCAGGAAGCCATCAGAGGAACTCTTGAAACCAGATCCATGACCATGTATTCTGTCAGGAAATAGGGATGCTGACTTGGGGCACTAGGAGAACACTTCATATAGTAATTACTAAAGCACAGCCTTTAAATGTATACGGAATACATAAAATACATAACTTAAAAAACAGTCTTATTGAATAACAGTTTTTATTTTTAATAAATGAGGTTATCCTAGTAATCTCATGTTAAAAAAAATTATCTTTATAAATGAAGTTTCATGAATATGAAATTCAAATATGCTGTCTACATTTTCTTTTACATCAGTAAGGTATATGGACACTCAGCACTGTTGTAGTAAACTCATATTTGCATTTTAACTTTAGGAGTTTCCAACTAAAGTATAATTAATTAGAATGATCATGTAGCATATGGATTCAACTCAGGAACATGACTCTGAGTAGAGTTTGCTTGTGTATAGTGTCCTCTCCATCACTCCTGAATCCTTCTGGGGAAAATTACTCTCTAGAAACCATCAACCTGACCCTTTCCCCTCATTCAGGATCTCAGGAAAGAGATTTAGATAAGAGGATTCAGTTGAATGATTGGATTTCTTGAGTAAAAGGATTCAAAAATACTAACCCATCTTTACTTGACTATGTAGAACTAAAGATGGCAATTATTCAAGGAGAGGGTGGTCATCTGAGCAGCAGGGATACAGAATGGTGTTTTTATAGAATGGATAAGCTGAATAAAGCCTCTTTATCAAAGCACAAAAGGGAAGGAAAATGTGTTGGATAAGATAACTGCTTAATTTGCCACAAGTCAAACAGCGGGGTATAGAGTTCCAGCAGGCCAACACCAGCACTCAACGATAAAAGACGTAAGAGCAGTCTGGCAGACTTTGAGCTGTAAGCCAGGATCCAATGCACAACCAAGCACTAGCTGGCAGACCTTGAACCAGGGAGCAACCCACCGCTGGACATGGGCTAGTGGACCTTGAGACATCCACAACAGGATTCAGATTTGGTGAACTGGGGTTAAACGCGGTAGAAATCTTTTTATTCTGTAGGCAGTTCTCCAGACCTTTTGCCTAACATGATCCCCAAAGGGACAGGTTATTGTTCAATTATGGGTTTATGCGTATGCCTTGTATCCATACAGTAGATATTTGTTTGTGGTGGCATGAACCTGTAGACTGTCATTTAATTCTAACTCATTTCTCGTGTCCTTTTTGACTGTACAAGTGACAATGACTTTTCATGTTATTTTCAAGCAAAGATTACTTCTTTTGCTGAATGGGCTGTGGGAGTCCCTATACATTGAAATCTTTCCTTATGGTATAGCATGAAACATAACCTAAGTTTGCTTTTATCTACATTTACAGAAAGCCATGAAAAGAACTTACGACACTTAATTCTGAAATATAATGATAATGATTTTTCTACACTATAATTAATGATCCTTTCTATAATTACTTCAGTCTTTGATCACATGCCATAAAAATTGATGAGATTTTGTTACTAACTTCATCAAAAGCTAGGCAAGGTTAAGGTGCTCAGATTTTCAGTAAGTTAAAAGACCTTTTCCTTGGAAGTGCACTGATGCATCTGTGTGGAGAACAATGTTACACTTTCTTCCCAGTTGCTACACTGCGTCTGGCAAATAATATGAACACAGAAATTAAATATATATTCTTGTGGCATAACGTAGTGCTATGCAGAAACACACAAGTGAACTGTGAATGGGCCACGACAGTACAATAAGCCACATCATCCCATTAGCACCACGCTCTATCCAGTACATCAGGGTAATTAGCCCTGCTGCTGCAGTCCATGCAACAGCCTAAGGGAATTATCTTTATAAAGGTGCTTTAAATGGGTGATTTATTTGTAATGGTCTTTCTGGAAAACAAGGGACTTGCAAGAACTTTTGCAGACTTATATTCAGGCATTAGCTTCTCTAATTAGTCATCAGACAAATTCTTTTGTGCATGATTTCTTGACCTATGGAAAAACTAAAGAGAATTAAAGAAGTACATGACGGGGTTTTTTTGCTTTTTGCTTTTTGTTAAGTAACTCTCCAGTGACCAAGCCCAAAGCTAGCACAAGGCTAGCTCCAGCATCAAGGAATCCTGATCCACATTCTGTTTTGCTTTGCTGGACAAGGAAACAAGGATGATGTCTGCCTCATTTGTCTTGAGAAAAGTGCTGTAGGAAAATGCTCTGCCTAGATACAGGTCTGCAAAATAGCTCTCATCCCATGAAATTCATTGTGCTTAAGGTGTCTGGTTTTATGGAATTCTTTATTTTGACTGGTGAAAGCCTTTCTCACATGTCTGAAAGGTCAAAATAAACAGAACGTAAATCATCAAATCACTGTTTAATTGCATCTTACAAAGCATTGGAACTGTATGCTCCATTCATCCCATACAGTTGTTTAACTGAAATGAAAAATTACTTTGACTTCCACTTTTTATTTTAAATGTATTAGTCTTCCTCTTTAGACATTATGGTCATTAATGCTCAGGCTGCTGCAATGGCTCTGAATGCTTATCAGTCATTCAGCTGATATTATTACCCAGTCAAAGCTGACATCAGAAATGGTACCTTAATATTAGAGAAAGTAATCATGACTGGAATTATTCATAGATTACACAGCATACACTACTCGGAAGACAAAGAATCAGCAGAGCTGATTTTTTAATAAAAATTTTTAGTCTGATCCAAAGTCAATACAAAAGTTCTCCATGACTTCAGTAAATTTTGATTCTAGCCCTATGTAATGAAATCTAGGAGGGCGACCAGCAGTTGTGTCCATAGCCTTCCTTCTCTATTTTGATGTAATTTAACAGCACTGACAAGGAATCTATAAAAATATAGCAGAGATTTCTGGGCATGTTCCCTGCAGAATCAAGCAAGAGATAGAGCAGCTTATGCTACTAAAAGGTAACTAAAGGAAAGAATAAGCAGAACCACAGTACTCAGCAACAACAATTAAGTAAATGATAATTCTATTTAAATTATATTATCTATGAGCTAACATAAAGGTCAATACTTCCCAAACATATCTTATATCAAAGTGACAAGAAAGATGCCTTCACTGTCAACAAATTTTAGGAAATGTTGTAAAGGTGAAAAAGACTGTACTAGATACTTTCTGCTGATGCAACCACAGACATTGCTTCTCCTTCCCTCAGCTGGTCCTTCGCTGCTGACACGTGTCTGACCTGCCAAGCTTCCTGAGGCCTCCCTTGGGATAACATGTACCATGACTGGAAAAGCTGAGATGATACTGCAATGAGGAACAAGAAAATAACGTGGAATGCATTACAGCTGCAACTTTATATCAATAAACACCGTAAATTCTGTTCTAAGCATATTTACTGAGTTGTAAACTCGAATTACAAGTTTACACTTTTTTTCAACCCGTAATCACGTACACAGGCCAAGCTACCAGACAGGAAATCTTTGTAGGTCCAAAGCGTTAATGATCCTTTGAACCTGTGTGTGGAAAGGCCTAGGATGACTTGGCATGGATGAGTACAATTGCATATGTTCAAGGAATCTCCTCTGATTCCCAGCAACACAGTCTTTACCAAAGGTAACAGGAGCTCCCAGAATCTTATCCAAGTACCTTTTTGGTTATCTTCTAAAAACAATAAAAGGCTATTTTGGTAGATACTTGGTAAGGGTTTTATTAAAAAGAGCATCATAAAAATATGAACGTAGTTTGAATACACAATGAGACGAGATGACTCCAAACCTTGTCCCAGAAACAAGTTGCCATCTGTGATGGAAGTGCATTAAGACCAGAAACAGCCATGGTTCTCTTTGACAGTATTTAATGAAGTGCTGGGTGAAACTGGTAGGCTGGTTGGTACTTGCAGTGATTTACATATGTTTTCATCATTAAAGAACTCGAGTAACAAGCGCACATGCTATTGCACTTGTGACTTGCATGATTAATTCTTCGCTTAACAGTCCAGGGGGCCTCGAGCAGCAGCTCCGATCAGCCCCCTTCAGCTGTTTAAAGTCTTACAGGAGGTGTAGTTTTACGTGGCATCTTCTGTTTTCCATGACGGCACTATTTGGAGAATACAACCAGAAAGAATAACAATGACATCCTAAGTGCAGCATCAGTTTCACCAGCTTTCAGAATATGGGGGAAACACCTGAGTGATCTGAGTTTGTTGGAATAGAAGCATTTTGAGGGCTTGCATTTGCTAAATTGCATTAGAATAAACTGGGGTATTAAGTGACAAGGATACTGATCAAAGATGCTGCCATTACTCCTTTCTGAAGATACTGAATCCTAATTAAAAATATTGTGTGATCTAGCTCTGCTTCTATGTGGTTAATGTGTTAGTTTCATTTAGAAATATCGAGTCAGCTGTTACTTAATTTCTCAATGGATCAAAATGTAACTAGCAAATATTTTTTTAATAATTGAAGCTTACTGCTTAACAAAACAGCGATTGAAATATTTGATGCTAACATAATACCATGCAATACCAGCTTTTCAACTCCCTAATGATGCCTGTGACTTGCTAGGCTGTTTTCACAGCCTATGATTGTTTAAAGTAGCAAGTTAATCATGATGACTGTGAAAACCTGTTTATCAAACATGTAAGAACACTGACATTCTGGTTACTTATTTAACAATTCAATTATAATTATGTCATTATAATTATGTTAATAAGATTGCTGGGCTTTCAGTTGTGTACTGGAAGCTTGATTAAACAGGATTTTTCAGACAGCTTCCCTGTTTGTTTTTTTTTCCTTTTTATTGCTTTTGCAATGGAGTCACAAATTAATCTACTAATAAATATTGGGCTGTTTGCTATGTAAATGTATTCATCTAGTGTAGTTGGAGACAGTAAAAAGAACCAAAACCCAGTAGCAGTGGTATGATAGTTGGTAGGGCACGTGGAACACCCCTATTATAAAAGATCTTTTTTCCTCTTTTTTTCCTATTTCCTTTTTTCCTTTTTTACTTCCTAAATTCCATTTATAATTTTCCAATTTCCTTTTTAAAATTTTTTATTTCCCAATTTCCTTTTTTCTTTCTTTTCCCTCTTTTCCCTTTTTTTGTCTACCAATTTCCATTTTTATTTCCCTTTTTCATGTCCCAATTTCCTTTTTAAATCTTTTTTATTTCCCTTTTTGATTTCCCTTTATCAATTCTCTTTATCATGTCCCTTTATAATTTCCCTTTTTCACTTCCAAATTTCCATTTAAAACTTTTGATTTCCTTTTTTGGTTTCCCTTTTTTCCACTTTTTCATTTCCCTTTGTCATTTCCCAATTTCCTTTTTTAATTTTTGACTTCCCTTTTTGGTTTTCCTTTTGACTTCCATTTTGTTTTGCCTTTGCAATTTCCCAATTTAATTTTTTATTTTTTTCATTTCCCCTTTTTATTTTCAGATTTCCTTTTTTAATTTTTTATTTCTGTCTTTGATTTCTGCTTTTGATTTCTCTTAATTTCCCAATTTCTTTCTTAATTTTTTTATTTCCCTTTTGGTTTCCCTTTTGATTTCTAAATTTCCTCTTTTAATTTTTTCATTTCCCTTTTTCCTTTCCCTTTTTTATTTCCCTTTTTGAATTCTCTTTATACGTTCCCTTTTTGATTTCCCCTTATAATTTCCCACTATCATCTCCCTTTATCGATTCCCTTGTTCATTTCCCAATTTCCTATTTTAATTTTTTAGCTCCCTTTCTTATTTCTGTTTCAATTTCCATTTTTATTTCCTTTTTTTCTATTTTTGCAGTTTCCTTTTTTAATTTTCTATTTCCCTTTTTTTATTTCCCTCTTATAATTTTACAACTACCTTTTTATTTTTTTTTCATTTCCCATTTTGGTTTTCTGTCTTTTAGTTCCTTTGTATTTTCCCTTTTTATTTCCCTTTATCATTTCCCTTTGTTATTTCCCAATTTCATTTTTAATTTTTTTTATTTCCCCTGTTCATTTCCCCATTTCCTTTTTAAATTTTTGATTTCCAGTTATCATTTCCCTTTATAATTTCAGAATTTACTTCTAAAATTTTATTTCCCTTTTTGATTTCTGTTTTTATTTCCATTTTTATTTCTGGTTTTATTTCTGTTTTTATTTCCCTTTACCAATTCCTTTTTTTTATTTCCTAATTTCCTTTTTTAATTTTATTTCCCTTTTTGGTTTCCCATTTTCATTTGCCTTTATCATATCCCTTTACAATTTCCCTATATTTTTTCCTTATATAATTTCCTTTTTTCATTTCCCTTTTTAATTTTCCTATTTCCTCTTTAAATTTTTTATTTCCCTTTATTATTTCTCTTTTTTTGTTTCCCATTACCCTTTTCTGGTTCATTTTTCCCATTTTTTTTAGTTCTTTTGTCCCCCGTCCCCGTCCCCTGTGTTGTGTCCCCCCCCCCCTTTTTTTTTTTAAAGAAGGAGCAATTGTTCGATACTACTTTGAGCAGACTGGCGCACACATTGCCTGAGCAGAGCGTCTGACAATGACACACCTGTGTACACTACTATTAAAACAACATAAAAACACAGTCAAGACGGAGAAGCTTGCAGACTGCATTATTTTATTTTTTTTTTAATACGTGTTTTTTCTTCCTGTATGTTACCACTGATAAATGAACTGTTGATGAGTCAGTCATCTTAAAACCCCTTGCTGACTAGTCATTTCTGCTTCCTGGCAGGAAGACCTGCAGATGCTAAGGAACAGCTGCAGCCACACCTGCTAACCATGCACAGCTGGTTTACAAAGCTGAGTAGTCTAGGGCACGGCCTCCGTGTGGGAGAGCTGCCAGGAACAGGCTGCAAAGCCAACAGGAGTACAATTAGTTACACCAACAGAAAAATTGTATTTATTTCACACTCATTTTGTGAAATTATTAATATCAATAAAACCGATCAATGGAAATACACCATAAACATAGTGAATATTAATGATACACAGCTGATCTCTATGTCTAGCCTCTGAGATGGAATTAATATTTCATTATAGTAATGTCAGGAGGACTATAAATTTTTTTTTATGAGGCACTTTCGGTGTATGAAAACAACATTAATTCAATACAATTAACATGGATTCCAAACATTAATCATGTCAGTATCATTTCCATGCTTTGCTGTAAGAAACTGTGAAGAATTAAATGTGCTATTTATAAATTGTATATAAACTCGGTGTGTTATTTGAAAACGTCATAAGCAGATTATAGATATAAACACTATGAGTTGTGAACACCTTGTGTGTGGCTAATTGGGATTTTATTTTACAGAAAATGTAAGTAGAAATTAAATATGAAAAATTAGCTCCCTAACAATGAATTAGAACTACAATCCTAGTGGGGAGATGTACATTTTTTACCTAGTTATGTATAAACCCATATTTATTGAAAAATGGAAGAAGACTTGGGAGGGGGAAGGGTGACACAGAACATGCAAATACTGTAAAGAAAAATCTTTTCATATAGCAATGCCACCAAATGTAATAATTTTCTTGGATGGTATATGAAGAAAACAACGTAAATAAAATATATAACAATGAGAGACTCAGCCCAACTGTTTCTACAAGACATTTTCCTACTGCCTCCTGGAGCCTCAATTTTACCCTCTGGTTATTTAGTTACTGCATAGACAATCCCTCTTACCCTCTTTCAAATATTGTGTTTGATGAGGAGATTGTGCCCTAGTTCAAATTTGAAGCACTCATGAAGAATGTTTTCTCGGAATCTGTTCATCTTCTGTAAATTTTACATCTACATTTTGCTGTTTTAAGCATGTAATCCTTTAAGAGACCTCTTTGTCCCAGCAAGGTAAGAAATGGACCCATCTGTGAACTTCAGATGGTTTTACCACAAGCTGCATCTTTAATCTGGTGGTAGTACTTTTCCCTTCTCTGAAACAACTGATGTATTTTCCTGAACTGATGTAAATCAAGTCTCAAGTCATCAGTGATGGCACTTTGCAAACTCCTGTAGGAATTGCTGTTTCAGACAAAATCCCATGGAGATTAGCTTCACTCTGTGCAGCACAGGTGACAGTTCTGCCATTCATTTCTTCTTCTTGGCCTTCTCTTCTGTTTTATATGTGCAACTAAAGCCTTAGTTGAAATCTTGGATAAACTGCTTACATCATCAAATATGAAATAAACTGAAGGGCCAGTTTCTACATTATACTCATTTTACTCTTTATAATGCTGCTTGAGATGTAGGAATCCAAATGTGACTGAGAAGTAAATAAACAGCTTCTCAGTGTCTCTCCTAAAGCTGTGCTGATACAAGACTAATATCTCAACTGAACTTTGCCAAGTGGAGAGAAATGCTGCGATCATTTGTTTTCATACACTGCAAAAAGATACGTGGGGTGTCTTACAACAATTACACAGGATGTTGGCCAGAGGACACAGGCCGCCTTATTGGCAAGAGTTATTTTAGTCTTCCTTCTACAACTTTACCTGCCTAGATGAATACTCCTGTTGTATTGCAAGCTCATAGAACTGTGAGCTTTGGTCTGCATTTATATAGCCTATACAAGTGGGTCTTGGACCAATACTGGGTGTCTTGGTTCCTACCAGAACACAAATAGCAAAGCAATTAATGATATGGCAGCATGTTGTAATTGGAAAAGCCAAGGCAGCTTCTATAGTCCAGTGGATACCACACCTGAAATAGCAAACTCTGAATGGACTCCACGATGTTGTTTGCTTTACGCTGGAGTACTCATAAATCATTCTGGTATCATCCTGGGAAATAAATTCAATCCACTGGTATACAGACAGAGTCACATCTTTAATAAAAGCAGGTAAAGCCCATTTCTGATAAAGCATTGCAAGGGGTAAGAGAATTAAGGAGACATTATCTTTGCAAATGAAATATAAATCATTCAGAGAACTGAAGGTTTGGTAATAATGAAAGCTGCAGGTTTCCAGTTGGAGATGATGTATGCTGCAGGAGTGTGCCTGCTTTTTCAAAATAAACGGGGCGGGGGGGGGGGGGGGGGGGGTGG
>JAVJGI010000050.1:76683939-76705396 GCA_035590275.1 Ibycter americanus | reverse complement strand
TGTCTGGGGGAAACTTCCCCCCCCCCCCCCATTCCCACAACAGTTGTCAGTTTATTACAGATATAATCTGGTGCAGATGCAGAAATCTGTGTAGAGCTCCTTCCGAGTGTTTTGAGAAGCTCAGGCCTCATTTTTCAACCAGCAGTCATGTTGGTGACTATAAAGAAACTTTGACCTGCCATGTCATGTTCTGGAACGTAGGCACTGTGACCGCACTGTAAAGCTTAGGTAATGTTTATGCCTCGGAAGTTCATGACTGACTTCCGGTACTTCCTAGAAAGTGAGTATTTAGGGGGTGATAAATGCCATATGGCTGAGCTATGTGTGTCTGTAACACTGCCCTAGATGTACTTCTAGACTTTCTACACTCTTGTTTTGTGTAATAATATTTTCACAAGATAAAAGAAGTCTTGGATGTGCTTCTTACTAGATCAAGAGAGGTGTTGGGATGTTTCTCATAAAAAGGAGGGCGTTTGATGATGCTTACATCTTCAGTTGTTTTCTTTGTTGGACTAACTGCTTGCTCTGGTATGAACTGAGAGGGGCTAGACTGAAGGCCATCCAGCTCAGCATGCCGTTTCTGGAAAAGTGAAGTGATGGATGTTTATGGAAGGAGCGCAGGGGAAAGAGGATGTCCTCTAGCAAACTATGCCTTAAGGAACATTTTGAAACTAAACATTTTAAGAATCTGCTGGAAGGTCAAGCAGAAGACTTAAATGTCTGTTATCAGCTGCAGCAAAATTTGCTGTTTTGCCTTGACATTTCAACTGTCAGTCCAGAATTACTTCTTATTTAGTAGGCTGGAAATAGAAGCTGAGGCATCATTACTTCTCTGTTGTCATCAGCTACCTCGTACCTTTTTTACCCTGCAGATTGTATTGTGGTCATGTCCATGTTACATGTCAATGGGCAGTGTTGCAAGACAGCCCATAGAACCGCCGTGCTGAAGTTTCTGTCCTTCCTGTGAACAGTTGTAGCCAGGCTTCTTCATTGTGCTTTCTATTACATATATAGAAGTAGCTGTGGCTGTTTAAAAGCTTTGGGGCAGTTGTTCATATCTGCTATGTCACAGTCTGTGTAAGAATCATAGTTGTAGTATTTTGGCCTGAAGCTACATGGTATATTAACTTACAAACACATTCAAAATTGTGTGTCATTTGGTAGAAAGTACTGTAGTTAGATGCATTTGTAAAACAAAACACAGTGAGAAGAACCCTGACTCTCTAAATTATGTCATTTTAGTCAACTTTCTGTATTTGGCATTGGTAGTTTTGATTTAGGTGGGGGGAAAAAAATTCTTGACTCTCACAGTGATGAAATGGAGCATACATTTCACTCAGTCTTGTTGCGAATTTGTCATCAGCTTAATTTACAGAATAACATTAAAGCAATTTACAAGTACAAACTAAGAAATTGTTATTACTTAAATGTAATGAACGGTATTATGGGTTAATATAAAATTATATATATATTGTCAAAGTAGCATTGTAATTCTCTCTTTTGAGGTCTTAATATCATATATGCCAAGCACAGAGTTAAACTGTTTGAGACTGAGCTTTATCTGTGAACATGGTTGGCGTCTCTCTTCTTTCCCTTTTTCCTCAAAAAGAAAAAAGGCACCCAAAGACAAGAATCTTTAAAGTGCCTTGAAGAGGAGTTAACCGAAGGCATTCAGACAACTTTAGTGTGGCATTCTGACTAGTCATATAAATATTGATTAGTGTTATAACTGGATTGTTAGCTGAACTAATATAGTAGGATCTTTATCATAAAGCTTATAATAGTTCCTTTCTGTTTGCCTTTCTCAGAGTTGGTCTCTTCTCTTTGGTTTCAAATCTTAGGTTTGAGGTCTAAGACTGATTTTTGTCTAGACTGGACACAGATTTAATTCTCTTGTGCCCATGCAGCTGTCCCAACTGATGTCTGTAGGAGATCTTTAGTAGAGGTTGGAGGAAGCAAATGTGTGGAGTTGAGGAGCTTTCATTCCCTTCTGCTCCATGTACTCTGCTGAGTCATTTGTCTGGGTAACAGTCCTGAAGCTCCATCACCCAAAAACCACAAGGCAGGAGTGGAAATAGAACTGCAGAATGGTGACAGAAATGGCAGTCTTCTGCTCAGGGGCCTGGCTTCTGGTCTGAGGACTTGTTTGTGGAGAAACATGTGTAAGGATCAGAGTATGCTCTCTCCTTTAAATGCATGTGATCTCATTTAAATAAAGCAGTATTTGTCTTTGTTGGAGAATGATCTCAACTTGCTTAATTTCAGTTAGGTTTAGTGCTCTATGTAGTGGCCTCAGTGCTTTCTTCACATCTCCATGTAATGACTAGGTTGATTTCCGTAGAAGTTGTCTGAAAACACTGTCTGGGGAAAAACCTGATAGTATTAAATTAGAGCCATTCCTCAGTTTTCTTTCTTTGATTTGCATATTGAAAGATAACTTACGCGTTTGGAAAAAGGTTGAATCTCTGTCTGAGGAACATGCGGTGCATCTTCCTGATTGCCAGTGGTGACGTTAAGGAAATGCATTTTTAAATTGAAAGAGTGCTTTTCCACATGTGAAGAGAGCACTTGCTCCAATGGTGTTTTCTGTATATAACTACTGACTGTTGTGCTTACAGGTGATGGAGCGCCTGCTGGTAACTATGGCTATACCAACAGTGGATACAGTGTTTACGAAGAAGAAAACGAAAGGTTAACAGAAAGTCTGCGTACAAAAGTCAGTGCCATCAAATCAGTAAGTATTTAATTACAGTGGTATCATCACATTTATTGAATTAAATTATATGGGCCAGTGAAGCAGTAGACTTAGTTTAAAACATACATTTAATACTGTGGTGGGTTGACCCTGGCTGGATGCTAGATGCCCACCAAAGCCGCTCTATCACTCCCCTCCTTAGCTGGACAGGGGGAGCAAAATTATGATGAAAAGTTCATGGATAATAAGGAGTTAAGGACAGAGAGATTACTCACTGTTCACTGTCACGGGCAAACCAGACTTGACTTGGGAAATTAATTTAATTTATTACTAATTAAATCAGGGTAATGAGAAATAAAGCCAAATCTTAAAACACCTTCCCCCCACCCTTCCCTTCTTCCTGGGCTCAACTTGATTCCAGATTTTCTCTACCTCTTCCCTTCAAGTGGCACAGGGGAATGGGGAGTAGGGGTTGTGGTCAGTTGATCACATGTTGTCTTTGCTGTTCTTCCCTGCTTGGGGGAGGACTCCTCACACTCTTCCTCTGCTCTAGCGTGGGGTCCCTCCCACAGGAGACAGTCCTCCATGAACTTGTCCAATGTGAGTCCTTTGCACGAGTTGCAGTTCTTCAAGAACTGTTCCAGCATGGGTCCCTTCCACAAGGTACTGTCCTTCAGGAACAGTCTGCTCCAGCATGGGTCCCCTGTGAGGTCACAAGTCCTGCCAGCAAACCTGCTCCAGTGTGGGCTTCTTTCTCCCGGGGGTCACAGGTCCTGCCAGGGTCCTGCTCCAGCGTTGGCTTCCCACAGGTCACAGCCTCCTTCAGGCACTCATCTGCTCCAGCATGGGGTCCTCCCTGGGCTGCAGGGGGAGATCTGCTCCACCCTAAACCTGCATGGGCTGCAGGGGCACAGACTGCCTCGCCGTGGGCTTTACTGCCTCCCTGGGCTGCAGGGGGAGATCTGCTCCACCCTTAACCTGCATGGGCTGCAGGGGAATCTCCGCTCCAGTGCCTGGGGCACCTCCTGCCCTCCTTCTTCTCTGGCCTTGGTGTCTGCAGAGTTGTTTCTCTCTGCGTATTCTCACTCCTCTCCTCTGGCTGCTGTTGCACAGCAGTTCTTTCCCCTTAAATATGTTATCACAGAGGCGCTACCACCATCGCTAATGGGCTCAGCCTTGGCCAGCGGCGAGTCAGTCTTGGAGCCGGCTGGCATTGGCTCTTTTGGACACAGGGGAAGCTTCTAGCAGCTTCACCTGGAAGCCACCCCTGTAGCTCCCTCCCACTACCAGAACTTTGCCACACAAATCCAATACAAATACAAGGAAGAATTATTGTCAGCCAAAATGTACAGTCATTCATTTGCATAACTGAATCTTCCTTTAATTAGATTTTTTAAACTCCTTTTTTGCTAATCTTGAGGACAGCTGTGGTGTTACTTACAGCTTACTGTCCTACCGAATGAATCACTGTCCCCACAGAAACTACAAACTTTTGAATTTAGGTCCATAAACTGTTTCTGTTTCATTTAAGAAAATGGATTACTACTTCTTGCTGTTATCCTTGTGGCTCATCAGTTTCCGCTGTATCTGCTGATAAATCTGTAATGTGAAAACAGCTCTTCTAAACAGCGTGCTAATATCCTCTGAAAGAGAAGTTTGTTACTTTAATGATTCTGATTCCTTCCAGAGATTGAGGACTCCTTTCAAGCAAGTATAACTGAAAGACAGCTCTGTGATTAAAATTATGTGGGTTTATTTTTCTTAACAACTTAAGATTTTGTAAAATACATTCTTAGGAATAGGTGGTGTTTCTATATATGTTGTACAAGCCAATGAATTCTTAGGTCTAAATTCATTCAAAGTCCTATTGCTAATACTGCTGCTTAAAAATAATTTGTTCAGTCTCCAACAGAAACTAAAACCTTAGGTTTAGAATAGTAATTTAGAGTAAGTTAAGAATAAGTTAACGTACCTTCTCTGGTGTGTTACATTTCTAAATCGGTGTATGTCAACAGTGCCGTTGGTAGTGCCCCACGGAGTGGCATGTGTGCTCTTTCTGCAGTTGCATCTTTTAGTGCAACACAATAATCTGGGAATATGGAATAGTCTTCAGATAATCTTCCTAGAAGCCTCATGTAAAATCAGTTTCACTCTTGATTATAGATTGCAGTGAAATGCAGCAGTAAGAAATAACGAGATTTAGGTTGTGTCATAAAAAACATGTGGGTTTTGGCAAATCCAAAGCCTGGGGACCTGGAGCACGTTTTCGTCCCTTCTGGGAGCTGAGCTGGTTGTTCAAGGCCAGCATGCTGGTAAGAACTGTTATGGAGGAAGAACTGCAAAGAAGCCTCAGTGTGGGTTCTCCCCTGTTTCACTTGGGAGCTGCTTTCAAGCCAAGGCTCTCCTGGCTAGCCCCTGCCTTTGCTACATTGCAGCTGTGTTGCAGCTCTGTCTGCGCCTGATCTCATACCTCCCTTATTCCGACCCTTACCCGACTTGACTGTCTTGCTTGACCTTGGATCTGTCTCATAGCTGTGGATGTGCTGAATGATCACTGGGCTGTTGCTGACCCTAGTTACTACCTCTAGAACTGACTCTCACTTACATACACGGCTTGCCACCTTGTCCTGCTGTGCCCTTGCTGTTTCATGACACAAAGCAGAGAAGGAATAGAGAAGTTCAGAAAAGAAAATTGCATTTATAGCACAGCGGCAACTTGTCAAAAGAGATGCATTAGCAGGTTACAGGTGTCGGCTCCAGCAACGCTGAGTCAAAAAGAGTGCTTATGGTCCTCTGTGCTGTGTGTGAGTAGTTTTAATGGTTGTTCCAGGAAATGGATAATTGCTACTTAGCCTTGACTAGATCTTGAATTTTTGAAAGTCCATGCAATAATTCTAATAAGGAGCTCTCTGGAAAAGGGGAGGAGGAGCACTGAGTACCTTCTGTTACTCTTTAGACTCATCTAGTTGGATGATGAATACTTACTTTCCTAAGGGTTATTGACAGAATACTGTGCATGTTATTTTGTTTTTTGAAAATAATCAGGTACTGTTTTCACATTTTACCGGGGAAATGCTAGTCATGTCATGTATTTTAGGCTGGTTAATCTATGTGTAACTGCTTACTCATATTTAATACTTTTTGGTTTTTTTTTTTAATAGCTTTCCATTGAAATTGGAACAGAAGTTAAAAACCAAAATAAAATGTTATCAGAAATGGTAAGTATTTAGTTACTATCTTTATTTAAATGTGGGGCATGATTAAGAAGTTAGTAATGTAAAGCATTCCTTCTTTTGGTACGAACAGTTGTATTAAAATATTGACAGCTTATCGTTGACTGTAAAATGGACTAATTCAGCAGTAGTATTTCTGTTCAGAAAGATAAATGTGCAGATGCATTACTTCCAAGGCATAACCAAGGTCTTTATATTTCAGATACAACTATTTGTTTTCAATTAGCAGATGTATAGTATTATTAAAAAGGCAGTTCTATATTTATATTGTATTTAACAATAGGAGAGGGAAGCAAAAAATAAGGAAGTCAGAAGTGCCTTTTTTTGCTTACATTTTGCTTTGGCTTGTAGAAAAAATACCTCTGGATAAATGGGCAAGAGTTTTTTCTGGTTAATTTTCAGAAGCTGCCTCTGAAATAATTTTAGTTTTGGAAAATTTGAAAAAACAGGAAAAACTACGGTTAGCAAGCTTTAGGGGTAATTTTTTTCCTCAGAGTAACATGTTTTTTGTTGTTTTGTTTCCTTGTTTGTTTTTCTTACATGTAGGATAATGATTTTGACTCTACGGGTGGACTTCTAGGTGCAACTATGGGCAGACTGAGAACACTCTCTAGAGGAAGCCAGACGAAGCTATTATGCTACATGATGCTCTTTGCATTGTTTGTTTTTTTTGTAATATATTGGATTATTAAACTGAGGTGATGCATGTTACCTCCGGTTTAAATTGTGTCATTTCAACTATAAAGCAGTCTTAATTATTGAAGACATTGATCTAAAATGGCATATTATGTTGGTAAAACACAGTGAAATTGTTATAAATTGCATTAACTGTTAATGCGATGCTATATATAGTTTTCTTAATGTATCAGAATTTTTCCCATCGTCCCCTGTTTTGGGGGGATCATTTGTAAATATGCAGAAACTGCTAGCAGATTAAGTTGCTTTTTTACGGGAACATAGTTTTTAGAATTGATTTTAAAAAATACAGAAAACTGGTTGTTTGGATATGAAGTAATTGCAGAATTACAAGGCTTTCATTCTGCTTTTCATTCTGGGCCATGCTCTAAATTAGAGCTCCAGTTTCAGGCATACAATAATTTCTAGGTTGCAAAAGCACGAAGAATACTTGGCTCTTTCTAAATTGTTTTTATCCGTGGATTTTTAAAAGGCTGGCCTGAAGCTAACAAATATAATAGTGGTACCCCCAAAATTTATTTTTGTGAATAGGTCTGATAGTGTGTGTGTTTTAAGTAGCTTAAACTGTGTGTTATGGGGAGAAGTTACTTAAAACTGGTGGTTTTTTTTTTTATTTAAATGTAACAAATCATGCTTGTACATCTACTGTTTTAAACAAATGCCTTTGATCATTGGGATCAACCAGTATGGACACAGTACAAATGTTTCCTTTATATTTAAAGCATCTAAAACTTAATGATTCCATTGAATCACTAGAACTTTTACCATTAGTATGTTTACTTTTCAATCTGTGATGATTCCTCAATCTGAACTGCATTGTGACTGAAATATGAGGTCAGATATTTTGAATTTTATATTACAGTATATTATGATGCACCTGTTGAAGGTGCTGTCACACTGTTTTTTATTTCGAAGACTTAGCTTTGGCTCACCAAATAGTTTCTAATAGTTGAAGCCATTACATTCCTGAGTTTAACATTCAAAAAATTCAGTTTCCTAGATACTGAAATTGTATCTACAATTTTGAAAAACTTTTCTAGAAATACTGTATAACATGTTGCCATTAATAACTAATTATGAACTGACAAATAAAGTGTCCTGTAGTATTCTAGTTAGTGTTGTTTATATACATTCTTTTCTACTGTAGAATACCAGTCTATTTTTTTGAAATGATGCTGCATTTAAGGAGGTATATTTATGTGGGGAGCACTGTTGAAATAAGAAATGGAGGTGTATGCTACATTTCTTTCGTGTTAGATTTTATATACCATGGAAGTATGGCATGTAAATCACCACTTACAGAGAATGTGTAAAAGTTATTAAAGCTCAAATATTTATAGCTGATTTAATCTTTTGCCTGTTAAAAGGTCTACAATACTTCTACAAATAACAGAACATCTAAATACTAACACCAGGATAATGTATTGTCCTTACATGGGAATTGCTAGGCTTGTTAAACAAGCATAGCATTCCCAAAGCTAGTCAGTAAGAAATAGTTCACCATCCAAAATTAATGCACTTGTATAATTCTCATGAGACAGTAGAGTGCAAGGTACCTAACAAGTGAGATGATAATTACTGACATATCTGTTTGACAACCACACTCCCCTGATAGTTGATAATCTTCTAGAAGTATATTTCTGGCTCTTAAACATGGTGTCTGATCAATTTCTAGACTTTTTTTTTTTAAGCAATCAATCTGCCATACCAATAAATGGAAAAACTTTTAAACTACCTAATATAAATTAGAAGAATCAGTGGATGCAGCTAGTTATATCGCCAATACAGTTCCTGTCTTTGTTCTGAAGAATATGCTAGGGTGTCCCTTAAGTCCTGACAGAGCACATAGTGGTAAAAGTCTTTTACCAGTCCTTCAGATCATATGTAAAAGCAACAGGATTTTCATTTTAAGATGTCCAGATTAAAAGGTAATTCGTGCAGAATAGGAACTGTCTTCTTCCTTCCCCCTCATCCCTCATTCTGCATGGTGTGGAGAAGTGAGGGGAAGTGAATTGGGGGTGTGTGTGTAATTTTAAACCTATGTCATGCTTTCTGTGTTTCTTCATTTAAGAAGGGTTATTTTTTTGTTGTTGTCTAGATAGGGTGGGAAATGGGGAGAAAGCTTAAGCACAAGGAATATATGAAGCCTTCAAACAACTTTCTACATCTCTATGTTTATTAGAAAACACACAAGTGCTTTTTTAATGAAGTGCTGAAACAGAACTCCATTAGGCTCTTAACATGAACATTCTGAACTGAAATGTAACTGAAAGTTACATAGTCAAAACTGTGACATATTTCTGTATGTTTTTATGTTCTTTTACAGGATGTAGCATATTTCCCTTTCTTCAGTTCCAGCAAAAGGTCAGTTTTCAGTTTAAAATCTGAACTGGAATCCTGCAAGTTTGCTTAGAATGGTTAAGGTGACTATGTAAAGGTGAAACTCCTTTGAGAATATTTCACTTGGGGAAGGGGAATGGCAATTGGTGGGAATCATGCATTGCAGCCTTATAATCTTCCTCAGCATCTGCACTTGCTTTACTGGTTGTTTTCTGGTGGAAAAGTATTACTCTGACAGGGCTTAGAATTCACAAACAGCAAGATTTCAGGATGCTGTAGTATGATCTTGTAGAATAAAATACACTATGCAGTGGATACAACAGGAAAATACTAGTAGCATTAATTGTACTTTGTAAAAGTTAATAGCAGCTACATAAGAATACTGCAATTATTATTATTCTTGCTTTTTAGATCTTTTGTACATAACTTTTACACAGTATGTATATATTGTGTTTCTCAGTTAAATGTAACTTAGACTCTGTCTAGCAATCACAGCGATTATTTCCAGGTGGAAGGAAATACCATCTTTTAACTATCAAACTGTTAACCTTACAGTGTCATGGAGATTCCTTAGAAAATGCTTAATCAACACATCCATTTGATTACAAGGACAATTCTGCTGAAGCTTTTTTTTGCAATAATAGAGGTTGTCTCTTCTGGCTTAAATGGCTGTTTTAGGAAGAGTTTAAGTAATTAACACACAATTTTCATATTAACATGTTTATTTTAAATATTTTTCTCTACTAATTACACACAAAACATGATACCTTACTGCTGAAGTTCAGGCCTCCAAAAGCTTCAGATACAATTAAACAACTGTTTGTAGAATTCTACAAATAAAGATCAACCCCCACTCCCATCACCAAACATCCATGACAGTATAGTGCAAGTTGATGTGAACTTGGCAAAGATGACAGAACTCATTTTGATGACTACTTGCTAGAAGTGGAAAGATAAGGAAGGTGCTTGTAATTGAGAGCACAATCGCTGTTCCAGTATTTGAATACAGCAGGGAACAATTTGTGCCTTAATTATTGATCTTGAAAGCAAAGCTACACTGAAATTAGATTAAGCTACTAGTGAAATCATAGCTATATCCATATGGAAGTTCTGTTTCTTAATTGGCAGCTTAGATGCTCTTAAAATGTAGATATACCTTGATTTAAAGAAGACATTTTTTCTGGGTGCTTAGTGTGGGTCACTAGATTCCCCAAAGCAGTAACCCACTGAAAAAATGGAAAAAAAATCTTGAAGGAGGCCACATGCTTTCAGCCTGTTTCATATCAACAGAAATTTGACATTGGAGAACACATAGAATTATAATGGTCAAAGACCTTGACAAGCATTTTGGTGGTGAAATTACTGTTACATTTTCTACTTATTTTACCCTTGAAACACGTACTGGCTGTTACCCTCAGTGTGCAGTACAAGCTATGCTCTTGCTTTCTTAATTTTCAAGGAAGAGTGGAGATGCATCAGTTGCTTGGAAGTGTTTCCATGTATTTGCATATGATGGAAAGCATGATTTCATCTGTACCACCTCCTATTGACATTAATCTCAAGTCTCTGTAGAAATACAAAGAGTAGATTTAAACATTTGCATGTTATATGGATGGAACAAGTACAGAACTGTATATACCCATTTATTCCTCTATGCATTTATTATGGAGCTGCTTTTATTATATTGAAACCTCTTGTTTATAGAAGTACGTACAAGGTGTGGAGAAATGTGTTGTTAGCAGTGTAAATACCCTTTTGTGTACAGGGATGTTGCTAATTCAGAATCAAAAGGCTTAAGATAGTTTGGCACATCTAATTTTCAGATTCTTTCAAAAATAACCTTAACTTGCCAAAACACTGTATTTTAATCTTGATATAAGTTAAAAGTTCTCCTAGCATACAACTGCTCCTTCTTAAGGCCAGCCGGAGCTCATGCAGCTGAACTGCACAGAGACCTCTGTTTAGGTCTTAGCACTTTGGACTGGCGTACCAAGCATCACAGGCTCTTCCCAAGGTTTTCTGCTGGATTGCCTGCTCAGATAACCTACACGTTACGTACTCATGCCAGTAATCTGCAGAACACCTCATCCCCTGCCTCCTCCTGGTGAGGTGGTCTGCGGTACTTCCCACAGCATCCCCGCGGTCCCTTTGCCAAAGCTGTAGGTGCCTAAGTGTGCAGTTGAATTTTAGGAGGGGAGGGAGTTTTTGGAGCACCAGCAGCAAAACGTGTTGCCACACTTTGCTTAACTGTGTGGTAGAAAGAGTAGTAGTCAATCAGTACATGAGGTATTGGAGAATTGTATGGAGAAGGTACAATTTTCATTTGTTTTTTAACCAAAAAGTATCCTGGTCTCCCCAGTCACAAAGCTTTGTGACACTTGGCATAATCCATATTAGGATTATATAGTATTCTAGTATAGTATTATATAGTACAGCATTAGTATTATAGTATTTTATAGTATATATAGCCTCTCTACTTTAAAAATGAATGGCTCCTTCAAGCTTGTTTACTTTTGATTTGATACTTCTAACTGCACTCATTTAAAAACTGCCATTAATATCACTGAGTTATCTTTAACAGCATTGCTTAAGTTCCCTATGCTAGCCAGACTGGAAACTACTGCAGCCTTAAGCAATTTTCTTCACAAATTTCTTTTCTCCTTCAGGGAGAAGAAAAAAAAAAAAAAAGAAACACTGAAACAGTTCTTCTAAACTACCTCTACTCAATTCAATAACCTGAAGATTCCCCACCTTCCTAGGGGCCTTGTTGAAGGCAGCGGAGCTGGAACCGTGGTAGGTTACTTGTTCTTCAAGCTGCGGTGCTGTCTGCTTTTTCAAGCTGCAGAAAGCCCCTGCCAATGCTTAGCATCTTCACAGCACTGTAGCAACAGTAAGTAATTAACCCTCAGAACACTGTGATGCTGATAAAAATCCTCCATTTTCAGCAGGAATCCGGGACACGTGGCTATTATAAATAGTTAGGCAGTGGTAAGATCTGGCTTTGGTGGTATGTGACAGATATGTCAGGTTTTCACATACAAATACATGTTTTTAAAAACCAAACACCCTTCACATATGTTTTTGTGTGTGTCTCTGTATATACATACGTGTATGTCTTTACAAAATTGCTGGTGATTATATTTTTGTCTTTATGGGTGAGATAAGGACTATTTCCTACAGAATACACAGGCAGGTGAGTAATGCCAGTCTCTCCCCCGGGGAGACAGGACAGAAAGCTTCACCTGGTTTAAGAGGTTCAAAATGACAAAGGACTGGAATGATTTTAATCTAGCAGCCCTCTTCGGGGAACGAGACTTGCTTTCAGCGTAAGAAAACAAAACCACAGGACTAAGTATCCTGCCAGGAACTCAATGTGAAAAGCTGGGGGAGATGACATAGTAAAGTAAGCTTGTATATCAGCTATTTATTTTGAGTTTATTGTTTGATAGTTTATATTATATCAATAATGCATTATTAATATAGCATGTAAATATTCTAATATATATATATTAGAATTTTATTGCTTTAGGTAGGCTACCCCAGAATGCTTTTCATTTGTCACAGCAACACTTTGCTTTCTGATTTCTCCATCGCCTTGTCGCTGCCCCTGTGACAAAGCAGCATGTCCTGTACTACCTGCAGCTCTGCTGAGGCGAGCACTGACCTGTAGTAGCCTCACCCTGACCAAGGACAGTGAGGAACCAGCCTGCAACACACCATACCGTTACGTAAAGGTGTCATTTTGAGGGACCAAACATCTAGCTGGTTGTTGAATGCTGTTTTCCTTGGAGAGTGGGAGTTTGCCTGAGGAAGGAGATTAATACTGACAATTGTGTGCTGCCTTCCTAAAACACTCCCTGCAAAGAGTTTGCTCTCATTCAGGAAATCCCATGCACCTGAAACATCCACTGTAGATGGTAAGACTTATTCTACTCAACCAAATCAAGAGAGGTAAGTGTTAAAAAGCAATCCACTTTTCGACAGATTAAAAAAAAAAAAAATTATTCAATGCTGAGTTTAAAAACTGCACTTAGGAGGGAGGGTGAGGAGCCTTTCCCACCCACCAAACTCAATCCAGGTTATCAATAATTTCTAGTTAGGCAGCAAAAGGAACAAAAAACCCTCCATGTCATCAAATCAAGTTTCCCATCACCATAGGTACCATGTCATATAACCTCCTTCAGAAATATATCAAGCACTACCTTAAGATGAAAAAAACAAGATCCCTTTAATCTTGGACTATCCTAATTTGAAGGCTGTCACATGAAAAAGTTGTTCTAATGGTTAGGAATCCTCTAATTTACAGCCAGAATGTGCTCCTGAGTAGTAAAATCCAGTATAAGTCCTTCAGTTAACGTTCCTCTTTTGGCTGGTGTTGACCCCTCTGCATCCAGAGTGCCATTCAGCCCTTGTTTTGCACAAGCCAAGCTGTGTCCATCGCCCTGCCTGTAAACTTTTTGGTCCCCGTTGTCCTGAAAATCAGGGCTGGTCCTTGCTCCACTCTGAGCTGTCCCTTGTGTGCGATTTCACTAGCCATGAAGTAGGGACAGGTAACTATCTCACGGCACAAAGAAAGCGTTTGACCTTGTAACATGCTATGTAGGCACTGAGGCCACAGCTAAGGGCACACTAAATCTGTCTCTAGCCTGGCTGATAAAGCGTGATGGTGTTTGAAGTTGTGCATCCCACAATCTTTACTACCTGCAGCCAAGAAACTGCCTGCTCAGGGAGCCACCCTGCACTACATTTTCCTTTTGAAAGCCATATGGCATTGTGATCTAAAAAGCCCTTTCTGTTCACAAACACCCTGAGAGGAACCTGCTCCATTATCTACGTAACTTTGAAGTTGTGAGAAAATAAACTTCAGTCATTTTCTTTCCCTTTTCCAGCAGCAATCAGTGCTGGTCAGATGTGGGGAAGAAAGCCAAGTTTTGGTGACTCCACCTCTGGTTTTCCCTAGCAGCCTGGCTTCACAGCAGCAGTCCCTCAGAGATGCTGCTCCCTGCTTTCCTGGTTAGGAGGCCATGGGTAAATCCTTCCCAAGATTTATGTGGCTCAGAATATCACAGCTTCCCAGAAGGCCATTTACACACTGCCTCCTTTCAGCACAAATTGCTCTTTATTATAAAATGTTTACCCTTTTTTTCTCACAATTATTATTTTGAAGCTGTATTACCGGCAAGATTTTGGTCCACAAAATATACTGATACACCCTGAAATTTAGTATTTTGTGACTTCTTGCATCTTCAGACTCAGCTAGATTACTTTTAGGCTGTCTGAATTAAGCAGCATCTAAGAGACACTGATCCAGAGGGAGAAGTCTGAGCTGATGCCACCCAGTGTGGCAGGCTTCTGGCCAGGCTGGCACTGCCCAGCCACCAGCAGCCGTGCCTGCCAGTTCACGTGGCCCTGCCCGTGTCCCCTGCGGGGCATTCTGAAGGGCCAGCTGAGCAGGAACGGGCATCACCTTCGCCTGCTCTGGAAGTCACTTTAAAGTCATTGCTGTACAGTTACGTACTTTGATTTGCCATGTTAGAGCTAGATGTCACGTGCTTCATCCAAATGCTCTCTCAAGGTACTCATAAAAGTCAACCAAAGTGGTAGACAGGCATCTGTCTCAAAACCTCTGCAGAAAAAGCTTGAGACCACGAATTTGTTTTCACAGGTGACTGAGGAATCGTTACTAAATCTTGTCTCAACAGTTAGCTACTGACTTCAAAGCAAATTGGTTTTGTCAGCAGAAATGGATAGGTTTCGTTTCATTTGGTGCAACCATCAATTGTGATAATGACAAAGACTGATGAAAAAAACCCCAATTGTCTAGGCTCATTCTAGTTTAGACATGCTTTGTAAAGAATGAAAGAATATAAAAAATGAAGGTAACAATAAAATATTTCAACTGACTTTTAAAACGTGAGGAATACAAAAAATAATTTAGAAGGAAATGCATTACTTACTCAAAAAAAGTCACTTTAAACTATATAGAAGTTTGATTTTTAACTAGCCTGAAGTACAAATAAAACTTCATATTGCAATACCTAGGTAAGAGTTGAGGGGAAAAAAAACCCACCTGTTTTTCTTCTGCAGCTATGTGCATTTGCAGTGCTGTTTATCTGTTTCACATGAGCAGTCAATATTTTTTACTGCTTTTTCGAGTCTTTCACAATGCAGCAAGTAAAGAAATCAGCACTCTCCCCACCACACCCCACAAGAGTAAAACTTGTAAGAAGTGGCAGCAGTTAGACACAGTGTTTAGTACTTAGAAACAATCGTAATTTTAAAAAAACCCAAACTTTTTAAAGAAGGCCAGACAAGTTCTTCCTATAACAATTGACATGTACATAATTACTATTACAATATATAGATCACTTCCGGAAATTTTTTAAAACTGATGTTATGAAGCCTGAAAAATTGCAATATAATTGCTACAAAAGTTTTTCCTCCCTCTGATCTCTCACAACCTGGGATTTTCATATAGATTGTGGGTTTGTTTGATAATTGATTTTTCCTAAGTCATGATGTCTTTGAGGCATTTCATACAGGGGAGAGAAAAATATACACAACTCCAGTCTGGCATTCTCCTCCAGCATCCTGCTAGTATGGTAAATTTGCAAAGTCCACTCTTAATGTTTTTTACATTGGCTTGTATTTTTCTATTAAACCCTTTGATATTTGGGCTCAAAACTTTTTTTCAAACCCATTCTTCTCAGAATTCCTACAACTCAAAATGAGACATTTACATATATAAAATCAGCCCAGTTACAGGCACCTACATGGTAAAACAGCTATCTTACGCCTTCTAGAGAATACTGCACTTTAGAAAAGTCAGTTGTTCTACAAACTTTAAAAGACTAACGATTAAAATGACAGATACGAAGAAAGTAATTTGGCAGTTTTGTGTTGGGTCTGTTTATTATCTCCCCACCAACACTAAAGACTAAAATTCAAAGATTTCATGAACTAAGCATGGATTATGCTATGTGCTCTTTGAGGAGTAACATCCGGACATGTGTCAAAGACTAACATTTCCTTGGAAACTTGGTAAGGATTATGCTGCAAAAATCTTTGTACACAATGATTAGATGTCATGCTGTGCAGTTATGCTGCTTGCTACTTGGTGACAAATATCACAGTGACGCGAATGGTTACTCAGACTGCTGTACAAAAAACAGCTTTAGGAAAGTTGCTGCTTTGCTTATCGTTAATAGATTAACAAGATTCTGACTTGAACCTGTAATTGTTTATTTAGGTAATACTCTACTTCCCCCTTCCTGGAGCTTATGGTTACTCAGTGACAGAATTTTACTGATTCACAGAAAATTTTGGAGTATAGATATCACGCCACCTTTAGCCTCATTTATAACAGTGTTTCTTTTAGAACCAGACAGATACTTTAGCCAGCTACACAGTTTATACCAATAGGAAATACTCTGGATTTCTTCTCAGGAAAAATGTGACTGTGCTGGTATACTTAGAAACCAGCCGGGAATTCACACAGAAGAGCCCTGCCCACGGTTAGCAATAATATACTGGGCTAGGAAATCTAAAGACAAATCAAAGCTATATAAAAGCACTTACACATTAATCTGTACATATTACTACAGTGACAGTAAGCGCTTCAAGACAAAGATTCATTTTATTCAGAGTGCCTACTGCAGAAGCTTTTAACATCTGCATCACCAGGGACCATTAGCTGCTAATAAAGAGGCTGTGGAGAAAATGACTTAGGAAAAAACCATCATATTGACAGCTGGCCTCAAACCACCACCATACAGCAGTGAGTACGTTCACCAGAAAAGCTGAGGAATCCACAAGTCAAAAAGGCTGAAGATCTCTCTGACTAACCACAATAGAATTCTTGTTCATAAAATGCTATCAAAAAAAGAAAAAGTAACTTAATCTACAAAAAAGAAACAAGCTTTCTACAGATTTGAGTGTTTCTGCTCTCACTTTGCACAGATCTATTTACCAAAACTTTCAACTAACTGAACCACTAACTTACTTTGCTAACCTTTGATTAGATACCATATATATAAGGGCTGAACTGAAATCTGTTACTGCAAGAAAATGCAAGTTCCATTTTGGTCCTTCTATGGAATGTAAGACACTGAGGACAAAACTTTCCTAACAGCTGCCAAGAAAACTTTGCTTAGAGAGAATTTTCCTTTAAGTAAATATATGGTAAAATTTGAAGGGACTTTAATTAATTTGCTAAAAGGCCTCTGTAATTTTAATGATCTAACAGCTTGCTGGAAGCACCTATGTCTCATGGTATCTGGTGTGACTAACCAAGTGGAGACTGCTGTCAGAAAAGGCTGTGGCAGGAGCCTGATGGTGAACTCCAGTTTCACACATATATTAGGGGAAAAAGATGAAGCTGATTTTCAATGGTTTTAGAAGAAAGCTTGTGGTTTGTTTTAGTCCCATTGTAATCAAGACTACAAGCAAACAAAGGGCAAAGAGAGAAAAAAAAAAAAATCACTTGTTGGTAGGCTTCCCCTTTTTCTCCTTGCTGTATTGTCTGGCAGGTACCAGAGGACCAGCAGGGAAAACATGGAGTTTACTTCTCTCACCTGACATTCAAGCTAACCCGTGGGTAGTTCAGACTACACAGTTGTAATACAAAGCCAAGATTTGGCAAAGGAATAGTCAGCCCGTGTCCTGACACTCACACATGTCACTCCAAAGTCGACGTACCCAGTGACAGGCCATTCAGTTTGACAATACCAGTCACGCTGGCGAGAAGCTGGTGCTCTTTTCAAGTGAGTGATCTTTTAGTGGGATATTTAAGAGGCCAAATTTCAGTAAACCCTCTTCCTGTTTTCACCATTCACTCGCTTACCTGTAAAACCTGCTCACCAGAACCTCGCTGGTGAATCCCATTCCCCCCCAAAACTGGAGACAGCTGTCGGTCACTTCACGGGCCAGACGACCTGCCTTTAGCTTAGCCATGGAAGCAAGTTTTGTCACATCATTGCCTTCCACATAGAGCGCTAAAAAAAAAAAAAAAGAAAAAAGCACAGTTAAGACACACACAGTCACTGACAGCAGCCTGCCTCTCTAGCCATCGCCTCCCCGTGTTCCTTTAGCCTGGCAACGTGCTTGGCACGCAGGGGAGCAGGTGTGGGGGCACGAAGGGAAGCAGGTGTGGGGGCACGCAGGGGAGCAGGTGTGGGGGCACGAAGGGAAGCAGGTGTGGGGGCACGAAGGGAAGCAGGTGTGGGGGCACGCAGGGGAGCAGGTGTGGGGGCACGCAGGGGAGCAGGTGTGGGGGCACGAAGGGAAGCAGGTGTGGGAAGGCAGGCTAGGGGCTCACCCACGGTGCGGTACAGCAGCGAGCGAAGGAGCTCCACCTCGGTTGCCAGCTCAGCCAGGCGAAAGTGCACGGCTTGTTTGTGCAGGACGGGCTGGTCAAACACTTCCCGCTGGCGAGTGTAGTCAATAGTTTCTTGTATTATAATTTCCAGCGGTGTCAGGACTTGAAGAAGCAAAAGAACAAGACATTCTTTTAGCCAGATCTGTTGCTTTTCTTGTTGACAAAGATGTTTTTTTCACGTAGTGCAAGCAAGACATTAAGTTTTCCAAAGTAAATTATTCCATACACTCAGTTTGGGGTGCAGTGTCAATTCTGAAAAGAAGTCTGGTATTTTCTTGCACCTTGAAGGCCTCTTTATCCCTATTTCACCTGAGCCCCAACCTGTCAAAACTCAGAGGAGAGCAAAGCCGTGTGGGGAGGAGGGAAGGAAAGTCATGGAGAGCAGTATGTAAACTTCATCCTTAATGCCTCATTAGGGGCCCGAGCAAAAGCTTGTGGCAACTCCTGTCTTCCATACTACCTGTGTCCTGAAGGTTTGTTACAATCCCGAAAGAAAATCTGAAGGCAGACACTGTGCCCACTGAGGAATGCTGTAGAAATGTGAATTCAAGGAAGCTTTCAGGGAGAAGGCAGAAAGCAATTCAGAGATCAAGGAACACAAACAGGCTGCTTCCTACGTCTGCATTCTGTGACCAGATCCCAGTATAGAAAGGAAGGGAAAAACACCAAGATTCACAGCCACTTTTTAGTAAATACTAAACAGTGCTTCTAATGGAAACAATCAAAATAGGATACTGCTGGAAGACAGGTGAGAGAGATGGCAGACACTGCTTTAAAGCAAGAGATCTAGCTTTCTGCTACTTTTTGAGCAAACTTAGAGATACCCTATTTTAAACAAGAAAAGGGAAGTTTCTTTTCCAAGGCAAACCACCCTTGAAGTGAAGGGCTAGGCTATCAGTCTCTTGCAGCTTAGCTAGGGTAACAGCAGGTGCTGAATTTGCGGAGAAGTGTTTTTAGCAAATGTGGACCCATGTCACTATGGCAAGCATGAGGGAGAGGGAGAGAGTTCATAAACCCATCTGTATGAGAAGGGCCACGTTTTCTCTTTTCAAAATACGCATATCCACATCCATTCACATATAGAATCTAAACCACAAAAATCTGAATCTGAAATGCAAAATACAACCAAGCCCTGGACTACTACAAAATCCCTTTTCCCACCTGCCAGTTACTCACAACAGTTCCTTACAGGAGCCTGGTGTACTTCCATACTCCTTTTTGCATCACTTTCAAGAGCACCTCTATTTAAACTTTGTCCCTATACTGCTCTCATCTGTAGACTCTGCATTCCGCCAACGGGCCCTGCCATGATCATCCACCAGCTCTTCCACAGAGCACTGTTTTTCACGTTTCACATGCTGGCCCCACATTTTGCAAGGTGATCAGCTTTTTGCATTCCTGAAATATTTTTCCCTCCTTTCTCAAGCAACTAGCCTCAATGCTTATTTTTTAAAAAAGCATATGCAATAATGTCCTTATTTCTTCTGTGCTAATACACTATGCTGCCTTGCCACCCTACTGCTGGTTTTCTGGACAGGAAAATAAATTGCTGTTTTCAGGGACATCTCTTGTACAGAGGAACATCCCTGTTCTTCCAAAGGACCGTGTAACACAACACTGTAGCATGTATAACACTAACAGTTTTTTCACTTGTATGTCTACGGTCTCCAGCTTGGGAGATGCTAAAAAGCAAGAAGTGTCCAGGCACCTCTTGTCCCTTGCCCCTAAAATGATACCTGGGAAGCAAACAGCTGAGTCTGAGCTTCTGGGAGGGAAACTAAACAGTATGTGCCAGTGCTAGGAGAGCAGAATAGAGGTAGGAGGGATAATGACAAGGGATTAGTCTTGTGCTTGTCTATCAGAGCAAGGTGCTCCAGCATGGCTCGCATGGTTCCCAACAACCAGCACCAGGGCAAGAAGAGATCAGAAACAGCAAAGACAAGGCAGGGGCAGGAGCAGGTGGGAAGGAACAGAACACCACCTATTTAGGTCCTGCTTGCAAAAGTGCTGAAGATCATGAAGAGGTTTTGGACCATCTCTGCTCGGGCTGTCACCACACATCAAGGCTCAGAGCAGGGGGCATGAGAAAAATGCTCTCAGTGTTGACTTGTCCACTTCACTGCCTCCTTCCCACCCCAGCTGATCCATCCTCCTGCTTTCCTAGCTGCCATCACTGCCCTTCTGCTTATTTATTCCTGGAACTGCCATGTGCACACAGAAATAAACAGAGGAAATCTTCTAAGGACAGTCCTGGGTGGCATCAAAACAAGCGTGGCCAGCAGGTCGAGGGAGGTGATTCTGCCCCTCTGTTCTGCTCTTGTGAGGCCGTACCTGCAAGCAGCACAGCATCCAGTTCTGGAGCCCATGATACAAAAAAGACATGGACCCGTTAGAGCAGGTCCAGAGGAGGACCACAAAAATGGTCAGAGGGCTGGAACACGTCTCCTGTGAAGAAAGGCTGAGAGAGTTGGGGTTGTTCAGCCTGGAGAGAGAAAGCTCTGGGGAATCCTTGTTGCAGCCTTTCAATATATAAAGGGGGATTGTAAGAAAAACAGACTTTTTACCACAGCCTATAGTGACAGGACCAGTTTTAAACTGAAAGAGGGTAGATTTAGATTGAACATAAGGAAGAACATTTTGGGGTCGGAAATAGATGATCTTTAAGGTCCCTTCCAACCCAGACCATTCTATGATTCTAAGAAATTCTTTATGATGAGGATGCTGAGGACACTGGAGCAGGTTGCCCACACAAGTTGTGCATGCTCCATCATTGGAAGTCTTCAAGGTCAGGTTGGATGGGGCTTTGAGCAACTTGATCTACTGAAAGATGTGGCTACCCATGGCAGGGGGATTGGGCGTGATGATCTTTAAAGGTCCCTTCCAACCCAAACCATTCTGTGATGCTATGACTACAGATATTTAGAGCTACGAGCATAGCTCTAACATGGCAAAGCTTAGCTGTGTAATAAACAGCAATGAAACACAGCATGTCATGAATACCACGACTGCTAACAGCCTTGTACAACATAACAGCACACAATACTTTGCCAGTCATACAAGTACAGAGGAATACCATTAATAGCAAAACTCATTTTTTCTCTGAACATTCCCCCCCCC
>JAVJGI010000050.1:76664894-76676211 GCA_035590275.1 Ibycter americanus | reverse complement strand
TAAAATATAGTATACATTATATATTAAATTAATATATTACACATTTTTTCAAATATTAAAATGAGTGAAAACCAAAAAAGGTTTAAAAACTTTTGAACAGGTGTTAGAACTGCAAAAGGTCCCTGCCAACATAAGCTTGAGTGTATCCTCCCTGAAGGATGTCCTTCGTGCATACAGCACATTATTGTTGCTGCAAGATCTGCAGACTACTCAGGAACAGACATCGAGTGGACTGCACCACTGAAACTTGCACTCTTAGATCAGGATGTACTTCTTCAGTGTCTTCAAACAAATTACTAGTCTTCTTCAAAAAAAACCTCCTACTTCCAAGATCTTCGAAGCTTTCACTCCAGCCCACATTTAACTCACTGACTATTTTTGTAACTTAAACTGATGATAGTAGCACCCTGGCAAAAAGATCCCTTTGCAGAGCACAGCCATGAAGCCCCCTGGGTGTGCCTGCACTTCTCTTCAGCAAGCCCACCAGGCTGGGTGGTGGAGGACAGTTACCGGAGGAAGATCAGGCCCATCCACACAATATGATCACAGCGCAGCATTGCATCCCTCTAGCATTCAATACAGCTGGTTAAGTCACCTCACCCTAATGGAGTCAGATATTGCCCATGGGCTCCTGGGATGCAGGTGTCGGCATGTGGGATAAGATTGTTTTGGGAGGTATTTCCCAAGTTTTAAATACCTAAACTCTTTATCCTTTCATTTTCACATGTTTGAGAATCACTTTCAATATTTTTTGAAGAAATGAGGCAGCAAGCTTAAAAATACTTCTCCATTCATTGAAAAAATATATATATTCTGTTCACCAGTCCTCACACAAAACAGGAAAGAGTTTAACACTATTTTTGAAAGATAATTTGAGAACTTTTTACATGCAGTTCATATGTAGAAAAGATCTATGTAAATAGAGTACTATGTTATTTATTTTGCAGACTGTTTGCATCTTCATGCCTTTTAGGGACAGAAAACCAAGATAAAAGTTTTGTGGAACTTCTCCAAAACTAAAAGACACTGGATGTTATAACTTTAAAAAAAAAAATAAAATGTTGGCTATATTTTTAACGATTTCTTTGAGGCATTAATTTTGTCCTTGGCATTGACTTGTCTATTCAGTCTCACAGAATGTTATGAAATACTCCCATGCAAATGTATCTGAACAACTTTTATAAACTTATTTTTGGCAAAAAGGACTCTCCGTGTAAAATTATTTGGGAGTCAGAAGCCGAAGTCTGCAAAATATTTAACTTCCTTCTCATTTCCTGTTGTCCCCTACTTTTTTGGTGGAAGCGTGCAAATGCATTTCAGAACCAACCTTGTATGACAGTGAAACACCTAACTTAGAAGAGCATTTATGGGTGCAGTCCTTTCTGTCAAACATCTTTCCTTCTTGTTTTGGGCATCCACAAAAACACCAATAAAATCACATTAGAAGAGAAAGAGTTCTGTGTTATTACCGGGTAGATTCATTGGCAGACATATGAGAGATTTATTTCGATGAGGAGGTCCTTCACTGGTGTTTGCCAGTAGGCACATCCAGTCTGCTTGGCACCCGGACGTAGTCCACATCTTACCACCATTTATGACATATTCATCGCCTTTTCTCACAGCTTTCGTCTTGATATCTATTTCAAAACACAGGAGATCAAGGGTTATTCTTGTGAAGGAGGGATAAGCTGGTCCCTGAATGACTGGCAGAGTCGCTCCCCTGCTCTCAGACTGACAACTAATACTTGGGTCTCCCTGCGTACCCCCCAAAGTCCTCTAACCCTTCAAGGCTGCACAAGGCAGACCCGTCTGGACAGCTCTTGGAAGGCAAGCCAGTGAAACCGGACCACTTCTCTCATGCTCCTTTAGGTGGAGTCTTCACCCCAGTGGATGAAAGCAGAAAACCTTCCCTAAGTAAATTTGGTCGTCAAAAACTTGGGCCAGAAACATTTCAGTCTGAGGTCATCTATATTACGTTTCTGTCACTGTGCACGTTAGCCACTGAGGAGGCCATTAATTCCAGACTCCTGACTCAAACGTAAGCTTCAGTATCTGTGTATGCATAAAGATACATACACACGCACTTCCTGCATGTTCTTGGTCAGAATGGCATAAAAAATTCAAAGCCAGTAAACTTTCAAAAGGCCAAGTCTAAATGCTAAGAATGTCTGTACATGGAGTTCTAAACACCAGGTATTTATACCCCCTGGCAAAAGACAATCATATTTTCATCCGTGAGCGTTCACATCACCCTGCAAGCCCTAGCTGCAACAGACAGCCGGAGTGAATCACTAGTTATTATTTACACTCCAGCAGAATTTCCGAAGGGCTGGCTTCTTTCCCCTGCAATTCTTCAATTGAAACCCCAACTGAGGAAGACTCTCCAACAGATATCTAGCTATAAGCAGGTGATGGTACCACACCCCTAATAGCACCTGTAAATCTAATGAGACTATAAAGTCCGTAAGACCCCACCTACTGAGGGAAGCAGTAGACTTGATGGGTAGGCGTCAGACGCAGGTGGAGTGGGCAGGCACATTTAAGTCAGCTGGTTACACCTTCATACACACCCACCCCAGTCTGCACATGAACCTTCTTCCCAAAGCTCTAAACATACACCAAAGCAAAATCAAGAATCCGATCTTCATTTACAAGGTAAAATGGGACTGAGGTCAGCATGGCTGAAAAGAAGCCTCGTTAATGAAGGAACTGGGGAAAAATGATGGGAGAAAATTATCTAAGTGTAAGACAAGGGAATATCGAATAAAGTTATGGCTAAAGGAATTTACAAGCAGATAATGATGAACACCAAAGGAAAGAGATAGTACTAATGTGGATAAAAACAGTAGCCATATAGCTATTCAGTCAATGAAAAGACTACGTCAAATCTGTCCAAGTGACCTGACATGAAATCTAATAATGAAGGCCAACAAAATGAAGGAATCTAAAGTACTGATGCTCATAATACACGCACACAGACACTGAACAATCATATACATGAAGATAAAATAATAAATGAAGGACACACAAGAGCCAGAATAAGAAATACGGCACTGTACTGAGGCAGTGTGAAAAGGATGGGAGCATACACAGTGATTGACATCACACATCCCTTCGTTGTGGAACAGCTACTGGAGAGATTAGGTAGAGGTCTCATGGAAGGTCAGCAGAGGAACAACGAGCACTGTGATGTTACCACAAATGTAAACAGTTCTTCCAAGCATGGCGTCACAGGGGACTAGCCACCCAAACATAGATTAAAGAACAAATGCCTCACTAATGCGAATGTTCAAGTACTCCCAGATGTGATAGTTGGTGGTTTGTTTCAAATGCTTGAGAAACAACTAAAATCAACTTATGAAGAGTTGATTCTCTTTAACTTTAATAAGAAGAAAGATGATCAAGTAAATGAATAAGTTTAATGTTCAAAATACAGCAGGTTTTGAAAACCTACTTAACAATTTACTTCAGTCAAGTGGACCCAGCCTTACGGATACAGCTATGACAATAATTTGGAATATTTGACTGCAACTATTCTCCCTGACAGAGCATAGCTCTGGGAAAAGGCAACTTCGTTGGTTGCTCCATAACTCATTTTTGGCAGGTCCACACCACTGGCCCTGTAATGCCTATAACTCAACAACTTGCAGAGCATGCTGTGAGGGCCCCTTCTAGGAAAGGCTACAAGTCACCATCAGAAGGATACAGCTAGTGCCATAAAAGCAACAGGGCTGGTCACTTCACCATTCAAATCACAACATACTTGAGTCTCAAGTTTTCTTCTACACTGTGCTCTTGAATCCAGCCATGCACCTTAAGAGATTCGACGAAAGGCAAGGTTGGCTTCAACTTTTAAGGTCAACATTACAATCTAGGATAGGCAATGCATATCCTTAAAGTAAAAACTGAAGAACACATATCTGGAATTTACATCATCAGCACAGGAAAAAAACCCAAAACTTGCAAGAAATAGCTTCAAGACTAACTGAATGAATAATCACTTCAAATAACAGGAGATAGCCTACAGGAAAGGAAAGAGATTAATCATCAAAGTAAGCTACAGTTGGAGGTCAGAAGGTAAGAACTGCCACAGGTCAAACTAAGTTAAATCTTGTGGATGAAAACCAACAAAACTGAAGAAGATTGAGGCGGCAAACAAAAATGTTTCAGCCACAGAAATGAGAAGCGAATGAGAAAAAACATAAGGCATATAAAGGATGCCTCAAAAATAAGGAAATATTTCACGTGAGATTACAAAGAGATTTACAATATAGCTGACAAAGCAAGACATCTACAGGAAGGACTGTCCAGAAATCAGAACTAGTGAAAACAGAAGTTGTTTTGGCAATCTGCACAGCCTCAAAATACATTTGGAAAGAAAAGACAATTCAATTTACCAGTAGTACCTTATTTAAAACCAACCTGATTTGTTTATTACAAAAATGGATTTTCTAGAGAAAAGCAGAACACGAAAAACCCTGTTGGACCCAAGCAAACTAAAATTGATGCTACTAGGTAACTATGAGTTAAATTTTTGAAAAGATAAGAATTAGGACAAAAGTGGAAATGTAGGTAAGGAACTTGGCAAAGGGGAAGTTGCATCAGTTTGCATTAAAAGAGGAAGTGCTGATGTGCAGATGTGCAGGAAGCTACTACCTGGATATCAGCCTCTGGACAAAACCATTAACAATCTTTAAAAGAAGAATAGGAATACACTAACAAAACTTGCTGGTGACACAGACTTGGGAGACATCACCAACACAGACAACCAAGGTATTGCCCAGCAAGAGAGGAATGATCTTGAGTTTTCAAATTCAACATGGGAAGTACAAGCACTTAGGCACAAGGTAATACAAATTATTGCTGGTATCTTACGATGTTTCAACAGCATAGTTAATCACAAGATTCACTAGCCAGCAAACCGCTGTGTACACTGCATATCAGAGGGTAGTATTTCTATTAGGCTTGGAGAAGCATTTGTGCCATTATAGACACCATGTGCAATTTTGGTTTTTCATGCTCAAAAAAGATGACCTAAACCCAGAAAAGCAGAAGGACTGTATTCCACTGAGACAAAATGGGCCAAGATATCTATGTTGAAGAGGTAGACGTGAACAGGGTTACTTGGTGCAGTTGCCTGGGAGACATACCTTGAAGAAAGGGGAAGTGTCTTCCACGATGCATTCTTACATATCCTCCCTAATTATCATTAAAACATTATATAAATTGCAGAATAGTAGTGAGATAGAATGAGACAAAATCATTGAAACTGACACAAATGTGTATGCTTTATGGTACCAAGAATCCTGAAATTAAAGAAAGACACTTTCTATACCAACTGTTCTGTACTGTTGTGCTCAGGTCATCTCTGCGCTGGTTTTGTTGTACACAGTCAATACTATGTACAATATACAACAACTACATCTGAAAGCAGACAGCTGCTCCTTCAAATTCACTTGAAATTTGTTTTAAACTAATATACACAGTGCTTTTTGTTCTGTTGAATTTTGAATAAATTAATTCCAGGCACCCTTTATTTCTCATGTAGAGAAACTTTTTTTTCTTCTGTGTTCACATCACCTTCAGTAATTTTGGAACTGGTAGAAGAAAATGCTAGAGATACCTTACTCTGTGTCATTCTTCAGTTTAAAATATACTGGCTTACATGGCAGAAGTATGTCCCCAGCCTTCATATGTGAACAGTTGCTGTGTTTTACTACCCCTTCACTTATCTAAGGGGTTCAAACATCCCAATAGCATGAGAAACCAAAGTAAGTATCAAGTGCAATTACACACAGTTCAGTCTACTTTAAAGCTGGGCCGCCTGGAGGTGGCAAGTTCTCTCTGCCTTGCGCAAACCAGTGCTACTCAGAACATAAGCTAGTGCTGTTCATGCCTAAGTTGTCCGTTTAATTACCCTCTAGAAGCATTGCAAGCTGCTTTCTGGATTTATACCAGGGATCAGGTCTTCCATGACAGCTGAAAAAGTATTGTCATTTCATCCTGCGGTCTGCCTCCCAGCTGCAGTCTGGGTTCATCAGATAATGCTAGCTGATTGCAAATTTCTCTTTAACTGTATTAATCCAGTGTATCATACCCATTAAACCAGATGATAAACAACGTGCAGCTAAAAGAATATTTATGTTACTTATTATCTGGAACACTGCATGAAAAATTTGAAATCATATTTAGAAAGTTCTGATAATCATCTAATTATACTAGAGAGGCATTAATTAAAATAAATGATGTTGTATTTCTTACATTAGCAAAATTCAAATTTTAAATTATTTTAATGAAAAACAAGTCTATAAATATTATGGAATTTTTCTTATTAACAAAATCAATTAACTAGAAAGGAAAACAGCAACAGATCATGCGGGAAGATTATTTCATTATCCCCATTAACTCTCTTGAAAACTACCTGTTGCACCTTTGCTCTAACAGTGAACAATTATCTATTTGTCTTGAGAAAACAACATGAGTTTGGTCAAGGATATGGACATAGGACTCTGCTGGTGAAAAAACTTCTGTCAAACTTGGCAAATTTGTCTGCAGGAAGATGTTGTCTCGGTAACTTGTAAGTTACCATGTGTGTTCTTACGTTAGCTGCCCCGTATCCAACAATGAAATCTCTACAAGTGGTTTCTTGTCATTCCCTTTTCCTTGAAGTCCACAATTCACAGTCAGATAAGATATCTTTTACTTTTTCTACAATATCTGTTTTAATTTATTGTTCAAATTATCTACTGCCTCAGGCACTTAAGAATAATGGTTTCATTTGCCCACATTTTTAAATGTATTCTTGCACTAGAACAAGAAAAATAGTTGCATGCAAAGTAACTCACAAAGCTTATAGATCTGACATGGCCAATTCTTCATTAGCTCCGTATAAAACAATCACAGGTTCAGAGACATTTTTGCTGCACAGGAATGATGGAAGGGGCTGAGGTGAAGTAAGAACGAGCAAGAGGAACCCATTGTGGAAGTGACACTGGCATTTTCAGAACAGACTAGCTCTGTAATTTGCCCACGTTCAGTGGAAAGGTCTGTTTTAAGGAAGTGCAAGTTTTAATACAGTTGAACAGGCCGCGCTCCCTCTCTTGTAGGTCTGCAGATTGCACAAGTGACGGTGGCTGTGCAGCTACGGAAGGCGCTGCAGTGCTCCCTGCCAGGGGTGAGCTTGAACAGAACAGGGCAGGCAGCAGCAGCACAAACAGTAGGAGAAATCCAGGGCCAGCATGACAGCTGCATATTAACCTGTTGTGCTCAGGCTATACAGGGTTACAGCTATTGATTCACTGACAAATACGTTCAATTTGATGCATCAGAGGCATGTATTACTGCTCCTGGATTTTGCCATCACCACACTAGACTTTCCTTCCTTTATATTTCTTACAAATTATAGTGGCAAAGGGAAAGGTCAGGGAAACCAGATTATTTCCATTAAAATACCAGGCTGTCTAAAACTGGCAATTTGCAAGGTTAACTTACTTGCGACATCTGACCCAGCTCCAGCTTCACTGACTCCCAAGCAAGCCACAACATCTCCAGCTATAGTCGGCACGAGAAACTGTTTTTTCAACTCATCAGAACCAAACCTGCAAAAATATAATGCAAAAGATAGGACATTAAAACTTTTGAAGGTGAATTTTCTTTACAAGTTAGTTAAAAATTTTGTTCTACCAATACAGTTATTAATTTTCCTCTGATTAGGTAAAACCTGTCCTAGAGCCAAAAGACAGAATAGATACCCTCCAAAGCTATGATTCAAAGCCTTCACCACAACTGCAGCCGCAATCATTTTAAAAAAGGTTTTTACAAGTATGCAGGCATCTTACTCCCACAGAAATCTGTGGTCTAGATGCCCAAAACTCTGATCTTTATGACTGTTGTTTTGACAGGTCTCAGATCTAACTAAACATAGTCTCTGGGGTTTCTCCTCTATGCCCCCGTACTGGTCTGCAGTCAGCCAGGATGGAAGACCTGCTCTCTGTGTATCTGTTGACTTTTGCCCCAGCTCTTTCCCAGGTTTTAGTGGTGACTGAAAAGCTGAGACATGTGATGGCCACCCTCTGCAAATATCTGTGTTCTTACAATATTAGTATTTCACACCTGCATTTAAATCACACAGTGCCATTAATGCTTCTTCCCAGCCGTTCCTTTAGTCCTCAAAAAAATAAAAAGGGAAACGGCAAACTGTTGATGACATTTTAACACAAAGAATTCACTTGGCCATATTTCAATTCAGCTAAGAGGCACCCTCGTTTTCTCAGCGTTTAGCTGCTTTCATGGATTCAAAACATGGTCCATCTCATTTCATGGTTGATTTTGTCCTAATTAACATTCACTGATTTGTTCTTGCAGTGTGAATGGTGAGCTCACGGTCTAGTTTTTGAACCGTTCTTGTGCTAGGCTGAAAAATCCCTCGGGTCGTGAGATGTCTTTTCTGTGAGCAGAAATTCATAGAAGCCATGTTCCTCCTCAGGCTCCTCTGGTCAGCATCTCTACTCATCTCCTTAGACTTGCTGGCTGTCTAAGCAGGCTGCAGTTACCTGGGCCCTCGTCCTAAAACACTGTCCCAGTACTTCCAAAAGAGCGATGCCATTTTAGCTAAGACTCTGACCCATCCCCTCCACTGCAACCCTGACACAAAACAGTCAGAAGAGCACAGGACGGCCAGAGAACAGGCTGGGAGCTGGCAGACGCTTTCACTTTGTGCACACAGGGAGCTCAGTTCCTAGCTCTGTCCCTGCTGATAATCATGGCAGCAATCCCAAATAAATACAAGAAGCGAGCCTGGAGCGTTTACTCCTTCCTCCAGCATACTGAGACAAAGTCCCCATGTCTGTTATGCAGTGTATTATTTTTTTCTTCTCCTTTCCTTGGGACATGATCAAGTATGGCCAGATGAACACTCATTAGACAAAAAAGCCCCAACCAACAACAGGAAAAATCAGATTATGAGAGGAGCTAGCAGGGATTTTTGGCAATGCTTTCAAATGCTTAAAACTTTGCCAACCTTTAGTTATTTCCACAGAGGATTTCCATGACAAGAACTTTTCTCAGAATAGTGTTTTTGGTTTGATATCTTTGTTTGTTTGGTTTAACTTTCAGAAAATAGTTCAGCTCTTCCCAAAAATGAGGCTACAGAAGTTATTTTGCGATTAAAAAAAAAAAAAGTCTGGCTACGCTATCTTCAGAAGATCACGGGTCTCTGTGCCTTGCAGGAAGGGCATGCAGCACAGCAAGCAGCTGGCTATTGTGTTAGAAATATGCTGTTTCTGTAAAATTCCACCCATCTTAAATGTATCCCAGAAAAATCTCAGGTTTGCATAAATGCAATACCCACTTCTTTCCAGTATAACAGCTCCAGACTTAGAAAACCCTGCTTGCAATGAGATCATGCTCTGGCTCAAGACAGACCAGCCTATGCCCTATGCCAGGGCCATACCCCAGAGTACAGTTTCCCATGTGATTAACTGTGAAGCCTTAGCACTGCTCTAAAATATATTTTCATGCATATGTGCATGTATGCGCACACACAAGTCTACAGTCAATAAACCAGAGCTCCTTGCTGATGCTGGGTAACCCAGAAGTCCCAAGCGTGAAATTCAGACACATTTAAGAGCAGCATGAAAGTGGTCCATCCTTTCTTGCTCCACACTTTCTAAGTAACGTTGGTGGAATGTCCTGAATGCAAGCACAAAAATGACAATGGTATACAATCTTGTAAATGGCGGGTAAAAGGAAAACAAAACCATGACAAAATACAGATGTAAGAACACTTCCTTGATCCACATAGTTCTGTTTAAGTGCTCTGCCAATTAGAAATTTGAAGTCACCTTTACTCATCTCAAATATATATAAAAATCTGGTTTCTGTCAGGTTAGATTGCTACATTGAATGAAAATATGTCTATCGCACATCACTATTCTGACTTAATTGGGCTGATAATCGTCTTGGTAGAATCACAGATCTTATTCACTTTTGTTTATTCTGCTTCTGGGGAAAAAACCCGAGCTGAAGTGAATTAAATTAGTAAGGAAAGTTCTGAGTAGATCTGACAGATACACTAGTATGATACACTATTAAGTACAAACTGAAATTCTGAATATGAACAGCTGCAGGCAGTTCTAAAACGGCTCTTAGCATTTGATGAACTCAAGCTTTCTTGCACTGAGCTCACACATTCAAGCACTACTCTCCATTAAAGCAGAAATAAAGCAAAAGAAAAAAAAAAGAAAAAAAGTTGTTTTCAGATGATCTGTGCATTATTCTACAGTATCTCAAAGATGATGCAATAGTTTACTGATGAACTTCCTAGGAACAAGAAGATGTCCTTTAGGCAAAGAACAGGGTCACTGACCTACTGTCACTTTCTTTCTTATGTACCAGCAAGAAGTGAACTTCTCCAATTCTTTTTTCTGTTCTGCTCCTAGACTCAAACTATTAATAATGCAGCAGCCACGTGCCATGCTTTTGCTTCAGTGTAGCCTTGCCCAGGCATTCTACCATCTGATATCCAGATCCAGCTTACCAGTACTCCTTGGATCTTGAAGATACAGGAAAAGATGCAAGAAAAACAAAAGAGAAGAGCTGCTCTTTTCAGGCACAGAAATTGTTAGAGAGGCATGGTGAACGGCAGCAAGCACCCTTGGGCAGCATAGAAGCCTCATTAAGTTCAGTAATTTACATAACCTGGATTTAAAAGAATCTACGCTGCAGTCAGCTTTCTCTCCTTGAGTCCCTATTTCAGCCAAGATAAGAAGACATGCAAGTTTAAAAACCCCCACACTTAGAAGACTTATTTATTTTTTGTGAAAGATAGCATAAGAAAAAAAAGCAGTAAGAAAAGTGCTCTGGCTCCCAGTTTTTATCAAGCTTTTAAGCTTCAGTTATTTGAAGATTTTATGAAATTAATTGCTCAGTTTGAGCTACTGTGATGTTCTGAAATGGATACAGATGAGAAGCCTGTATGGACTACCTGATGGGTATGACTACCTTATGCAGATGAGACTACCTGAAGGGCTTTGGTTAAGAGCGATTACATCAATCTTCTATTTATTTAGGAATGCATTTTGCAATAAAATGCAGGTATTGTAAAAAAGGAGTTATATTAAAGATCACCTGTTGCAGCACTACAAAACTATCACGCCGCAACAAGGCTTTCCCACACAAGTCTCCAAAAGTTCATCTACTGTCCGTACTGTTTCTTCATCCTCTTCAGGCCAGTCCACCCCGCTTCTTGCAGGTTCCTGGCTTCTCCTCCAGCCAGCCTCTCCTCATTCAGGCCCCCTTCTTCTCTCAGCTTCTCCCG
>JAVJGI010000050.1:76605796-76664794 GCA_035590275.1 Ibycter americanus | reverse complement strand
ACATTATCCACATCAGCCAACCCACCACCCCAGAAGCAAGCCCACAACCGTATATTATCAATGTTGATTAACCCTCTGCAATCACCCTCTTCAGATCATGCAGTTTTTCAGAGGTACTCATGTGGCTGGTGTCCTGCTGCAACCACACCAGCTCTGGAGACCTCAAGGCTGCCAACCAGACAACCTGCCACAGTAGCATGGCCAGGCTGTCACTAGGAGCTAGAGATCAAAGGTATAGTAACAGTGAGAAGCTGTTTTGAGGGAAGCTAGTTCAGAAGCAGCTGCTTGACTTCATATTGACCAACTGTACTCTTCTGGTCTGGTTAGACCCTCACAGTTTTCAAAACCACCAAGCAGCACAGCTGGCTATGGATGCAACGTAACTAGCCATCATGCCAGCAATGTTTAATGATACTTTTTTAAATGGTATGTTGAAAGCTGCACCTATAACAGTCTCTGCTCTGGCTCAGGGCAAGACCTGACCTATCTTATGTGCACTCTACAAACTTAAGTACCAAATGTGAGAGTGAGACAACTCAGTATGTCTGTTCTTGAAGAAGCACAAACCCAGGATTCCCTTACACTATGCCAGTGGGAAAGCCACTCGGCTCTTGAATGACCTCATTTTCACCCTTGTCCCAGCTGATCAAGTGGGTGATCCTGCTTTTCAAAACTGCTGTTCTGACTGTCAGCTGCAGCTTCTCTACAGCGAACAGGAAAAGAGACAGTAAAACTAACTTTTCCGACATTAATTCTCAGGTATGCTGCTGCTTAGGGTGGAGAATGAGTCAGTGACAAGTAAGCTGATGAAACAGAAAAGCACTCTCTTCCCACTAAATAATCATCATTATTCTTACTCTCTTCTATAAATAATAGGAGGCGGGGGGAAGAAAAGTAAAGTTTACTGCCTACTGCCGAGATAAAGGAGCTTTACACTGATCTGGTATCACTATGTATGTGTCACCCTACAGGTTTGTTTACAAGCCCAGGGATGTGTATCCCATTCACTGCCTCAGCCGAGAGCTGCTTTCTCCACTCTAATTGTAAGCATGAAAGCAAGTGAAGTATTATATCTGAAAGCATGTGAAAGACCTGACAGAGACTTATGTTCAGAACCAGGTACATCAAAGGTCAGATCCATGCTGACAAAACATTTTGCATTTAGTTCTCAAATTTACAAAGTGCTACTGATTCACTTAGAGGAATCTGGGAACAAAAAATGGAGCAGTCTGGGAATCTTCAGGAGAAACAAAACTATTTTCTCCTGTATCTGTTTGCACAATAGAAATGCATATAAATCAAAATCTGCAAGGTTGCTTCCAAGTATGACCAGGAAGATAACTTCCTAAAGGTTGTCAAAAAAAAATGTCATAAAGAACAAAGTAAAAACGGGAAGGAACAGTGAACAGGCAAACAGATATGGGTAAGATTTTCGTTATTTTCATAATTAGAACTATTACTACAATGTCCTTCTCATTTAACTGAATCTCCGAAAGACCTTCACAAACTAAACCTTGCAACAGCTTATCACTGAAGCAAGAAACCCATGGAAGCTGCAGAAACAGCATCAGGAGGCATCCTGACTCTTGAGACTCTAGATCTTTTAAGACTTTATTTTTCAGAAGTATGAACATTTTAAAAGCTCTGTGTATATGAGCGTATGTGCATATGTGTACCCACCTGTTCAAACTACTGTGCTGTCTATATATCTAATTGAGGGAACACCTCTAATTTATAGTGGCAGAGCATCTTAATGATGTATCACATTCACCAAGTTGGTTTGCAGATGCACTCAATACATGGTTGGTGAATGCTGAATATGCCTAGTCAGGAAAGCCAACAAAGGGCTCCAGACTTCCTTTTAAAAGTTTTTTAGGGGATGATGGTTGATTCCCACAGAACTGTTTACTTTGTGCATCACTGATGCATCATGTGTAACTGCATAGTTCAGATGCAAAATTTGGATTATCTCTTTGAACTTGTTTAGGATCACCACAGTACAGAGATACCTTTAAAGAAACCATCCAGGTTGTGAAAGCAATTTGAATCCATGACCCAGGACAAGCAACTAGCCCTCTCACTATACTGCATGAAGTAAAGCTGCACCTGCGCAAAATGTCCTGTAGCAGCCAGCTTTCTCCTTTCATTACCAAGTTTCACTTTTACATCTGAAGAGTGGGACACTGTACTGTGTAACTAGTCAGTGGAATTAACAGTGAAGGAAAAGTTCACTAATACAGATGCAAATCAATTCCAGATTTCATCATGTTAACGACATTTTCACATTTGCTTTGCAGGAACATCCACTTCAGGATTTCACTAGCACAAATACATGTAGCTTCACTGCTTTACTACAGCAGAACAGAGTAACAGAAAGCCAAAAAACTGCAATGGAACAAAATCCCATCTTCTTTTACCCACAGGTTTTTTTAAACCCCTGGGAATAAAAGGCTATCATGGGGCAAGGTAATGTTCTCTGAAGTCTTTTAAAATACTAGTTTTGTCCTCAGCTGGACTATAACTAAGCTACTGTTGCAACAGACATACTGAACTCCATGCTTTCAGTAAGCTTTTGGTGTATTACACAAAGAAGAACAAGATTTTTACAAAGATTTCCCATGCTGAGAACTCCAAAGTCGCACATACCAAGAAGGATAAATGGATGCAAGGGAACAGAGCCTACATTCCACATTCTACAGTGGATTTACAGGCATTTTCATTCAGAATGGGGGAAAAACCACCCCAACAACCCAATTGCTCTTCTGTGCAAAATCCCCCTCTTGTATCGCTGTTTTGTGCAAAGAAATTCCTGACTTCATCATGATTATTTGAATTTAATCCCCACCACCACGTGCCAGAATTTTAGGCGTATCCATACTGCAGGGGAAAACTGCTGGACCAGCCTGTCACCTCCCTCTAGCTTTGCAAACTGCTGTTTTGATGCAGAATGTCTGTGAAACTACTACAGGAAGAAGTTGGTAACGGCCACTTCTATTGAGGAAGGGAAAAAAAACAACCCTAAAACAGAATCAGAAAGTGCAGGATCCTGAACGACAGCAAGTGATAAAAGGGGAACACTGACACAAGCAGATGAGAAAAAAGCAAAATGAGTAATTGCCTGGAACGGGCATATTTAGGAAGCATGACACATGCTACAATTTTAGGACTTACAGCAGTATTGATCATTATTTCTGAAAAATCAGTCAGTGAGGAGCACCTTGTTAAGCTGGAAAAAAAGCAAGTAAATTATAAACCAGAATTAGACTGATCCTAATCGTTACAACTAAATGCATCCTTAGTATGACTGCACTGGGATATCTGGCTAAGAAAACACAGCCACTAATAGGAGGATTCTGGAATTAAAATTGTGTTATTGGTTGTGGCACCGACATTCTGTGTTTGTAAACGTACCATCTACTATTATATATTAAAACATAGGCCTTGTTTAATATTCTAACATGAAAAAAAAAAGTATTTTCTCCCCTCAACCAAGCTGTCTGAGAGGCAGAGAATAGGTTTCTTCCTCAAGTGTTACGGAAGCACAACTAGACAGTAAGTCTGCACAGAAATGTTTTTTCTACTCTTATACAGATTGGGGTTTAGGCCTGAACACGTGACAATTTGGGTTGTAGACTAAACCAAACTTTCTGAAAATTACCTTGTAAGCGCAGGAGTAGCCATGCCAGCTTGCACTCCAATAGCCATAGGGATACCTCCACAGCGGATGTTTCCCAGCTCTTCTGCCACAGCAATGTTATAGGAGAAGTCCAAGCCCATGCCGCCATATTCTGAGGAAAAAACAAATCCGTGACACTCGCGTTCTAGACTGGCATAAGCAACAAACAAACAAAAAAGATATTGCTACTGCAAGGACTTGCCAACTGCCATTTCATGGCTAATTTTTAAATATCTGACAACGACTAGCTTTCTTTTCAGAAAAGCGATGTCATGCTATTCTTTACAAAACCTGAATGTAAAATTACAGCTGCTCTAATTACCGACGTGCACATCACCTGAATACCCTGCGTAGCACCATTACTTCTACTGGAAACAGCAGGGAAAAGTGCTGCGCTGCTGAAAACAACATCGGAAGGGAAGGCTATTCTAACAGCAAGGTCACATGAACAAATCACCCCAAGGTAAGAAGTGCTTTCGTTTCTCCATGTTAACGCCTGACGCCCGCTCTCACCCCCAAAGCACTCAAGTGGGGCTCGTCCCTCTCACACGCAGCAAAGTCAGCACAGAGCAAGACCACGTGCAGGTTGTGTCCCTACGTTGAGTTACTCCCATAGCTCAAAATCCGCATCAGACACAAGTACAATACTCAACACCTGTATTCCATATCCTGGCACCTGGCCGGTGCAGTCATTAAAGCATTTTTCATCCGCAGGAGGCTGATGACCCAGGGCGCTGGCTGGGCACCAGCACAGGCTGTTCCTCCTCCCCACATTCCGATCTGCAAACTCAATTAAAGAGGATATTATTCTTCACCTCCTTTCCATGCCCAGGGCTGATAAACCCACCACAGAGCACAACACAGAAAAGGGCTACATTGCTATGATGGATGAGCTAATTTCTAGCTGTACTAAATAGTTTATAGTCAAAAGGAAATATGGTGAGAAAGAGAAGGTTACTGCTTGACGTCATTAGTTGACTGAGAAGCTTTGATTAGATAACGTTTTCCTCCTCTTTTTTTTTTTTTCCTCACTCATTTGAAGACCAACTAAGAAAATGTCAAATAGATACAATCCCCCACCCTTCACACACACAATAAGGGGCAGACAACCCTCTTCAATTTTGACTTGCTGACATCAAACACTATCCGAGTTCACCCCTCTACTGACGTGCTTTGAAGTTTTCAAAAAATACTATTAATTAAAAACCAAAACACTACAGTGCATACAAACACAGGGCTTTGTGTGCTATCATCTGTTTCCTAAACCCACCAAAACTATTTTTGTGCATTCTTTTTCTGCAGAAGGAAGGGAAAACACAAATGGAAAAGGTTAAGTGTGAAGTTCAATTTTCAAATAACCTTTCTCCTTAAGTTGTCGTGAATAGTCTGCATTGTCAGAATCAAAAACATAGCTACCTTTCCAAATTTTTTGTCTGAAAACAAAGAATGCTTCTTAAAAATATACACAACATTAAAATTCTTACTGGGCGCTTAAGCAGTACAATGAAACAACAGTAACATGCGAATGTGTTTAGCATAATACATAGTCCAATTCTCTTGCCTTTACAAAGCTCCCATCACTAAATAAATGCTCTGAGTAACACTAATGCATGCACGCACATGTAAAGGCAAGGCTATTTAAAGATATGTGGTATGAGAGAGTTTTTGCTAATTTTGCATGAATCTATAACACAGCTGTAATAGATAACCTCAGTTTTAGCACTGCACAAATGCCTTCCATTTGATTTTATTTTTTTTTATTCAGTCAATCATTTTATTGCTAAAGTACCATTATTACTGATTTTGTCTTTGGTTTTGTCTATCAAGCAGTTATATTCCTGTCTTTCACTTAATTTCACAAATCAAAACGGTAGTTTCTTGATTTACCCAAAGCAGCTTCACAGGAGCAATGCTATGCACAAAACTGACCCAAAGAAGGATTGTTTTATGCAAGTGTAAGGCTTACATATATTCTTTGTTCATACTACAATTCATTATATAGTACAATGTACCGGACTTGCCTTGCTCTCATCTGAGATTAGTTACTAAGTGGTACATTTTAAAAACAAAATGCTGCAAAAAGCCAGCTGTCAAAGCAATGACACTGAAGGAAATTCCTACCAAACGGAGGAAATGATCAGAACAAAGTCTCAGGAGCTGAGAAGGTGGAGGGGGGAAGCTCTGCCAGATGAAGAGATGATGCATCCTCTGAAGATTTTTTATAAAAGCTGGTGACTGATAATGCAAGAGATAACCACAGATGCAGACAGGCAGGAAGGGCAAAAGCAAATGGTAAAAAACATTAATCAGACAACACCTAAATTTTTCAATAGTTCTGTTCCAGGAGCCAAGGAGAAAGATTTTCATGGATAAATGTGAGTGGTTTGATGGAAAATTACAGGGAACAGTTTTTTTTAAACCCAAAGCACTTGATCGCGACAGATTCGCTTGCCAGTGCAGTCTGTGCAGCTACACCCCCAAGTAATGCGGGCAACTTTGGGCATGGCTAAAGACAGTGTCCCATCTCTTTGGAGAACTGGATCTCTGCACCGAGACACGCTGCCAGCTGTGTCACACACAGCAGCAGCAGGCAGCACTGGCTCCAAGCGCTGATGAAACTCTGTTCTCCCCAGCACATGGTGGCAGCCCGGCTTCTGCAGCCCAGCTGCTAGTGTCCAGCCAGCTGTTGCAGGACTGGTCCAAGCACATCACCCTGAGTGCCACAGGTCCCAACTCTTAAACTGAGACAAAACCACCAGGTCGTTCTTATTTCCACCTGCTGCATCGAGGACAGTGAATGTACGTTTTAATTTTTTATTTGGAATAAGACTTACTCTTTTTGGAATAATTGTTATTTGCAATAAGGGAATGAGCTGGTGGTAGGAGGGTCATGGTCACCAGTGTCATCAACAAACACCACTTCCTGGAAGTATCTGTACAACAATGTAATGCTAATAGGTCAATTTAATTTTCAATTAAGAAAACCAAATACCATGCCTAATATAATTTTTGGTGGAAAATCCATAATGAAAGGAACCAAATCAATTTCAGATTTGATTGCGGGTTTTTTTTAAAAAGAATAACAAGCCATATGTAAATATTCACATGTAAAATATTTCTAGGGTAAATATTTCATTTAACTTTAAAATGAGATGAGTGACCTTTAGAGAATCATTTCACTACGTTTCCATTTTTAATTTGCAAGAAATATTAAAAGAACAAAGCAAAGCAAAACTAGGCAGAAAGTCTAATGAACTAATGTTTTTATAATTCAAAACAGGTAGAAAAAGGCAACTCTGCTATATTTAAATTGTTACTGTTTTGATGACGATAGCACAACTTCCAGCTGTTAAACAGCTTAATTTGGTATCTTATTCATTGTTCCATTTCAGGTTCTTTTACACAGAAATTAAATTATAAAGGCCAAAGCAAGAACACACGAACATGCAAATGAACAGATTCTGCACTGCAGACCATGGGCAGGACCCACGGAGCAGGGGAGAAGTGTGAGCAGGAAGGAGCAGCAGAGAGGAGGTGCTAGGGCCTGACTGCACCCCCCATCCCCCTGCGCTGCTTGGGGTCAGCAGTGAAGTAGGTGACTCCGGAATGAAGGACTGAGGCTGAGCCTGGGAAGAAGAGGGAGAGGACGGGGGAAACGCTGTTTTAATTTGCCAATTTTGATTTGGACACAAATCCATTTTACTTGGCAGCAAATTAAATGATTTTCCCCGAGCCAGGTCTGCTTTGCCAGTGATGGTAACTGGTGAGCAGTCGCCCTGGCTTTATCTTGCCAGCTGAGCCCTGACACTGTGTTTTCTCCCCTGTCCTGTTGAGGAGGGGGAGTGATCGAGCGGCTGGGTGGGTGTCTGGCTGCTGGCCAAGGTGAATCCACCACACCATGGTCAGTATATTAACCTATTTTTCTTTTAAATTGGCTCTGTGCTTTTCTACTGATCACCACCACCACATTAACACCCCCCTTCCCACCCAAAAAAAGCTCCTCGTTTTATATAGACCACCTTATTTCTACAAGTTAAGTTTGTGACACTGCCAGTGGAGTGGGAGTCCAAGAGAAAACAGCAAGTTTTGAAAAACATCATTTTTAAAAGATGCAGATGTACATTCTACTACATCTGATAATTTAGGTTATCAGGACTTTCATATATTAATATAGGCAGACAGAAAAGATGATGCACAAAACCACAAATACAAGAGCAAGACTATGTGATCTTCAGCTGCAACATGTCGAAACAGAAACACTGCTGAGATCAGCTGGGAAAGCAAAGGCAAAGAATATCTATGAAAAATGGACTTTTAAAGGCAAAGGAGAAGCTGCCTTTTTTCTTTTTTTGTTTCTTTTTTGTGTGTGTGCTGCCAGAAATTATATGATTTCATATAATCATTCCATTTTTGTGAAGACCAACATGTTTCTTGTCACTTGTCCAGCCACAGGCTCTCTCTTCAAATATGACTCTGTTCAACAAGACAGGCTTGAAGTCTCTCATCCAAATTTTGTAAGAGTTTAGAAGTGTCTCAATTTGGAATTTGCTTCTGAACCCCATCTAGTAGCTGTCAGCAGGAATGACAACATCTGTGGTGAAAAGGGTCTGTAAGTGAGTTAAAGCAAGGTGAAACAGGGGGTCTTTAGAGGGTTTTAAGAATGTGAGTGAGCCTAGAAAAAGGAATGGTGAAAACACAACACAGCTGTATTGGTAACTCAATCGTAAATGCTTATATAATTTATCTTGTTTGTTTACATAGCTTCCAAAGTTTACATGAAGTCTATCTACACCAAAGGAAATCATGCAGTATTATTTCTACTATTGGTACCTAACTCAGTGCAAGAAAAAACAAACGTGTGCGCTTATTTCTAGTGACTAGAAAGACAAATAAAACATGAATCAATTCCCATTTTGAAGACAGGTCTGGGCGACTCCTACATCTGACACTAGGGTGACAGCTAATTGCCAGTTTTCATCATAGCCTACAATTTTAAATCAAAAGAAGCAAAATTTAAGTGTTCAAACTTTCCTCACCTGTCATAAATATAGCTAAGAATTTCAGCTCCGGAGGACTACAAAGAGCCTTGAAGTTACATAATTACAAATGTCATCAGGTAGGACAGTACGGAAATTGTACCGTAATACCTTTCCTCTTCTTTACATATAAGGAATGTAAATAATTACCAAAGGTGTACTCTCCATGTTGTGCAATTTCCCACAAATCCATTCTGAAAAGTTGAGGTGATCAAGCTCAGAAAACAACTTCTGCCTTCTTGGTTATTTGCCTTTTGTTGGGTGCAGTGGAAAAAACTCTCATTCTGTGTAACAGAAACACTGTGAGTCCGCTTTAGTCTTGTTGAGATGAACGCAGAGATACTTTTTGGCTATTTCCCTTGCAGCAATTCACACACACACACACAAAAGAAACAAATAAACCCCTTGTACCAGATGCAAAGTTCCCCTTAACAGATTATCTGTCAGATGGATCAAACTCCCTCAGTCTGACGGATCAAACTCCCTCAGTCTGACTGAAAGTTTGTCCCAAACCAGGAAAAATCAGAGTGCTTTACAATTTTGTTTGGCTGATCCTAGAAACATCACAACCACGTACAGTACTTGATCTCTCACAGACACTCACTAGTTCATCCAAAAACTCCAAGGCAGATAAGGACCTCTTCTGCTAACCAAAGTTTTACTTGTAATATCACTCTTATGATCTAGTATTCTTTGGAAAAGGAAAACCATGGGTTGGCTGTTCTTTCCTTTTCAAACATACACAGTTAGCAGCACAAGCACGGTCCCTGAGCAATTAACAGTACGAGCTGTATGTTCCTGCAGTACTTGTTGCTACAGAAGTCATCACGGCTGCCACTTCAGAAACTTAAATGTACTGAGATGAGTAAGGTGATAGGATCTCTCTAGCACTGTTTTAGATTAAAACAGAGCTACACTGGAAATACAGGAGAAACTTCCCCCACATTGTAAGGATAAAAAAAAAAAAAACCCTAGTGCCAGGAAGGAATTCTCTTTGTGGTTCTCACCCTGTGCCAAGTTGGAGCTCGGTAGTGCCTGTCACTGAGCAGATAAATGCACCACACAGACCTGGCCCTAGCTGGGTGCAGCATGGACACATTTAAAGAGGGTTCAAAGCTGTCTAGGATGCTGCTTGAGAAAGCCAGAGCAATATATCCTAAATCACCAGCTGACAACAGCTGCACTTTTTTCCCCTCTGACTTCAAAAACCTCCCTCACAAATTTGTAAGCTTTCTTTATTTTCTGAATGGTTATGCAGTGTCACCAAGTGCCATCTGAGTCACCAATCACATCTGCATAAATCTTCAAACTCAGATTAGTATCAGACCTCTTCAAAAAAACAATCACACAGCCCCTCCCAAATCAAATAGAACAATGTTATGGGGAAGGAAAAGCTAAACTGCACAGTACAATAAAATAAAATGTCCATGTGGCAACACAAGAAACATTAACAGTGTACAAAGGCACAGTAGTCAAAAAAAAAAGAAAAAAAGAAAACCCAAGATTGCACACAGTGCCAAGCACCAGCTATTGCGTCAGCTCCAACGCAAGAGAAAAACTGGTTCCTCAGTCACCTTCTGCCTGCTTTTAAACTGAGATTATTTTCCTCGTCAGCTCTGACCTAACATCAATTCCACAGAAGCCTAGTTAAACCATCCTACTTTTTTTTTCTTTAAGGTTGAGTAGTACAGATCTCAATTACTGCACTTTGAAAATGTCAGTCAAACCAAATTCCACAGCATGAATAAAACAAGAAAAAAAAAGACATGGAAAAGTGAAGTCAAGAAGTATATAAGCTGAATATCACACACCTCCTGAGCTTCAGTGGCAAAGACATACTAGTTCTCATGGGGTTTCTCCTTGGGCAAGCTCATAAACAAACCATAGCCCAGGGTTCAAAAACACCACCTCTGCAACCTTCCCGCAGCTTGAGATCAGTCAACCAGCAAAAACTGCCAACCTCCTTACATACATTGAACATACACATTCCTATAACCTGTTGCATGTTCATAGAATCATAGAATGTTTTGGGCTGGAAGGGACCTTAAAGATCATCTAGTTCCAAACCCTGGTTTAAACTTTGCTTGTGGATACTCAGTTTAATTCTCTGAGTTAGGTTTATCCAGCAGGGAATACTGCTTCTCTCCAGCTTGAAGATTGCCACCTTTCTGATGAACAGGCCAGCGCTGCATCAACATCCTTTACAGAGCACGTGTTTGCTGCAGTCCTACTGACACCACTGTGAATGAGCCCTCAGAGGCATCGAATCTGCCTTCAGGCTTGATGAGGCATCTGTCAGCCCCATGTAATATGTGCTTTTCCTCCCAAGCAAATGACTGCACAGCTGCTCTTTTAAACACGTTCATTGATTTTGAACAGATATTAAGCCAATTAATCTCACACCTGTACAAAAATTAAGCAGGTACATAATCTTTATGTGCTGCTGGTGCCACTCAGGACTCCTCCTCTCATGTGAGCTACCACAACCTACTACAAAAAGTTCACGTTACTCTGCATCACAGCAAGTTTTCCTCCAACAGGATCTGAAGTATGAATACACAAACAGATATAAGGAATCTACAGTAATTTACAGATATTCAATATCCCATAGGCAAGCAGGGAAAGAAAGTGGGAATAGGCTTATTGATAGGTAACAGAGACAGCCCAAAGAACATTTCCAGTTTAAGCACAAGAGAGAGAAAAGATGAGTAACAGGACTGAATACAAGTATGTACATTTTAAAGGATTTTTTAAAAGCTGGGTGAAAAGGGGTCAAGATCTGAAATCAGAAGAAATAGTGCTCGGTTTTACAGCAAACCTTATGAGCAAAAAGCAGACTAATTACTTCTGTTTCTTAAAGGCATCAGTATTCAAAAGATCCAGAGCTCATTCTGGCTCTTCTGAATTCCACATAAATAAACAAACCGAAAAGCAACACTACATGATTCAGGAATTAAACAGATTTATTATATTTTCTACTTATTAAAATTTCTCTGCTAAGAAGTAATACAAAGGCTAACTATCAGCTGGAAGCTGTGTTTTAACTTTCTTCCCCACAAGATCTTTTATTCCAGGGCAAGCTGATAAATAGCCTGTAGGAAACCTGCATTTGTCTGACATGGAAAACTTTAGCCACTTAGCTCAAGATGTCATACTCAAAGACATGAAGTTTACTAGATCACAACTTCCAAAACTTGCAATCTCCAAATGGAGTTATAAACTGAGAACTGAAATCGTGGGCATGGGGGGGAGAAACTTGACAAATGCTGGTTTTGAATAAATTCCAGAAAAAAGGATTTCAGAATGTGCGCAGTAAATAATTAAATGAACCTCGGATGTGCTCTGGAGCTAGCCTGGCTAGCACAGGGGTTTTAGTTCAGTAGCACCAAACTCAGAACAGAAGCACGCCACAGGAGGCTTCCACAGGAATTTCTGATCAGCACTTACTTACAGGACTAAATGATTTTCCAGAGGCTGACTCCTTAAGTCCTTGAGAAGCTGGCCAGATACTGAAAAAAAACATGCCATGCCATCCCAGAATACCTGCCACATTGCACATCCACATATTCTTAGGACAGTCACAGGGAACAAATCATCAGAGACATCAATCAATTAATGCCACAGCCAGAATCACACCACTCTGCCATTAGTTAATTTCCTTGTTGGTTAAGTACTAACAGGCAAAATTCTCTTCAGCTGGCAATGTGGGCATCCACAGGCTGCTGCAGCCACCAGCACCGGCAGGGCTGGGGCTGCCAGTTCCACAGCTCCTCATCCCCAGCCAGGCCCAAGCCCTCACCCTGCGGCGCAGGCTGCCGTGCTGCTGGAGCATCTCCAGGTGTTTCAGTTCCCAATTACAGCAGAGACCAAAGGAGAGCATCTTCTGTATTTTGTGATCGTTGGTGAAATCTGATCGGTTTTGAAACTGCCTTGAGTTTTTGCAAAGCAATAAAAAGGAGCATCCCTATTTCTGAGCAACTGAGTGTGGTTAGCTGTTTAAGACAAAACCCAAATTTTCAGTTTTCCAGGAAAGGTTACAGGTTTGATCTCAGACTGGGAACAAAAGTCAAATGAAAATTTTTATAACATAAAATTGTATTCTTTTGTCAGTCTTTTTTATTCCAAAAAACATACAAAGAAGATTTCACAATAAAAACCCCTTCTGCAATGAAAATGGAAGATTTTTTGCAGTGTCAAAACAATGCATTTCCCCTTCTTTTTTTTGCAGTGTCAAAACAATGCATTTCCCCTTCTTTTTCTCCAACCAAATAGATATTTCAGTAAAATGGACATGTTCCCATGCTTGCTCTATTCTTGAGAAGTTTAATGGAAAAAAAATTTCATTGACAACTTTTATTTGGTTTAAGGGGTGTGGACAAACACCTCAAGCACTGTTCTAGAGCTGAAAATACCTGGTTCGGTTCTCATTTTTGCCTATGTTTTGTGTGCATCCTTGCCCTTAAGATTTGTCAGCCATACTGTATCATAAAACAGATTATCCCTCTCTGTTTGTAAAAGCACTAACACAGCAGGATTCTAATCTGAACTGCAATCTCCAATGTGAAATACATTACATGCTATTTTTACTTACATTGAAATTGCAGGGTGTGTCTCATATGTGGTACTGGCCACAAATGAAAGGATTTTCAGTATAGTGCAAAGCCTATTAGAAGTCAAATTCCCCATTCAAGACTGCTTTCTTCAAAAGAACCTTCTAATCAAAATACTGTATTATTTCTATGAGCATTTCACCATCCCCTGTGTACGCGCCAAGAAATGATCATTGATCAGGATTATCTGTTTCTTCTTATTGATTTGGTTCTGAAATCAGTAACCAATCAGCACTCAAAACCGTGAAAAGCAAGTTATTCCAAGGGGGAATGACAGCACCCGGCTGCAGAGCAGATAAAATTATAATACAGTTTACTACTAAAACCCAAATCTAACTGCCAAATACACAATTATGTGACTGACACAGGGAGGTCTGTAACATACACAGTCAATAAGCTAGGGCAAAAGGGAACAATGACATGGTTGAAGGTATCTGTAGACGAGTGAGTTAAGAAAAAAAACACATCACACCACATCCCCCACCCCAGAAAACACTTTCCACCTTCCCCCACTCCCAGTCCTACCTGAATTACAACTAACGACCCTAAGTGTTTATGTGCTCAGCAGCATAACAACCCTTTTACTATACAGTTTAAGTGTAATTTTTTACAACAGAAATAGAAAACAAATTTAGCCATAGCAAATTCAAGTCTACTGTAAAAGTGCATTTGCCCTACTGACTGAATAAATACTTGCAGTTAAAGTCAGACCTCCTCCAACCATGAATACTATCTCAGCTATTTACGGACACCGGAGCAGGGACATTCATACATTCAGCTACCATTCAGGAGCTCCAAGAACTTCAGAGGCTGGCTATTTATCTCCATCATTTGCTTTTTTATAAGTAGCTATACAACAAATTATATCTCCAATTCTTGTTCTTAAAATATCACATTAGAGTTACATAGCGACTATTCTTCAGGAAAAGAATACCTTGAGTATGTGGTCACATAGTAAATTTGCAAAGGAATTTTATTGTATTGTGTATGCTGAGTAATTCTGAGAGGGAAAGCATATTAAATCAACATATATGTTGTATTGTATATATTCATATTTAGGAGATGGCTCTGGAACTGAGATTTAAATATTCATATTTGACAATAAAAGCAGCAAAACAAGTTCATATATACGGAGAAAAAAAGAAATCCTTCTTCCCAGAGATTAATAAATTATTCCAGGACATATCTGAAAAATAACCTTAGGAGTATTGCCAAATACCTGTGTTATTATCTTCATGGCTCAATAATCTAGCCAATAACATACTGTCCTTTCAAATCAAAAGAAAAATACCAGTGAGGCTGGAGTCCTCTCCTGCTTCCACCTCCCGAGGAGACAAACGTTCCAGAGCCATCGTGCCTCCCTCATCTCTCCCACACATCTGCAAGTAGATGGAAAGCGCGGGGGATGGGGTAAGGAAAGGTAGCTTTTTCATGAAGGAAAAAGCGCTTGTCAAAACTACATATTATTACTATTTTTTTTAAGCTGATCTTGTACCGTGTACTTTCCATTAGATCTCTCTAACTGCAAACAATTTTAAAAACACGATAGGCCTGGCAACCATCCATTAGATACCAGCGGTTTATTATAGTGTTGTGTGCACTGAAACTTCTGAAATAATAAAGAAAATCCCAGTCAATTTATTGGTATGTAGGTGTAAGAATCTCCAGAAACAGAACACATGATTATAAAATTACGTTAATATATTAAGGCTTTTTGGCATGTGTTTTCAGAGGTACATTCCTTTCCATCTCATAAGAGGCACTGTTTTAGAAACACATCCGATAGTCACAAAAATATATGCCTGATTTTCATGTGGCCCCATCCATCCAGCTGTAACACAATGGGCTTCCGTGGCCATGGGACCCTGCTGCGTAGCACAGGGCTGGGAGAAAGGGAACCAAAGAGGATTTTATTACCATGGGCACCTTTTATCACGGTGAGACAGCTCACTGTGTAGCCATCTACTAAGGTTGCTGATGCATCCTTTGTTTTCCCATGATCTCCTGGACACCATTTCTGTTCAGAGACAAATATTTTCCACCACCTCCTTGTTACTCTTAAGCCGCATCTCCAAAAAGCTGGCTGACAAGCTTTCCAGTATTTCAGACACCCTGAAGAGGTGCTGGGGTGAACCTGGTTGCTCATGTATGGGCAGTGCATGACACGGGAGGCAGCTGGGCGTGCGGGGATCACCCTGACGGACCACACCAGGAGCCCGTTGCTGCCGGACCTTTGGAGTTCACCTGCAGCTGAGATGCTGCGGGCTTTCCACATCGCTCAGCAGAGGCAGCACATGTGCAGATGTCTGCCCTGGAACGGCTCCAGCTTAAAGATACATTTCCAGTACAAAGGTTGTCTCTCACACCCGCGGAAAAATGTAGCATGTTCAACATCTCTGCATACGCTGAACCTGGTAGAGACACCAATCCCACACCGACTCCAGACCACCTTCATACACGGCCCAAGAGCCAGACCAGTTGCTCAAGTTTCTGAAGCAGCTTTTTCAGCAATGTTAGCATGATCAAAGTCCAGAGCTAGATGCAGAAAAAGCAAAATGGTATATAAGCAGCCACAGATTTTAATCAGTGACCCATTCTGAAGCTTCTGCAATGTCTCACACGAAATTATAATAAATGCATTAAAACTCATAAGCTTCACAATGCTGAGGATACTGCATATCCTTTCAGTGCTGCATTATTACCATGCTTTCTCTCCTTCTTTTAAGACAGCTATTTGCTAACTTATTATGCTTAATAAAAATCTAGTTTATAGCATCTCTCAGCATTAAGCAGTCCCAAATCAAGCAATTCCAGCAACTCTAAATTAACAGTGAGCAAAGCAGCAGTGACCACGCCTCCTTTCTCCCAACTACATACTGAACCATGAAGAAGGAGAAAGTCCACACCAAAGACATCAATTTATGCTTAAACATCACTCTATGTTTAAACTATAGTTGAGAAAAGAAAAAAAAACATTCTTCATTGAATACTCAATGGTCTCAAAATTAGCAATAGGTTTAAGACTATGATATACTGCATTGAAACAAGGGAAAGTTACATGAACTGTTCCTCAAATGTAAAGCTGAAATTCTCTTTCCATTAAAAAAAAAAAAGGGGGGGGGCGGGCAGGGCGAAGAAAGTTTTTCTATCTGGAAAAGATCACAGCATCTCCTAGGCTACAGCCTCACCACTTCAACTCAGGGGACATAAAACAAGTCAAACATGAATTAATGCATATCTTCTTCTTCCAGAAAAAAAACACCCCAACACGCAGAAACAAAGGGAAAAATTGGCTCATTTATTTTGCTTACATTTATGCAAGCATGGTAACTGTAACGACTGAGTTACAAATTTTCTGGTTTTCTTAATACACCAAGTGTTGGTGAAGTCTTTTCTTCTTTTAAATCCTTCTCACATTGTGACTGTGGCTAACACTGTTTTCTAAATTTTAGAGTAGCACTGTTAAAGTATGGACTAAACTGAGAGTGATTAATTAAAGCAAGACACAAAAAATGCATCAAACTCACTTAAGTAGCATGCTAAAACACAGACCTTAGCAATTACACTTTCAAATAAATTCACTATTCTCTGCATTTTAAGGAGGTTTACACAAAAGAATCAGATACATGTCTTTATTGCACAGATTCGTCTTATGTGCTAGAAGTACTGCCATGAAGAGAAAGAAAAAAAAAAAAAACCACCAACCAACCACAAACACCCCCCCCTCCCCAACCTATTACCTACCATTTTAGGGAATTTCCTGTATTTGGGAGCTCTGCTGCTCAGACTGAGGTTACCCTGGCTAATATTTTACCCCTAGAAAATGTCTCCCATTTGCAAATTAATTGCAATTCACTCTGCAAGATTTGGCTTACTCCCGATTTTGTGCTGGAGTGGTTAGTACTGCTGGAGTCCTGTTTAATCCAGCCCTCCAAGCTGAAAAGATGTGTGCAGCCTGTCAGCTTCCAGAAAAATTAGTCTTTAGGCTAAAAAAAATTGAGCAAAATAGAAAAAAAATCTACCAAACTTTATTATATTGGAATGAAGAGCTTTAAGGAAACGGTTGCTCTTATTCAAAGACAAGTATGGATAAATCAAACAACAACATCTTGATACTTTATTTTGCTTCCAGTTGTTTTCCATTTCTCAGTGTGTCCTTCCATGCTGACTTTCCGGAGCTAGGATAAGTCTTCAGACAAATCCTGCCCTCTGGTTTTTTTCCCCATCCTGACCTGGGATGAAACTGCTTCCCAGTTTCTCCCTTGTTGAAAGGTTTTAATCAGTGCAAACCCAGCTTCAGGCACTGCACATCACCCAGCCCTGTTCCTTACGCTAGTGGAGATTTATCTTCTTCTTTGCCACATGCAGGATGGTTTTGGAATATCCTAGCAAGATGAATGGGCATTGCTGATCTGATTGTTTTATTGATTACAAACACAGAAGAGATGGAAAAAACCAAAAGAAATTCGTACAGATTTTACAGCTGGATCGGGAGACCTCTGTTTAGCCTGCCAGCAATTGAGAATGTGCAACAACAAAGTTATATAAAACCTAATCATATTGGAATTTATTTGTCCCCAATGTCTCCCTGTTGACTCACTTATTTTTTTTTAATCTGACCTCTAGCTATGTTTCTCAACTGCAGTCAGCCACAGCCACAGCGCTGTGCTCTGCAGATCACTGTGCAAAAAGCCCTCACCCCCCCACACCACCTCCCTGCTGCCCAATTTCTCGATGGTCAGGTTTCCCTTTGGAGATATCCAGGGTACCACCTGCTATCAGGTCTTTCCTGCTGAGAAAGCATCACACAAAAGAAACGGGCCAAACACCCATAGCTCTTATCGCTCATTTACCCACCCATCTACCTTCATTTTCTCATCTCCTTGCATAAGCACAGCAGCATTTTGTACGCCTTTAAAAGAAATGACCAGTAAGGCAATAAAGCCATGGTATTATACCACAGACTTTCCTTTAAAAGGCCTTACTACTTAATAAAAAGACAAAAAATCCTTTCCCCAATGATGACAGCAGGATCCACAAAAATGGTAAAAGGCATGGAAAAGGATGGCACTGAAGGACAAAGTAATTTAGAAAAGTATGCATTGCCTGTAATTTAATATTTTGTTGTTTATGGTCTCCATGGCAGAGTAGATGCTGCAAGATACCTAACAGAGATATAATGAGCAAGTCTCTTGATACACAAATTATAGGATTTTGCCACAATCTTCAAGAAGTCAAAGGTTAAAAAAAAAAAGCTTGAAGCTGGGAAGAGTGTAATTAATTAAGGAACACAATAAGAGGAGTAATTTCAGGGAAGTGCATGGGGAAGGAAGGCAGACAGATGGGGAGAGTGATGCTCTCCATTGCACAAAACAAAGGAGAAGGAAGTTTAAAAGTATTTTATTTTTAAACCCAATTCAATGAAGCAAGGGGTGGAAGGAAATATAGATCCTCACAACCAACTTGGTATGTGCTCTAACTGGAGATTTCTCTTGGTAAAAGCAAACTGTAACAGAAGGCTGCTTGAGAGGCAGGTAGAGACCCTGGAGCAACACAGCCCAGCTGCACGGCTCGGAGCACCTCGGAGGCACTCCTCAGACACCAGCAGGGGACGGTGCAAGCTGGAGGCCTCCAGAGCAAACCAGCCCTCAGGTGGAGAGAAGAAGTTGCCAGCATCCACCATCCAGAGTGGTGATACAGACGCCACTGAGATCTTCTTGCTAAGTTAAACTGAGAACTTAAAACTATAGAAATCTTTTCTGTATTTCCAATTTTGCAGCCAGGCATCTAGCTGCATGCTTTAATAGACTGAACTTTTTTATTGCCATCCCATAACCTTGTCTGGTATAAGACATGTATTACTCCATGGAAATGGGCAGACAGAGAACAAACCTAACCACAGGGTGAGGGCACGCAGCCCTGCAGACACTGCCATCCCAAACGTGGATTTGGGACTTTTACCAGCTGGGACTGTAATTTTCCTCACCCCACTGTGAAGCCTGGTTTGAAGATAACAGATTATCCCCTAAGTAAGCATGAACTGCTGCCCCTTCTGCAAGCAGGAGTCAGCCGGAGGGGAATTTCTGACTCCTGGGGCAGTGGTGGCTGTCACAGCACCCTGCTTTCAGCAGCACTGCGGTTACTTCAGCCCAAGCCTCGTTTGCCTCTGCCTGTTTCCCCATCCCTCAGCTATACAATCACAACTGCCTGAATGCAACAGAAAGAGTTAGGCAATAGCTGGTACTAAAAAGAAGCAAACTGATTTAAATTATACTACAGTATACTTCAGTGGTTACTCTGTCTCCCTGCACAACACAGTGGGTCCCTACTTTCAATTCTTAGAAGGATAGTTTTCTTTTTAAATGAACTTGTGATACTTACCTTAGCTTTCAAAGAACCTTTGTGGCAAGAAGGTATGCTTCCACTTAAAAACTCCCTTTTCCTAATGCTAATAGCCATGCCATGTACTCTTTAATGACTGTCACTAACCACAACAGAAGGGCTACCTGAATAATGCAAAATCAAACTAGATGTATATGAAAAACTTCCTGTCCCATACCTAAACTCTATATAGGAAGTTTCAGGTTTGTTTTTTTAATATCCTACTTGGGTCTTTTAGATGACAGAATAGCAAAAGGCATGAACAAAATCACACTGATTTTGGTGGTTTGTTCCACAAAGTATACTTTAAAAGTCCTTCCATTGCAGATGCACTCTAACTTCAATGTGGCTTAACAAGCTGTCTGGAGGGAGTAACAAGAAAACTAAAGACTGATGTTTTTCTTGTTTATCTTTTTCTGTTTACAGATGAGATTATTTTCTCATTAGTTTCATGATAAATGACTTCACATTTTTCTTCATTATTTTCAATGATGTCATGAGCCAGGTTTCTTTTGTACAGAAACAGAGCAAACCTTTTTTTTTTTTTTTTAAATAATTAAAAAATTTCACAGGAGAATTCACTCCTGAGAATTTATACCTGAAGTTATATATGTGATGGAAATATTCATAGCAAATAATCTGCAGTCAGAAATGGATGGTCCTTCTGCCTGTTTGCTAATAGAGAACAAACTTATAAACATGTGTTCGGAATTGTTCAATAAACACTTTCTCTGAACAAATTTATGAAGATTCTGAAGACAAACACCCTATTGTCAATACCAATGTGATTCCCTTTTCATTATTCATACTGCGACACTGTTCACTGAAGAGACTTATTTATATCTGTATCTTACCTATAAAGAAAGATGCTCTCACTGAGGATTAAACAATAAAGACTTGAGGACATGAAGAAATAAAGCCAAGTAACTCTACATATATATTAAATGTAAAAGTAGTCTGTATATAAATTAAAGAGTATTAATTTCTTGAATTCCTGTTTATATATCTCATATATAGTATTGATCATATTAACCATAGGACCTCCTCTGTTTTTCTCTTCACTTACTGCCATTCCTACACTAAGTTATGAAAACTAGATTTGAAATGATTCATTAAACTGTCATATTTCATTTTTATCTCAAAGGTAAAACCTTTAAACCATTTCCTGAGTTTAATGGAAAAAAATACATATAGAGAATTAATGTAAGTCAGTGGTTTAAAAAAAAAATCTGGAACAAAATCATACAAAAATTAGATAGCATCCTAACACAGAAAGTATCATAGACAGTTGCACTGCTGAAGATCAGTAGAAGCCAGGACTCCCCAGCCACTGATATTAGGCCAGTGCTTTAGCAGCTCCATCGCAGTAAAAATTCAGCCTGGATCAGGCACAAGCGCATTTCTGTCATATAGCCAGAGCACACAGTATGAGGTTACCTGCTCTGTCTCTATACCGACTCCAAATATGAAATACGCCTGCTGATCTGGCCTGATATCAGCTGGAGATGTTGCTCCTTCAAGTATTTGTTACCTACCTTAAATTGGTATGCTACGTTTTGACACACCTATGCTAGTTTTTGGTGTCCCTGGTGTCACCTTAACTCCGTGACCAAAGTAATGATTCAGGAGGAGGTTGGCAATACATGATCCAACAGCCAGAAGCTGAAAATAGCAAAACTGAATCTTGAAACAATATACAGATTTTCATCAGTGAGTACAACTAACCACAATAACAATTCTGCCAACTAGCGTGCTGCCCATTCTTCTACAAAAATTGAAATCTGATGTCTTTTAAAGCATATACAATCATACACAACAGCTTTACTGCCTTCCTTTGTTTTGTCGGGGTTTTTTTCCCCCTCTTCAGAGAAATCATTTTTTAGAGTAAATATCCAAGCCTTCTGACAAGAAGTTTGCTCTCCTCATTAACTTTTTGCTTTCATCTCAGAAATAATCTACAGAGATCCATAGGCCACCGGCTGAAACCTACTTCTCTGATTTATCCACAGGTACTGGATTTGATCAGTTGATTACTGCATGGAACTTAATTACCCATACTAACCCCAAAGTCAGATGACATGCTCAAGCAGTCCCCTGCTTGCCACTGAATCTGAATAAAAGAACCAAAGAAATTAAAGAATCCCATGAGTTCAGAAGAGTGGGTCCCAGCTGCATACCTCCTCCTGCCCATATAATACAACTGGTATGTCTCCAGCCGTAAGGTTTCCAACTTCTGGTGGTAAGTGATATAATCTCACTATTTTAATTGCTGGTAGTTTTCCAGGCTGTATTTCTCCTTTTCTTCCACTGTCCTAAACAGCTCCTCCTTTCCTTGTTCATGCCTGACACATACATCGTAATCACATGCATTTAATCACTCCCGAGCTCAACTACTGAGCTCTTTAATTGCTCCTACAAATCAGTCCTCTGAGCTTTCATTGTTTCTTCCCTGAACTCATTAGTCTGCCAAAAACTTTCAAGCCAAGACATGCCCAGCTAAAAGCTCCCATTCCAAATCTGTCCTCAGTGTTAGTAAAATATGCAGTTAATTTCAGGTTTGGGCAAGGAGTTGTAGATGAAAATTCCCTGAAACACAGGAAAGGCCAATTCTCTCTTTTTTGAGCTTTCACTAGTAATTACAGTGATGACCCTTGCAACATGTCTGGTAGACAGATGCCTTGTAGCAAAGAGGAAAAAGAAAAAAACTTCTTAAAATAAAGAAAAGATCAAATTCTGCTTGCACTTACATAAAGGATAACTGCAAACTTCTGACAGCAGAACATGGTTTGGTGCTGCTTACTGAACTTAGGTCCTTTACTGGCAGAAGCAGTCCATCATCCAACAGTCAAACATGAACAGCTTTCAAAAACGTCTCTCTTGCTGACAGAAAGATGGTTTATAAAAAAAGTTTGAAATCTAGATCACAGACCAAATAAGACTATATAAAAATATATATACATATAAATATATATTAACTTGTCTCTGGCAGCATGTAAAAACAAAGGTCATTTACCTATATTTTTTATTTGGGAAAAACAAAAGAAGCATAAGAAATTAAGCTGAGCTAAAACTCTGAAAACAGATTGCCTCTAGATTATTGCCTCTAGACACAGCACAGGCCAGGAAAAGGGCTCTGTTGTTTCTAAGCTCTCAAATAAACCACAGTTTTGCTAGTCAATAATGTACGCTATATACAGATATATATATATATATACACACTATATACGAATAATACTGATTATATACAGATAATCAGCTAAAAGACACTTCACTGAAGAATATCCTCAACTGCTACTTGGGATTTGGAGCAGCTGATGCATGGAGATACAATACCAATTTTACTGCAAGCAAGTAATCTTACTGTTCCTTTTTCTAAATACGAAGGGTGACAGAAACTGCAGTCACCCTTCCTATTACAGAGTCCAGTCATTCAGCCTCCAGTTTCTCCAAGAAACCTGAAAACACTTCATCTCCTATATATTTCATGAGACAGCTCTGCTTCCTTCATTCCCTCCTGAGATGGGAGGTTGGGAGACAAGGGTGAAAGCAGCCACAGTTTTGATGTCAGTGTGAAGAACAAACCCTCACACTGCATTACTGAGATTTACAGCAGCTGAGGGTCTCCAAAATACAGGGTACCCCCCTCCAAGTAGTAATTCATTTGCAAATACGTGTTGCTCCCATACCAGGAACAGTCGTAAAGTCACAGAAAAAAAAGTCTTGCTAATATTTCCCCATCACAGTAACTTCTGTACTGGTTTCAACTGGGCAGAAGCTGGGCTCATGCTGCCATTCAAACAAAACGATGGACAGCAAAGCCTAATCCCCATATCGCTGTGCGACCCGACCCCACAGCAGCAGAGCAGTTTCTCAGACAGCAGGCTCTCTGCTCGGCCATCCAGACCTTTTGCTGCCTGGCAGAGTTGCAGGCACATGGAAGAACAGCTAGCCAGGTGAGATTTGCATAGCACACTGCAGCAATGCTCCTGTGCCTGCAAATCCACTGCTAACAAGTCACGTCTAACCGCTCAGCAAGATGTAAGACCTTGGAATAAAGCCACAGGTGAGAACCAAGCTATCAGCAGAAAAAACGGACAGCATTGTTTTGGAAAATGTTAAAAAAAAAAAACCCAACATGCATAATTTTACTTTTTATTCTTCCAAGAGTGAGATCTGAGCCTCCATACGTTTTCTGAACTGACAAGGAGACTCAGGTGCATGTTCTTCATGATAATTTGAGATTGCTTAAGAAGTGCTTACACAAAATTGCAAGAGTTATGAAGCATGAGCAAGCTTCCTCACTTTTATCAAACTGGCAAGTTTTCAAATTTCAGTATGACACACTTATTGCAAATTTACAGTAATGTCCATCTGCCCAGTAGTAAGAATATAAAACTTAGGAGTTTGTAATGCTTCATTGATATTTCACTTGCTGATTAACAAATGAGCATCTCTAACTAGCACTATGTCTACTAGCCAAAGAAAAAACATACTGATCCTCTACGAAATAAGGCCTCCCCCACAGACCACCCATACCTACCTATAAACCAAATCAGGAAAGGGCCTCAGAAAAAAGATGATGCAATGCAATTGTTTCACCCTTTAAAATTCATGGCAAAATAAAAATTGTTCATTAATACTTCTTTAAAGCCTGGAAAATGTACGTACATCTGGATGATGCTCTTCAGTCACATGGTTTAGTCTTAGGTAAGCTGTCCTGTGAGGGGCAGGGAGTTGGACTCGGTGATCCTTATGGGTCCCTTCCAACTTGAGACATCCTACGATCCTCTGAAGCGTTTTAACATGCACCTACATATCTACACGCACACGTATAAGACGTGTATATACAAAGGGTATGCATGTACGCACGCCAGCAACATGTCTTGCCACTACTACTCATGTTACAGACAACGTGGCTGAAGATGACTGCTTAGGGCTTACTTGGTTCTCCTTGTAGAACAAACGCCAAGCACAGCATCAAGGCTGTTACGCCACTCACTCCCTCCCTCCCTGCAGATGGCAAGAAGGGGTACAGAGAAAGCTGGAGACATTTCCTTAAATCTACTCAGCCACATCTGAGCTTCAGTCTTGACCTAGAACCGCACCCAGTGTCTTCACATGGACCGATTTCCTATCATTCCTATATCTGAAGGTTTGGGTAATTAATAGTCAGTGCATTAGTCCAATTAGTTTCAAATCAAATGTTTTCAAAACTCATGAGAATTACAGTGACTAAGTCATGCTAATTAAATATTGAAGCAATAATTGGAAATAAGCATCAGGAGAGGTTTTTCTGTGCCCCACTCCCAATGCACAAAGGATTAAAGGGCATTTACTGGAAGTCATTAGTTGGATCTGTGAGCTTCTGCTTGATCCCTAATTTTTCTTTAGCATATTAAAGCTGTGTAAAATATGTATAAATACATGAATATGTAAAGCACAGCTACTGAAAATGGCTTTATAAAGACTTCCTCAGAAAAAAACCAGTGAAATCTTTAAAATATGAAAAAAGCTTCGCTGTGTAACTAATGTAGAAAAAAAAAAATACATTTGACAACAGTAATATACCATCTCAAAGTAATACAGAAACACTCTATTACCAGCGTGCACAAGACATAGTAAAAAAGCACTCCTCCAAAAATAGCACAATAATTCTTCTCACAATAATCTGAATATATGCAATATTACAGTAGCCCGTAAGTGTAGACTGAGGGGTACATATGATAAAAAATTAATCAGACGGGTAATTCGACAATAAGCAGAGAAACAGTGAGGATAAAAAACATCAGTGAAAGTAGAAGCTGGGATAGATTTTTTTTCTATAAATATTTATAGCATCAGTGATAATCATTACTCTGCCTGGTGATCCAGCAAAGGAAAAAGAATCAGACTGTGGTATCTTTTGCCATCATGCCAAAGGAAATCCTGTCTAAAAAGCAGAGCTCCAGGAGCCCTGCTCCCGCTGTCCTGTGCTCCTCGGCGCTCCGCGCCACCAGCTCCCCGCTCCAGCCCCCCAGGCAGCAGCCAGCACACGGGGCAAGTGGCTCCAAACGCCGCTGCCCAGGCTGGTACCAAGGGAGCAGGTAAGGCAGGTATCGGGCCAAGGGAGCAGACAACTTCAGCCCACACCACCATGTTTCTCTTCTTGGTGGCACTCGTTCCTGTCTCACTCCTCTCACCCATTAATGACTTTCTCAGACACGCAGGAACTGGTTATCTCTGGAACCTCGAATTAATCTGGCTAAGCTTGGTGACATCCGTGGGTATCAAAGGAAACTTACTTAATAACATAAGAGCTTTTTTTTAGGAAACCAACTTAAAACACACCACAGCCTCATCACCACAACTTTCAGTGCCCCTCCTTGCTTCCAAAGACCCCTGCTGCAGCCCAGGTAGCATCAGTGTTATTCCATCATGGCTAAACCTCTGCCCAAACTTTAAAAGCTGTTCTGGACAAGAAAGGGGCACAGTGACACCTGCCCATCCCAGAGCTGGCACACCCACAGATGGCTCAGGGAGCTTCCCTTGGTTACAGAGAAGTCACAGGTGACGTTTCCTGCCCTTTAATCCAGGGCTTATTAAAGTCAGTGAGGATGCTGCCTTTAAAATCAGTGCAAGCAGGACTAGCCACCTGTCTCATCCTCCCCTTGCTCTGCATCACACCAGCATGATCGTAGAGATCTACAGGAGTGAAACACTTAGGGCAGACCAACTGATCTGGTTACGCGGTTCAAGGCAGCTCAAAGGCTTTATTAGAAACCAATAAGGAAAGATGTCCCAAGAAAATAAGCAAAGAGGAAGCATATTTATCACATTGCTTCCTTTTTCTCATTACAATCTCAATTTTCAAAAAACTAATATTGCAAATATATGCCCAATGCTCATTGATGCCCAATAGGAAAAAAAGACAATAACCAACACTCAGGCTTTATCTTGCACAGAGGTTATTTAAAGAAAGGTGATATTTGCCCCTAAGCAGTTAAAAAGGCATAGGTAAGCAACACGGACACTATATCCCGTTATCCGAGAGTCAGCCAGCAGCCCGACTGTTCAAAGCAGTGTTGCATGAACAAGATACAACGTTGACATATGGTCTTCACTGAGTATCTTCCTGAAAACAAGCTTAACTGTAATCCCTCCAGGCTGGTCCTTTGTAGAGAAGGTTGTGACACACACCTCCCACAAAAAAATAATAAAGCAATGTTTTGATTCTGCTTTTTATTGCCCATCTTCACGAACATGATCAGTTCAAAGCCTATGTTGAACGAACATGGATACTTTCATCTGGCCTTGTGCTTTAGAATGACTTCATATCATTGAGCCATTTTTTGCCCTAAATGATGCTCTCATCGGTTGCAATTTATTACTCATGAGTAAAATTGCAGCTAACTATTAAAAATGCATTTGTGGTATCCTTCAGATTCTCCGGGGTCAGCTGAAATAAAAACACCCCTGCCAAGTGATTTCACACCCTGATGTCTGAGCAGCAAGAACATTTTCTAGTATGTTTCAAAAACATTCCCCATATTTCTGAAATTAAACACTCTCACAACAAAAATAACTTGACTGAAAAACATCACAGGCAAAAATAGGGAGGGAGAGGGAAGCTGAGTGGGTGTGTAGGGAGATGCTGGAGGTAAGCACTTCTCTGCAAGATTTGCCTGCTGGGGTCTTGGACTACAGTCATTTCCCCAAGATTTTCCACACAAACCATCCTGATCAGGAATCTCCGGTTTCCCACATTCATCACAGCTACCCAGACTCCTAAAATTAGGGTCCAGTTTCTGGCTCTGCTCCAGACTGCCTTTGCCACCTCTGCATTTCAGCTCCCAGCTGTGAAGCTTCCTCCTGGCATCTGGCTCAGGCCAGCAACGAGCTCTGGGTGGGCACCTACCAGCCACCCAGCATCACGGGCCCTGCTTACAGTGGTGGCCTCCAGACACAAGCAAAAATACTTATGACCATGTAAGAGTTTCCATCCCACTTTCATAACCCTGTAAGTGTAGCTCTTAAGTTGTTTTTTTCTGCCTTTTAAAACAAGCCAGTGTTCCCCTGGCATACATAGAGATAAACAGGAATCATGTAAGGGCTTGTGCAGCTCCAAAGCCAGGGATAATTGCAAAACATGAGCCTTATCTCACCACTCTGTTTCACTGCACATTTTTCAACTGTGGCCACAGACAAATTGGTGCCTGCTATCTACATTATGTTTTGATTTCTCCTCTTACTTGCTGTATTACTTTTCCTCTTTCTTTTTAAGCAATACTAAATGTAAACATAAAAGTTTGCAAAAAAAAAATGGACTGACATTTGCATTTCCATGACATTAATTACTTGGAATCATAGAATGGTTTGGGTTGGAAGGGACCTTTAAAGGTCATCTAGTCCAAGCCCCCTGCCATAAGCAGGGACATCTTCAACTAGATCAGGCTGCTCAGAGCCCCGTCCAACCTGACCTTAAACGTTCCCAGGGATGGGGCATCCACCACCTCTCTGGGCAACCTGTGCCAGTGTTTCACCACCTTCATTGTAAAAAATGTCTTCCTTATATTTAGTCTGAACTTACTCTCCTTTAGTGTAAAGCCATTACCCCTTGTCCTGTCACAACCGGCTCTACTAAAAAGTCTGTCCCCATCTTTCTTACAAGCCCCCTTTAAGTACTGAAAGGCTGCAGTAAGGTGTCCCCGGAGCCTTCTCCTCTCCAGGCTGAACAACCCCAACTCTCTCAGCCTGTTCCCATAGGAGAGATGTTCCATCTCTCTGATCATCTCTGTGGCCCTCCTCTGGACCCACTCCAACAGGTCCATGTCTTCCCTGTGCTGGGGGTCCCAGAGCTGGATGCAGCGCTGCAGGTGGGACCCCGCCGCAGCGGAGTACGGGGGCAGAACCACCTTCCTCGACCTGCTGGCCACGCTTCTTTAGATACAGCCCAGGGTACAGTTGGCTTTCTGGGCTGTGAGCACACACTGCTGGCTCATGTCTGGCTTTTCATCCACCAGTGCCCTCAAGTTGTTCTCTGCAGGGCTGCTCTCATGCTTTGCAGCTAGTAGACATTTGGGATTCGGAGAAGAATTTAGGTATTGTCCCATTTCATCTTTACTTACCAAGCTACGCTATGACCAAAAATTACTGATTTCAGTTAAGCCCTTCTTTATTATTATTCAGAAGAATGTATATTTAAGTTCCTTTTACCCAAAAAACTGTTAGTATGCTTCAATAACTACCTTTAAGGATATTCCCTTGCCAGAAATTAAACTGCAGAGTTTTGTGGTTATTTCTAAGTGTTGTCAGATTAAACTTAATATTAAATTAAAGGCTGTTTCACAATGTCAAAAAGAATGTTCTGTATAATAATCTGCCTTCTGATGGTAATTTTGTATAATTAATGCCACCTTTTCATGCAATCTTTTGTGTTCTGAAGTTTATGCTGTACTCCCACATGGAAAATTAGATCATTCAGCATGTGGAGGCATTTACAGAACACAGCTCGCTACTACCCATTGAATCAATAAAATACTGAAAGGAAAGGAAAATTATTTTAAAATATCAGCTCATTTTTTCCTTTAACCACTATCAGTGTGTTCATTCAAAAGACAGCAAAGGGGATGATGGTAGCTAGTGTTAAGAGATTACCACCCTTCACAGGTGCTGCTCCACCTCCGCATAAGAACACCAAAAGTTTCTGCTGGAGGTTTTCTCCATGTTTCATTACAGATGAACCTGTTACAGCACTTGCTGGAGTGGTGGGCAAGGGGGTAGGTTCACCCTCAAAAACTACCAGTCGTGCCAAAACATACCCACTCCCTATGCAGTTTCTTCTCACTAAATCCATCAGTGGAAGATTATTCACACCACACTAAGGGACAGACACAATTTGACCCAAATCCAGGCAGAATATTTTAAAGCCATGCAGGGCAGCCACATCAACAGTACTCAGCATGAGCCCTGGACAGCTTGGAAGTAGGATGGAAGACCTGATCCTGCCTCCTGATTCCCCATCACTGCACAAGGTACAACATAGCATGTCCTTCCCCTCCACCCTCCACACTTTGCTTCATGATCTTCCTTGTAGAAACCACACTGTGCTATAGATCTAGATAACGGTCACTGCAGTGGTAAAAATCTCCAATGTTAATAATCTCATATTTTTAGTTTTGGAATCTTAGACTGTTTTAAAGTCACCCGCCTTAAACCTGGGAGCAATTAAAACCTGTTAAAGCCTCAGCAAGAGCAGAGTTGGAAGCTTTTGTAATTCTCTACATTTACATGTTTTATGTTTCAGACACATAGCTAAACTGCCTGAAAAATACCCTCAGAGAAAGTCTGATTCATTTTGTTCCACTCTGTTTCTCTTGTTTCCAAACAGAAAACTCGCATTTTCTCTCCTTTCCCCAATTCAGCAGGCAACACCACAGAAATCATGCAATGACCAGGTTCTGATCTATCACAGACAGGTACAACCCTGAAATCCCTGGAGTAGCTTAGGGGTTACACAGTGCAGGGAGTCTAAGGACCACGTCAGTTCTTCTGCACATCAGTTGCACGAGCATGTTCAGTGGGCATCTCCAAAACTGAGGGTTCCTTCAGTTTGAAGCACCACTCAGAAGAACTTGTAACACCCTTCTTCGTGTATTAAAGATCTGCTGGTGACTCAAAGTTGATGATCAGTAATAGCACACAAAGTTTTCAAAGACCAAAATACACATCGCTCTTCTAGGAGAGAAGAAACTGGATTCTCAGTAGCAAGAAATAAATTCAAAACTGGAATAAAACTAAATTAGCATCTTGAAAATAGTTGCAAAACAAGTTTGCTGGAAGGAGCAGACCATTTCCTGTTGAAGTGATTCCTACTTAAAGAATTTTCCTCCTGATATCTGTTTCCTCTTGTATTCCCCTCTCTCCACATCCTCCTGTGGGACTATGGGACTTGATGACATCCAGCTATGATTTGGGCACAGATAGAGGACAGGATTCCCAACACTGTGTTTGGAAGGAGATAAGGAGAAAGCATAGGAAACTGCTTTTACTCGTGAGAGAATCTGGTTTATCCAGACGTCTCAACAGTGTGGTGACTGGGAGTTCAGGAGAGACCTGTCCAAAGGTAGCAAATGCATCATTGTTTCTTTTACAGGTCCACCAGCCCACAGGTTCTACAAGCACAACCAGGATGTACGGTTTACACAACTTTTCCCACGTAAAGAGTAATACAATCTACAAAGGGGTTAGAGGATGTATCATGGTCAGCTCAAACTTCCCACTGAATGCAGAGATGCCAGCATCTCCTCCTCCTCAGAAATGCAGCACTGCTACAAGCATTAGCTGCCATAAATACTTTTTTAGCAATGCAGAACCTGACATGGGCAGAATATGAATTAGTCTGTTACTTCCAGGAGGACAGCACACAGGTGGCATGGACAAGAAAGCCAAGTGAGGCTTTCAACAGATAAAAAAATGTTTTTAATGTATTTTTGTTATGTAAAATTACATTTTACATGGTTCCTTTTATTTCTTCCAAACAACCCCAAGCACAGCGTCACTGTCCAACCAGCAAGGCTCTCCTCCCTCTGTGGTGCCAGGGGACCTGGCTAAAAGCAAAATAAAAAGCAGTCTGAGCGTGATTTTTCTTTTTTTTAATCACATGCCAAGTATGACATCAGTCTTGTGCACAGGAAGCATCTGGACACACTGGAAAGAATTTCCTGACTTGCTGTGAGCGACAAGCTCAGCTAACAGCTGCTTTCCATCGGCCACAGAAGAGCAAATTGGTCCCGTGCTGCTTCCCTCAGAAGAAAAGGGGGAAACCCCCTCAGTACTCTATCTAAAACAAATAAACAAAGCCTTTCAAAAAGCTAGTAAAATGGATTCAGAGGCTTTTTGGTTTAGTTTGTAAACACAAGACTTCCACGATATCAGTATTTAGCCTGAACTGCTAACACAGTTAGCTAACAGCTATGAGAAGAGAGAACTGGAAAGTAAATCCCTATTATGAGTGCTGAAGGAGTACATTATACTATTTATCTTCCAAAATAAAACTCCTGAAAAGGTTATTGAGCAAGAGCAAACTAAAGACCAAGTAAAGGAAACACAGCATGTTACTAGCTCAAGGAAAAGAATACTAGCTCAAGGAAAAGAATACGCAATGTAATCTTTAATAAGCTTTCTCCACAAAGCAAAGTCCATCTGTCTAAATTTCTCTTAAATGGCACTGGCTTCGAAGAACAAATCCACAGCAAGCAGATGATGAAAAAGCCTCAGTTTTCTCAGCCTTCAGGACCTTAAGGTCTTTAGTAATGCCAAGAATATACGGCCATAAAAGATGATTTTTCTTCCCCCTTACACCCAGAATTTCATCAGTTTTTCACAAAGTATTTTTGTTACCCCCCATCCTTTCAAAGTAAGTTAAATAAGAAGAAACAGCAAACAGCAGTTGTTAGAGAAGCAACTCAAGGACCCACCTGAATCCTCTTAAGAGAGGAAAAAATGGAAGAAGAAAGAGGTAAGAGGCTCAGTGGGAAAACATGAGTGACAGAGGTGGCTGAAAACAACTGGTAGGATTTAGAAAACAAATATGGATAGTAATGACCTGTAAAAAATGTGATCATAACCATTCCAATATATGAAAAAGGAGGGAAATGCAAAAATTAAAAGCTTCTTCTCTTGGGCTGGGGGAGGATCCTGAAAAAGTTGAAATATCCACTGTGGTTTGGTTTTTGTTGTTGTTTTGTTTTTTTTTTTAATTACTTGAGCTTTTCATTCCTGGCAAAACTGAACCTGGAGTGAATCTCTTCCTGCTAGAAGTAGTACCCCAGAAGATGATTTTCTTTCCACACGAGCCCTGGCTCTGCCATACTCCACCTGAACCCCTAGCAGCTCTGGACCAGCTGGTTGCAGCCTGATGTCATCTTCCCTCTGGTGCTCCGCCAGCATGGGGAGAAGGCTCTGACAGGGTGTCTGATGTGAGCCCGTCCTTGGACAGGGCTCACCACTAGCTCTCAAGCAGGTAAAAGCACTCAACCCTCTCTATCATAGCCCTGCAGCTGCAAAGCTCCCCATGGGTCAACAAGTGGAGAGAAAAGTTTCAGTCAAGAAGATGGCTTCCTCCAGAGCTCTTCAGGGACATGTGCCATCCTCCCCAGCTACACAGTGGTACCCGTGCTGTCCAACCACAGCACCAGGCATTTCAGTGAGGCACTAAACTCCATCCAGAGAAGCACAAACCACCCCTAGGCAGCATCTAGCATAACCAAAGGCTGAACTCTGCTCTCAAGCTGGGTGACATGACTATCATCCTATACCACATCTCAGCCCAGAGTGTTACTAATGTCATGAGATAAAGTCCAGATTTCTGGCATAAAACTACAACCTCTTGCTGGGACTAAAGCTCTGATCCACCTACTTGCTACTATCCACCTACATGCTACTTTACCCACACCAGACTTAGACCTCAGCACACAGAGCAGTGCTAGATGTGCTGTTCAGGGGGGTATTAGTGAGCCACTAGAGGCCACAGAGTATAGGAAGCTGTGAAATGGTGCATTCACCAGCTGAGTAATGAGCTCATGATCAGAAATACAATTACTCTCTCTGAAGTACACTATGGATGGTCCCACCGTCTATAAAAGCGTAATAGCTTCTGGATTCCTATTAAACTGTGCTTCTTGTGATTTATGTGGGATGAGTTCCACAGGTTATACATTACGTAAAAAGAAAAATTCCTTATTACTCACTAATCTTCCACTCCACTGAAAGATCCCAGTTCTTGAATAATAAAGTGGAGGTGAGCATACCAATGTCATTCATCTCCTCCAATGTACAGAATAGGAAGCAGAAGAAATGCTGACAGAAGTCACCTTCAGAGATTTTTAAATCACTTAATGACGCCATAAAAATACCTGCCCCTCTGATGCTCATTCAAGGAAATTTTCCATGATTTCCGTCCTTTGTTTCCCCATTCAGCTGTACAAGTGAAGCTAATTTGTAAATGCTTGAGGTTCTGAGCAAGTGCACATTTTCTGCCAGCTTCAGAGGCTCAAGGAAAGTGCACATACACAGGTCATGGTGTTTCAAAGGTCCTACGCTAAAAATGTCCCTGCCCACCTCTAGAGCCATGCTGTGTTCCTGGCTCCTGTTTTCCAGCACGGAAGACATTTCCCAGAGCAGACAACACCACAGAGCGCATTTGTGGTCTTACGGGAAACAATAGCTATTGCACTAGAGATGACTGGGAAACCAGCTCTCCTAGGCTGTGCCAGGAAAGGCAGAAAGGTAACAAACAGGCACGTTCTTCAGGAAATACCAGTCCTGCAAGAAACACTTAGTCTGTCCCAAATTGTCTCCCATGCATCTGCTTGAGAAGCAAAACAAAACAAAAACAAAGAAAAACCTGACACTGATGTCTGATTTCAAAAACTGATTCTGTAAAATGGCAAAGTGGTATTAAATGTCAGTGTATGTTTCCTTATCACACTGTCCTTTACACTGGGCTGACACTTCAAATACTTTTCAACAACTCTCTGCATTCCAAAAAGGCTCCAAGCTCTTTGTGTTACTGAAAAACAACTCAAAAATTAAGGTATTGAAAAGATTTCTTGAATGGACAGACAGAAAATAATAAAAAAATGTTTTAATTTAAACTTCCTTTTCATGATTTTTTTTTTTTAACTGGCACTGACTTTTCCTATTTTCTGTTTTCTTCTCTTTGAACAGGGTGAAGCTGTACTGCATCCAGATGATCATGACTTGAAATGACAGCACAAAACGAAACACACCTGGAATAAAAGCATTAAACAGATCTTCACACCCTCTCGTGGCTTCTTCCCCCTGTCTCCTCCTGAAACCCATTATCCCATGCCCCTCCTCAGCCTCTGCCCCACAAAACTTCTGACGTGTCTCAATGTCTCCACCAACAAGGTCAGCTGCAAAATAACTGAGACAGCTACTGAGATGTCACTGGCACCACACCACACCACAGAGCCAAGACTGCAACAACCTCTGCCCAGCACACCTAATCCACCAGTCCTGCTCAGTGCTCCTGCCACCCCTAAAGGCTGATACTGTTTCACAGAGCCTCAGGGTTGTGATTTTGCCATCCTTCCTTTTTACATTGCATTTTGCACCTATTCCCCACGGAGACTGCACTGACATCCGATACAGTTTGTCCTGAATGTTAACTGTGTGCGTTTCCACTTAAAGATGATATCTGCATCATTCTTTTAAAACGTGTAGGAGACCAGATAAACAAAACCCACTGAGACTACTACATAAAATTTCCAGTAAGTTGATGCTAGTCTGCAGAGAGAGCATCTTACCTAAGGAGGACTTCAAACCAAACCAAACCAAAAACATAATCAAACAAACAAACAAAAAAAAAACCACCAAACCCAAACCAACCAATCCCTCAGCAGCTTCAAAAAGGCACATTTGCTTATATTCTTATTTTGATCCTAAGTGGTGCACGTGAAAGGAAAATCTGAAAAAACTGAGCACAAATAATTTCCTTTGCTTCCATTCAAAATTCTAAGACAAATAGCTATTAATTCATCATATCTTATCAACGTCCTCTCTATTGGATTACAGTTTGTGTAAATTACAGTGTTTGTGCTGTTCTCCATGGACATTATAGATGACAACTGAAAAAAGAGGAGACGTGAGTACCTGACATCAAGTGGCAACCAGGGCACAGCCACAACTACTTCACTTACTAGAGCATATCATGCAGTCTCTGGTGTGCGTATCACTATGACACAAGGGTAAACAACGAAATCAAAGTAGACCTAAAAGCAGTGTAAACATGAGCCCTATGTCACATAACTAGATATGGTAAACTTCCAGGGTTGTTGTGAAATGGTGATATCTATTCCACACAATACAGCGTGATTAAAGCACTGCAGTTTCAGTTCTGTGCACCTTTACCTCAAAACTCGCTTGTTCAAGTCCATCAAATGAGAAAGCCGCAAATGGCCAGCTCTAACCCTATCTAAGTAGACCCAAAAAGACAAATTCCTTATATTGCTACCCTTCACTGACATCTTTTTATTACCGTGCAGCATAAAAAGCTGTTAAGTGTTGCGTGCGTTACTCATCCTGTAAACAAGTTGCCTGTCACATGCAGATTCACAAATACTGTGCCCATGCCTTTGCCTGTCCTCCTTTCTGGGATAAATGCCAAAAAGCAGTAGTGCTATCCCCCAGGAGTCCTATTTACCGCAGGGGAAGCCCTACACTTGTGTTGCAAGGGTAACGACAAGATTCACAAAGGTGGCTGCAGTGTTAGCCACCTGTCAGAAAAGGAGAAAGATATTGCTAAGACCTGTTTTTCACTTGTATGAAAAGGCACTTCACTGGTATGGGGACTTGTAAACCTCCTTACACATGCTGGAGTGACTAAGGGCTTATGCAAGATCTCCAGGGATTAGATTATTAATGATGCTTATGATTTTGCATGAACTGGGTCACTAGGGATTAGAAATGTTAGATCAGAATAGGAGAACCAGAACTAAACACATTCCTTGTCTTTTTTTCCCCCCTTTTCATTTCTTCTTATTCAGCTACACATGTTCAGGTTTGTACAGCCTGGAGACCAGCTTCTTATCTTGCTCAAATGCTGGGGATAGGCACTTCCCTAAGAACAACGCAGTTTTACTGCAATGTTGTTACTTCTCTCTTCAAGCCAGATGTCATTCAGAGTTCTGTGATTTGGTTATCAACATATGGCATCTGCAAGTGTTGACAAGTCAACAGCTTTTCAGAGATTTTCCATGTCAACCTCAGAATGACTGTTCCACAACATTTTTCCCCATTTCAGCCCCAGGAACGAAACCAACCTTCACTCCCAGCAGTTAATAATGCAATAGTGAGTGGATAAAAGTGAATCAAGCCTACATTTCACAAAGATAATTTTTCCACGCTCACACCTGGTGTACTGACATGTCTCAGCATAAAAGGTGCATTTATACTTTTCAGAAAGCTTCCAGATTATGCCACCTAGGTATACGACAGATGTCAAGAACCTAGCAACAAACTTTTGAAACTGGGAAAAGACAGTTATGTGTAAATTATAGAGACTTATAATACCAAAATTATTTTAGCATAAACTCATTCATTGGCCAAGCTTTGTCAAGAGTCAGTCTTGACATTTGATCCACAGAAGTAAAGGATAAACTCAACTCCTCTAATGGAAACTCCCAAACAGTATGTCTTACTTGATAATGTCTCAACCCATATATTCTTTTCAGGTGTTAAAATATTTCATATTTCTTTAATTTATTCAGTTATTCTTTTTAGTGTGCACTCTTTTCCTATTCACAATTCTAAAATTAAGAACACCAGATTTTTAGCAGATTTGGCTCTTCAAAAACCCCCAAACACAACCATTTTCTACAAAACTGGAAACCAAAGTTACATAGAGACCTTCAGAAACATGGGAACAGGAGGAAAACAAAAACAAGAATACTCCACACAACCACAGAACAAAGTAGTCACAAAAGTTAAGTATTCCACTCAATCTAACAGTGTTTGGTGCACAGCTACTGAAACAGATCAACCTCCAAAGAAATGATCACAAGATACTACTAAGAGTCTTGATTGCTGCTTCTGGTGTTTTGTCATGATGCTATGTTGAGAAATACCATCTGGCTTTTGGCCCAGCTCAGTGCCAACTAGTCAAATTAGTTCTTTCCCACAGGTTAGCTCTGGCTCCTGACTCAGCACCTGGACCTCAAAGCAGGATGCAGGTCCTCCTCTCGTGTTTCTATAGAAGTAAGAAAACTATCATTGTTGCAACTTTAGCATTAGCGAGAAGAGAAAACTCTAGCTAGTGATGAGATTCATCTGTCCTAAAGCTTAAGGCATTAGTACATAAAAAAGTCAGAACCAGTTAGGCAGTAGATAGGACCACAGTTTGGATTCTGGAAAATGAGGTTCTCATTTTGACGCTCCATTTCAGTGTGACCTTCCAACAACATCAGAACTGTACCTTTACTTTTCCCTCCCTGGCTTTTCCCCTACAGACACATACTTGATATGTGAGTCCATACAGTTTTGTGCAACCTTGAGACCTCATCAACAAGCCTCATATAAAGCACTCAAGTTGGTGCACGCTTAACCTAAAGTCAAGTACAAGAGAGAAGGATGGACTCTCTTGCACCAGCTGGAGCACAACCCTGCACATTGTGTAAAACCTGGACGGAACAACGACAGCTGCTTGCAACTGTCTCTTACCTACAAATGGAGACTAAGTGCTGCTAGTCAGCTTCAAGACACCATGTGGATCTGTCAGTTTATGCAAAGCCTGTGATACACAGAAGTGAATCTGGCACAGCAGATATGCCATGAGAGCACTCTGCGTCAAAGAGCTCAAGTGCAGAATTGCATGTACATAGCCGAACATTTGTTCCTGGTTAGATACTTCTAACCTCTTCCAGGAAAAAGGCATTCTTAATTTCTTTCTCAATATCATTTTGACATAACCTGTAAATACCAGTGGTACACGTACCAGATTCCAGAAAACCCTAGTTTGCCCCTAAGGTATTGGTACACGCACGCTTGAACTGGATGAGTTACTGCTGCATTACAAGTCACAAGTGTGAGGATTTGCCTTACCTCAAGTACAAAAGCAGAATCCCAGGAACTAATCCGATCCCTCTACCAACAAAACATTTAAAGGAAGATTATCTCTTCTGCAAAGACTCTATGTCCTTCAGCAAGTCTGTTCTGTGCTGCGTGTTTCTACAAAACTGCTGTCAATAGCTGAACAAGCTATTCCCAGAGGTACTGCTGCACTTACTAAGCAGCCACAAAGAATGAAGCACTCGCATATCTAGGTCATGTACAGTCAAGAAAAATCAAAGATGAACTCAAGTGCTCATTTCCTTATCTGATCAGAAATATCTGATGATCTGTGAAATGCAGCAAACAAACAGTCTCCCCCTTACCATTTTCAATTGCATTTCATCCTGCACTTGCAAAATGCTAGACAGGACTTGAATTGCCAGCATTTCACAAGAGGGGAGGGGGAAAAAAGAAGTCTCAGCCACACAGAATTTACATGTACACATAGAAAAACCTGTTTTCCTGAGATTTCAATTCAATCCACCAAACTAAGAAGGTCAGATAAGCACCTGAAATTTCTTATACTTATCTAATCAAGGTCTCCAAAGCCCTGCCATCCATCACTAATTTTGTCATCAATTTGATTCATATAAAGCAGTGACTGATTTTGGTCTATTGTTTTTTAGAGCCTTATCAAAATTATTTCTTGATTGCAAACCAGCTATACCTCATAGCTGGTAAACATTCCAGAGTGCTGATTTACTGGTTCATTGGTAACTGAAAACATGGTACAATGGCTTCTCCCACAAACTTCTAGAGCGCAACTTTAATTAATTAACTGCTGTTGCACTCCTTTCTAAGTGAGAAAGAGATCAAGCAAGTAGTCCAGCTGGCTATGCTTAAATCTACTAAACCAAGCACAAACATTGCAGCTGGTCCACTCCTGCCATATGGAAATGGTTTTGTGCAAATGAATTCTCTTCTGACAAATATATTGCTTTTAGCTTCTATCCATAGATACACCTGAAAAAGTTTGTTTCACCTACTCTCTTGGAGGCCGTAAAACCCTGTTTCACCTGAACTACTGAATCCCTTTCTAGTGACAGAATTCACAGCTCCTCCTAGGTCCTTCTTTTGCTCGTTCCATATAATAACAAGGCTTAGTAGTACAGAAAGGGAAAAAGGAAAAAAAAAAAAAGAACAAACCTCACACACTCTTTCCAAGTGATTCTCCGCTACCAAACTCTCACAAGGTCTCATCTTACAAGAGCAATGTGTACTCGTGAAGAAAACAACAAAATCATAACCTTAGAGGACAGTCTAGATCTATATTCCCACATTCAACACACAGACACTTGCAATAAACAGGACTTTCTTAAGGAAAGATATTGCATCATTTTTCAATTGCACTGCAATCAATCATTTGAAACATTTGTTTTATCAGATGCTTATCTGTCTCAAGTGATAAGAACATACAGCTTGCTTGCTTGCTTTCTGCAGTCCCATATCCAGCATATATCCCAGCAGCAGGGGAAGGAGATAGTGTAAAACTATACTTTCCCATCCATGTACAAGTCTTACCACATAGTTTCCTGATTTTCCTGATACATTTAAGACCATTTTTCTGCCAGTGCACTGCTAAGTGTTTGACAAGAATAAATGAAGGCTACTATTTGGACATACCTGTCATACATACACATTCTGCCAAATATTCCTACAGGACTGCCAGTGAAAACACTACTGAAATACACAGTGGTCATCACTATTGCTCACGTCTCACAGTGACGCTATGTGAAAATACAGGACAGCAGACACTGCTGTCTTACAAACCTTTCTCTCCCCTCCTCTTTGCTTTCTCTGAGCCTTTACAGGAGGATTTCTGTACTTTCGCATCAGCTGATAATAAGAACTTTTAATCATCTGTGCCAGCATATGCCCGCATGTAACAGTACGTTTTGAGCCTGTGTCTTTGGCAACACATCCTAAAAATTAGCAACAGCCAAGGCTTTGATTCATAAACCGTACGATCACAGACGACCACATAGATCTGTTCAGCTTTTACTCCAATATCTCATCTAATTGGCACATAAAGCAGACCAAAGAACATGCCTTGCCCGCTTAGTAACACAGACAATGGCCAACAACCAAGACCGTTCACAATATTTTTGCTGCCTACCCTAATATTTTCTGCCCTTAGTGTTGGGACTGTCGGTACCTCAATAGCCTAGAAACTTTATAATTTAAGGAGAAACACATAGTAAGCGTAAATGAAGAATAATAAGTATATAGAGATGTTGGGGTTTTTTTCCCTCAGACTAAGTACTACAGGCTGAACTGAATGATCCTGTGAAACACATTTTGCGTACAGCAAAAAGACATTTTCTATGCATAAATGATGTTCAGTTTTTCAGCATATACTTTGTTAGCAGGAAGAATTTCCTAATATAACAGAACACCACAGACTTTTTCCCAGGGAAAACCAGCGTATGCACTATTATTGAGTCATGTAAAGAATACTACGGCAGAGAAATGGTTCAAAGAGAAGATTCTTTCTCTGGCAGAGGACTGACCAGACAGCTCAGTAAGTTAAATCCACTGATCATCTTAAGGATTCTCCAGTTACGGATGCAAGGCTGGGCTTTGCCCACAGTCTTTACAAGATCCCTCCAACTAACATCCTGAACTACTGTACTATAGCCAATACCCACTACATAGGTAAACAACTATGAAAAAATATACAGGAAAAACCTGACAAGTTTGTAGCCCACAACTACATATGGTGGGTACTGATGGAGCTTTTGCAACACAAATAGTGCCCCAAATCACTTCTCCACACAGAGAAAGTTTCCAGTGATAAGGCACACATGTAAGGCATTTTCTTTTAAAAACTTGACTCCCATTAAGCAGCTCATTGTTCATAAAGGGAATGGTGTTTACACAGGAAAAAGTCCAGTTTCAACAAATCTGAAATCCAACAGATGTTTCCTTCTGTCTAAGCAAAACAAGTTTGTGACCCGTTTCTGCCAAATCAGAAAGCTTCAAAATTAATTCTACAGGAAAAAAACCCTGTACTTAACAGAACGATCTCGTGGAAAACAAATCAGAAAAAATTATATTTCAAAATTGCAGCTGTTACTAAAGTGAATTAACTTGAAAAATTCAGTCTTCTTTGAAGAGAATGCTTTATGACCTGGGTTTGAAGGGCTACAACACGATAACTATAATTTTGGGTTGTGCTAGAAAGAGAAAGTAGGGCAGGTTGTTACTCACACAGCTCTGTGCCACAATTGCTCTCCTCAAATCAGTTTAACCTCTCTTCTCCAGACCTCCCCAGCATCCCTCCAAAATGCCCAGCTGCTCTTGGCTTCCTCAAATCTCTCAAGACCCCTCTTCCTCTGCACACAGGAGTTAAATAATAGAAGTGGCTAAGCAGGGTATAAAAGGTATCGCTTTTAATTTTATTTTTAATTCTACTACTAGCATACACTAATCATACAGCAAGCATAAGCACTATGTAGAAGTGTAGAAGATGAAGAATTTCAGGCTTTGCCAAAGTCATGCTGTTGAGACTGCTCTGTTACACACCTGACTGTTTCTCTTACCATCACAAGAAAGTTTCAGGACTTTCAGGGTGTATCTGATGGTATTATACGATTACAGAGCAAAGCTGGATCTGCTAACATTCTGCTGCACAAATGAGTGCTCCAAAGGCAGCGTCTTCCAGGGAGCTGGTGCGTTTCCTGTAACCAGCAATATCTTGCTCCAGAAGATGAAGTGAGATGGACCATGTTCTGCTGAGAATTTTATCCAGTTTCTTATAGCTTTTATAAAATGCAGCTGCAGAGGCCCAACAAATCAGATTAACAGTTATATACAAGTGTCAAAGCCAAAGCTAAAATATTCTTAATCATGAGTATGACAAGCGCAGTCAGTGCATGCAATCTCCTGTACCCACCTTTACCTCCGCAAGTCCCTTTTTCACTAGATTTCACTCCAGTTAGTTCTTGTCCTGCCTATCCTGTGAGCATTATACAAAGTTCCCACCTCCACAATGTTTTATGTGCAGCATGCTCAGCACTGAGGTTCCTTACCCCAGCCGAGGCCTCTGCATGTCCTCAGATGAATATAACAAGAAGACGGGGCTACAATCTGGCAGCAATGCAACACACCATTATTACAACCAACACGAACATTAGCAGTGTGAAGGAGACCCCACGGAGACACATTTCAATCTGCCTATCAAACAATAATAACTGAAAGCAGAGGTGGTTTTCTCCCTCCCCCAGTAATCCTATTTGTCCTTTAAACAGATCTTAAGTATAATCTCAAACTGTCAGCATTTTTGTAAAGAAATACCAGCTCAGACCTAATTGGATTTGTCAGACAATCACAGCTAAACAGTTCTGCGAGCTCCAGCAGCTGAACAGCTACAGAAAAAACCTTCCATGATGGAATGCATAAGAATATGAAAGTTCATTTCAATAGGAAAAATTTCCTCTGAAAGCGGTAAAAAGACATAATTTGTTCCACAGTTCAAACCCTGTCCCTTAGCAATACAATGATGTGGCGTGGCATAGCTAGGGTTGTGTGAGCTGCTCCATATAGAGGATTACCTGCAGTTAACCGCTCAAACATCGTCACTTCAGGCTTCTCTGATTGCTACGATTGCTAAAGCTTTGCCGATGCAAACTTGCTTTTGTTTTAGACTTTTTAACCACGAATAATAAAATGGGGGCAGAAAAACCAGAGAATTCTGATAGGAACACGTAACGGTAGCATTTGAAAAGAAAACAAGTATATATTACATAGCATACAAACAAAAAACCTAGGGCAATACGTATTTTAGCTGAAGAGCAGAAATACCTCCTATTCCTCTGGACTTCTTGACTTTTTTCCTCACCAATATATATGTACACATGAAACTTGCTCTGTCCTTGCTGTGTGTATCATCAGCTTCTTGTTCTGTACACACCTCTCTGGGCTGGAATAGTGCATTTTAAAGACAGTCTAGGATATAATGGCCTAAAAGCCCCACAAAACTCATCCTCCGAATGGCAAGACAGAATACATTATGATGATGCACAGGTTACAGGTTAAGGAAGTATAATAGGCCGAATCTTACAACATTTCCAATACCTTCAAATTGTGGTTTCTTTAATGAAGATTGAGATTACTCCATATTTAACATTTATATTTAGGAGAATATCAACTTGAACACTCAGTGACATTATTTCTACATTTGCACAATTGGTAACCAACACACCTGTGACTGAGGAATGTAAGTAAACTTTGCACTGAATTCCAAACCATGCCCCATCTGGGACCAAAGTGATTTGAGATAATGTAATGAGTCTACCACCATCAACATCAAGACCGAGGAGTTACACACTCTCCTACCTGTTGGCTTATCCACACCAAGGAATCCAGCCTGTCCCAGGGTTTTAAATACTTTATGTGCTGGGAACTGACCTTCTTCTTCCCACTTGTCCACAAAGGGATTAATCTCTTTATCGATGATCTAGATTTGAAAAATAAATTTTAGAATTTATTAACACAGACATTCGTACAGAAACATATTTGACTACTTTTGTCTAAAAAGTTCAATTTAAAAAGAAAAAAAAAAAGGGAAAATTTTGAAAGCACATTAATTTTCTTACTTCCTGCTGCATGTCCTTATTCTCCACCCACCCACAACTATTACAACAGATGCAATGAGGCAAATATAACTAATTCTTTTAGCAATTACAGCTACTGCAACAGGAAGTCATCAGAGCTGGTTTAAGCCTCTCCAAGACCTATGAAAACAGCAGTTCCCCCTCACCACTTGTTACCTTTTTGCGTACAGCTTCTAGGAAGTGACAGGAAGGGAAACCTGGATTATCCTCAGAGGGACCTTGACAAAGAAGGTTGGTGATCTGTTCACGATGACCACACACTGTACGCAAGACAGGCAAGCAGGAGAGACCGCAATTCCCCTGCCTTTCCCTGAAGGGCTCGCAAGGATGTCAGCGCTGTTCAGGGCACTTGTGTCCAGTCTGCATTTAGACCTCCCTAGGATATGGCAAATCTGGTCGTCTTCCAGATTTTACAGTATTTCCGAGCTTAGTCCCTGGACGACTCTCAACTGGGCTATTGCTGCACACTTTCCAAAAGTCAATGTCCTCGGCTGCCTGACTACTGCCCTGGCTCTGTCCAGGCTGCTGTCTTCCCTTCCAGCTGTTGCAAGAAAACACATCTGGAGTACAGCCACTACATTCAGTGACACTTCCAGGTTTCAGAGCACAAGGGTTGGACATCTCACCCCACAAAGTCCCACATTTCCATGGCTATGGGAAAGGAGCAAAATGGGTGACCTGCAGCTTTGCAGCTGACCTCTAATCCCAGCAGTAACCCCTGACCAGAGTCGGCTCCATGCCAAACAGCCCTATGCCACAGGGCGCATGGGCGTTCGTGCTTCTGGCACCTCACACTTGCTCCTACCAACCTGCCACAAGGCAGACACGGTTTCAGCAGCTCTCAAAAGGAGTCAGCTGTACAGTGCCCACCTCTGCCTACCTCCCCAAGCCAAAGCAGGGGCTGGCACAGGCTGCTTCTGCCGTTCTGCCGAGTGCAACGCGCACCCGGGTCAGCAGGCACAAGGGGGTCCACGTGCGAAACAGAAAGCCACCGTCCTTCCCCCAAACCAAACCTTACCAAAACAAACAGCAATTCCCAACAGAAAGGTAACGCCTTTAATCCGTGACCACAATTTTACTGCTACACTCTTTCACAAAGGGACAACTTGTTATTTTAAGAACTTGTGCCTCTTAATCTTTTCTCCACAGTAAATAAACAGGTCCTGTAGCGCTAACTATTCCTTGAGCTGGAAATAAACCCCTCTCCCTCCCAAACCGCTGTGCTCATGAGACCCTGCAGAGCCTTCTTCCGAACTATCTATTTATTGCACATTCTTCAGAGAATTTCAGCCCATATATGGCTGCTTTCTGCTTCCCAGTCAGCCACAGAAATAAGGATACTTCACTGTTGGTACCAGAAAAATCACTTTTTCACTTTTCTCATCAAATCCTAAGAAATGTGTATAATGAATGTTCAACTCATTCATTAAGTATCATCTCTCTTCATCTCTTATGCTGAATAACATAAGCCTCATGATCAATAGTAACAAAATACTCACCAGGACACTATCTAGGAGAGCCCACATGCAACTTCTATACTGCCATAACCTAGATGTTCAGATTCTCGGACACTGACCCTCAATATTGAGTTACAAATGGTGAAACACCTTTTGATTGTTTGTAATAATACCTGGCAATGCTCGTCGGATAACATCCAGCGAAATGCCAGAAGCAGGTTATGAAGCACATACAGAAAGTTATCCCAGCGTTTTAATGGATCCTGGCAAAAGTATGAAGTGAATGTACTAACAGAGTTTTGTGCTTGTTATGGTTGGTACTAGGCCAAGTGTTTCACAGCCCACATACAAAGCTACCTTTGAAGTCAAACTAAGTCAGAAGAATGACTAAAGCATGAGAGAAGTTATTTTACATCATTTCTGCAGATTATCACCTGCTTGCTCCTGTGCCTTTGAGTAAAACTCAAATTGTTTAACAGAGCTGCAGTTTAATTATTCCCAGGTGAAGTTTGCCATGTTGACTAAAACAAGATCTCCCTTGCATGACAACAAAAAAACCAAAGACAACCTCACTGCTCAGACCACAAATGGTGCATGTCTCTAAGTTCAAGAAAAATGACTATCACAGTCCAGATACTGGTATCCACAGTTTTTTCTTAGCCATTGGACCATCCACTTTACACCTCATTTTTGCAAAGAAATTAAATAAGTCCTATCAAAAACTTTTACACTTTAGACACAAATTGTTTGTAAAAATCACACATGCTACTCACAATCATAAGGGGATTTGGGAGACCTCCCCTTGTACTACCACATACAAATACAAGCCACATTGCTGGAGAACTGCAGTGCTGGTCACCTGGCCGATGCTTTGACACTGAAGCATTGGATATTACCATCCCTTCATATAAGAGAAAACTGAAACAGAGAGATGTATTTTGAAAAGGTCAGGCCAGCAATGACCGAAGGAACACAAGCAGTTATGCAACATGTGCTTAAAACATTGCTAATAACAGGTTTATTTCAATGCAGGTCAAATAATGCTGCGTACCTAACCGTTTGATTTGCCCCTTCCCTTGGCTTTGGCGACTTCCTCACATTTGCGCCTCCAGAGAAATATTTCACACTTGGATTACTTTAAATCTTGACTAATTAACTTGAAGTATATTCATATGCTTTTGAATGCACACAGCCTTTAGAAGCAAATGCTAAGAGCTGCAGGCACCTTAACCTAAATCATAAGGTATACGTGCGGTGTTTGGCAAATACACAGAAGCCAACTTTCAGCAGCACGTGAGCAGCTGGTCTGCTTATTTTTATATGCTTTATCATGGGAAATGTGGAAATCATGGGTGATAACATTTAGACTTGCCTCACTAGAACACTGACCGTAACAAGACCTAAAACTCCCCTCAGTAGAAATATGTTAACACTGCATACTCCAGATGCTATCTGACAGATAATCCCAGCCACAAAGGAAATCTTTTCACCTGATCTAGCCGGCCAGATCACAGTGGCATTTGGGATGCAAACTTAATGATTTAGGAGCCAAGAATCTTTCCCACCTGCTGATAAAGCACCAGTAAACCACAACATAAACTGTTACTTTCCTGACAGTGAGGGCATAGTAAGTCTCATGTATGGGACCAGTGTTTTTCTCAGGCTGCTTCATCTGAACGATGAAGATGCAAACCTAAATGACTCAGCTCTGGAGGCAGCCTTGGTTTAGCACGTATCCCAACGAGAGCTCCGGCTGCTCTCCAGGAAGCTCCTGAAAACATGGCTTCAGGGATGATATCAGCCGTGAATTGTTTCAAAAAACACAGTGGATATTTGCCCATTCGGAAATTGACCAAGCCAACAAATTCACTTTGTGTTGAATGACAGTAAGAAAAATAAAATTGTTTTCATTTAAAATTGTCTTGACAAAGTTTTGTGAAAACAACACCCGTAGCTTCCTGCCCAGCAATGGGGACATGTAGTGGCAGGGATGGGGAGGGGGCAGAGACAGAAATTCAGATATTTCTTTTGTTATGGATTATTCTAATTTCTCTCTAAAACACGGTAAAGAAAATATCTCCCCCAAACATTGCCAGACAATTGCACGTTCTGATTATTTTCCACTGGAAGTTAGTACACTGTGTAAATGAGAAAAGAAACAAAAAAGCACATGTGGGGATTTTCCTTCACATGATGCTCAGCATTTTGTGCTGCTATCGTACCAGCACCTACCCAGAAACATTAACAATTGCCATTTAATTATCACTATATTCTAAAATAAATACATTATTTCTACAACAGTAGAAACTGTGATTGAATTATTCTGGGTACTGAGAGTGTGTACAGATGTACTTTACAGCAATTAAAGATTTTTTCCATTATTCACCAGCAAGTTTACCTTCTATGAAGTGATTCATACCACAAATAAAAGGCCACACCACTTCTACACACAATACCTGTTATATTGATCCCTTATAATACTGTACAATGGTAGTATATTTTAGCACACAATTAGCAAGACGAGGAATCTGGAAAACAATAAACTGAATTCTTATAGAAATTACAGAAATTTTTACTAAAGCTTCCTGTGAGTTGTACCTAAGATGAGATTAGACTTACTTACTAGAAAAGCAAAAGAAAATGTCTAAGAAAAAGGTATATTGTATTAATAAGATTAAATCGATTTAGTGGTGCCACGTAACTGTACCGTGTTATGTTATGATGAGCATTTTTTTTGCTTTAGATGGTTACAGTAATTGAACTTAGCTCTATTAATATAATAACCAAAGATGACATAATTAACGGGATATTTAACATAACAAAACCCCCAAATAAATAAGCAACAAACCAATAATGACAGTTCTTCAGCGGTTATATCTAGACATTAGCGTAACACCAACTTGACAGGAAGGAGGTAACAGACCAGGGAGCCCTTTGCCTTTGACACCAGCAACAACTAAAGAAAATAATTAACAGGCTGCAAAACATATCTCCTTGTAGTTTTATTCATAACCACCAGCAGCAATGACTGCACTGCGAGACAACCCGGCACTGCAGGGATGCTGGTGCTGAGGACGAGGCAGCGCTTTAGCAAGATGTAAGGCAGAGCTGAGGCGGGGTGCTGGTTCTGGCTGGGAGAGAGGCCTTTTTCTCCAGATTGGCTTGTATGGGGCTCTGTTTTGGATTTGTGCTGGAAACAGAGTTGGTAATTCAGGGATGTTTCAGTCCCTGCTGAGCAGCGCTCACACAGAGCCAGGGGCTTCTCTGCTCCTCAGCCCACCCCACCAGCGGGTGGGCTGGGGGGGCACAGGGGCTGGGAGGGGACACGGCCAGGACAGGTGACCCCAGCTGACCAAAGGGGTATCCCATACTGTATGGGGTCATGCTCAGCATATAAAGCTGGGGGAAGAAGGAGGAAGGGGGGAGGCATTACGAGTGATGGTGTTTGTCTTCCCAAGTCACCATTATGCATGATGGAGCCCGGCTTTCCTGGAGATGGCTGAACACCTGCCGGCTGATGGGAAGTGGAGAATGAATTCCTTGCTTTGCTTTGCTTGCATGTGCAGCTTTTGCTTTACTTATTAAACTGTCTCTATCTCAATTCACAAGTTTCCTCACTTCTACTCTTCCAATTCTCTCCCCCATCCCACCAGGGGAGAGTGAGCAAGTGGCTCTGTGGGGCTTAGTTAAACCACAACAGGTGGTCAGACCTATGGGCCACCCGTGGGTGCTACCAAACCTGGCTGCCAAAACCCACCCCAAGGGGTGCAAGGCAACAAGGATCCCACCAGTGAGCTCCTCGCCAGCCACCACACCGCAGCTGGTGCAGCTCCTCTCAGCTGCTCCTCAGGGGGGCCTTATACATCCAAAGAGCAGCTGTTCATTCCCCAGACATTGGTCTCCATTCACCCAGAGGCACGCATCCTTAGCACACCAGAACTAGTTTTCCAGCGTATATTCCCTGTTTCTTCTTGCTCCTGGGCTTGGACGCCATGGCCCTCCTTGACACCCTCACAACTCCTCCAAAGCCCTAAGCAAAGTTTGGTGGCCAATCCTTTCCCAGGAATACTCTTCAGAAAGGTAGGGAAAGGGTGCAGGGAAGGAGACTGGGATGTGGAAATGCATTCAGGACAGAACCAGGGTGAGTCCAGGTGCATGAAAGGAGGCCAACTCCACACAGCTGCTACCTACCGTAAAGGGTGTGGAGAGACTGACGCTTCTGCCATGGCACCTCACTGATGAGAACGTCTACCAGCACATGGTGGGCAAAGCAAGGTCCTGCTGTCCCTCCTGCACTCATGAGGTCCTTACAATGTCACCAGGATGGTAGCTGCTCCTGTGCTTCCAGTTCCCATGACACATGCTAAGGGACCCTAGCAGAAGCCTGGAGCTGCCCGAGTGCCTGGATCACCTGGCCTGCTGGTGGTGAGCCTGGACCTGCAGCAGTCACTGCCCCAAGGGAAGAGGCAATCATTCCGTCTCCAATGACATCATGTGCAGAAGCAAAGGCAATATGTGACTTAGAAGATTGCAATAGGTTAAAAATCACCCCATCGCACAAAGATGATTTCACCACACAGCAGGCAGAAAACGTTCCCTGCAGTGCTAACCTTGCCTGCTCACAGTTATTTAGTGCGCTTTCTGCTGGCAACCAAAATCCAAAATCACCAGCTTGCCTGAGGTCTGAAGTCATCTAGGGAGCAAAGCTGCAACCTACTGCTTCCTCTTTCAGGATGTATCACCACCACAGGGTGAAGGTGGAATCATTCTCTAGGGATTGTTTTTTGGGTTTGCTTTTTATTTTTTTAATACTAACTGAATCAAGGGGGATAGCCCTCACTCCTTCTCTTATAAAAACATACATGCTCTCATTGGTTAGGACTCACCTAGGACGTCTATGTAAAAAAAATGACTCACCACTATGCAAGGGGTCCTGTCAAGGTAGAAGATGTCCTAGATGCTGCCAAAACACTTCTCTCCTCTGCATGAGGAAGGCCAGTCCTTCCCTCTTGCCCACAAGGTGGAAGATTCAGCATTTGGATACAATCTGTGCCTCTTATTCTGTATTCACACTTGACTACCCAGCCAAATGTATGATGTGACGCTTGGGCAAATGACTATACATGAGTTGTCACTGGAGAATTTGCCTTATTTGAGTATGGGATTTGGGACTGGGCATCAATGCTGATATGAAACTTCTGTATCCTGGGCTGTCATCAGACTGTTGCTGAGAATAAGCCAAGAAAACATTTTCCACAATGATACAGGGTTGAACTGAAAAAGTTCAACTGAAAAAGTTCAACTTAAGTGCAGTTAAAAACCAAAATAATAGTCCCCCCTACCCTATTTAAACACATTGCCAGTCCCCTTACTTTGGGGGGATTACACAGAGATAAGATTAGGACCACACTGAAGTACCTGGCTGAGCGTGCTCACCACCCTCTTTTTCCATGGACTGCATGGCTGATCTTTGATTTTGCTCGTAAATGTCTTAAGCACTTGACAGAATAAAGAAAGACACATGAACTATGTCAGGTATGTTACATATAACCCCTTCTGAATCTACTCTGTGCATGTGTGTGCATTTACATGTAAATACACACAGATTTCAGGTTGTTTAGATCTCCCTTTTACCCTTCCCCAGTCGGTCATACATAAGCTTGAGACATTAAGAATTAAGGAAAAAAAGTCATTCCAGCATAGCACTATAAAGCCAGTTCAAGGGGGCAGATAACATGTCATCACTGGCGCCCTGGGTATTTTTGTTATACTTCTACTTGTTGCAGCAAAGCGAGGGTGAACAGGCCTGGCTCACATCTGAGCTTCTCCACTGCCATTGCACATAGCTGTGGCTAGAGCTGAGCTTCCAGTGGGTTTAAAACCAATATTCAATAGGCTCATGTAAGATTAAAAAAGAAAAATATCCCAAGTGCTGGAAAATCTATGGCTGAAATGGGAAGATATGTATTTAAAATTCGTTAATTAGAGCACCACAATTCCTTTTTTGTACCTTCAATTAAGCTGTGCCACAGGCAACAAAGGAATCATGCAGTCTGCTGCAGCACTGGGTACCGAAGACTGCAGTGATCAGCAAATACAGAAACAAACTGTCGCTAAATGAAATTTTCCCTTTCTCAAAGGGGAAAAAAAAAAGTTACCGGAGTGAAAAACCCAATAACAGAAGAGTTGGCAGCATCTCATTATATAATAAAACACAGCTGTCCCCATCTATTTTTACAAAATCTGATTAAAAAAAAAAAGCATGTGCTTTATGACTATTCTGCAGCTTCATCTGTTCTATTCATTTGGCAGTAACTAGACATGCTTCTGTTTAAATCATCATGTTTCTTCCCTTTCACTGCAACACAGTTACTTGCAACATATCTAATACATAAAGCAAAGCTGACTACCGGTTCAGAAATTTCAATACTGCAAATCTTTTGGCCCCATACATCTGGCTACCATTTTTACTTCAGGAAACAAAAAACCCAACCTATGAATCAACCAAAAAGTTTTTGCCAAAACTTACCAAACCCTTAAAAACCTACCAGTCCAGCAGGAAGTACAGAAGCATGCACTTCCCCTCCATCCTATGCAGCTACTGGCACAACTGGGAGCCCCAGCAGTGGAGCAGAGGGCACATATCATCACCATACTAAGAAAATAAAAGGTCCAGTCCGGGATCTGGGAGCTGAGTCTAGCTTAACTTTTCCCTGCGGAATGAGATGCTGGAAGACCAGCTCCAGCTGGTGAGGGACCTACATGATCCCAGCCAACCCCTCCTCCCTCCCTATGTCCTTCTTCCCAGGACAGCTGCACAGGCAAATGCCTCCTGTACAGACCTGAGTGTCTTGGAAGTCCCTGCACACTCCCGACTACAACCCTTCAACTGCCCTATCACACAGTATGGCAAAAAAGGGAGGATCCCAAAATTGCTTCCCACTCCAGACTCCAAGAAATGCAGGTACCATACTGAAATCTGTTCTCCAGCAGAGAAGGATGGGAATATGTTTGCAAAGCCTCCTGAGATCAGGCAATCAGTTCTGTGTTGTTCCATGGAATTTCTCACTGTCTCTCCTTTGAGCGCATGCAGACTGTATTTTACTTAAGCTGTCTCTCTGTCTGTAATATCTACTGCATCTTCCATTCAACCACACCACAATGGGCAAAGCAATATGCCACTGAAAGAGCATTTCTCAGTCAATACTCAACACGATGAGTTTTAAGCCATGTGGGGCCCTGTGTTCTTCTTAGACAAGAATGCCCTGTGCACATAGTATCATTGTGGGGGAAAAAATAGGTCAAAGAAATCCCCTTTTCCACCTCCAACCAGCCATCAGTTGATTGGGTTCAGACTCATCCATGGCAACCACAAATTCTGTTCATAACCAGAGTGATTCTTTGCATTTGCTAACAAAGCAACCTCTCCAGGTGCCCTGTGAGGCTGTTCTAACTCCCCAGAACACACGATTTCACAATTTAAATCTTATCACTAATCTTTCCACACACAAAAATCACAACATATCTAAAAACTCCCACATAGGACTGTCCCAATCAACTTGACTTCCAGCTGGAGGGCTTATCCCAGAAAGACCCAGAATGAGCACAAACCCCACACTTTCATCATATAATAGGCAAAGACTTTTTTTTTTTTCTTTCTTCTTTCTGGCCTGGCATACAGAGAACCCAGAATTAGTGAGAACAAGTGAGCGCTGAGGGTATGGCTATTCCTAGGATCTGGGGACACTCAAATGAGGGTAGTCCTACAAGAGCAAAAATGTGTATCGTGTCAATCCAGACGCTGATCTCAGACAAGCCTTTAAGATGATCGGGAGCTCTGGCTACTTGTATCCAGTTGTGAAAGCAACGCAGAACTGAGTGAAGCGTTTTCTTTTTCCCTTGCAACTCAAACTTTCCAACACAGAGATGCTGAGCTGACGTATAGTGTGATGCCCACCAGAGGCTGGGATGTTGGGGGTTTGGATCCTGCTTTTGACTCTGGGTTATACCCCTGCAGGAACAAAACACATTATCTCACTGTGGCCCACGCCATCCCCAGCCACCTCTCTGCTGCAAGGTACTAGGACACCATGGAATTATACAATGGGATCCAACTTGAAAGGCATGTGCCTCTGGAGTTTATCCATCTTTGCATCCCACACACCGTTCCCCATCACATTGCTCAGGACTTAATGTAGTACGTAGGCAGAAATGCAGCCAGAAAATTGGGCAACAGCTGGAGAGATTGGCTTTGTTAAGCAACGTTATATCAAGTGCTGGCTGGGCTATACTGTTTGTTCAACTGGACAGATGGATTTCCTTTCCCAAGATGTCTATCTCCATTAGCAGAGCTTCCAATGTTCATTGATACTTTTTCACCAGCCAGGACCGCAAGTGGAAACCAGGATCTCCTGTCATACTTATAGGGGTTCCAAGTCCATCCGTGGGCCATGTTCAGTCAGGGGTATCTGTGCTGTCCCACCTGTACCCTGAAGAGTAGTCCTGGACATAAGACGTGGTTTACTGACTACATCCAAGAGACCCACACCATGACTGAATCCATTAGATAAAATGAAAAATACCCAGTTCTAGAAACTGATCCTAACTTTAATTGCTGCCCTCACCTTTTCTTCGTCTCGTGTCACCAAAAGAGGAAAAAACATACTTTAGAGTTATTCAAAGAACGCCTCTGCACATGCCAAAATGTAGACGAAGACCCACCAAAGACTGGCAGCTTATGCCAGTTTATACATATTCTGACACTTAACCTATGCTCATCATCATATCAGCCAAGTACCTAATAAGTCTGAGGTATCCTCACAGATTAAAACAGCTGGCCTCACTGAAGGTCTGCTAGTTCATGATAATGAATCATCAGCTAAAGATTTGTACGGTCATCTGAACCACAAGAAACTTACAAAGTATCTACTTACTGCACTGCTTCAGCATGCTCTAGTTCCTTCTACTTTCCTTTTTTTGGGGGTGGTTTGTTTTAGGGTTTGTTTTTGGTTTTTGTGGCTGGAAGAAAGCTAAGCTGAAATAAAATGTTCCACATTCTTCTCCAAACAAGGTGATTTTTCTCTAGGATTTTATCTGCTTCCCCAGGAAAGTTTGGTTTCTTCTCAAGAATAAGAGAGGAGCTTGTGATTTCCTTTTCTGCCTCTGAAAATGCAATCACAACATACACCATCGTGCTTATCCCATGGCACACATCTAACAGCAATACTTGTGACAACAGATCTGAGAGAACCCGCTCCCGAGAACTCCTCCCAAGCCTGCCTGAGGAGCAGCTCCGCGCTCAGACACTGCAGCGCTTCCTCCAACCCAGCCTCCTGCCCACAGCGGGTCTGGGTGATGCTGACAGGGAAAGGCGGCTCCTGATGACAGACAAAACCCTGCTGGTTCTGCAGCAGTGCCAGAGACCAGACATCGGCAGGCATGGTCAAGAGTGCATCAGAGCATGTTCCACACTCCAGCCTTCCTGTCCTTTAGCTTTCACGGAGCACGTTCTCCTCTGGTGGCCTGGCACGTGGCACAGGCAGGGAGCAGAACATCCCCACCACCAAAGAGCAGTCTGAGGTGCAACAGTTTGGCTTCCCCACTACTCCCTTCTCCTTAGGATCGCTGCATCTCACCATTTCAGACAGTTCTTGGACTTTCAGGAACGCAGTACACTGCATGTACCAGTTTGCCCAATTTCAGGTTTACACGACATACTCTGAAGGCTGCCATGTATAAAATTACAGATTGCAGATATGATGGCATTTCTGGAAATAGTTAAAATTATAAAGTTCATCCTGACTTATTCCTACAGAGAAACTAACGCTCTGATTTTTTAAGGAGAAGTTAAAAACCAGGCATTGAAACCTATCTGAGGGAACACACAGCTCCAGCGGTGCTGCCAGGGCTAATGACCAGGGAACTTTGGCTCTTAAAAGATGTTGAAAATAAAACAATTGCTGTCTAGGTACACAAAACCTGACTGAACAACAGTAAATAATTTTAGGAAGCACACCAAGTATCCTGGAAGTCTCGTCATGTAATCTATCAGTGTTCATATGTCAAATTTCAACTTCAAGGACTGCACCTGGATGTAGGCTTTCACTCTCCTTCTGAGCTCAAAGAGGGGGAAAAATTCTCCCTGAATCTCAAAGTCCAGAGCAAGGCTCGATGAAATACAGACGAGCTTTCAGAGCACCTTGATGCCTGGCTGGGGGCAGGGTGAGGAGATCTAACTGTGCATTTCCAAGCAAACATGACCTAAAAAGTTTTAAGCAAAGTTACATTTTCTAAGCAGTCATGGCAAAACATATACAAACCCGGGACATTTGCTTAGTCATAAACTGCTTATTAAGACACGATTTTAGTTGTCAGAAGTGCTTAACTGTATTGCCTAATTCTATCAGGTGTGACAATGATAAAGCAATATAATAGCTGGACCCAAGCCACAGAAATATCCCTTAGGCCCAGTTCTACTAAAAGATGCTCATTGACAAGTCTAACTAGATGTACTGGAAATTTGTTCTAACATGAATATGGGATAGGAAAAAAAATCCAGTGTTTGGACACCACAAATGCAATCTCAGATGTACGCACCACTCTGACAAGAAGTAAGAGCACTGCTTATAAAATTGCCTTTACTGCATTTTTTACTAGACAATGAAGCATTTGTACATTAAGTGACCTTTTCTCTGATTATGAGAAAAAGCTTTTTACAGAGCTTCCTCAACTGTGCTAAAGCTCACGTTTTTCTCTCTTACTCTCCTAAATTGATTTAAAAGCAACTCTTGGTAGGGCAGCAGTGAATATATTGGCTGGTCCCTCTTATTACAGTGGTATAGCCCACCTGCTCCTTCCAATAACAACAAAAACCAATTATGACAATTTCCTCTCTGGTAGTGTACCACCAAAAATTCTTGGCAGTGGTAAAGGATATTGCTGTGTTTATCTATATCAGCAAGAGAACTAGCCCCTAAATGTTTATACGGTGTTTCTGTCAGGCACAAGATGACAAAGGCTATTGCCAATACCCCAGAATCTGGGAACACATTTTGCTTCCCTTAGGAGGGCACTCAGCGCAAAATCAGTGAGGCTTACTAAGGTCACATTTTTTACCTGTCTCCTTCCTGAAACTTCTTCCTCAGGTGCATGATAAATCAGGATTTTAAATTACAGATGCAAGTCATGTATTTTGTAGATTCAGCTGCATCTTTTCTCCCTTCCAATTTTGTGAGAAACTATCTTTTAAGTGATTTATTTGTAATAACAGCAACCTACTATGCTGTTCTGTTACTGGTTTTTAACGATATACTACAAAGATAACTGCGTTTTATGATATACTACAAAGATATATAAATCAACTCCATCCAAGGTGCTCCAGTGGCAATGGTGGTCACTCTTCAGTATTTTGCAGAAAGCCAAAAAGAGCCTCTTTCTTTTGACAGAGAATATACAGTAATTTTACCAGAAAGTTAAAGTGAATATCAGTATTTAATTCAGATCCTGCATTCTCTAGAATGAAGGGGCTTTAATTCTTGTAAGAATATATCTGTTAATAAACAGAAACTCATGACACACAAGCCAAAACCAGCAAAGTAGCAGTGTCCTTTGGGAGAGTCTCACTGTTCCAGGGGAAATCCCCCTTATCCTACAGAGATGGAACACAGTGTAACCAGCCCAAGTCACCACTGGTTATAAAATGAAATCTCATTTATATTACATGCAACTCCAGCAAAATATACGCCAATGTTTTTCAAACCTGTTTCCTAAAGCTTCTTACTACTAATGCCAGAGGAAAAGAAAAATGGACAGCATGTCTATATCCTGTATATATATATATGCACACTACTATGCACACACATACAAAGTAGGTTAAATCTTTTTCCTTCAAGCCAGTTATACTATAATTTAATTACACAGCAAGCTGTAGGATACTAGTGCACTGCAAGCATTGTTCAACAAGTTAAGGAAAAGTTACGTTTTTGATTTCCAAGAGGAAGGGTGGTGACCTATAAAGTTTTAAAGGAAACCACTCACAGGGTTATTTCAATAACCTTGCTAAAAACAGCCCCCTGGAATTATAAGTCTCTTCCTTATCCTGCTCAGAACAACTGGAAAACTACAGATCATTTAAAATATGTTAATTTGATAGATTAAAAAATAAAATTAATGAAGACAAAAAATTAACAGTTCTCACTCATGGAATTGCACTGCTCATTTCTCCGATTTCTCTCGTAGTTACATCTGGATTTAGCCAGTGGAAAGCATGCCCCAAATTACATAACAGGTACACCTAACGTGTGTTACAGATCCTGAGTGGTCATTCTCTCTCGAAGACTTCGCTTTTCAGTTTATCCTAAAGTCTTTGGGGACAGGCTTAACTTAAGCCAAAATAAACATTGATTGCTAGAAGCTTGTGGGGGGAACCACAGACTGGATTTGACATAAACTGGTGATTATTTTTTTTCTCCCTATATGATCAGATAAAATCTAAACTAAATGCTAAAGAAATACTTTGTAAAATACGGGACAATGATAAAATTGAGTTTATGTTGCTTACTGTAATTTATTCTACAATATATTCATCACAGGGATTTATGTGGTAGATGTAGCATCACATTCCCTCTCAATCCATGATGTAATTATCTGCACTAAACCCAGAAAGGTCTGGCATACTGTCAGCTGCACTGCAACAGGTGTTGGGGGAAACAAAAACAAGGCCCAGGGGGGGAGTATTCGTACTTGTAAAAAACTGCATTGTATCACCCCGCAGAGCGGCAAACGCTGCACCTGCAGGCACTAATACAGCCACTTTCCCCCCGCCTCCCTTTTCATCCGATCCTTCAGTCAATACACAGCTGCAAACACCTGAGAGACAAAACAACACGCGCCTTAGCCTATCCACGACAAAGCAGGACTTTTAAAATCTTGCGGATCCAGATTACTGCCTTCACAAGGTCTGGCCTTGACCTCTGTATTTCAGGAGGACATTGATTTCTCAGTAATGCAGCTGTAGCGCCCGAATAGGTAACGGGGAGCAGCGTGCCAGGAAACAAGTTTGCCAGGCAGATGACTCTGCAGACACACAGAGCAAAGGCTCACTGCAGATGAGATCAGCACAAATGTGACACTATGGCAGTAGCTACAAAATCCTGCACTATTAATCCAGGTGAGAGGGGAGGATTCATTTCCAGCTTCTTCTACTGATTCTTTCTCTGGCCACTTATTTGTGCTTTGCAGAAGGTCCAGGAATTTAGACTAATGAAACCAATTACTTAGGAAACAGACTGGTCATGCATCTCTTCTTTATTCCTCAAGCTTCTTTTTTATAACATGGAAGATGAACCCACAGCTGCTAAAGCTCAATAGTAGCAAGCCCCATCTTAGTAATAATTGATTAATTAAATGGCCTTTGGGATATTTTGTTTTAACACTGGAAGTGTGAAAGTTGATTCCTAAAAAAAAGTGAAGATCACATGACCCAGAAGTAGCTCCACTATCTTCTGCCCACAGTGAACTGGGAAAGAGGTGCCCTGCTCTGCCCTGCCCCCCCTCCCGGAGCGCCGCAGCGGGGCTCCCCCCGCCCCAACACCCGTTCGCCGAGCCCGGACGGGC
>JAVJGI010000050.1:76564121-76590167 GCA_035590275.1 Ibycter americanus | reverse complement strand
AGAAAAAGCCTGAAAAGTAGCTCTATTTTAAACTAAGATATGCACAAGGTCCAAATACATCAGTATTTAAGATGTGTAGTCAGAAGGCTTAAGTCTTCAATTCTGGGCTGGAAATCCAGGGCAGGGGCAAGGGTTGCACCCTGAGCAATTGCACCCATCCTCAGAAGTAAAAATATTGTCTGCCAGTTAGTCATGACAGTAATATTTCTGTGGGTGACAAGTCTGAGAGTGTCTCTGCCATTCTAGTATTGTAAGAGAGTCTTTAATAGCATGCTAAGCCTACCTGGGATGCCTGTGATTATCTAATTTGCACCTATTACTACCTGGGAAATGGTAGGGCCAGGCTCCAGCATAAGTGCAGAGAGAGAGGAGGAAGGAAACTGCCTCTTCAGCGTCCCGGCCCCGTGCTCTGCCCCTGCCCACACCCGGCCAGATCCACCTGGCGGTTCTCCCTTCCTCACTCTTTTGTGGAAGAAAGAAGTAAGGAAACGCTGTCTGTCTCGTAACCAGAGCACCAGAGAGCCAAATGTAAAGGATCGGTTATAAGCTTTTTCACCATCTTGTGGATTTCACAATTCAGTAAGGCTTGGTACAACCAAAGCTTATGGCTAAGGGCATAATTAGTGCTAATTAATGTTGTGCTATACATATTCACTTCTATAGCTTGGGAGTGTAAAGCAACATTAAGCAAATCTTTCAGCCAACTTCAGCCACTCCTGTCCTGCTCTCATAATTCCCTCTCCAGCACGTTTCCTGTTACCTTTTGGAGTCTCAAGTTGAATTCAGTTGACCTTTCCTGTGCAAATATACAACTGCTGTTTAAAATGATCTATAGCTTTTGGAGTGAAAAGGTTTCTGATCCATTTCATTAAAAAAATGAATAGTAGTAACAGTTTTGTCATATTGTTTCCCTAAATGCATCCTTTGTTTTCTTAGCAGGGACTCAGAAACCAAGCATCAACAAGCCAGCTAATGTATTCCGCAGAAAAATGATGAGAAAACTGACTAAAAAACCTCAGACATACAACCTGAAGTCTTAAAGCTGATGTACACTTGGATGTTTGAACTACCTTGTTTTGATTCCACTTTCCTCTTTTGTAAGATAGTTTCCACACAGTTTTATACACTGACTGTTCTGTCTTTTCAGAACTGCTTTTAATTTCCAACTTACCTTTTATAAAGACCTACATCTAATAGAAGAAGAATGAACCTAAGTTTGGTTCTTCCGCTCTGTTGTCTTTGCAGTAATACTTTGTCAAAGCCAGGTGTTTAGATTTCCATGTTTTTTATGGGGGAATGTTACTACTGCCTGGGGAGACTATTTCAGCTGTTACAAACCAATTCAGATTTGAAAGATCAATCTTCTCCTAGTATAACTGAGGAGAGTACAAAGCTAAATCTCTGCCATAGATTTTTTTTTTTTTGCATCCTCTTTCAAAAGCAGGTTCAGAAGTTTATTGCCCTGCCATTTTACAGACTTTGGCACTACCATTTAAGTAGACTGTCCTTTACAGTTATGTTGATAATCAAGGCTTTCAGAAACCTTCATAGCAGTAAAAGAAGTGTAAACTTAAATCTGACTTATCCCACGAGAGAAGATTGGGAATAGGGATACTTTGAAAATGTTGCCATTACTTTTTCATGGCATTTGAAATTTCTGCTAAGTTACGTTCCAGATTCTCGTATGGCACAAATCAGCACATTTTTATAGATTTTAATGGAGCTACACTGATTACATCTGCACAGGATCTTGACATTTGTGTTTATGTGGTGGCTGCTAAAGCAGAAAAGCAGAAGTTTCTGCAAACCTCATGTAATCCCTCTTTTGAGGCACTATTGTATATTTTATGGTAGATTAAGCCTATGGTGATATTATTGCACTGTCTTTTATGTTTCATATTTGAGCCACGTCTGAATTTCAATTACTTTCACCTACAATATTTTCTAAACATAAATTCATAAGTAATGTTAATAAAATATTTTTTGGGAAAAAAGGGGAGCTTGTTCTGTCATTATCCTGAATTATCTGTATACATATATACACCAATATGTGTAATGGAACCTATTATTTACTAATTATGACTCTAGCAGAGTTTAGTTGTCTCTTAAATCATTTCCTTACGCTGAGGTCTTTATTTGAAGAAAGCCAGTAAATTGCATTGATGTCATTCATCCCCAGCAGTTTTATGGCTCAGCTGGCTCTCCCTAAAGAGCTGCTCTCAAAGGGGTGCTTAGTTAAACTGATTGTCTGCTGCTGGGTCTCCTGTTTGATGTTGTACTATCTGAAGAGCTTTTTTGTGGGTAGCAGGCTATTTGCTTGAAATGACCTTGGCTTTCAGTTAGAAAATTTCAGGTGTGTGCTTTACCCTCATTTCAGAGAGGAAACATGGTGGAGAAACTAGTCAAGATCTGTTTTTCTTGCTGATCTTTCTCTCACTGCTGGATTTGCAATTAAAGCAGTTGGCTGTGCTTGCCACAGTCTTTCTATCACTCCATTTCTGGTACTTTTATCCATTTCTTTCATCTCAAAAACCCTTATTTCAATTAATTTATTGCTTAGTGCGTAAGAATGAGGGCACTCTTGATAGAAAATTGCAGGCAACTAGTGACACAGTTTTGAGTGTGTCCCCCATGCCAAACCGGCCTTCAAACAGAAACAGGGCCAGTCTAAACTCCCTGGGGGAGACGGGGGAGATGGGATATACTACCCATGGACGCTGCCCCTGTCCCTTCCCTCGGGCTGTGAATTCTGGGCATGCTGCTTAAAGCAGCAGCCCAAGGTGTCCCTCTGCATATTTTTTCATACCTAGCACTATCATTTGGGGGACCCCAGCTGCATTTGTTGCAGATTTCTGACTATGGTTTAAAAACCTACAAGACTGTTTCAGAAGTCAAAGTTTAATTTAAGCACTGTGTTTAACTGTAGAGGATGGCCACCTTACCAGCATCACTGTGGGGTATAAACTCTGGTAACATGTTTGAGAAATGGACTATTATTCTTTACTTCTCTGGGTCTTTGACTTTTATAGGAGTATTTTGTGGTGGGATACAAAAGGGAGCCCAAAATCTGAGAGCAGCTCCATCTCACTTGACTTTTTGGTCTCAGAATTGAGTGCCTGGTCACGTATCACAACATATCCTGGGCAATGCAATACCCAGCTAGTGTCCCGGAAAGGATGCAAGAATTTTGTAATTGTCTGCTCATGCCCCCTCAGGGGCTCAGTGAGAGCTGTCTTGATGGACCAGGCTCCATCCAGGATGCCACAGTGGCCACTGCAGCCCTTTGTAATGTGGCTGCTCCACACGCTCTTTGTTTTCTTGCATAAAAATAGAATTCAAAGTCCAAGGGCTTACTGCTGGGGTACTCAGTGAAATATCAGAGGCTTGGGGTTTGATTCCCTATTGCATATCACACAGAAATTTAACCTAAACCACCCATAATTCTTGCAGGGCTTCCTAGTGGGCAGGCTGTAGAGAATTCTGGAGAACTGGGCGGTGGGGAGAGGAAGGGGGGGAGGCTATGGAAGTTTCTTTCAAGTCCCTTAGTGAAGCTATTCTACTTTGTAGAAATTGTACCTTCTCTCCCTGTAAATGCCTTAATCTCTTATTTTTAGCTACAAAGAATTTCATCTGCCACTGTGCTGCTTTGCTTCATGTTCTTATGTTACTCCAATATCCCTCCAGAATCCTGCGACTTTGATTAATCTAAATAATTATCATCTACAGCATTTTGTATGACTCATGACTTCCTTTTTCAGTTTGCTGATGAAACAACACTGGCCCAAGGTTGGGTCAGCTGTTAGCATTTTGCCATGTTGAAAATTAACACAGCCCATACCATCCTGCAAATTAACTTTTATTATGGTAGCTGGTGTCCAGCAGCTGGTATCATGTGTCACAGTGCAAATTTCTACTGCAGAGGAGGGAAGCAGTGATTATAATCAGTTGCGTTCATCTTGTCTTGCATGGGCAAACTGCCACTGAAACTCATGACTAGTGATTTGCATGGGACAGTCATACCTGCTGCTGAAAAGTGGTTGCTGAAATAAGCAGATTTGAATACACTGCATCGCAAATAGCATCACTGATCTTTAACTTTCCATTGCAACGCGGAATTCCAGTTTTCTTAGTGAGATCTTGTGAAGAACTATTCCAAAGACTCTATAAAAATGAAAATCTGCACCAATTTTTCATCCTCAGTCTGTGGCAACACTCAAGGAATTGCTTTGTAAAGGATTTCTGGAGTAGGAGAGTGGCTTAATCTCTGTGTTTCAGTGGACTTTTAAGTACCAAAAAGAGAAAAAAACCCAACCATGTGGAAACATGTAATTTTTTTTTATTGATAAGCTAAATGATGGCAAGCAAAATTTCACCACATCCATTTTAACAGTGATTTGCCCCAATAAATCGCTTTCTCACAATTCTATGCTTTAGGAGCAAAACAGTGGTAAGTTCGCCTTGTATTCCTGGAGTCAGATTTCTGACTGCCAGAAGTGTCCCCCATCCTCTATCACTTCTCATCGGCTGAGGAGGTGCAAAACAGAACATTTATTAAAAAGAAAAATAATTTATTAGCTACAGTGAGCCACATAAAAAAAAAATAAAAATCACTGAATTTGTGTCTCAGATCACAGATGAAAGATGTTGTCCCTAAGTTTCAAGTCAGCTATACTGCTGAGGGCAGCTGTTCTGGATCCAGGCAGGGACAAGAAATCTGTTCTACTAGATAAATACAGTCCAGCTATGGTTATGTGAACTTGGAAGAATGACACTGTGGAGGTGCCAGAATTATTACGTGTTTACATTAGTGCTATTGAAAGCAAAATCTGCCTCATTATCATTCTAGAAAGAAAGACTATCACTGGTGATAATTAGCACAGAGATACTTGCTTCTCTTGGAATCTAATTTTTCAGTGTATGGTGGTCCTGTACAGTAATGTCTATCATCTGATAAATTACTTAATTGCTGAGGAGAAGGGGTGTTAAACATAGTATACAAAGCTTAATGAACATCAATGACACTAAAAAAATATAATTATGTAAACAAGATGCATAAAAGCATGGTGTTTGAGGTATTAGCAACTGATGTGGTCATGAGCTGTGATTTCCAAATAAATGCCAGGGAAATGAGCATTCCCAGCTTATGTCTGAACTATTCATAAAAGAGAGAGAGCTCAGGCAAGTTAAAGACTAACTTATGAAATGTAAAACATTGTACTATTATGTGGGAATGAAGCAAGTCCCTTTTAATGAAGGTTCCCTTTGTACTGGCAGTGCTGACAGTAATTTCAGATTAATATGGACAAAATGGATGCTCTTCCAGACACATCTGGTTAGGTCCCTAACTGCTTTTGTGTGCATGGTTTTAAATGCAATTTGAAATCAAAGTACATCACATTGTCTTACCTGGTGGGGCCAAACTTCAAGCTGGTGAGCATACAGTGATACTAAGCCTTACTTTTTTCCCATGCTAGATCCTAATTAAAGGCCTTAATGTATTAACTACAGGTTAAATTATTTCATATATCTGCCAGCTGAATTACAGTTTTTGCTCAGTGAGCTTTCTTGGAGGTAAGGTACTACTCACTTAGCAAGTGTGCAGCACCTTATCTAAGAGGGCAATGCCTGTTTAAATTTTTTAAAGCTTAGTGGGAAATCCAGTAATAAAACTCATAGTAACTAATAAATGCATATGAACACTATTCTCTATGGGATATTTTTCTTTGTGTGGGAAGCAAGATAAAGAGGATACATTATATTAATAAAAGCTATTTAAAGAGTCAAGAGAGTAAAGGGTGAAAAATATACCTCATTATCAAACCAGAAAAAAGCCTTCCATCATCACAGTAGTTCTCAACAAGGAGAAATCTTGAGTTTTACTGATGTTTAAAAAGAATATAGAAATGCCTCCAGTAGAAAGTAGCTAGACTAACAAGACTTTTTTACCCTTTTTTCCTCCCCTCTACAACTGGGAGGGAAGTCTGATGAGAAAAACAGTGATGACAAACGGTATTTACTGCTCTCTCACAGACCCAGGCTGCTGCACTGGAGCACAAGGAGCCAGTACAGTTCCTGCTGTGCCAGCCAGAGGGACTCTACCATGATTTCAACAAGACCTGGAGTGAGTTCAAAGGCTTCAGTAATGTCCTTTTAGTGCAGAAACATGATCTTGCACAGAGCAGCCTTCTCCTGCAGCAGCATGTGTATCTGCTTTAGCTGAGCTCTTCTTTGTCAATATTCATCAGTGGGCACAACCAAATAAAAAAATAAACAAAAAATTTCCAACCTTTATTTCAGTGCCCACACAGCTGCTGGATGTATAATGTGAATGACTGTGTGCTTTGGTGGGGCAATAAGTTCCTTTCAGCTGGGAAACTAACTTGTTTCTTTACTCCCATATGTCTTCAAATAGGATTAGCACCAGAACTACTACAAAGCCTATTATATAAACCCACTGGAAAATACCTATTTCAATGTTAAAGGCATTTCCTTGAAGAAGTTTTATCAGGGTTTCTTCCTTCCAGCTTTTTCAAGACTTCTTTTAAAATCTAAAGCAGTATGCAGATAATTTGAAATCAGTTTATATTGAAGGAGGAATTTTTAAATCTCCTTGGTTTGGTTTGAAGTCATCAGCTTGAATATTCTTTCTTCTGATATATGTTAGTAGACACCTATTTTAAGTGCCACTTTTGTACTGGCAATTAAACTGGGTTCCTTAACTGATGTCATAATAGTAATTTTGCATCCTTCTAGTGTGAATTAATCTAAGCAGTACTAAAATAAAACTGCGTAGTATCAATCACAATAAGTTCTAATTCTCACAGAAATACTTAAAGCTACAAACACCTGAAAAAAGTAAATGTGTCACTGAAGTAAAGCTCACCACTTTTTGGTTTTCAATTTTGATGGTTATTTTTTAAACTGAGATGGAAAAAAGATTACAGACTGTACTCTGCAGTCGTGCTGATAGAAAGCTGCTCTTGATCTCCAGGTATACAATAAAGAAGGTCTTTCCAAACCTATTGCAATGGAGCTGACAGAGAATCACCCAACTCTTTATTGCTTCATTTTTGAACAGACACCTGTAGTTAATACTTCTCTCTCCAACAGAGAGAATTATGCCTTTTAATGTGACAGCACTCAGTGGCACTTAGGATTTAGGTTTTCTTCTTTAAAAAACTAATTTTTTTTTTTTCCAGTTTATTTCTTTCTCATTTCAGCCTGAAAGCATTAGGGAGAAGCATGCTGAGTCTCTGCTGCAAGGGGTGAGGATCCAGACCTCAGAGCCATAAAACACCCTCAAACTATTTATTGCTGAAAACCTTGATCCCATGAAGAAACCACTGACAAACAGCTCAGATGACTCCGTAGAGAGAAAAGAGGTAGGACATATCTTAAGCACTTGAGAAAGGTAAATCAGAGGAAAATAAAATAGTCACAGCTCTTGCAGGCTCCCTCTTGTTCACAAAGAGACATTTTTGCAAGTTGTGTGGCAATTTTCCTTCCCTGGCTGGGGAATCCTAGGCTGGAAGGAGGAGGGGAGAGCCTTCTCTGACTCATTGCACTTCCTCCTGCTTTGCCCTTGCAGTCAGCCTCTGCCCGCACCGTGTGTGTGCGCAGCCAGCAGACGCTGGACCTGGCTCTGTTCTTGGCGCTTGTTGGCTGGACGACCACTGAGCTCCTTTCAGCCCAGATTTTCCTATGAGTAGGAGTGACTGTCTTAACTGAAGAGTAACATAATGCTGGAAATGCAAATCAGTTTTCTGAGGATGTCACAGAAAAACTAAGGATCCAACTGAGTCCATCCTTCTGGGCACCTGGGGCACTTCCCATTCCCAGTACCCGGGGAAATCCCTATTGCCAGGGCAAGTCACAGCCTGTGCTGGGAGGGGGAATGCTTTGATTCAGGGAGGGTGTCTGTCCCAGTGCTGTGCAGAGCTATGGGCAGCTTACTGCTGGGGCCATGGGCTGAGAGGTACAGAGCAAGAGGAGCAGGGCATGGGAAGGGTCACAGTGCTGCATGCATCACTCTGGGTGGAAATGGCAAGGTGGCTGTGGGGAGAGGGAGAGCAGGAGTGAGCAGGGGGCTCCCGCCACATGACCTGGTCTGCTGAGGTGCTGAGGTTGGTTACAGAGTCCTCCTCCCCTGCCCCTTCCAGTAAACCCCTCCCACTGCCTTCTCTGTACAGTATGCTCTGTGGTGAAAATAGCGTGTTTTATTCTAAGGAGTAATATTGAATTGTATCTTTTGAGCACTATGTGATAAATTTGTTGGTCACGTGGTCACTATTGTACACCAGCTAATGTACTAAAATAAAAAAAAAATAATAATCCAGTTATCTGGCCTCTCAGGTGGGAGCATGCAGTATTAACAGAGCTTTGAAATGCATCACTGTACTCAGCAACAACCTAATAGTAATATTTTTCTCCTTCAGACATCCAAAACTATAAAATAATGACTATTTTGTTTCCAGCTGATTGAATGAATCTCAGTAGCACTGGAGTATATGCTCCATAAAGCACACCAAAGCAAGACTTCCAGATTTTTGCAACTGCTGAATTACTGTGACAGCTCTTTCTCTATTTTGTTGCATTCAGACTAAGCAGATGTGAAGAGAAATTGCGATACATAGCTAAATAAATACATAGCAGTGGTATGGGTTATTAGTAACATTCCTTCACTGTTGTCAAACCTATTCCTATTCTCTTTCAGACACTTGTATAGTCATGCTCCAAAACATGATTAGGACCTTGTCTTTCTGTGTGTTTTGTCTACTAAATTTCCATTTAGCAGTCCGTTACTGTTCAAGAAAAATGCTTATTTTCCTAATCAACAGGTATGGGACTCTGCCTTGTCTCAGAGAGATCATATTGGATGTGTTTGGTCTGTACAACGTTCCTTTTACTAGTAATGCAGATTTTGCAGCCTGTACTTCGGTCTCTGTCATTTCCTCAGTTTTAGTAACAAATGAGAACCAAAAGGAGGTTGTTGGGGCAGGAACTGCACATCTTGTATCTCCACAGAGAGTGTTTGTACAGCTGAAGGTGAAAACAAAAGAGATCAGGGAACAAAGACCACATTTACAGAGGTGTCTGATTTGTGAGATTTTAATAAGTGTCTAGCTGCCTAAGTCTATTGATAGAATGGAAATTTCCCAGGCACTTTAAAAAAGTGTCTGAGCACCTTATCTCTGTCCTTGGACATTCCTCTCTATTTATTAAGGTAAATATCTTTGAAAATCTGGCTCCACCTCTCATTTGCAAAATGATTGAAGACAAGATGGTTCACAGTTCATGCAAATTGTTCTCAGACTCACACAATTTGGCATTGCCTAACGTTGAGACTCTTCCCCTTCTTGTGTGCCAGGTGCCAGGATCCCACCATGCAGTGCTCAGCAGGATAGGTCACCAAGAAAAAGATGTGCAGAATTTGGCCCATTAGGTGGGCAGTTGTCTAGAACAGGAAGACTGAAAAACAGGAAAATAAGTGAAAAGTGCATACATAAATGCCCAACTTGGTGTATTGGCCAGAAATGGGTGTCTCCTTCTATGCAGAATCTAGGGACAGATCCCAATCTCTGCTGCCTTCTGCCTTTGGACCAATAGATTTGGGTCAGTGCATTTTGTAATATTAGGAGTTGCCCAAAATTTAATTAATTTGAATAAAGACAAAAAAATAATATAATTTCCATAAATACTGCAGGATGAGAAGATATCAAGATGTGAACCGCCCCTGGTTTCAGTTTTGCAAACCAAAAACTTGCCCAGTATTTTGTGCAATCAAAACCACACCCCTTTCCCTTCAGTTCTGATTTATTAACTAGAAAGCTGTCATATCATTCCCTCTTTCCATGGTTGCTAGTACTACCTACAGTTTCAGATAGCATAAAAGAAAGCTTGCTGTGCCAAAGATGGCAGTGATTATCTTTTTCATTTTTTAACATGGTTATCATTTTCGTATTTCTATTTTCTGTGTTTTCCAGTTCTGAAATGAATCATACACGGAAAAAAATAAAACCCTTCATATTAAATTGGTCTTAGAACATTAAGAAAAAACATCCACCACACCCTGTGATTAATTCATTAATCCACCTTTCAAAACAAGTAATCTAATTAGCTTGCAAACAAGAACATGATGCATATGTGGCTCTTCAAATAGTGTTGACATACTGAATAGTTCAGATTCCTGTGATACACAGCCTTTCACTTGCTGCTTCCAGTTCCAGTAAGACCCAAGACCAGAACGTTTTTGCTTTCGAAGGTTACTTGATGCACAATATGCAATGAGCTCGTGGTCCAAGGCTGGGACGTAAAGAACAGAACTATTCAAAGAAAGCTGAAATTTCAAGGGCCTCTAACTGGCAGCCCTAAACATAGTTGACTAAAAAATATGCAGATGGTAAAAGATCTGAATGCTGTCATTTGGCCTCTTCATGAGCACTGAAACTCAATCAAAAGTTCAATAGCTCATGCCATATACATGTATTTGTACACATGAAAGAGAAAGAGAACTGAGGGAAGCAGGCTGCCGGGTCCAGAAAGCAAGGAGAGAGAGGTCTGTCAGCTCAGTTAAGAGAGCTGCACCACATCAAGAGGCCACAGAGCAGCGAGGTAAGGGTAATAGCTCTGGAGGTAGGGGGAGGAACTGGAGCTGAATTTCATGTGCAGCTACGATCCAACTGAAAGGCAATCCAGAAAAAGTACTCAATAAAAACATTACCATTCTATTTGTAATGACACAATTAGCTTTTAAAATTTCAGAAAGATCAGCTAGGATAAACAGGCTGGTTTTAATCTCATATTTTAGTATCTTTTGTCCTTAGGTGGTGGTTTGATTTTTTTCCCCTTTGTACATCTGACTTTGCTGTCATGTCACAAAATCTCAGAAATGGGACTGAGGTGAGCGTGTGGTAACCATCAAAGTCTCTGCCAAGGAACCCAAATTCTCAGTCCTTTCAGCTAATGGAGGTGCTGCTGTGCTGAATTAATCCTTGTCATCATCCAACAGGGAGGACTTTAGTTTCTTAGACTGACTTCTTGACATTTTGCTAACATTTTTTTGGCACAGACTGTTATGTAACAGGAAATTATTTCTTTTTTTTTTTTCCCCCATAGTTCAACCCAAAAGAGAATTTAGATGCTAGCTACGTTGTTCATTACTTTGTTTATTTCAGAAATCTGTAGGGAATACAATCAGTTGCTGAGAATTAAATTCTCCCACTGACTGCTGAAAAAAGAGGAAAGGTATAAATGCTACAGTAAAGACAAGGAAGGTGAATGATCTATCACATTTACCTATGTCTGATGAGGTGTCTTCTGTCACACCTAATACTTGGTTAGTGGCTGGGATGGGTGGAGAGTAGCATGGGAAAATACATAGACACCTTATGTGTTGTGTAATGGTTCTTGCGTTGGTTCCCTGCACATGAGCTGAATCAGAAAGCTCTTATGGGGTGGCCTTGTAGAAGATTATGGGAAAGGCCAGAGATCTGGGTTCATGTGGATCCAGTCATGTTAATAAAACAGCAGGGAGGTTCATGAGTGCATTGATGGTTGTGAATGACCAATGTAAGAGTAAATCACAAACTGATGGAATTTGTCCTATAGAAGCTGCCCAGTAAGAAACTTCTTGAACTTCCAAGAACGTGGTCTGGAAGCAATCAGAGCACTCAGTATGTGTGAAATGCAGGTCTGGTGAACAGCACTGTTTGTCAAAAACCAAAACTTCTGTCCTTTGAGTAATCCCAAAGTTCCAAATATTTTCTTCCACTGCTGGGCTGGAACAAAAATAAAAGTAGAAATATCAGGTTTTTAATGAAAAACTAGTTTTGTAAGATTGAATTGCATTCCAGATGTACCATTTTTACTCAAAGAAGTACAAGAGTAATCACGTCCAACCAAAAAGTATTGAATGTAGGGAAGCAAAATGCTTTGCTCTTTTCTCCCCTACAAGGTGTGGAGAAAAGTATGTTCTCACTGAACAGTCAGTCTCACTCAGACTGATATTTCTCAACAGAAAGTTTGTTCCTTTTGCATTGCTGTGACAAAACCTAGTCAGAGATTTCATGTATACTCTGTTCAGTTATAGTTTTCATATCAATAAGAAACATTGGAAGCCTGGCAGATGAAGAATCGGTATGATCATCTGACTGAGGAGATCATGAAGAAATACAGACAAAAACCAGTGTTACATCATCTGAAGATCTACAAGGCCTAGCAGTTTTTTCAGGATGCTTGTATGTCCATCATTACTGCAGTTATTAGGTATGTTTAAGTTACAGATGGGTGCCCTGTATCTGAGGCATTGGGGCTGAGGTTGAGTGGATAAGTGAACATAGTTTCAGCCTCTGCAGGTGCACAGACTCCTTCAGAGCCTTATCACATTTCTGTGTTGTGCCCCCAGGGCTTTCAGCCTGGAGTCAGCATTTAGCAGCCCAGTCTCAGCCTCCCATGAAAGCACCAAGGCTGTTGCTGGCCTGAAGTGACTTCAAAAATGTAGTGACGCTGCATTTTCTTGGCACTGCACATGAGCTAAGAAATCCTATCAATGGGAAAACCGGAGACATCTCCGCACCCAGCACATGGCTAAGCCTCAAGGCACAGTCTCCCAGTCGATGTGCTGTCATTTCTACTTATGCTCCCCTGTGAGCAAGGCCCGTCTTTTCATAACCATTGTGCAGAGCAGGAAAAAGGAGCCATGTCGTGAAGGACAGTTAGACATGTAGCTCTCAAAAGGTTAATGAAAGCTACTTAAAGTTAGATCATAGAGGACTTGACTGATTTGCCTAAAACAGAACAGAAAGACTGTGGTAGAAGACCAACTTCAGTTTGGGTAATTCATACCTAATGCCAAGAAAAGCAGCATCTCTAACAGGTTATGGGTTTTCGCACTAATACAGTCATGACCAGCCAGATCACAGCACAAGCAAGACAAAGCTGGTCTGTCTGCAGAAAGAAAGATGGACATACTCTTAGTCTGTTTAGCCAAGTGTTTTCTGTTTCAAGCTTCTATGTCAATGAAATGTTATGTTATATTTAGTCTTCTTACATAATTTTTTCTGCTCTACATTAGATATTTGGATTCTTTTCCTTTAAGCACGCAGGTTTGGAATCTGGTGTAATGGAAAGAGCAGATACTGCAGCAATATTTGACATGGGCAGACACAGGTGGGAATCTTCTCACATATCTTTGACCCATTCCCATACCTCAAAAGTGTTTTAAAAGGTAAAATCCCACCAGTTTTTACAAGCTGCATAAATAGCCATACTATTTTTCCAAAGTGAAATCTGCTCAGCAGTTCCTCTTGTTGCACAAGACTATCCTTTTTGACCTAGAAGAACAACTTATTTGATGTATTGCAGATTACCTGGTCCCTAAAGGTTTGTCATCTAAAAGACAGATGTACAGAACACAAATTATACTGAGAAATGTATAAGTATAGTGAGCTCACTTGAATTCCTTTTTCCAATCATATAAAGTGGGCCCAGAAAACTGAATGTGGGTAATAGGCTATTCCTGTAAAGCCATAATCTTAGGAACATGCTTTTCTTTTTTTTTCTTTTCTTTTTTTTTTTTTTCAAACTAAGAGTTATTAATATACTATAATGTGAAAGAAGCTATTGTCTCCCACTTAGTTCACAACATAAAATACTGGCTGGTCAGAAGTATTTGGAAGAAGCACAGACGGTTCCTTCACTTCCTAAGTCACATTTTCCCTCAAAGTGAAAATAGAAAGATTGGTTTATAGAACGTTTGCAGTTTGTTTTTCTATGCACCTCTGGTTTTATAGCCCACTATTTTACGATGTTTCATAAAACTAACCCAGAAGCATCCCACCATGTTCTTATTATTATCCAACAGTCTAACCCTCCAGCCTTTTTCCAGGCAATATTCTTACTGAAATTCTTGGGAATTTCGGTTGAGTAAAAACTAACTTCATACTATAGGATTGGGCTTTAAGACCTTAGCTAATTTAACTTTTCCATTTTCTTCAGCAGTTTTAATTTCAGCCATGCCCTACCACAACCAAATATGATGACATCGTCTTTCAGAAGACCAGACTAGCTTTGCTCCATTACTTTGCTTTCCCTAAATTTTTGCTTTGCACCATTGTACCCCATGTAACTCAGCTCATACTTTACTGCCTTTTCCTATTGATGGACACTACTTAACAACTCTTCCCACACATTTGGTAAAAAATGAAAACCAGTTAGCAATGCCAATTAAATCAGGAAATGTTCTTCAAGAAATAACAACCAGGAAAAATACAGAAATAACTCTTTTGGTATTGTAATAAAGTTTTCTTTCCAAGTTCAAAAAGTCCTCTGAATTGTCCTGAGGACTGTCCATTTTCTTTTTCTCTTTGGATTGTTTTGAATCAAAAAGATGTAATGTAGTCTCCAAACTACAGCATTTCCTTCTGTAAAACCATTCTTTTTCATACACTTTTTTGAGAAACAGTTTTTATGGCTCAGGAGGGTGATAAATTCACTTTTAGAAAGAGATGTCTATCAGATTTCCCAGGTCCTGCTGTTACAGTGCTGTGAAGCTCAGCCCTTGTGGTACCATTTCCCTTCCATTGGAGTTTGGCAGCAGACTGGGCTGAGGAGGTGACCACCTCATGTGTTATTAGAAACAAGGTTTGGATCATGCTGGGCTGGATTTGGACAGGCCAGTCATGTGGCACTGGGGGACAACCACACCATCTGAATTTCTCGTATGGAGCAGACCTTACCCTGTCCCTGATATATGTCCAGCCAGGGTCAAACCACCACACTCCTTTTATTCCATTCTGGTCCGAATGTCACACAGAGCTGACATATTCCACAATGAAATGAGACACCATTTCACTAATTACTGGAAAACAGAATCGGAAATTATACTCAATAAGTTTGACTGAGAAGTTTTTAAAAATACAAAACTGAGCCCAATTTGAGAATCATTAAAAAAGCAGATTTATCTCATTGCAGTCAGAGATGATTCTTGGTAAGTGCTTAATTACTGCAAAGCACAAATTCCTTCACCTTGCAGGAAAGCCAGTTTTCTGTGAGACCCAACCTGCACATAATAATACAGCAAGAACCTCAGAAGTATTTGGCTGTCCAGTTCCCTGCGATATACACACAGCTTCTCGTGTTGTGCTTCCCTATCACTGTGCAGGGACTTGGAAACCTTCCAGAAGCACTGTGCCGGGCTGTAATCTTCCTTTCCAGCGCAGGAACTCCATGAGACATGCTGCTTTCCAAACAAGTGTGGTGATCACTGGCCCCAGCTGCTGCAGTGTTCCCCGCCCCCCCCATCCTGATCCTGCTTTGCACTCTCCAAAAACTTGTGAGAAGACACCTTGCCTACATACTCCACAGGCTCCCTCCTTGCATGCAGGTATGTGTGCCATGCAACCGAAGCCCACATTTGCTGGGTCCTGAGGCACAGCACCTTGAAAAAGGGGTTCAAAAAGGCAAGATTCTAATTATACCATGGCAGATTTTTTTCCTCCTCTCTTTCCAGCCTGTTAGATATATCAAGGAGTTTATCTTCAGAGCTCACAGAGCCTTTGAGTTTATTTTTGTACAGATGGATGAAATCCCTCTTTGCATATGAGGGATATTTGGCTCATAAGCAAGCAACTTGAAGAAATAGATGTCTCCTATCCATAAAAATTCATTATAAGCCTTGATCATGATCATGATCATGACCTGTCAATGCCATACAGTAGGTGGCTAATTTTGCCTATCATTTAGCAAGGTAGAGCACTGTTAGGCTGTAATGAATGCACCCAACAAGGCTTAGCTGCTCTCTAAGCAAGTGTACGTGACATCTCACATCAACTGCTATCATGTGCTATGCCATGTGAAAAGATCCTTACCTGCTACGGATTGGCACTGGTCAGCTGGATGGGTCAACTAAAGACCTGAATGATATCCTTCGTGAAACAATAGCACTGATCCATCTTTCAGCAAATTTACTGAGTTCATTGTCATCTTTTACACAGGAGCTGCCTTCCTGCTGCTGAGGAAATCAGTGACTCAGCAGCTTAGTAAAGCAAAGAACTGTTTAATAAGGCAAGGAACTGTTTTGAACCATTTTGATCTCTTCTGAATTGGATGGCTTAAATATTTGGAATAGTACCTGAGCTTGAGCCTGAGTCTTTTCCCAGATGTAAGCTACATTTTCTTTGTTTCTCGAACTGTTGATTTTCTGAGTAACTGCTTCTAGTATCTGAAGAAATACCCCAAGGATGGACAGGTAATAGGATGTTTCCTTGCTGCCCCTTCACTTCAACCTCTTGCATGCTTGTTTCAGATGAGTTGCCAGGAAAGGGTGGGAAATGCTTCAGTCAAGTAAGCTAAAATTGTTCTTCTATCTAATTTTATCTGTAAATAGCCCACCTGAAGAAATTCTGCCGGGGGTGCGCCTATACAATTAAAAGTCTTTGCTTAGCTACAAAGTCACTAAGAGCAAGAATGAGAGGATAAGGAGGATATCAGGTTAGAAAGGAACAGTGAATGATTGGGAAGACACGAGAGAGATGGCGCTCTTCTGGTTAATGCCATTTCACCCAGAGTTCTATGAACATGGCATTTACTTAGAGGTATTAGCTGCATCTCTGTGCATGTTAGTTCAGTCTCCTTTTTATCTGTAGCATTTAACCTCAGATTTCATTGTTGTGCTGAACAGATAAATAAACATTTAAAAGAACTGGTAGAAAACATTATTTTAAGCTGCAAAAAGCCCACAAAAAGCCTTAAGACAAACAAGCAAGAAATATTTCTGGCTGGGCCCCGTGTCAAGCTGACACACAGCATCTTGTGGGAGGCTTGCCTTTCAGAGCCACTGTCAGATTTCGGCTCCCCAGGCAAAATAATTTGAGAATATTTAGAAGCTGGATTAGATAGTTTCTAGAGAGACAATACAAACACATTACAGCCACTGGCCAAGCAAGTGATGGAGCACTCAATGTTGCCACTGGGGGAGTCTGCATGTCCCAACCTTGTGACTGGGGATGGGGGGTGGGGAGATACCACTATGTGTGCTTGTCTGGGTACCAGCAGAAGCTTTGAAATGCATAGGAAAGATTCAGCTATGTTCAAAATCCTCATTATTAGTTAAAAGATTATTCACCAAACAGAAGAAAAAATGAATTCAAGCATTCTCACACATTCTTCGTAAATGCTCTAGCCCCACAATATAGCCTATTTGTAGTTGAGTTTCTCCCAATCTCTCTTGTTGAAATTAGTCCATAATTCAGTATTCATTGAAAGACAGAGATGTTATTAAACATAAATATATTCCAATGGAATATACAAAAAAGAGAGACTTGGATTCCAGAAACCTGCTTCAGGGAACATTTTTTATGAAAAACTTAAGTATCTGCCATCTGAATCTCTGCCTCTCCAGAAAAAAAAAAAGCAGCTTTACAGTCAGATTCCAGTGTCTGGTTCATCTCCCATATCCCATGGGCCCTGTGAGTGCAAGGCTTTTCTCACGTATGTGCTCAAGAATGCCAGCATCTAGGTGATAATGAGACATGAAAGAACGACAACTTGGTAAATCTCACCAGGGTAGTTATGAGTGAGATGTTGGTTTACTTCCAACCATGGCTGAAGGATCTTTATTCACTTAAGGTCTTTGAAGAAGAAAGTGTGGGCATCTACAGAATTTAAAATCTCCAAAGTTAGCTGGAAATCTGAGGACCTAAATTTTGAAACAAAGTGCAGTTACAGTTGAAGGATTAATTACAGAGATATGTTCACCATGCCAGATGAATTACTTCACTCTAAATATTTCACATGTATTTCTAAGTAACTGCATGTTCCCTCCAGAGAGTATTATCTTGACTGACTTCAGTTTTCAAATGCAATAAATCCTGGACGTTTAATAATTGCAGCTGCTAAGCAATCCTGTTTTATCCATCCTAACTAAACATTGCACAAGGCAGAGAAATAGCCAAGGAAGTCATTCAGCTAATCAGTTGCCGGTGGTAAGGACGCCTATGCTAACATAAGGACTCCTCATCAAGCTTTAAAGATCTGTTTTTATGGCAATATGTCCAGACCAATTGCCAGACTGATTCCCTGTCCCGTGGAAAGTAAAGCATCATCTTGTGATTTCAATTACCTTACACTGTCACAGCAACCTCCTCCTTAGGCTGCACCTCTGTTTGCTGTGAGAAGTGGGTAGGTTTAAGTGAATCAGTTTAGAAGACAGTGAGGTTAGATGAATGTCGATCCCTTTATGAAGATACTTATTTTAACCATTGAACACAATATCTTTGTAAAAAAGATTCTTGGTTTTGGAAGCTAAAATAATTTGATTGCATGTAAAATGCTGATTTTTCAGTGGTTTCTTATATTATACTTAAGCACCAGTCATATTCCCTGGACAAATCATCTTTGAGCCAAGCAGAGGAATTATAAAATACTTAAGAAAACAATTCTGGCAAATGAAATACTGACATGGGGAGTTTATTCTTGAGTACCTCCACAAAAATACCACCGATAATGTCCCACTTTAATTTTTTCTCAAATAACTTTTCCAATAAAGCTTAGTAAAGTAACAAATGCAATTATTACTACAGAAATAAAGTCATGGCTGAAATGGTGTTCCTCTTGAAATCACTGGATGAATCAGTCTGGGCCTAGTGTTTCACATAGTTTCTTTGTGCTTCTATGAAAGCTGGCCACCTCACCTGCCCAGGTAGGTTCCAGATATCTTCTAAACTATAACAACTTCACGTTGAAGTGATTAACTGAACACAACATGAATAAAATCCCCAGTGATGATTGATCTACATTAAAATACTGACTGATTCCTACATTTATTCTCAAAAGCGGATGATCATGAATGTATGTAAAATGGTTGTGAATTTGATAGACAAAAGGTGGTTCAGTGCTTATCAGAAGCTGAGGAGTGTCAGAAATTGAAATATCTTGCTAACCACAGGCACAGTGACCTTTTTGCACCTCCAAATACTGCTCTATTGCTCTGTACCTTAAGCACCACAAGTTGCCTGAAACAAAGAGCATGCAGGACTCTCAATAATACCCTGCTATCGCTGTGTACATTATTATGGAGTACCCTAGAGAGGCAAAGGGTATAATCTTTATCCTTTCCTTTTTGTTTCATACACATTTATGCTCTTATGTTTTCACTCCAGCTGGGACATCTGTTAAAGACTGAGGAGACAGAAACGGAAGAGGAAATGGCTTGCTAAGTCTAGATCTGTGTCTGCCAACTGACAGGCTTAAAGATCTAATGAGAGTTAACACGTGGATGCAAACTTTTTGTGAAGTTTGCTCCTTCAAGAAAACTTGCACTCAGCCACTAACAGACTTGTGCATATAGAAAACCTTCCTCAACTTTTCTTTTTCACAGGAAAGAGCAAAGTAGAGCATCCTCACTTATACAACGAGGGGGGAAAAAAAATGAGAAGGAAAAAAAGGCTAAGAAAGATACTGTTTTTACTGAAAACTTCCTCTAACTCTAAACGAAGAGGACAAGAAAGCTCTTAGCACCCACTTCTAGCTCTGGGTCTCAATGCAGGAAGTGGCAATCCACACCAAACCAGACCAAGCTGTTTAAATACTCAGCATTGTACCTCACCTGGAACCCCTAATATTGTTTGTCAAATACAAATGGCATTCATTTCCTACCATTATTACTGCTGGGTAGATAGGAAACCACAGTCTCCAACAGTCATAGCTGCTAGCCAGGGTATTACACTTGCCCTGTAAGGACTCTGGTCAATGATGGCAATGTCCACATCTGTGCAGTTATTTCTTATAGTCACTCTTATGTTTGCTTCCACAGCGATGCTGCCTTTCTATCCCACTTACGTTCTTGCAGATTTCTTTTGTAATGACATCTTGATAGCAATTGCAAAAATGCACACATAAATTGCTGGAGTTCACAGTTCAGGCTGGACTATGAGGAGCCAGATATTTTATCTAATGAGTTCATGCACACTACTGTAAGGCACTATGCTTCTGTGGTGTGGAGCCTCTGTACCAGCTTGCCTTTTATTTTGACAAAATTAGACAAAACAGAGTATTGTTACTCCAGCAACTATATCTATGCAGATTGCAAGTGGTTTATCGTGTGACTTGGTGTGTTGGTTTTTTCTTTGCCCTTTGCTCGTACAAGCACTTTGTGCCTCCCACAGCAGTGCCCTGTTCTGGCAAGAGCTCCCAGGCACTCCAGAGTCTTGGCAAACAAAACCAGTCAGAGAAATGTTAAATATTGAATCACTTCCCATTTGGTAGAAAATGGCGATGCATTCTTCACCGGTTCTTTCTTACACTTACTACTTCTCTACTTCAGTTTTATAAGTCTCCTGAAGAAATGCTTCCAGCAAACATGGAGGAGGTTCAATGTGTTGTTTGATGGTGTCCTAACAGTTTCAGGAATAAATAAGAGGAAAATGATGATATGAAATTGAAGAACTTTGCAAAAGAAAAAGAAAGAATTTTTTAATATCAACAGAGCAGGTGCAAAAAATTTGTTCCCTTCTATTTTATAAAACCAAATAAACTTCATGGCCACTGCTGAAATAGTAGGGAATGACTTCACAATTCACAGACTGTTTGGATACTATAGCAATAAAAAGGACAGGAAGAAGAGTATAGAAGCTTAGGTACAAATCCAGTTGTTTTGCACCCAAAGTTTTGCTTTGGAGAACACCCAAAGAAACCAGAAGAGCAACATGGTTTGCTAAAGTCAGTAAGAATTATTATTTGGACAACACAGGTACTACCAGGAGCCAGTGACCAGGGGAGTTAGGAGGGGGAATTATGTATTTAAATGTGGGGAAAGGCTAGCAGAGGTAAGAGGAATACCAGCTCTGTTGAGGAATCCAAGAGGGAGGGGGAAACAAAACGGTTGGCAAAGGGAGGAGAGGAGACAGAGTGGGAGCTGCTGCTGCAAAGCTAACCCAGAGGGGACTGACATTATTAACAGCAAGGTTGAGAGTGAAGATGATCATACCTTAATGCATTTTCTCAGAGGAAATGTCAGAAGATTGGTTTTATTTTTTCCCTTTTATTCTGAAAATATCAGAATGTTTTCTGATATGCAAACTTCAACTTTATTGCACAGTTTCATTTTAACTTCTATTCTATGCTTATTTCAGTACCCCATTTACATCATATGTCTAAATAGTTAATACTGAGTTATGTAGGATGTTTGAAAATTGAAAAAAAAAGGAAGATTATCTTTAAAAAATGGCATTTTATCTTTCACAAGGGCATATCAGTGGGAATTCCCTACAGGTTCCTTAAAAAGATTTGAATGGATACAAGTAAAATAAAACCTAAACTGGGAATTTTATCCAAAGGTTAGATAGCTGAGTCTCTATTACCACTGTCAGGTTACAGAGACTGTGAATTATGTCAAATAGAGATAACTTATTTTCAGCATTAAATGAGGTTAAATGAGGCAGAAGCAAACATTCAGGCAAACTCTGAAAATTGGCAGAAGAAGGAGACCTTCTTCAGAGTTCAGGCAGGTAGCTGTCTGTGTACCTGCACCTGCCAGCAAAGTCTTGGCAGTGAATTCTGCTCTGGACACCGCAAACCTTCTAGATCCATAACCCATTTCCATAACCCAAAAGCAGGGAAAGCCACTCCCCTGCTTCAACCCCAGGAAAATGAGGAGAATTTCACCAAGTGATCTGAGATAGAGGTGATGGAAATCCATGCTCAGCTTTGTCTCTAAAAGAAAAAAAGAAAGAAACAAAAAGGTCTAAACCTTTGAACCTGCATGATATTCTCCCTAGTCCTGAACATTGTTTCACCCTTTTGAGCACTGACACACTGTTCATGCCACATGCTCTCAACATGTAGATGAAGCGGTGTTGACTGTATGCATTACCAACAAACTGCTGAAAGATCAGCCGAGGGAGTACTGTGCCCCTTGCCTTCTGGAGCAGGCAATGCTGTGTTATGGACCTTGGAAGAGAGCAAGCTCCCATCTGTGCAAGCAGGACCAGTCCTGAATTCATTTACAAAAGATTTGTTGGAGCACAGGATCAATGCTCCTTCCTTGGATTTGCAAGCAGAGGGTTCTGAGCAAGCACCAGTGATGCAGATGAACTGGCCCTACAGGGCAAGACCCACCAATGAAGCAACTTCAGATGTTAAGCCCATTATAATAAAGGCATTGTGTCCCAGAAGGCAGACTTTGCAGATGGACATGAAAAATACCACAAATGAGATTATAACCAATGCAAGGAAAATCGGTGAAGAAACACACTTTGAGACTTTTGAGTAAGAAAAAGTAGCACTTCTAAAAGCACCCAATTTCTAGAAAGTTCTGAATTTGAGCTCTTTTGGAATTCAAGCTTTTTTATTGTGCAGTACATTTTCAAATTCAGACAAAATGGTTCTTTAGCTTCAGCTTGTTTGGATGCTGCAGCAAACTGAGCAAAAGCAGAATTTATTAAGCAACTTCAGGTTTTCAACACAGTTACAGGGAAAATATGTATCTACCCAGCTTCCTAGATGTTTTATCAAGATAAGACAGGGCTTATCAGTGATAATGTCAATTTGTTCTTGAAATGACAGACTAGAGATTAAAATATTGCTTCCCATCTCATAAATGCAACTCGTAACAGCCTCCTGCTGGGAAATCGTAGGTCAATGATAGGTTGATAAGCCTTAGTATTTTTGAAATAATGTATTGGGTCTGGGTGAGCCCCATAGCAGCCCTCACAGTGCTGTGCTTGTATCAGTAGCTAGAAAGGTGTCGGTAACACGCCGGTGGTTCAGCTACTGCTGAGCAGCGCTGGCGCAGCATCAGGGCTGTCCTCCCAGCCTTTCCCCTCCGGCCCCCCGCTCACCAGCAGGCCGTGGGTGGGCAAGATCTTGGGAGGGGACGCAGCCAGGACAGCTGACCCAAACTGACCAAAGGGGTATTCCATACCATATGATGTCTGCTCAGATATAAAAGCTAAGAGAAAGGAGGAGGAAGGGGAGCATTTGTTATTTATGATGTTTGTCTTCCAGAGCAACTGCTGTGTGTACTGGAGCCCTGCTTCCCGGGACGTGGTCAAACATTGCCTGCCAATGGAAGTAGAGAATAACACATTTTGTTTTTCCTTTGCTTCTGCGCACATGACTTTTGATATTGCTTCACTAAACTGCCTTTATCTTGACCCACAAGTTTTTTTCCATCTTATTTTCTCCCCGCCCTGTTCTGCTGAGGATGGGAGTGACAGAGCAGCTTGGTGGGCACCTGGTGTCCAGCCAAGGTCAACCCACCACAAATAAATTTTTAAAAAGTTCATTAAGAGAGTGATACGACACAGTTGGCTGTAACAGTTGGGGTCCAGAACATGGGCTATATCCTTAACTTGAATTTTGACTGTCAGATGTAATGGTGTTATCACTGCTCCTCTCATGGCAACATTTTAGGTTTTCAGAGAAGGGATCAGAGTTAGAAGAGACCCATTCAAACCAGTCATGTGGCAGTAAGTGGGGTGTCACCTTCATGAATAAAAAGTCCAATGTCGGGGGAAAATGTCGCTGCTACAAAATACAGCTGTCCTGAGCACCTTGAGTGCTGAACTCACTCCTTGGGCACGGGAAAGCAGGCAAGGAGAGAAAGAAATTGTAGCATTGTTATGATGACTCATTATTTCTCCAGCTCTAACTTCCCTCAGGACATCTCCTGGTGATTCTTCTCGCTCTCGTCATTCTTCCCAAACAAGACCTTCTAAAATATCATGTCAAACAGTTTGCAGTGCTGATACCAACACAGGTTTTATGTTTGGCAGCTGCTAGGAGCTTCTCCATTAACTGGGGCCTATAAGGAACCACCGGTTCATATTAAGTTAGGAGGAGAGAACTGGACTGCGTGAGCATTTTACACTGGTAGCATGAACTACATCATCAGTCCCACAAGTTATTTAGGAAAGGTTCTTCTAATGAGCTAAGCTGTCTGGCTTTGTTTTGGCTGTTGAAATCCTCTCACAGGTACAGAATAAAAGATTTGTGAACAGAGAGTGACAGGCTCCTGGCAAAAGCACTCTGAAAAGCAAAACAACCTTTCTACCTCAAAGAAAATGTAAAGCTGGAGCAATTCTGTCACCTAACAAAAAAGCCATGACAAGGCTAGGGCTCGAGGGGTGATTGGTAAGATTTATTCACCTCGTTAGATGCAGTTAAACCTGCTAACAGTATAGTAGATCTGTTGAAGGACAAGCCTGGATGGTACATAGAGGATATGGAATAACATAATGCAATTCTTTTACATTAGTCTTTCATGAAGATAAAAATATTTGGACCAAACAAGTGATATATCCTGGTATTTACTAGCTGTACCAAAAGGAGCTGCTGCTGACTGGGTGACCCATGCTTTGGCAGAGCTTCTGCGCATCATGGTCAGCCAACACCCTGTGAGGTGCTGCAGCTGCCTGGAGGGATTTGGAAGACGGGACTGACTTATGCGGCAGGGAGCAATCATGACTTTGGTGGCTGGGAGGAAACACAGAGCTGGCAATCTAGCAGGGATGTTTTAGACTTTCTTCCCTGTGCTGATGATGTTTATGTACTTTAGCCTAGCAATTACCAGTCAGCAGCTGAGAATGCATAAATAAAATATAACCTGTTCTTCATCCTCACCTCAAAACTTAATTTTTCATTCTGTACCTAGTATTATCCATGCCCACAGGTCTGTGGGGCTTTCTCTGCTTAGCATATGACTGACAGCACATGGTGTTTTTCTCTACACATGTATTTTTCATGCTATTTCAACTGTAGAAAAGTCACTTTCTGCTGGAAACAGAGAGGATTATGCTGTTAACTTTAAAGATTGTCCTAGAGAATTTTCCATTTGTGCAAGAGAGGGATAAAATTTTTCAAGAATCCAATCAAACCATGGCAGAAAACCAGGTCCAAATGTCATTTAAAAGGAGATAAAACATTTTATTTTAATTATAGCAGGAGCAGAAAGGAGGTGAGAAATACAGAGCTGTTCCACTGGGCACATGATATTAATGTGAGCACCTTTTGATTGTGTTAGTGATTTCAGCAGAAGACAGAGGAGATCTATAAATGGCTTTTCAGTTTGCTATCAGAGGAGACTAATATTACTGGGCCAGGCCCATACTATGTTGTTTAAAAAACAGGGTCAAGGACTCTGAGAAAGATCTGCTTTATTCACCCACAGCAATGTATTTAAACTGAGCCCACACAGCCAGTGAAGCAGCTGCATGGCCCAGCATCCCCAGCTGTTCCAGCTGTAGGCTGCCTGGGGTGCACCATGGCTCCCACCTATGTAGTAAAGTTTGTTTCTCATGAAAACAGGGGATGGAGAAGAAAAGAGGGTGAAGGTCAAGATGCAGTGAGCTTGCATACCCAGACGCAGGAGATGAGAACTTGTTCGAGAGCCCATGGTTTGCATGTAGTATAAACCCACAGCATTAGTCATGTCCTGACCAATGCTGGGACTGGTATAAAGCCAAAAAGAGTCTTGGTTTCTGTTGCTGGATATAGTGCTACAAATCTCCAAAGAGATTAATTTTTTTGTTGTTCTGCTCCAAGGTCAATGAGAAGTATGGCCTCAGTTTCTTCATCCTTTAGGAAAGCCTCAGTGCCAACAAAGTTCATTACAGAAGAGAGTTTCCATCCTCACTGGAGTTCGCTGCTTGGGATGTGCTCTTATGTTACTAAGTGCACAAAAATACAGGAAAGACATCTACTCATCACACTGCAGATAAGTCTAGAGAAATCATCTCTGATTCCTGCTAGAGACTGAACCTCTACATTTTGAGTTAAATCCTATTGTTGAGAACCTTTTGTGGATGAGGAAGATCACACTGAGAAGTAATTTATAATTAAGGTGGTCTACCCTTCTTACGAGAAAAGATCTCACTTCTATGCCCTTCTTTCTAGGCCCAGTTATCATAGAATCATAGAACCATTTGGGTTGGAAAGGACCTTTAAAGTCATCTAGTCCAACCCTCTTGCAATGAGCAGGGACATCTTCAACTAGATCAGGCTGCTCAGAGCCCCGTCCAACCTGACCTTAAACGTTCCCAGGGATGGGGC
>JAVJGI010000050.1:76540638-76563856 GCA_035590275.1 Ibycter americanus | reverse complement strand
AGCCTGTTCTCATAGGAGAGATGTTCCATCTCTCTGATCATCTCTGTGGCCCTCCTCTGGACCCGCTCCAACAGGTCTATGTCTTCCCTGTGCTGGGGGTCCCAGAGCTCGATGCAGCGCTGCAGGTGGGGCCCCACTGGAGCGGAGTACGGGGGCAGAACCACCTCCACTGACCTGGCCACACTTCTTTAGAAACAAGTCATTCTGTTTTGCTTTTTTGAGGCATTTGTGTGGGTCTCGCTGCTCACTGCTAACACTAATTGGACATTAGAAATGTAGTGTCACCACCTACTCAGTGATGCTGAACAGCTCTGGGACAAAGGCTGAAAATAATACTGGTTTTGGACCACAGTCTTTGACCACCCTGCCAGATATGCAAACAGAGATCAGTTAACCCAGTGTGCATTTATATTTCACACTGCAACTGGCTTAAAGAAGTAGAATCTGAAAACATTAAAGCCACTCAAACTGTTATCTGTGCTGGCACCAGTGTGAAAGTCTCTAGAAATAATATATACATAAGAAGGTATTCTATGTTCAACATGGAGACCCAGACTAAGTGCAGCACCAAGCCACTGTTGACTGTGTCTACGGTGCTTTGAGAGTCTGAGAATGACTAAAGCACGTAGTGCACAAGAATATGCACTGTAGCAGCCCATTGCCTACAAAACATACGGTTCCTGACAGGAGGCGATGCTAGATACGTCAAAGAGGAGCCTTTAATCTTAGTTACCTCACAGAGTTTTTGCCTGAACATCTTTATTTCTTGAAGGATGTAATGATTTAAAGTTTTGCTTCCTATCAGGATCCAGTGTTTGATCAACACCTAACCATATGGGCTAGAGTCCAGCTCAGACTGTATTTGCTTTCAAGCAAGGCAGGCCTGTGACAAATACAGATAGGTTCTTGCATTGACTCATCAAGCAGTTATCTAAATATCTGTAGTAATTCCTTGGAATATTATGGCACCTCATTCTCCAGCTGGCAGTCTACAAAGTGCATTTCACAGGAATTCTTTTGCTGTTCTTTATCTCGGGGGCATTATTAGATGTTAAGATGAGTGGTGGACTTGGCAGTGCTAGGCTAACAGCTGGACTCAATGATCTTAAAGGTCTTTTACAACCTAAACAATTCTATGATTCTATGATTATGGTAGGTCAACCCAGCTCTCTCCTCTTCCTTTTCAGCTTTCCAAATGGGTACCTTAAGAACAAATTTCTTCAAACCTCCACTTAAAGTTATATTTCCTGGTGGAATAATTTCTGTAGCAATGGGCATGTATTATTTAATGAAAAATGGTAAATAAAGAAAAATATCCTGTATTTTGTACTTTCTCACAACAGGTAAGAGTACAGCTTTGCAATTTTAACTCAGTTTAATGCACAAATTACTTAAGAACTATTGTATTTCCCTCTCATTCCCGAGAAACTGGAAGCACACAGAAAGGGTAAGAACAAGCAGTAAGGAAACAGTTTGAGCTTACTGAGTTGCCATCCTGGACCTGGGTGACTTGCAGTCCTGGTTCTCAGCCGCTGAAGATGATCTGAATGCACCCTGCCATTTGCTGGAGTCATGCAGGTTCAGTGTGTGACAGTTCTTGAACAATGGTCTAAGAAATGAGCCAAAGCCAGTTGCACAGACCTCATCATATTTAATGCAGACAGCTGCCAGACTGCACCATTTGCTGTTGTTTGTCATTTGTGTCTTCTGTCACCTAGATATCACCAAAAATAAACAGCCGAACCCATAGAACAGAAGAAATGTGATGGCTCTGCAAAGCTTGCTGTGTTTTTTCTCTCCATGATGTATATGTGGTGTTATTCTTTCCCTAAGCTCTAAAAGGAAAGAATAAAAACACAGATGTACTCTCCCTTTAAGCAGCCTATAAGAAAAAATATTTTTAGGTACTCTTAGTCGAAATACAGAGAATAATTTTTTAAAGTTAAAGGTTAAGTTTCTGTTTGGAGAGAGGTTTTAAAAATCCACGATCTGTAACATTTATCCTGTGTCTTTTGAGTAGTGTTTTCACTGCATTAACACTAGTCTTGTATCCATAGGGCAATGCGTTCAGATAAATCAGGCTGTTCTGTACAGGGTTCACTGCTAAGTAAAAATGGCCTGGTTTTCTCAGACATCAGCTGACCGCAGCCCTTTCTGAAGAAGCAAGAGATCTGTGTCTGAGTCTGTATTTATTTGGGTATCTATATCTAGATTTAGGAATGCATTTTTAGCAGCCAAATGAGAACATTTTGGAAATGTAAAAATTGCTGCTGGCAAGAGGTAGAGATGAGAAAATCTGAGTTTCATCAGAGTCATCAGTGAGATGCAATTGACCTTATTATTTCATGGAAAATCATGTAGGAAGGGACCGATTTTGCCCAGATCTTGTAGCAATGCAGGTAGTGTGAGAAAGAAAAGCTCTATCCACAGGGTAAGGCCAAGGGTCATGGGAACGCACCATTTCTTCCTTGCTGACTTCTCCCCAGGTGTTACCTGTCCACGAGGTAATATGAAGCAGAGTTAGAGGCAGGGCAGAACTGCATTTTTTCCTCTGTCCTAAGTTGTCTTTGTCAATAATGATGGCCAGTGACTGACAGGGAGCCATGCTGCATCTTTCCCAGAAATACAGAGCTACTGCTCTGGGTGTCCATATTGGATCAAATTCCTGCCAACAAGTCCTCTACTGGATTTCAGCCACAGCACAGGGACCGCTGCTGGCTCCCCTTGTCCCAGTGTCTCGGGGAAGCCCAGAATAATCACAGCCCAACACCAGTCTTAATTTGTTATTTACTTCATAATATCCTTCAGGATGAACTGAATGACCCCAGAAATACTGTCATCACTCTACTGCTTAGCAGGGCTCTTCAACTCAGTGATACGGCTGCATCAGTCCTATTTTGTCAAGCCAGCTCCTTCAGGATTTTAGCATGGGGATCATTGCACTGTGCATAGCTCTGAAAGCACGATGGATCCTTGCGTTCCTCACACAGAGGGCAAAACAAAGCCTGAGATGGGATGTGGCTCCTCCCTGGCCATGATAATTGAATGACAATGTTGGCACAAGAACAAATGGAATAAACAAATAGTGCCCAGTTTAGAATAGGAATTCAAAAGTGGTGTAGATCGTAAGAGCAGTGAGGTTTTGGAACAGCTGCTCAGAAAAAAAGGAAGCAAAAAGCCCTTATTAGTTTTAAGAGGGAATTTAGCCCCTTTTTTTATGAAAGAGATTTTAAGATGTAGTTTTCTGAGCAGGCAGACTTGGTCCCTTCCCACCATATGTGCTGTGTTGGGAGATCTCCCTTCCCTCCCAATCCCCACATTTATGTGGCCATCTTCCAGGTGCAAGTTGCCTGGTGCTCCAATAAAGCCTGTGTTTACATGCACAAATGGCATATTCTCCAGAGAGCCAAGGCTGGCACAGGCCTGATCAACACAGGTATATGTCACGCTGCTGCTCACCTCTTGCACAGCTTCAGCATGCCTTGCAGGAGCTCTACAGTTTAATTAAATGTAAATCTACAGGCAAGGCTTAGCTATTACTTTGCACTTGCATCTCTGTTACCTCTTTTGTCTGGGTCAAAGTAAACCCATTACCCTGTATATTCTGTACATGGTAGGAATATACCTAACAGAAACTGTAGCTCTTTGATGTTGTTTAAATGATGCATCGATTTGCCTAACCTCGGGGTCAGTATCATTTCTAGATGTGTAGATGAACCCTGCAACACGTCTTGTATATTTTGGTAGCAATGTTTCAGGACCCAAAAACAGATGTCCTGTTGTGCAGAAGCCGTCCTTGGGACTTTCCCCAAGTTCAAAACTTGCACAGCAGTGCTATATGAGTTCCAGACCATACTACCCTTCTGACGTAGGACAGGCAAGGGATATTTCTCTGAACAGGTTCAGGAAACCTTGCAAGCTCACCTCTGTCCAGACTGTTCCCAATGCGCATTTGTACGACTCTTAATCTTGCCAACTCAAACCTAAGAGAGATTCTTTATGAAACATCTATTCCTGTTTCAAAGTTGAGTAACCACAGGCAGAGGCAACCCATCGAAGCTGGCCTTGCGCAGGCAGTCTGCTGGGACTTGCTCATACAACAAAGTTCACTGCTGGGAGGTGTGAAATTAAACTTTATGTAGGAAAAGGCAGCTGGTTGTCTTCCTCAGGGACTTGGCAACTGCATATTCTATAGCCTATTTTGCAAATGATACTAATACATATTTATCATTTGCAAATTTCTCCTAAAATCTAAAATGTATCTTTGCTGTTTCTATTTAAACTGATTTTTTGTCTTGCTCTACTCCCACAGGCTGCCTAGAAAACCACTCCAAACTTTTCATATTGTCCAATTATGTCCTCATTTATGTGTCTCATTTCTATACCAAGTAAATCTAATTTTCTTGGGGTTTAGGTTTGTATTTTCTGTATCTTAAATAATTTCTACTGTTCTTTGAACGCAATTTCTTCTGGAGTCTTTCTGGGTACGGAAACTAAGCTGCCTAAGCTGTAATTCTCTAGATCACAGTTTCTTCCACTTCTAAAAAATTCTTTCTCTGTATAATATTTGTCCTTATCCAGTCTTCTGGGACTTCACTATTTTTTGCAAGTGCATTTTTCTGTTAAAAATCATAATTATTCACACACAGTTTGACCAATTCCATAAGGAATCAAGGGTATGTTCATCTTGTGCTTTCAGTCTAAATATCCACTCTGCCAAACAGTCTTTAATCTGCTCTTTCCCTCTCCTGATGTGGACTTACCTTTTCAATATCCATTAGCTGTTTAAACAACAATCACTATTATTTTTGTGAAAGCCACACCAAATAGATCCTAAACAGTTTAATCCTTTTCCTGATGATTATTTGCTCTCCCTTTCTCGTAAGAGATGTATGGGTGAAAATGTAGTGTCTTACTTAACTTCTTACGCATTTAGCCAGCATTTGTTTTAGTTGCAATTTTTGTTCCTTTCTCTTTGAAATGAATTTTACCCCTCCGCTTGTGGCAATCAACTACAGATAACAGTCATTAGCACTGTTTGCACTTTTTATTTGTCTCTGATTTTCTGGTTCTCCAGGTATGCCTCATCCTATCTGATTAGTCACTATGGCATTTTCCTGTTTTCATACCACAGGAAGACAGAATGGTTGTGTGTCCTTGATATTACTTCATATGGGAATTGCCATTTCTCCTGAACTATTTTTTCCCCTTGGGATTCTTCCCTGTGGGCACCTTTTCTCCCAACCTTGAGGCTGTTACACTGACCCTTTTGAAGCACGTTGCTAGTGAGCATCATCTGCTCAAATTCATTCCTTCATCTTAGAACCCTGAACTCTATCAGGACAAGACCATTTTCGCTCAGATTGCTTTCTGTAGATTTTTTAAAAAGTCCCAGTCAAACACAGTACAAACCAAGCCAACCAGGGACACTTTTAGAGTCTCCAGGCTCTAGGACAGAGAAAATTATGCCCCAAGCAGTCCAAGGTATCATTGTGCTTCCTGAGTTGTGCCATACTGCTTTTTCTATGAATATTAGGAAGAGGAAAAGTGCCAACAAAGCAACAATAGATGCTCGGTTTTTTGCTGCTGGAAGTGCAACAAAGGGAACACAAAGCAAATATGATGACTGTGTAGAGGAATATGTATAACGTGTCCCACTCTCAGAAAGGCTAAGAAATGCAGGACATTTGTGCTGATGAAGGAAAGGAGTGGCACAATGGTTTTAGCAGCAGCAGCTTTATGGCCAACACCATCTCCCTTGCAGAACTGACTTTCAAGTCATGTGTGAAACCCAGCTCCCCATGGCAAAGCCAGGCAATTTTCCCATTGAATGGTGTTCAGGTCAGTTACCCTTTCTCTTCCTTCGGTCTCCTTTTCTATCCCTTGATAACCTTCAAGTAAGGGGTTGCTTATTTTCCTGCTGTCTTTAAACACACAGGGTGTTGGCAGCCCAGTTTATTCCTTGCGGAGCTCTGGGAGAGGAAATCTTCATTAGATGCAATTTATGGGTTGTTTTTTTTTTTTTTTTTTTTCTCTGGTAAGCACTTATCTGTTACTGAAAGAACTACCCTTCACTTGACTAAATTGAGTTATCACCCATCAGCAACTGCAAAGACCTAAGGAGAAACTACATTCAGGAAGTGTTGCAAACAGCAAATAGATAAATTTGGAATAAACAGTACCAACTATTTTGCATCTTCCTTCTTCCCCAGATATTATCTCCTTTCTAGTCTTCTTTCTTCACTTCCATCATCATATCTTACTTGCTGGTCACTGAAGTTTTTCATGCCCCCAGGCAGCAGAGCACTTCATGGATAACATGGCACGAAATCTCTCCTGTTCGTTTGTACATAGCTGTAATCGTGTGGTATCTGAGTATAGCCAACAACACTGAACAACAATGCTGGTGCCCTACAAAGTTATATATAGAGCATTCCCTAAAAATGTAGCAAATGAAAAAGTGTAGAAATTAGATGATTTTTTTTCTGTTTTCAATTCTAAACCTGTCTTAGAAAAAACCTGTTCTCAGAGGACCCCTATGCAGGGGTGCACAAGCAGGCCCTTAGCACCCGTTGTTGGGAGCAATATGCCAGCAGGTCTCCTCTGGTTGAATCATGGCTGTTTGCAGAAATTTCGAATGTCTCTTCCCTAGCACTGGCAACAGTGCCAGCTAAAGCCAGAAAAGTTTCATGAAAACTGCTGAAAACCTCGTGTGAGCTTGCTTTCTGGTGAGGGCTAGCTGGCAAAGGCACAAGGTCCTTAGCACTGGTGCAGACCCTTCCTATTTGCCCACAGTCTGAAGCGCTTGAAACCCCTGCATTTATCTCTGTTCTTCTTACTGACAATTGATACAGGATAATTTCACATTCTTAACACAGCTATAGTAACCTATGACTTAGGTTTTTTAAAGCTTTTCTGGAAAGAAAACAGATAGACAGAGGCCTGCCATGCCTTGGCAAGGTGGGGTAGTGCCCACACGTATCCTTTCAGCTTTTATTTTTGTAGCTGTGTAAGATAAGCAGACTGTCCCAGTGAAACCTGCTATTGCTACAGTGTTTCTCAACCTGAGTACCACTCAGGTATTTTTGTTTGGTCTAATAACTAACTTGTATAAGCATGTATGTGTGTATGCCTATGATGTATTTACTGAAGTGGTTGCTGCTGGTGTTTGTTCAGCTAAATAGTATTTATGCTTTGGCCTAAGAAATAATTTTATGTGTATTATGATCTCCAGCTCCAAACTTACCGGAATAAGCATCCTGATATTTAGAAGAAGGATAAGCATGTCTGTGAATACACTATCATCACAGACCTTAGAGAAAGCTGAAAATATCTAAAAGGAAGATGAACATCTGCTTTAAACTGGAAAGGTGGAAATTAGTTCTCCTTTACATGATTTTTTTTACACAATAGTTTCTGACTTTGCGTCTGTATCTCTGCACTAGACTATAGATCTTAGAACTCAGTGTTTGATCCTGACTGGGTCTTGAGCATTGCTTATAATTCTTATGTACAGAATAGTTTCACAACTTGAATATTTTTGCATCTGTAGATTTCTTTCTTTAGATGTGTCTCTCTCTCTTAAAGTCTATTTCTTCTTAATAAATGAAGCCAGCAGCTGAAGCACAAACACACTGCCTTGAGAGCTCTGGTAAAAACTGCTTCAAACTATTTCAGCGCACACCCTGAAATAAAGTCTACAAGGGCCCAGTCTCTGACTCAGCACTCAAAAGTACTTTAGCCCTGCAAGCACTGGATATATTTGGGAAAAATCTGTACTACTTCAAGTGCAGTGATGCACGGTAAGAACCCAACCCCAATTCCTTTTTGTTCCCAAGGTCTCACTTAAAGACACAACAGAAGTCTAAATGTCAGCAACCAACAGGGTGTTACAACGAATACGCCACAGAAGAGTCCCTTTTCAGGAGGGGGGAAAGCTTAGCAAAATTTTCATACCAAAGAGATACCTACATCAAGGAAAGTGAGTTTCAACCATCATAAAGTGAACCACTTAAAAAAAAAAAAAAAAAAGGAAAGAAAAAAAAAGGGAAAATGTTCCAAATGTCCATACTGAATATTTACCTTTAAACAGTAAAATATATCATGAAGCATACCCTGATTCAAAGAAGAAAGAATCATGCCACTAAAGTAAACTCTCCTTTCTGGCTACTGTAGCTGCATAAACTCTAGTTTATATCCAGATGACAAGATGAAGAGCTTACTGGTTTCCAGATGGATACAAACTGGGCTCAATAACAAAAGATCATAAACTTCACCAAGTTTCAAAAACAAAATAGTGAATTTTAAAATCAGATGTCTGTCTGTGTCTCACTGAACCTTAAAGACATCTGGACTCCTCAAGTCACCTTCTCAATGGTGCCTACTTCAGGCTCCCGCCTCCCAAAGGGCATCTATATGGTGGCATTTTCAGAGGTACCTTATAGGCAGACATCCACACAGACTGCTGAATTCTCCCACCAGCTTGTAGGCCATACTGTGATGGGTAAGCCTATTCTTTTCCAGTGTCTGGTATTCCCATCAAAAAAGCATTATGTTTCCTATGTCAATATTTGCACAGGCCCTCTTGCATTTTACCAAGTCCCCTGCTTTTCCCCTTCAGTAATGCCCTTCATGTGCATAAATTTTTCTTTTGTCATCCTCAACTGAGTAATTTTGCTCTCGTCTGTTTTACAAATGCAAATTCTTGGCAATGAAATTAGTTGACACCTGAAAGTATATTTTCTTTTGACTATATAACATACATTGAACCTTGGGGAAAATAAGGAAAATCTTGTATCTTTAACTGTCTACATCAATTTGTGCAAAGCACGGAGAACAAGGTTATTTATACATGTATTTGGCAGGACAAAGGACTCCTATTTTTGAAGCATGGGAGAGATGGGAAAACATGCTACTTCCTTCATTTAATGAACTATATGCCGGTAACACGTTGTCTGCCACTTCCTCCCACAACTGTGCAAGGAGCCTGGCCCTGCAAAGCCTGAAGAATTGAATCAGGATGCTTCACTCCTGGAGTTTATGGCTGAGCTTTTGGTCCCAGGAGACTGACTCAATCATGTTGGGGGAGGGGAAAGCTAACCCAGAAAGCAACTACTATTACTGTGTGTCAAAAAGTGAAAAGCTTGATGCATTACTATACACAAAGTAGACCATGTGACAAGACACCGAGTCTTCAGAGTAGGTCTTTCACTCAGTTATGTCACTTACGTGACAACCTGTGATAGGGGAAAGTTGACATCAGAGGTATAAATTCAGCCCACAGAAACAGCAGACTTGAGACCAGATGTCAAAAAAGTTTCTTTACTTGATACGCAGCAGTCTAGATTCCACATTCAGGATTTATTTTGATCTTCTCATGTCTAGGTGATGATTCAAATAAACTGTATGCTTTACCAGATAAATTACTCCTGAAAGCTACACTTATTCATAAGACATTACTTTAAAAAGACATTATTCTTTTTATTGATTGTTTGTTTTGTAAGCTGCTTGGAGTGTACTATAGAATAAGTGTCATTTTTTTCCTCCCAACATCACACACATAAGAAAGCAAGTTTTTTTCCTTCTTTTAAATAGCAGAACAAACACTGAGAAACTCATCTACCTATGGGTTTATAACAAATCTGGCATTTTGCCCAACTACACTGCAGATTTTCCCGTCTGCAGAATTCTTAAGTACACTCACACCGAAGTTGAGAAGTTCAACCAATCATCTATCCAATAACCTGCACCTTGGACACAAACACTTTTTGTGGGGTCCTTTACTTCACAAGGGGGTACTACAGGCAGTCCTGGTTTGCCTGTTCTACAGGGTGTTGTTTCGGTTGGGCTATTGGAGATGCCTGTGGCTCTACGGTCACTCCCATAGCCTTCTGTGCAACATTTACGGCTGCCAAAATAGTCCTCATACCCTTTAGTAGCCTCTTCTCCCTCCCTACCTATTTTTTTCTGATACCCATAGCCTGACCCAACCTCTGTGTTTTCACAGGGCTTTTAACTACCAGCCTGAGGCAAGCTGGAAGAAGCAGAGGAAGGAAGGGAGTAGACCAGGAAGCCACTACGCCAGTTTCCCATTAACCAAATGAACGGCATGCTGTAAATATTCCACCTTCTCTGAAGCCTGTTTGAGGTGAGGAAGACTGAGAGGTGAAAGGCTCCCATAGCCTTCTGTACGTCATTCAGCAAGTCATGGCTTATTGTGGCTTCCAGACAGTGTCTAATACTGATTTTTGGTAGCAGAGCTGAATCTCAAGTTGCCAGTTTTCAGCCCCGGACTATGTGCATAGCGGAAGAGAGAGGCATGGCGTGGTTCCAGCTTGAGGTCTACTGGGCTCTGCTTTCTTCCCTTCACCCATTCAAGTGATCCATGTCTGGCCAAATGTTGGCGTCCCTGTAACCCCACCATGTGCCCCATTAAAAGCCTGCTGTGTACCACAGCACATACCCATCTGCTTGAGGCACCATGAAGTTAATTCTGTGACCTATGAGTTTACTTAAATGTCCATTCCTGTTTCCATGTTGCCCTGCATGATTGAGGAGAGTGCCTCCACTACAAACATCAGATGACTTCTTCCCCCATGTAATTCAAAGTTTTCCCTCCTAGCTATATTAACTTGTATTTACTGTAGTTCTCTTATTTTTTAACTCATTTTATTCCTTTTTCTGCTTTAATTAAACCTTGTTCTTAAGTAGGTCACATACATACTAGACTATCATCTGATAAAATGAATGAATTGCCTCTTTAAAAGGAAGATGATCTCCAGGATGAAGGAAACAGAAAGCTAATGAAAGCAAACTGCAAATGTGATAAAGGCAGGCTGATATCTATTGCCTGGTTCCAGTAATATCACAACAGACAGACTTCTAAAAAAATTAATTCTCCTACATAAAGTCAGCTGTCAATCTCCAGCAATGTTACTCTAAACAATGCAGTAGTGTTGGCTTTTTAGGAAAAGGAAGCTAAAAGGAACATCCCTTCACTGAAATTAAAATGCATCCATTTCAGTTCGGAATTCACACAGAATTTGAGAGTTGAACCTATTTCATAAACAGATCAATTTATTTTAGAAAGCAGTTTTTTTCTGGACTTAAATATAACTTGCACTTTTATTTTGCAGAGACAAAGAAAATAACAGCACAAAGACATCACTCCTCAAGATAATTTTTGCTGTTTTGAATTTTGCACTTCACAGGTGAAAACAACAATATTTTTGTGGGAAATTGGTGTCAACTGTCAAAATCTAAATAGGATTTATTGTTTGGGATGGACACAAAGGAGCCCTGTGGAACTCCTAGACAGACAAAGAGTTGCTCGGCAGTTTCATGTCACATAATGTATGTGTATATATATACACATATCTATGATTCATCCCCATTTACTAGAAAGATGACAATGACATAGTAAATCCACGTTGTTGGATGAAAGGTTATACTTTTCATCAGCATGTAGTACAACCTCATAGACAATTACCACCATTAAAAGAAAGCCATTCTATAGAAATCTATATAAAATACTGTTTTTCTTGGACAAACAGAAACTATTCATTACTAGATACTCTGGAAATATTCCTGGGGAAAAAAGGTCACCTTATTCCCTCATCCTGAGCAAGACTTGCTAAAAACTAATCCAAAGTGTCTTTCCTAGTCTCTCCTCCATGTCAGAAATATTTGACTGTGGGTTATACATCCTCTGGAATTTAGCAATTCATTCATTATACAGGCAGCTCCAGGCTCTTGTATTCCTGAAAGCAAAAACTAATTGCTCTCTGTCAACCCATGCACAAACCCCAGATTCTCCTTTTCAACTTTTGGACCTGATGGCAAAGTCAGTTTAGGAAGTTCCTCTTCTCTTCCTTGGGTGCTTCCATTTCTCCCTTGGTTCCTCATTCCTGCTGCTGTACCACACTGCCCCTTCATCTGCACTAGTACTGCTTGCTGCTGGAGGGATCTGTGCTGGGAATAGAGTTAGGCACTCAAGCTGATTTTAAAAAAATAATAAAAAAAATAAGATATTTTAACCCATATCAGTCCCTGATCTGTTTCCCAGCAGGGCCCCTGCCAAAAAGGCAGCTTTATAAATGTCATATCCTAGAACAGAAAGGCAGGAATGAGGGTCTAATGTGGAAAGAAATCTTGAAAGTGGCTGAGAAGCTGAATACCTGAGTGCTGGATTGTCCCTGGTACAGGTGGAAAGACACATCAGGGAATGAAGACAAAAGATAATTACATTTTTAAAAGTACTGTCCCAGAGTAATACTCCAAGAACCAGATTTGCTAAGTGCCATAATTTCTTTGCTGTGCTTCTTTATCACCTTCTTCATCTTTAATGGGCTGTGGGGACTACTTTTGATACCTGACTTGTTAAAAGAATACACTCATTAAATAGGAATGTGGCAAAAAGTGCAGCATTCCTAAAATAATAGCGTGATGCCATTTGTACCCCAGGAGCTACAAATTATGGCTGAATTTCCATGGTGATCTTTGCAGTCAAACTTACATACTTGCTATGTTCAGATTTCCGGTAAAAGGAAAAATTCTTCCTCCCATCCCCTGGGTACACAGATGATAATCCACTGTATAACAAGCTTCAGAGCTTTATAACAGTTTCACCATGTAAATTGACTTTACTCGCTAGTCTGCTCAGCTGTATCTGTTTGGAAGATGCATCAGGACATGTCTTTAATTTGATTCAGGAGGGACAGCAAAAAGCATTGGCTGAACAGACTAACTCACTTTAGGAAGGTGAAAGAGACTATGAAGGGAGGGAGCTAAATTAGACCTCACATGTATTACAGTAAATGCTCAGCCCATGCAATGGATTAGATGGGAGAAATATTCCAGGTACAGCTTTATGTGAGTCATTATATTTTACCAGGTAACTGATCAGCACATCCCCAAGGCTTTTCTGTGCCTTCAATATGTCCTACTTGTGATTAGATACAGCATCATTGTAATAAAGAATAATTGGTTTCTTATTCTCTTCCCTCTTACATCAATGCACACCAGGAGCCAATGGTATCAGAGGGGTGTAAGGGTATTAGCTCTAATTCCCAGGCTTTCGTGTGAGTAGCCTGTTATTGAACCTTTACAGCAAAATAGATTATTTTCGAGTTTTATCCCCAGGATTATTTCCTCAGCTGCCCTACTCTCTCTTGAAGAAATAGCAGTACCCAGCACAGATTCAAGCAGGAAAGGATAGGCTTAAGCAGCCAACTGACGGTCTCTGAAGAGATCATTGTCGGGCTAGATATAGAAAATCCATTGTTTTTTCCAAACTGTAGTCAATAAGTTTTCGCGTTGAAGATGAATTTCTAGGAGCTACTGATAGGCATAGTAAAACTGGAGGTCATTAGTCTGCTTATGAGCAGGAGTCAAAGGCTAGTAACTTTCTTCATGCTGGAAAGGACTTTCTGACTGAGCTCTGCCTGAAGACCATGTTTGGGTTTTGTTTTGGTTTTTTTTCAGTTTTTTTTTTTCTTCCCCAAACCTGCAAGTGCTCCTGTTCCACTTCATGTCTGTTGGGTGTGTCAAGTCACACAGCTGCCATGATGAATGAGTTTGTAAACAATCTCCACCTGCAGGCTCCAAAAAACCCACTCAATTAACACACTCATAAGGAGGGAGCAAGAGCTCTGAAAGGAAAAGCAGTTAGAGCAGTATTTGCAGTGATCTGCATGTGAGGAAATGATTGCAAGACACACTGAGATGCACAGGAGGATGTAGGTGTCTGGAGCTTAGGCACGGCAGGGCTGGTCCTGGGGCAGAGAAGGGATGTTCACCCCCCTCCAAATGGGCTGCCGGAGTCTGCACTGAGCACCTGGGTGACCCCATGCTCAGCAGGCAAAGGTATCTCGCCCAAGGAGGTGTCCACGTTGCCCTGAGACCCCAGCCTAAGGATGACAGCATTTGCTGCCATAGGCAGTGGTTCTGGTCTGACACCCTGCTCTGCCCAAAAGGGATGATTTCACCTCTAGAGCATTTGGCTTTCATGGGGGGAGTGACTCGCTGGGTTTCAGCTGACCTGTTGCTCAGCTGGCTGAGCGAAGCATACCCATGTGCCAGGGCCAGACCTGGCACCCCTGTGCAGGAGATGCTGGCTGAGCTGCAAGAGAGCTTCTCGATAGAGGGCACCCACATCCCATCCCTGCTTCCGCCCAAGGGGGAGCTAAACTTAAGTTTTTTCTGAGGAAAGCTGAGAAAATATCTCAAATCCCAAAGAAGAGTGACATGCCAGATTTAACTGTTCTGCTTGAACTTTCTTCCTGGACAACTTCAGGTCCTGTCTTCAGGAACATCAACCTCAGGGAGTGCTCAGGCGCTCTGCATGGCACTCCCGGGGCTGCTGGCCATATATTGCTTTCAGCTCAGCAGCCCCCCTTCGCTGCTGTTCAAAATATTGCTCAAATCATGGGCCAAATATTCTTCTTGTATTTAAATTTACTCAACAGAAGAGTTGATATTTGCACATATGGAGTCCTACCTCATCTGTTTCAGTGATGCACACAGCTATAAAGGGAATTAGAAAGCCTTCTTTTTGGGCCTAGTATTACCTGACTCATCCACAGCTGGGGTATGTCAAAATACAGATTCTTTGAGGAGAGATGTTTGTGACTGATCCAATAGGAATTTTCCATCATCAGCAGCATTTCCCTATTAGAGTGAGCCCCCAGGGCACATTTCAGATGCATTCTTGACACTTAGAATGTCCTAAGCTTCTGGGGACACCAGGTTTAACTTCCAGGACACAGGAACAGCTATCAGATGGACTCATCTTTTCACTGCCAGAGTCAGAGAAACTGGTAGCAGCTGACAAGTGCCTATTTTTCCTCAGCTCATGAATTGGAGATACAGAGATGTGAAGTACAAGCCCACCAAAAGGGCTAACCAGCACTGGTGTGGAGCCACTGATCTGATAAAAATGTCATCCTCGTGCCAAAGGAAGTCTTCGTGAAGCACACTTCATTCTCAGTTTTAATAACTTGTAAGTATTGTGATATTAGCCTCATTTTGTTATAAAAAGCACTGAAACACTAAACTAGAGTATAGTAGGGTAGGAGATTCTCCATATAAGAAAAATATCTATGCTAGTTCTCTGAATAATGTCTAGGGGGGTATTTTCTTAAATGACCTTGTGCATTTGTCTCTCAGCTTTTGTTACATTGTGTTGAAGTGTTCAGTTATTTCTAGAATTCGAAAAAGCAGGAAAAATCCCTCATTTTCTTACAAAACCAGACATTTTCTCAACCATTACCAGTAACTAGGTGTTAACAGAAACATTGATACCGCAGGCCTCCTGATAACACCAGTAAAACAAACTGAATTTTGTGTACTTACAGACTCATGAAGAACATATGTATGCATAAATTTATATGTATGTGTGTACATATATATATGGATCAAATATATTTTAAAATAGAAAATTCTTTCAAATATACAGCCAAGATTGTTGCTGCTGTCCATAATAAATAGAAATTTAAAGAGGAAAAGATTGACACTCCTGTACCAGCAGCTTTATGAAGGGCACAGTGGCACAGCTCTGCAAAGGAGTCTCCTCACAGGTGCATGACGCTGAAAGATGCAGAGCACAGGAAAGAAAAAGTTAAATGCACAGAATCTGTGTTTAAAGCCTTCTGTTGTGATAATCATGAAAAAAAAAGGATAATCAGAGGACTATTGTTATAAACTCTTTGCTGAATGAGTAAATGACCACGCAGTAAAGGACCAGTACAAAACTTACACAAATGTTTGCCATATCAAGTATGTAAAAAATTGGTAGTCAAAAGTCTCCAAAGTGTGCTCCAATAAAACTTTTTAACTTGATGCTGGACACAACGCTCTCAATGGGTTAAAAGCCTGGGCCTCTTAGATGTCCTACCCCCATGAGATTTGTCTAGACAAGCCAACCACTTCCTTTCCTAAAGGATGTTCATACCACAACAGGAAAAGCCACAAGGCCTCGGTCATCACCTCTTGTGCAAAATCCCACAGCAGAAGAGGGGTGGGGGAAGAGCCCCTGCAGTTTTTTCCCCCACCAGGTATATAGTGATGCTGGAGCTTGCCTCTGTGGACCCAGCTATGGAGTTCTACTCTACATAGGGCAATCAGCCAAGCCACCATCACAGCTCTCTGTCAGCCATGGTCCTTTCAAAGTACCATGTCAAAAAACCTCCATGAGCTACATTAAACCAACATTTTCTATAGCATAGGCCCCAGGGAAATCTTCATAAAACTCCAGTTTTTGTAATGTTTTGTCCATAAAAGGCAAGAATGGGGTTTATGGCTCCTTTCACCCTTTTTACTTTCCAGCTCCTCTTTCCCTTACATGCTGGGCATGACCTGTTCCATTAGCTGAAGAGATAGGGCCTCAACTTTAATAGTCTTCTGCATTCTTCACTACCTCTTTTTCCATGCCCGGTTAAGATTAAGGCTTTTATTAGTATCTAAGAAATTAATATCCATATTTTTGAGTGTTGCTACTACCTTCTATTAGCTATGTCACTTATAGCCAACAGGGACCAATACCTGAGCTGCTGAAGTAGGTAAATTACAAAAGATCATGCAGCAAGGCTTGAGTGTGACAGCAAACATAGAAGCAGGTTTTGCCATGAAAAGCAATGCCAGGAGACTGTTGCTGTTATGGGTGTTGTTATGAGTGGTTTTGCACTCATTGCTTCTCATGGAAAGACCTTTTCCTCACTGAGACACAATACAATCCCATTTCACACCCAGTGCCTCTGTAGAGGCTCTCAGCACTGCAGGCACCAAGGTGCACCGTCTCTGCTGCCGCAGTACAACCTCTGAGGCTCCAGGGGCTGTGGAGCCTGTTACTGCTCCAGCTGCTCGTCTGCCTCTCCTCATACCCACAGAAATCACTGATGGAGGAAAGGAACTGGGGTTCATAAACAGGGGTGAAAGAATTAGTTGGAAGCCACTGGGAAGCACCGAAGCGACTGAGAATATAACTGAGCTTGGTGGTTCCGAATGAGCAGGAAATGTTGCTGAACGGAGAAAACATCAAACAGAACATCAAAGCCTCAGGTAATCTGCTAAAGTAACCCAAACAGGAAACAAAACGCAGCACCTTCATTGACATGGCCCATGCAGGACAGGTCCACCTTCAGACAAGATTTCTACTTACACATTCTTCTCCTCTAAAAAGTACGTGTTCTTCACCTTTGACTACTTAGAAGTAACTGTGGCCTCAGCAGATCTAAGGTATCAGCACCTGCTCTGCTTGGTACTTCCTCAACACTTTCAGAGAAAAAGCTCTGCTTCCCTGTTCCCTTCCTCTGGCACACCAACTCTCAGTAGACTGCTAAACAATTAATATTTATTTAAAATTAAATCAACAAGGAAACCCAAGGATTAAAAGTCTATGAATGACCAATTTGGCTTCCTGATGCTGCTTTAGGCGCACAACATACAAAATTCTATTATCACTTAACTTAATTGACAAACAATTTAGGATGCCAGGAAAATCATTAGGTAACAAATACAAATAAATAGGCTTCCATACCATGAACAAGCGTGGGGCTGAAGCTACCTGGCTCACCAGATGGATGGCTTTGCTGCTCATTCTGATTAACTTTTGTGCCTGTGCCAAGGCTGAGTTGCTAGTTATGCTGTACACTTGTTTTGTGAATGGGTTTAAGGGCCAGAGAGAGAGAGATCAAAGACAGTCCAGCTGTCGCATGAATACACACAGCTCTGAGCAAGGCACAGACCTCAGGGCATCACCACTTATGAGTGATATTCCCAAATATCACGTGATCATAAAGCTAATTGCTGCAGCTTTCAGAAATGTGGATGTGAATGCAAAACCACTTTTGTGAGCATGCTGGTCACCAAGCAAGAGAAGGAAACTTTTTACAGCAGTCTGGAGTTCTCTTCATGGTTGTAAAGGGGTTTCTCACTGGTGCTGTACCGATTGCCTTCAGTGCACAGCTCTTTTGAGCTTGTTCCTTATCTGAACACTGTAATTAATAGCCAGTTTGGGGACTGACTGAAGCCTTTGGGGTCAGTAAAGAAAGGGACTTCTATCAGCTTCTGGACAGCTTCTCCAGTGTCAGTGAGCTGAGTAAACACCAGTGCTTGATGTCTTCCTTGGTATGACAGGTGGGAGGAAAGGCCTCTTGTGGACTGTAGATGAACATGCTTTTCAGACTCACAGACAGGGATGAACAGGTCTGATTTGTTGCCTTTTTTCTGTAGCTGCTTATAATCAGAACTACTCATGGATAGAATAGATATTATGATTTTATTTTCTTCTATTAATTAAAAATGAGAAACAGCAGTGAATCATCTTCAGTCACAGGGAATAAAAAATGAATCGACTGTTATTAAAACTAAAACCACTGCTTGTCACACTAACACCATTTTCATTTATCTCCTGCGTTCTCTCCAAAGTACTTTGCTGGTTTCCTTGAAGACTTCCTTGCAACTAATGAGGATTTCACCCTTGCAGGTTTATAACCTCGTTAAAAGTCAAGGAAGCAGCAAAACCTGATGAACCTCTAAGTGGAAAAGATGATGTTTTTACGAAAGAGGTCAGAGAAACAAAGCTTCTGAGTTGGGTGTTGTAAATATTGGTGAGCCAGGTTTACACTGAGCACATGGGTACTGTCAGCTCCAAGCCGGAGTGTCCCTCTGTGGGTGAGACACAGAGATCTGCTGAATCCAAAGGTGTGCTGGGAGAGGCAGCATGGGCCCACCCTGTCCTTTGCCTGGGCACCAGGTTGCCACTCTACCCCATCAGTGCTTCTGGTGACCGCACATGGCCAACATCAAGCAGAGAACATCACCTAGCAATGGGCAACCAAGGCTTCAAGGCAACCAGAGCCTGAGCTACACAGAGCAAGCTACGCATGTCCCACACCCGGCACCTCCATGTCTGGCAGCAGCTCAGAGAGGGCAAAGGACTGGTTGTCTCCTGCCTTGCTCAACACCAGAGCAAGGGACTATTCAAGCAAGGTGGAATATATAAGATTCACACATATGGAAATGGGCTTAATGCTTTTTGAACCACTAGCACTCACTGTTGCAAGTTACTAGCAAAGACAAGAACCAAATATAATTCAAACTGGAACTGCAAATCTAGAAGCCATGACATTTTTTGGTTGCATCAAACTTTGAAAACTTTGGAAATGCTGTAAATTTCATGCTGTATCTCTGAGCGGGTGAATGTAGGAGAGGGTGGAGGAGCCGAGAAAAATTTGTGGGCAGATGATTCGGTAATTATTGACATGAGGGTTCCTGTGCTTCCCCTCAGAAAGGAGCTAGCTGTCTGCAGAAACAAGATATGAACATACACTGATAACTAAATTGTTCCAGTAAGTCAATTTTCTTGCTCCTAAGCAGCCCCAATAATATAAAGGAAAAGATAATACCAAAATTGCAGTCTAGCAACAAATTTTCCCTCAGATCTTCTCAGTTTTCCACTCAGGTATTTAATGCCTCTTTAATGTCTAAAATTGCCCTGAAAATAGATTGTAAAAATAGTTTTCTGGCTGCTGTATCATCACCAGTTTTTCATATTAGCAGAAAGTAGTTTAAAAGCAAAGTAAGTGCTTACTTCCCTACCTGTCACTTGTTTTTTGGGGTGTTTGGGTCTCTTTTTTTTAAATTTGTTTGTTCATTCTTTTGTTGGTTTTGTTTTGTTTTGTTTGTTGTTTTGTATTTCTTTTTAAAAAGCATTCTGCCTTCTTTATGTTTTGTGTTCCATCCACAGTGATAAAAATTCTTATGGTGAGTTTTGACCTCAGAGGTGTTTCTACAAATTGCTTGTTCTCACATGAGCGTCTGAACACCTCCACAGTCTGCCCAACAGACTCTCAGAAGCAGTCTGCCCTAAGCATCAAAAAGTAATAAGCACCTCTAGTTATCATTGATTTCCACTGACCACTTGTTGCCTGACAGTTACTATTTTCTCTCTCTGAACTGACAATCTCTAGAATCTGATTTAGTTTTAATTACATGAACCAGAATATCCATGTTATATGAATGGAATTCAGACTGGCTGTTACTGTCTCTATGTCAGTCATGATCTTTTTGAGGTACTGTGGTTATTTTTCTCCAAATGTCTCCTTAGAGCTGACATAGGAAACACCAACTACCACTTGATATAATTTTGCACAATGCCATTCGGATGGGCTAGATGGCCAGTCATGAAAGCAGAGTGGGCTCAGAAGGTTGCATTTTAACAGTATCATAATAAGTCTACCAGAGGACATCAACAGCACATGGTGAGTTAAGAAAATAAAATGTTAGGGGTTTACTGTAATTAGTAATAGTAGTAATAATAATAATAACTACACTAGTAGTAATACATGGCTGTATATACTATTTTTCCCCATTGGGGTCAAAGTACTTCTGCAAAGGCAGGTCAGATGTTTCAACTCCAGTAAAAGGTAGAGAGAAGGAAATGCATAACCGGCAGCCGAGTATCTGCTTTCCCCTGTCTAGTTAGGGTCACACCGTATCTCTCTCTCATTGTATTTGGATATCTGTTGCTTTTGTTTCTCCAGTTCCACAATATGTGTAGCACTAAAAAATAAATTTGTGGTAGGGATGCTGTATAAAATTTGCAGCTGCTTAAACCACACAGTCGTGGGAGGAAATGCCTTGCAGCTGCATTGAGCTGTATTAACAATTTCCCAATTATAATGTTGAGAGTGCACTAGAGCTAAGAGATGCTAGGTGTGCATGTTGTAAGCAAAGGCAGAATCAGTACTGGAGACATTTGGCCTACCTCATCTCATTAAGATTTAATGGCTGGTTTGCGTATCACACTCTGGCCTTACAAGGTCACCACTCAGCACTCTTGCTGACACTGCTGAGGAGACAAACTCATGGCAAACTGATGGAAATAACCTTTTCTTTTCTCTCAGATAGTAAGTTCAAGGGAACCTGCCAGTTTCATAGAAATGGGAATAGGTGCGAGAACAGGCCATATTTTGCACAAAATTCCTGATACACTAGTCTAAAAGGGGCATATACGTGCCATGCTTCTGTTTGGTCAAAGCATTAATGACCTGAAACACGGGCTGTAAGTCCTGGGGCAGACAGACCCTCCTCTTGCTCCAGTACAGGTGAGGGGAACTGGTCACACTGGTGGGGTACAGCATGGGTTAGACACCAGCCCTGCAGTGTCAGAACCACAATCACTTGAAACTATGACATTTCTGTCCATCCCTTTCAGAGGAGCCACAGACAGCAGGGAGTCAGTCCTGGTGCTGATTTAATATCTGGGAAAATAGTTGTAGCAGTATTTATTATTATTGATGTTATAGCAGCACCTAGAGACCCATCCTGGGACTGGGAATCCTTTGCCCTGGCAATAGGCAAAGAGGGGCTGAAGGAGGGTCCCTGGAGCAAAGAGGTTACAGTACAAATAGAAAAGACAGATACAAGCTGGAGGGAGAAGGAGGTGAGGGGAAAAATGGAAGGTTTGCACCTGCCAGCAGATCCAGCTGTGCTTGGATTTAATGTTGCCTAAACACAAGGGGACCCAGAACCTCCTGGTGAGCTGGCTGTATAGACAAGCGGCATTTTAGCCTGAAGTTTCATATATAGGGTTATCTTTGGGCTTAACTTGTCAGGAAAGGCATTGTTAGAAATTAAACAACATGAATAGTTTAATTTCTATCCACTGCCACAACAAGTTTCTTGTTCATTGAGACAATTCCATCATTTGAAAGAGCCACAGGTGAGGCTTTATGGAAAATAAATATTTAAGATACAAGGGTTTATCAAAATCAGCTGGACTTTTGGAGGGTTGTTACAGTGAGCTGTAAACCTGACATTCTGGATTTTATCCAAGCTACTGTAAGAATAAATAACTTTTTCTGACTGTTGCCTGAAATGAACAAACATTCATCAGAGTATTTAATTTTTGCTTAATTTAGAAAATGTACAGAAACCTGAAATATGCTCATTTTCTAATACTGTGGTGTTTTGATTCATGATAAAGACACAGACTGTGTTTGTTTAATGTATTTCCAATGTTAGGATCCTAAAGTCTCATGTCTGGAAAACTAAACACAAAATCAGAAGCTTAATTACAGACATCCATGAGAATATTGGCCTTATTTCCCTTCTGATCTTACAATACATTCTTGAAAATTAAGCTGTGTATCCCACCACTAGCAAGAAAGATTTCTGTGTGTTTATAGAAGAGAGAAAGAGCATTTGGCGTAGTGTTTATCAATTTCCACTAGAAAGAATTTTTTTTCTGATTTTTACAAGTAATGGCTTTATATGAGTTAGGAACCTAATTGGACTTAATGGAAAGTGAATATTTCCTGTATCTTGCAGACGATGCTTTGAGGAATCAGCATTTCTAGAGAAAATATTTTTTAAAAATTTTTTTGGACCTTTTTTACTTGTAATTAATGCTGCCTTAAGGAAGGTGTTTACCCTTTAGTGCCTGTGCATGCACAGGAGTGATACACAGCAAAATATAAGCCTTACTAAAAATAATTAAATAAACCCAGGGATTCTTCTGTGTTTATTTTCCAGTGGCTTCCCTGAAGTACTGTAAAATCAGATAAATATGCAGAGTCTTCTCTGATGCTGTGGAGTAACGGATACCCTCTGCTCTGGGAGAGGAGGTCTCCAGCACTCAACCTTTTTGGTACAGTCCCTTCAAATAGCTATACTAGTGCAAATTCTCAAAACCTGGTTCCCGTTTTTAGATTTCACTAGGAGAGAGAGAGAAAAAAAGAGTATTTTATAATTTTTCATCTCCTAAACATGAACTTCCCAATCCTCAACTTGAAGCATCAATCTCAAAGCACGCTAGGATAAGATAACTGCATACTTTGACCACACTAACAATTCCCCAAGGGAATAGCATTCCCAGGATGTCCCATCTGCCACAGCCAATGCTCAAACCACTGAGACAAGTCTGCTGTGAAGCTGTGGGCTCAGCTGGCCCACAAACTGTGGCTGAGAGCACGTCTTTCTTCTAAGCACTCTTTCTTCTGACTCGCATGAGCTGGTCCCAGTCAGAAAAACGAGAAGGGCCTTCCAGGGGCAAGCAAGTGTTGTTTTGGAGTTTCGCTGGGCTTTTTTTTTACTCCGTGCGCTGATCCCCGGCGCTGGACACCGCGGCAGCGCTGGCTCTGTCGGCGGGAAGAGCTGGCGGCCACCGCCAGGCGTCAGCAGAGCGCGACCCGGCCCGGCCCGGCCCTGCGCCCCGCCG